>CAWUFW010006027.1:0-600000 GCA_963921515.1 Calotriton arnoldi
TACTGGCAGCCATGATGCTGTACCGGAACAGGTACATCCGCTTCCCCAGGGCTCGTGAATTGGCGGCAGTGAAGGGTGCATTCTATGCCCTTGGCAGAATCCCACACGTCGTTGGAGCCATTGACTGCACACATGTCGGCCTTGTTCCACCACAGGCCACTGAGCACCTGTACCGCAACAGGAAGCACACGCACTCCCTGAATGTGCAAGTGGTGTGCCTTGCGGACATGGTGATCACCCACGTGTGTGCAAAGTTCCCAGGCTCGGCCCATGACGCACACATAATGCGCAACAGCATCTTGCCACGACTGATGTCCAATATGCAACAGGATCGTGCCTGTATTGTCGGTGAGTATGTGGAGTGGTGTAGCGTGCTGGTTGTGCGATGCTGTCCCCTGTCCAGTTGGAATTGCAACGGTTCTCTGTGTCCCTCACACCCAGGTGACTCTGCGTACCCGAATGGGGCATGGCTGCTCAGTCCATTGAGGAATCCTCGCACCCCAGCAGACGATCGCTACAATGAGGCACATGGGAGGACCAGACGTGTGGTCGAGCGTACCTTTGGCCTCCTCAAGTCCAGGTTCAGGTGCCTGGACCGCACCGGGAGTGCGCTGGCGTACTCCCCACAGAAGGTGTGCCAGATAGTGGTGGCGTGCTGCATGCTGCACAATCTGGCCATTCGGAAGCAGATCCCCCTCATCGTGGATGACGGAGATCAACCAGGGCCCCAGCCCGCAGACCAGGACAGCTCGAGTGAGGAGGACAGCGGAGAGGAGGAAGCTGGTAATGTGCGGCAGCAGCTCATCGCCCGCTACTTCACTTGACGGTGAGTGTCCATGTACGACGGCTGATGTGGCTGTATCTGTGCAGGTGTGTGTGTGCTGTGTCAGGGTGGCCGTTTGTTCACTGCGTGCTGTGTGTCAACGCTCCATGGCCAGGGTAGTATGCCACTGTTGGTGGCTGTGGCATTGTGCCCTATTGCTCTGTGCGATGTGTGTACATTGCTTGTAGTTGTTGACATGTACTGTGTGATGGGTGTGTGACACACTCATTGAATGTGCTCCTGTTCTGTCTCCCACCCCTAGGTCCCTACAGGCCCTCCGGATTCAATTGCCATGCCACGCATCAGGTGCCTTTCCGCCCAAGGTGGCCGTTGTATTCCGTACAAATAAAACACAGGGCACAAACAGCAGTTAGTGAAAAAGGTGCATTTATTACAAACTGTGACATGTGATTGTGTGTAAGGTGATGACAAAAGTGGTGCGTGCAGTGACAATGAGCTGTCGGTCATGGCTGCGTGATGATCAGGGTGTACCCACTGGTTCTATGTCCATAGTCCAACACACACATGCCATCCAGATGGCTGTGTGGAGTGGGATCGTAGTCCAAGTCAATGCAGTGGCTGGTCAAGGAAGGCTGGCGGAAGGCTGGCTGGCTGCCTCACTTGCGTTTGGAGCGTGCGAAGTCCTCCCGGGAGATCTGTTTCCACTTCGGACGGCCCCTTCCACGTTTGCGAGGGGGGGTGCCTGCTTGCGACATGCTGGTGGTTGAGGTGTGCTCACTGGCTGTGGACGCAGGGGAACTGGACACTGCTGCTCGACCCTGCGCCCCGGCAGGTGGTGGCGGAGGGGGAGCTGCTGTCCCTGGCTGTGACCTCACCGCCACCACCAGCTGTCCCATGAGGTCCACGATTTGGCCCATACGGGCGTCCATGGACCTCAGCACCCCCAGCACCTCACGCGTGTCTGAAGCAGACCGGACCCATTGTCCTTGGGCCTCTTCATAGGCCCCAAGGACTCTGGCCATATGAGGCAGGGCATGGCTCCCAGGGGAGGCTGGCGTTTCCCTGACCCTGCTCCTCCTACCAGTCCTGCTGCCACCGGCCTGCCCACTAGCCACATTGCTCACCACGGTCCTCGCTGTGGCTCCCAGGGTGGATCCAGTCGGCCGGGCCACCACCTGCGCTGGGGCTGGTGCCAGCGAAGACGTGGCGGTGGTGGCGGCGGTGGTGGTCGGTGCGGCGATGGTGGCGGTTGCGGCAGTGGTAGTGGCCACAATGACCGTGGGTGTGGCCGCAACGACAGTGGCAGCAGGGGGCTGGGAATGTTCAGCAGCCCTGGATGATGGGTTGGTGGGTAGGAGGGGTCCTGGGGAGCGGCTGGGCCCTGCCACACCAGATGGGCCTGCTTGGTGGTCCGTGTCCGAAGAGGAGGACAGATCCTCCAGATCCGTGTGTCCTCGTTGGGGGCTTGTAGGCTGGCTGTGCTGGCTGCTGGCTCCATCCCCAGCATCCAGCAGTTCGTCACCTGTGGAGAGAATGAGATTTGTTATTGTGTTGCACCTGGCGAAGTATGTATTTGTCGTCTGACATTGACAGTTCGTGCAATCTCGTACATGGGTTTCCCGGAGGCGTGTGTGTGGCTGTAGCATCTGTAGTTGTGTGTGCTTGGCAATGGGACTGTGTGCTGTGCACATGTGGCATGGGACGGATTGGCCATGCCGATGGGTGTGTTGCTGTGCCCCTACTTATTGTGACTCTGGTGTATGCGGGCTCCTGGCCCATCCTGGGTCTGGTTTGTACTTTGCTTTTGGGGTTCAAATGGAACGCTTAGGAACGCATATGGCAACATGGGGGCCATGCCCCAGATTCGCATTTGGGAGGGAATATGCTTTTGGGGTTCAAATGGAACGCTTAGGAACGCATATGGCAACATGGGGGCCATGCCCCAGATTCGCATTTGGGAGGGAATATGCTTTTGGGGTTCAAATGGAACGCTTAGGAACGCATATGGCAACATGGGGGCCATGCCCCAGATTCGCATTTGGGAGGGAATATGCTTTTGGGGTTCAAATGGAACGCTTAGGAACGCATATGGCAACATGGGGGCCATGCCCCAGATTCACATTTGGGAGGGGATATGCTTTTGGGGTTCAAATGGAACGCTTAGGAACGCATATGGCAACATGGGGGCCATGCCCCAGATTCGCATTTGGGAGGGGATATGCTTTTGGGGTACATGCTGTGAGCCATGGGTGCCGAACGTGACATGTGTTGTGGCAGCATGACAGTGCATGGTTTGAGGTGTGTGCATGCTTGACATGGCCTGCATATTTGCTGTCTGTTGTGATTACTGGACATGGCATTGGACGCATCGTTATGAGTGAGTGATAGTTGTGTGCCAGCCAACGTATTGCAGTTGTCCCATCTCCTTGGTGTGCATGCTGCCCTGTGCCATGTGCATCACTGCAGTGCTCGGGGGGGGGGTGTGGCCCATGTGTGTTGTTGCTCACAGTGTGTCGTGCGCTTAATTGACTTCTGGCACATGGTTGGTCATGGGCATGTATCTTAGCGTGACTGCTGTATGTGTGGCAGCTGTGCGGATGACATGCCTTTCATGAGACTGGGGCTGACGGATGGGATGGATGGTATGTTGTATGTGCATGGTGTGTCTGTGAGTTTGATGGGTTCAGTGGTGTTCGTGTGCATTTATGTTGTTCCGCTCTGTTGCGTCTAGTGTTGTTTGTCTTACATAGGCGTAGTTGTGGGGTGTGTGGTTGACAGGCAGTAGGGGCTACATGGACAGGACTTCAATGGTGTTTCGGTTGTGTGTGATGAGTTGCACAGTGGCTGCCGTGTGGGACTATATTCAGTGTGGCTTGTGCATGCAGACGTGGCTCCTTGGGTGTTGCTATGTCTGTGATGGGTCACGTGGGGTGTGAGTCTGTTGTTCATGTCCGTGTGCACATTGTTCACTTGTTCGTGACGGTGGGCGGTGCTGCGTGTTCGTCTGCTACGTGACATGTCCCATGTGTTGGTCGTGTTATGGTCCTCATGCCTCCAGTAATCCAGCCCTGTCCAGTTTCCCACCTGCAAGTTGTTCGTGCGTGCACTGTACTGGATGCCACATGGCTCTAAGCGGGGGGTGCTCCATGTTGCAGGTCTGTGGGGGTGGGTGGGTGTTGTGGGTCGTGGGGGTGGCTGGACACCCACTGACACCGATTGCTGTGGACCGTGATGTCTGCCTTTCGGCTGTCGTTGTGCACTGCGGTGGCTGACACGTGGCTGTGGGGTGTGGGGGATGCTCCTCCTTGCTGTGCTGTGGGACTGGGGCCTGGTGTGTGTTGTACTTGGGCTGTCCACCCTCCCACCCACTGCACTTTGTGTTCCTGCCACTTACCTGTTACTTGTCGGTTAGTGCAGCTGTGGCGGACACATGGGTGTGGTGGGTGCTCGTTGTGGCGCTTCTGGCATATTTGGGGACCTGTTGGTGGTTACGTGGCTGGCTGAGTGTACACATGTCCCCACGCATCTTACAGTTGTTCGGTTTGGGCTGTGTGTGGTGGTGTCTGTTGCATGTGTGTGTGATGTGTTGTGTATTGTGTGCTGGACATGGGGGTGTTTGTCCCTGGGAGCTGTGGCATGGTAGTTGCGCATGTGAGTACATAGCGGTGTGCTGGTATACATTAGTTTGTACTTACCAGCCTCCACTCCCCTGCTAATCCGGCGAGGATCTCCGGATGTATTACGACTCGCACCTTCTCCTCCCACGCTTTGAAGGTCTTAAAGAGCGCGGGATTCCCTCCGCCAGTGACGGCAGCCAGCTCTCTGTTTTTGCCCTCCTTCTTCTTGACCAGGCTCTTTACGTCATTCCAACGTTTGTTAATTTCTACTCTGTTCCTGGGCAGGGTCCCGACTGCATTGACCTGGTCTACGATCCGGTTCCACATTCTGTTTCTGGTGGCTAGTGGTGTGTGCTGGACCATGTTCCCATAGATTTGTGGGTACACCTTGATGATCTCGTCGACCATGACCGTCAGCTCCATGGGCGTGAACTTGGGCATTCTTTTTGGTGCCATGGTGTTTGTGGTGCTGGTGCGGTGTGTGTTGTGTAATGTGCAGGGGTTTGTGGTGCAGGTGTTTGGTGGTGGTGGTGGTGGTGGTGGTGGTTGTGATGTGTGCGTTTCTGTGGTGTGCTGCTGTCCTTGCTGTGTCACTGTGTCCTCTCCTCTCCTCTCTGGTTTGCAATGTAGCAAGGGGTTGTGGTCTGTGGGAGTGCTGCTTTTGTACTCACCTATGTGGGTGTGTCCTCATGGTCTGTTGTTTTCAGGTGTGTTGTGTCTGGGGTTCTGGCCTTTGTATTTTTTGTTTGTCCGGGGGGTGTTTTCGGGATGTGTACTGTGCTTGTGTATTTGTGCGTGCCTTGCTGTGTGGACTTGTTGGCCATGTTGTGTGCTATTGGTTTTGTGTGCGGATGGTTTCTGTGCAGGTACGTTGGCGCCATGGCTTCTGCCGTGTCGATTCTCATCGGCGTTGTTTGCGCTGGCGGGTGGTATATTTGTGGTTTTTCCGCGCTCATATCGGTGCGATCGTAATTTCACGTGCGGTGTGTCGGCCGTGAGGGCGGGCGGTTTTGTGTTGTCGTGCGTGTTTCCGTCCGTGGCGGGCGGTTTGACTCCAACTCGGACGTTGGCGGGCGGTATTTTGTGTGATTTTTCCGCCGATGGCGGTTTTCGGTTTGTGTAATCGTAATGGCGTGGTCGGTGTTCAGGCGGTGTGTGCGGGCGGATTTTTGCCGCTTCCATGCCTTGCGGATTTATTTACGCCGGGTATCGTAATGGGCCCCTAAATGTGTTAAATTGTTTAAACATTTAAAATTGTGACAGTGCAGGAGCAAGCAGCTATAGTGCACAGTGGTCAGGTCGAGCAGACTTGTAGTAGGCTGTGATGGTGGAAGACCTGCCATATGACTTGAGGGGTGCACAGACAGAATATTGAGTTTTTAATTTCGACCTACCATAATATCGAGTTTTAAATATCGTAGGTCAAGAATATCGACTGCAAGAATATCGTTGTACAGAATATCGACAGTAAGGTAAGAAATATCGGTTTTTTTAATATCGAAGACAGTAATATCGTTTGTAAAAATATCGTTGTTAATAATATCGATGTTTATATTAGTGTTCTGTATTTTAGTATGTGTGTTAAAAGTATGTGATGTAATTTTTGGGTATAAGTGTAGTTTTTTTGAATGTATGTGTTAACTTTTTAGCAGTAAATACTTTTATGTAAATTAATTTTTGCGTATTTTAGTTCTGTAGCGGGTTGTGGGTTTATAGGGGAATAGGGTGGGAAGTAATTTAATTATAAAAAAGTAATTACTAATATTTATTTATTAGCATTTATATTTAATTTATTATTAATTAATTATTAATTGGTTATTAATTAATATTAATTAATTAATAGATAATTATATAAATTGTGTTATTTTTTTAGGGGCGGGTTGTGGGTTTATAGGGGAATATGGTGGGAAGTAATTTAATTATAAAAAGTAATTATTAATTTTTATTTATTAGTATTTATAATTAATTTATTATTAATTAATTATCAATTGGTTATTAATTCATATTAATTAATTAATAGATAATTATACAAATTGTGTTATTTATTTAGGGGCGGGTTGTGGGTTTATGGGGGAATAGGGTGGGAAGTAATTTAAATGTAATAAAGTAATTATTAATATTTATTTTTGGGTATTTATAATTAATTTATTATTAATTAATTATTAATTGGTTATTAATTAATATTAATTAATTAATAGATACATTTATTCATTATGTTATTTTCTTAGGAGCAGGTTGTGGGTTTATAGGGGAATAGGGTGGGAAGTAATTTAATTATAATAAAGTAATTATTAATATTTATTTATTAGTATTTATAAGTAATTTATTAATAATTAATTAATAATTTGGTTATTAATTTTTATTAATTGATAATTATATTAATTGTGTTTTTTTAGGAGCGGGTTGTGGGTTTATAGGGGAATAGGATGGGGAGTAATTTAATTATAATAAAGTAATTATTAATAATTATTTATAATTAATTTATTATTAATTAATTAAAAAATTGGTTATTAATTTTTATTAATTGATAATTATATTAATTGTGTTTTTGGAGCGGGTTGTGGGTTTATAGGGGAATAGGGTGGGAAGTAATTTAATTATAATAAAGTAATTATTCATATTTATTTATTAGTATTTATAATTTATTTATTATTAAATAATTATTAATTGGTTATTTATTTTTAATAATTATTTAATTGATACGTATGCTAATTTTAACCCTCTGCTATCCAACACTTTCCCTACTGTTGCACTCTCTGGAGTGGGAATAGTAATTTTTACCCCTACGCTATCCAACACTTTCCCTACTGTTGCACTCTTTGGAGTGGGAATAGTAATTTTTACCCCTACGCGATCCAACACTTTCCCTACTGTTGCACTCACTGGAGTGGGAATAGTAATTTTTACCCCTACGCTTTCCAACACTTTCCCTATTGTTGCACTCACTGGAGTGGGAATAGTAATTTTTACCCCTCCGCTATCCAACACTTTCCCTACTGTTGCACTCACTGGAGTGGGAATAGTAATTTTTACCCCTACGCTATCCAACACTTTCCCTACTGTAGCACTCTGTGGAGTGGGAATAGTAATTTTTACCCCTACGCTATCCAACTCTTTCCCTACTCTTGCACTCTCTGGAGTGGGAATAGTAATTTGTACATCTCCGCTATCCAATACTTTCCCCACTGTTGCAATCACTGGAGTGGAAATAGTAATTTTTACCCCTCCGCTATCCAAAACTTTCCCTACTGTTGCACTCACTGGAGTGGGAATAGTAATTTTTACCCCTACGCTATCCAACACTTTCCCTACTGTTGCACCCTCTGGAGTGGGAATAGTAATTTTTACCCCTACGCTATCCAACACTTTCCCTGCTGTTGCACTCACTGGAGTGGGAATAGTAATTTTTACCCCTTCGCTTTGCAACACTTTCCTAACTGTTGCACTCTCTGGAGTGGGAATAGTAATTTTTACCCCTACGCTATCCAACACTTTCCCTACTGCTGCACTCTCTGGAGTGGGAATAGTAATTTTATCCCCTCCGCTATCCAATATTTTCTCTACCGTTTTAGTCAATGTAGTGTAAAATGTATTTTAAAAAGATTAAAAATATTGTAATATTTTAATTTGTTATATATATTTTTTATTTATATTATTGGTGTATTTTTATATATATGTATTCATAATTTTTAATATGTTTTTAAACAATTTATAAGTTATTAAAATAATTATTTATAAATATTATTAAGTAAGTATATATATTATATTTTATACATATATATGTTTAATTGATTTTTACATTATATGTATTACTTATAATTTTAAACATTTTAAAATAATTTTAACTCTGTTTTTTTAATTATATGTATTATTTACTTTATTTTACATTATTTTTTATACATTAAAAAAAACGATATTTTTAACAACGATATTTTTAACGACGATATTTTTTTATCAATATTTTTACCATTATGTAGATAGGACTTCGATGTTCTGGACATCGATATTCTTGTGTCGATATTTTTGTAGCTCGATATTCTGACTGTCAATATTCTGTCAGTGATCCGACTTGAGGGACTCTGTCTCTCCGGTAGTGTGGGACTTCACGGGAGAAGAGATAGGACTGATTCGAGGGGTTGAGCCAGTTAAGATGCAGATCAAGCCGAATGCTGAGTTTCCAAGAATTCCTCAGTATAACCTGACTCCGGAAACGGTGGCAGGAATTACACCTGTGACTGTGTCAATGATCGAGCAGGGCATTCTTAAGGGCATCATGGGGAGTCCATGCAACTCGCCCATAATGGGGCTGCAGAAGCCGAGTGGGAAATACAGGATCGTGCAGGACCTGCGAAAGGTCAACACGATCGTAGTCCGATGTTGTCCTGTGGTACCGAATCCATCTGTGATTCTATTCCAAATTCCTTGCGAGGCTGAATGGTTCACTGTGATTGATTTATGTCAGGCATTCTTCTCGGTACCCTTGCACGAGGAAAGCCAATTTTTGTTTGCTTTCCGCCTGGAAACTCGTGTGTTAACGTGGTGTCGTATCCCACAAGGGTATACTGAGAGTCCATTGATCTTTAATCAGATCCTGAAGAAGAACCTTGAGAGTCTAGTACTGCCGCAGAGTTCAGTACTCGTGCAGTATATTGATGACCTCCTGATTGCCTCAGAGACTGAGGAGCTTTGTAGGATTGATACTGTTGCACTGTTAAACCACCTGGCAGAAAATGGACCCAAGGTGTCCCCGAGCAAACTCCAGTACTGTTTGCCTTAAGTCCAGTATTTAGGTCATCGCATTGAGAAAGGCAAGAGGAAGGTGTCACCAGACCGCATTGAGGCGATCATGAAAATGAATGCACCTACCACGCAGAAGGAAGTCAGGATGTTCTTGGGAATGGCTGGTTACTGTCGCCAGTGGATTCCCAACTTCCCATTGAAAGCAAAACGTTTGCAGAGGTTGGCACACAAGGATGTGAGTGATCCGGTACCATGGGATAACGACTGTTTGGTTGCCTTCTTGGAGCTGAGAGAAAAGCATATGTCACGCTCCGGCTCTAGGAATGCCTGATTACAACAAAGCATTTTCTTTATTCTGTTGTGAGAGGGAGGGTTGTGCACTGTCCGTACTTACCCAGACACATGGGGGTGTTGCCTACTTTTCAGCCACACTAGATCCCGTAGCTTCAGCGTTTCCCGGATGTCTCAGATCCGTTGCTGCAACAGGTGTCAGCATTGAAAGATGTGAAAGCACTGTGATTGGTCATCCTCTTACTGTTTATGTTCCACACTCAGTTGAGCTCCTGATGACGAGAACCAAAACACAGTATTTGACCAATAACCGGCTCACACGCTATGAGCAGGTTATTCTGGCCTCTGAAAATGTCACCTTGAAAAGATGTTCTGTGTTAAATCCTGCTACCTTGATGCCTATTCCAAATGTTGAAGGGGAAGATTGTGAGGACTATGACTGTCTGGATGTGACTTAACTTTGCATTAAACCGAGACCCGACATTGTTGATGAACCTCTGTCTGAATCAGACCAAGTCCTTTTTGTTGATGGTTCATGTCTAAGAGATAATGTGGGCTACCTGGGAGCAGCGTTTGCTGTCTATACCATCACTGGAGTTGTGGAAGCTGCTTCTTTACAGGGAGTACACTCCGCACAAGTAGCTGAGACCATTGCTTTGACACGTGCATGCCTTGTTTCTGATCAAATCCGAGTCACCATCTACACTGATAGCCAGTATAGGTTCGGTGTGGTTCATAACTTCGGACAGCTATAGTCCCAGAGGGGGTTCTTAACGTCATCAGGATCTCTCATCAGAAATAGGGAATATGTGAGACAACTATTGGAAGCTTTGCAGCGACCAAAGGAAATAGCTATGGTCAAGTGCGCAGCTCATGGGAAGGGGGAGGATTTCATCACATTAGGCAACCGGTATGCAGATGAAGTTGCACATTTCTGTGCTGAACAAGGTTGCATTTTTAATGACTGACTGACTAATATACTTGTAAAGCACGCGATTGCCGAGGCGTCTTGGCGCTAAGGTGAGTAGATACCGATGCCCAGGCTCGCCAACCTAGGGCTTAGGGGAAAAGCCAGGTCTTTATCAGTTTCCTAAAAAGGGACCTGTTTGGTTGTAGTCTAGTCGTGGTCAGGAGGGAATTCCACAGTTTAGCTGCTCAATGGGAGAAACTCTTGCCACCCCATCAGGCTTTTTTTATCTTAGGGACCAATAGCAGTCCTGTGTTGGCTGACCTAAGACTGCGTCACTGCAAATACCAAGAGGATAAGTATTGAATGTCCGTGGCTCCCCCTCCATATAGAGCCTTATGTACTAGACAAAGGACTTTGAAGTCCACTCGCTGCCGGACTGGGAGCCAATGAAGCTGTTTGATACTGGCAGATGTGGGGCGATGTTTAGGCAGATTGAGCAGCACGCGAGCTGCCGCATTCTGTATGGACTGTAATTTGGCAGACTGGTCTTTATCTGTTCCCAGGTATAAGGCGTTGCCGTAATCAATTCTTGAGAGGACAAGAGCTCCAACAACCGTTTTCCTAAGGGTGAGTGGGATAAACGGCAGGATTTTGCGCAAAACTTTCAGAGTAAAGAAGCAGGTGGAAGATACCTGATTGATTTGTTTTGCAAACTTCAGTTCGTTGTCGAACATAAAGCCTAGGTTTCTGGCCTTAGTCACAGGGACTGGACAGTTCCCGGCCTCGGGGGGCCCAACATAATTGGCTCCATATAGGAGGACTCTGCCCGAACTCTATGACCTCAGTCTTTCCAGTATTGAGGTTTAGAAAATTTGAGTTCATCCAGATCATGACAGCTTTTAGACAGTTACGGAAACTGACCGCCGTGATATCCACCCTTTGCATGACCGATACCACTATCTGGGTATCATCAGCATAAGAGACTAGGGTAAGACCATGATCTTTAATTAGTCTTGCCAAAGGGGTGACATATATGTTAAACAGCGTAGGTGACAAAGCTGACCCCTGTAGGACTCCACACGGGAGGCCTAGGTTTCCTGACTTGAAATCCTCCCAGTGTATCAGCTGTTCCCCAGATGCCAAAAAGGATGTTAGTAGGGTTAGAGCTGCACCAATACCGCATGGTTCACGGTATCAAATGCTGCTGATTGGTCAAGCAGGATGAGGATGGCTCTTCCCCCCCATCCATCACCTTCCGGATCTCTTCAGTGGCCATGATCAAGGCCGACTCAGTGGAGTGTCGGGATCTGAAGCCATGTTGGGTGGAGTCAAGAATGTTGTTATCATCTAGATAATCAGTAAGTTCTGTATTCATGGCTTTTTCTAAAATTTTGGTGGGAAGTGGGAGACATGAAATTGGGCGGTAGTGTTTCACGTCCGCGGGGTCCAGCGTGGCTTTCTTCAGGATAGGCCTGATGCAAGCCTTTTTCCAAGACTGTGGAAAGACCCCCGAGCTGATGACCTCGTTTAAGAGGTGCGTCAAATGAACACTAATTGCCCCAGGAACCAGGTGCATGATATATGGGGGGCAAGTGTCCAAAGGTGACCCGGACTTAGTCTGTAGTAGCAAATCTTTTACTTTCTCTGCCGCTAAAACAGAGAAACGTACCAGAACGCTATGCGTAGGGTTGTCCTCCTATAAATCTTCGCTGTTCCCTGTGGTATTAACTGCTGTCTCATGAAGTTCATTATAGCCTATCTGTACTTTGTTTTGGAAAAAGGAGGCAAACGTATCCGCAAAGTTTTGGTCAGGAGAGAAATGGCTGTCCTGCGGACGCTTTGATAGGGCTGTCACCGTTTTAAAAAGCTTCTTCGAGGAGTTTTTGGCCGCCTGAATTAATGGGGACTATACAGGAGAGAGCACAGAAAGAACCGAGCTCAGCATGATGTTAGCCATAGCAGACACTTGGGATGAGGTCAAGCGTCTGCAGGGAGAAGTATCAGACCAAAAAGGAGCTGGTTGGATTAAAGCAGGTTGTGAGAGAAGAGATGATGGTAATTGGGTTTCAAATGATGTTCGAGCAGTGGTGCTGGATTGTTTACTGAGCTCTATGGAGAGACAGATTCATGGAGCAGTTCACATTAGGAGAGATGCCATGGTGCGAGTGTTCAGACAAACATGGTTTAACCCAAAGTTTCGTGTGTTTTCTGAAGCGGTGTGTCACAGATGTGTTACGTGTCAACAGATGAGTGCTGGAAAGAAAACTGTGGTTGCATTAAGTCACATTGGAAGGTCAGGGGGTTCTTTTAACAGAATCCAGCTCGATTTCATTGAGATGCCTAGGTGCAATAGACTGAGGTACATTTTGGTTGTGGTGTGTGTCTTTTTACGATGGGTAAAGGCATATCCAACTAGGAGGTGTGATAGTCTCACAGTAGCAAAGCTATTGCTTCGGGAACTTATTCCACGCTTCGGATTTCCAACTTCATTGGAGTCGGATAGAGGAACACATTTCCACAGTGAGATTATGAAGCTGTTATGTACTGCCCTGCAAGTTGACCAGAGATTACACTGTAGTTTCAGGTCGGAGGTGTCTGGCCTCGTGAAGCAGATAAACGGGACTCTCAAAATGAGGATGGCGAAGGTGTGCTCTTCAACGTCTTTGAAATGGTCTGATGCATTGCCTTTGGTGCAAATGAGTGTGCGTAGCATTCCAGTTAGGAGAACAGGACTCTCGCCTCATGAGATATTGATGGGGAGGGCGATGCGCTTGCCAGCAGTGCCATCGACAGCATTGATAAACATCACCAATGATTTGATCCGTGATTATTGCAAAGGACTGGCTGACGTGGTCCGTTCTGTGTCTCACCAGGTTGAAGCTGCGACTACACCGACCTCGAAGGACCTCTGTCACGATTTGTGTCCAGGTGACTGGATACTTGTCCGGAAGCATGTGAGGAAGAACTGTCTTGATGCTTGCAGGCAAGGTCTGTACCAGGTGATTTTGGTGACAAATACAGCTGTGAAGTGTGGAGGCTTGCCGAACTGGATTCACACCTCCCTTACCCAGAGTTTCAGAACCCTCAGAAGAAACAGCTCCTCTCCCTGAAAACAATCCAGCCATGGTTGGGAGGCCACCGGAGAGGGCAAGCCAAGCTGTGGGGGTTCCTGATGAGGCTGGTTACCCACCAGAACGAGCTGAGGGGGGTCCCGCTACACAAGGCCCAGGTATCGACTCTGAGGGAGACGGTAACGTTGCGAGTGGTACAGAATCAGACTCAGCTGAAGAGACTGGTGTGGAAAGTGGTCGGGTGCAGAGAAGTAGAGCAGAAGTCACAAGAGAGTCATGGCCTGTGAGACAGAAAAGGCAGAACTCGAGACTTGCACCTGAAAGAGACCTTGCCCCTGTATCTGAAACGTCTGAATCAGAACTGAGCTACACAGATCAAGTACAAGAGGGCTTGAGAAGTTCGAGGAGAGTAAGAGTACCATGCCAGAGGTACGCTGCCCCCGGAGTGGACTTATCTGATTACAGATGCCGGGAACAGTGAGGTCCGGGAGGCTGAGATCTGCACGAGTGACACGCAGAGCTTCAGAACTGATAATTGAGATCGAACTATTAGTCCCTGGAGTAGAAGCCAATGGAGTGTTGACAGTGACTGTTCCAAATCCTCCGATATTGGGTGGCTTGCGGTTTTTGATTCTGCAAGATCTTTCATTTCCAACATTTGGGTATCAGCCACAAGCTCAGGAGATTGCAGCAATTTGTCTTGGACTTTTACAGCGTGTCATTGATGAAATTGGCTCTGACCTTATAAGGTATTGTTGATTAAACTGTGGACTGTAAATAAAAACCTTTGTTCAAAAGAAGATAACTTAGGCCCTAGTGGAAGAAGAATTAATTTAGGGATCTTTCCGTAGAAGAAGAAAGAGGGCTAAGGAAGTCTTTTGAACTGTGCAAATAATTGTACAATGAACTGTGAAACTGGTTTCCTGGACTTCAAGGAACTGTGCATGCATTTTATTGACCAGCAGTGAGAGGCAGAGAAAGAGACTTTGCCTTGATCCTCTTGCTGTGACAACTCAAACTCAGTTAAAGATGGTGTCTGGAAATTCGAACCGTAGAGCAAGCAAAGTGTATAATAGGTGCACTTATACTAGGAGTAATTGTTATAGCAATTGTTGTAGTTATAGCAGTAGTTATTATCATGTCTGTAAAAATTTCACACGAAGCAAAAGCTGATGGGGTGGGAGTACAAGGGACATCCACACCTACCACTTCTAGCACAAAAGAGCTGACAGAGCTATAATAGATCAAACTAGTCACTTGTTGCATGTAGATTTGTCTAAGGGTGATTTTATGTTGAATGCTTATGCGAAGCTGTTGTATGAGTATGTGAACACGATGGATGTGAAAGACTGTTATGTGTGTATGCAGTTGCCTGCGTCAGTTGTGGAGGGGATTCAATATCATCACCTGCCTCTGACGTTTGGTATCATGTGGAGCTTATTGCTTAGTATTTATTTATTTATAAAGTTTTATATAGCGCAAACGTGACCCACGAGGGTATCAGAGCGTTTTACAGTATACAGTATAAAAACATAGACGGATGAGGTACTATACAAGCATTTGAAAAGTGTCATTACGAACAAAAGAGATGTATAATACATGGATAACAAACATAGGTGACCCGGAATCAGCAGGGCATTGCACAATATACAGTTATTGAGCATTAGGTGGTTGTGCTTATAAACATACAGATAATATACTCCTTCGATTCACCATGGGTATACAGTATATGGATAATATAGGAGACCCGAGGCCAACTAGGCTTTAAACTAAATACAGTTATTGAGCATTAAGTGGCTGTGGTAATAATCTTACATATAATAATCTCATTCATTCCACCGGAGGTAGGCAATGATATGCGGATCGTATAGGTGACTCGGTGTCAGCCTAGAGTTAAGACTTAGGACGTGAATTTGTTCATTAGTAGTATTTTTACTTCTTTTTTGAATGCGGTAAAGGAAGAGATTCCACGCACCACTGGAGGTAGGGAGTTCCAAATCTTTGGTGCAATCCCTGAGAAAGCTCTGCAACCAGTTCTCTTCTTATGGAAGGATTGTGGTTTCAGAAGTAAAGTACTCGCACTTCGAAGTTGTCTGCAACCTCCCGACCTTTCTAGATTTAGAGCTAAGTAACTGGGTGTATTGTTATGTAATGCTTTATGGGTCATGCAGGCAACCTTTAGGTGTATTCTTGCCTCGTAAGGCAGCCAGTTCAGGGCTTTCAGGGTCGGAGAGATGTGGCTACTTCTTTTAGTTCCTGATACCAGTCTAGCCGCAGCATTAAGTGATGCCCTGAGCGGAGCCAGCTTGTATTTGGGGAGACCGCAAAGAGTGGTGCTTCCATAGTCTAATCTTGCTAGCACTAGGGCTTGCACTGCCATTTTTAGGTCGGCCTGAGGGAGGAAGGGTTTGAGTTTCCTTAGTATACTCAGCTTGTGATTAGCTCCCTTGGTGGCATTAGAGATGTGCGACTGCATATTCAGGTGTTTGTCTATGGTGATTCCTAGGGATTTTGCTGAGTCAATGATGAGGGAGCACAGTCAAAGGAGGTTAGGTGCTTTAACCATAGGTCTATCTTAGGTGTGTGGTTCGGTGGAGAGATGAGAATGAATTCCGTTTTTTTGGTATTCAGCATGAGGTGGTTGTTAGTGAGCCAGCTTTGCGTGTTCAGTAGAATAGTGTTGAGGGAAATGAAGTCTTCTGGAGTGGAGATTTTCAAATACAGTTGGGTGTCGTCCGCATACAGGTGATATAGAATGTTCGCTGATTTCAGTGCATTCGCCAAAGTTTCCATTAGTAGGTTGAAAAGAATGGGTGATAAGGCTGATCCCTGAGGGACACCCAGGGTGACCACGGAGGGTTGCGAGAGTGAGTTCTTCATCTTGATTCTTTGTGTTCTGTTATTTAGGAAGGAGGAGAACCATTGCAACACTGTGCCCTAGAGGCCCATCCTTCGTTCCAATAGGGACAAAAGGTTGTCATGCTTGACCGTATCGAAGGCGGAGGATAAGTCAAGGAGTATCATTAGGCATGACTCGTTGCGGTCAAGCATTTTTAGTATGTCGTCCATAAATGTGTGTGAGTGCAGATTCTGTGCTGTGACCTTGACGGAAGCCAGATTGGTGACTGTCTAAGAGGTTGTAATTCTCAATATGGTTGCATAATTGAATTTGTACACATTTCTCCAGCAGTTTCGCCAAAGTGGGGATGTTGGATATAGGGTGGTAGTTGTTGAGATCAGATGGGGTGGCGTCAGGTTTCTTTAGTATAGGTGTGACCTGCCCAATTTTAAGACAGTCCGGAATGGCGCCTTGTCTCAGAGAGGCGTTTACAATTTTTGCCCATAGCGGTAGAATAGTTGTTTTTAACATTTTGAATAGGGCAGGAGGCAGGGGGTCAGAGAAGTGGTTGGAGGGGTTGATTGCTTGAAGAGTGTTATCGATTATTTGTTGAGAGATTGGCGAGAAGATGTGCCATGAGGCATTGTTTTTTGTGACTTCGCCTGGAATATTAAAATGGACTTCGAGTAGAGCGCCACATTTAGTATCTTGGGCCATAGATTGTGGGAGGGCCTTCTTGGATTGGATGTCGAGCTCGATGGCCTTAGTCTTTTCGCGGAAGAAATTGGCAAGCACATCACAGGTAGGTGTAGCCAGGTCATTTAGTTCCCTAGAGTTAGTCGTGTTGCATGCTTGTTGCTTGACGATTTCAAAGAGTTTTTTGGGACGGTTGATTGCTTGGTTCAGCTGGGTTCTGAAAAAGTATGTTTTATGGCAAGGGTCAATATGAATATTACTTCTCTAATTATGATGTGGTGCTTTCAGAGGTTCCAGCTTAAAAGCACCTGCATAAGTATGATTATTATAAGCAAGAGGAGAGGGAAGTACTTCATACCTACTGTTACATTACACACAGCTTAGACGCACCGGCACAATTTAACTTGTATGTTGACTGATATAGAAAAGAAGTTTGTAGATGAAGTAGAAGAAAGGCATAGGCAATTAACAGTTAAGCTTAATAATAGAGAGGGAAAATTTGAATGGACCAAGGAGGAGTTAGCACATAAGGCGAAAGAGAGCTATGGTCCAATAGTTTTAGATTTAGAGCAGCGGAGAAAACTTTGCATCAGACAGGTACAAACCTATTACGATAAGATCTTTGTGGGACAGAGCGTATGTGATCATATTTCCATAATTGAAGTCACAGCGAAGAAATTTTTACAGGAAGCGGTGCAAGTGGTTCCAAATGTATACTTTGTGTGTGGTTAAAAATGCGTATGTTCGATTACCACTGAATTGGTATTGCACATGTTATGTGGCTGTTGTTCTTCCCAAGATATACCATGTAGATGATTTGGAACCTTTGGAAGGGAAACCACCCTATAGAGAGAAACGTGGTACAATTGCAGGAGAGATTGTTGGAGATGTGTTTGGAGCAATGATACCAACTCTAGGAGTGGTTTTGAATGATATAAAGATTAGAAGGTTGTCAACTATTGTGGATAAGTTGTCAGCGAATACAACTCAGTCTTTGTTACTTGTGGATGGACAGATGATGTCGATAAGAGCTATGATGATGCAGAACTGTCTTGCTTTAGATGTGATGTTAGCAAAATAAAGCGGAGTCTGTAAAATGCTGAGGGTTCAACAGTGTTGCACTTATATCCCAGATCATAGTACGGATCTGAGGAAGTATATAAGTAACATTACTGCAATACATCATGCGATACATGATTTGGCAGTAGAGGGAGTTTGGGATAAGGTTGGTAAAGGATTTGGATAATTGGAAGTTGGTTTGCAAGTCTTGGGAAGGGATTTCTTGGTTACATCTTGAAGCCAATCATAATAGTTGTGATTCTTTTGCTTGGAGCGATAAGAGCCTATAAGTGGCATAAATCAAGTCAGGTTGAGAATTCTCGACAACGAGAGAGGAGAATGGAGAGACTGCAGGACAGTCCCCATGAGAATTTCAAGAACCTAGAAAGGTTTCGGCAGGGAAGACTGGCTACTACTTCTGTTTAGGTTGGTTCTTTCTACAGGGAGATGTGGTTGATTGTGATGACACTTGTCATCAGAGGGGGAGACTGATAGAGCACGATTGTGCTCTTTAATTTGTAGGGGTGCATTATAATCACAAGTAGTTCGCACCTATACATATAAACCTTTGTTGTGTTAACATTTTGTTATTAGAATGTAAGGTATTAACGTGTTAAGTGAAGTGTTAGAGATATTTTGCAAAACGTGGAGAAATTAACGTTGTAATTGCATTCAACATGATGAAGCCTTAATGTTTTAATTTTATAAGTGACTAATGAGAAATTAATTCACTGATTATGTAACGCATTGATTTAAACGTGCACAGTAATAATGTTCATGTATTCGTGTGATTAATGAAGTTTCATGTTGATTCTTATGTTAGCTGATTTTTGCAGGCCTCATGTGTATTTTTCCCTGGCTCTCTAGATGAATTGTTCGCAATGTTCATGTGTATGCAGAATCTTTTCTTTCTCACATTTCTGTTGCAGATGGAGAAATTCATCTTTGTTTGTTAGAATAACTCTTTTGTTTTAGGAGCTAGGTTCAGGAAGGAGAGTATACATTTGAACAAGCGATGCTGATAGTGTGGGACGGTGTTCATTCTCACTGGAGAAGGCCTTGGAATCAAGGTCATTGAGCCAGCGCTGGGAGCATCGAAGTCGCCTGGAAATAATTTTGGTGTTGGGGTTAGGGACAGAGTCCAGGGAATTGGAGAGGAGATCTGATCAGAAGAGAGGAAGGAGCATCTTAGAACGAGCTCCGTAGCTGTATGCTACTTGACCCATTCAATGTGAGTGCACTTCTTAGGAAGTCTTCAATCGCTGACACCTTTTCCTGAACTTGCCTGGGAAATGCTAAGTCGGTATGTCACGTTAGTGATAGAGTAGGGACAGACTAATTCTTTTTACTCACGAACCTCCAATGAAGAAGACTCTCGATATTCTGTGTCCTGATTCTAGAACTGGTCATTCTTTGTATGCTTCATAGACTCAACTTTACCCGTAGGTTTGGCTTTGTATTAGTTCCAATGTATTTCTACACCCTCATCTTGAGGTGTCTGTATGTCCAGTTGTTCTTGGCTTTGTAATAAACTAACTAAACTTTGAATCAGGAGTCAGTGATTCTTCGGAGTCATAGTTCATTAGAATTGTGATATATGATTGGCGATAGATTTGTCTCCCCCCCACACTTTTAAGTAGGAAACATCGACCAGGGGTTCCAGAGTAAATCTAGAACGTGGAACCCGGCCCATCAGTGGAAGCAAATATTTTAATATGATCAAAACAAATCAATCTCATAGGTGATGCCATTTCCACACATTGGGGCCGATTCCGATCTCGGCCGGTAGTGCTCCGAATCGGATTCGGATTTACCGGATCCGATTCG
This sequence comes from Calotriton arnoldi, assembly GCA_963921515.1. Classification (NCBI taxonomy): domain Eukaryota; kingdom Metazoa; phylum Chordata; class Amphibia; order Caudata; family Salamandridae; genus Calotriton; species Calotriton arnoldi. The sequence goes on from CAWUFW010006027.1 coordinate 19,835, forward strand.
GAGCCCTGTTTCCCGACCGAATCGTACGCGGGTCCGGCCGAGCGAGTACGATGCAAGCTCCCGCGAAATCGCCGACCGACTCGTACGTGGCTTCAACACGCTCCGACCGACTCGCACGGACACGACTCGCACCGCGCTATGGAGACGTTTCCCGGCCGGGTAAGTACGATGCGCGCCGCAAGCAGTCCGACCGACTCGCGCCGTCCGGCTCGAAAGAGCTGTCGGAGCCAGACTTTGGGGGTCCGCGTCGGACCCCCCTGTACGCGTAGGCGCGCAAGTCACACACAGGGGGGACCCATGGGTCCCCCTACCTGTGCATGTACGCCGCGATGCGCATGGACGCGTACCCACTGTAGGGGGCGCCCTTGTTCGCCTCGCACCCATTGAGTCAATGGGAGCCCGCGTACGCGTTGTACGACCGGCTCCCATTGACTTCAATGGGAGTCCGACCGAATCGAGTCCGATAGCATGCGAATGCATCGTACTCGTCCGGTCGGACTGCTAGGGTCCGATTCGGTCGGAATTCTCTCCGGGTCCGGCTCGGTCGGAGAGATTTCCGGCCGGAATCGGAATCGGCCCCATTATCTTTTGCGCGCTGTATAGTTTTATCAGTAAAACTGTATGTGCAAATGTAATGGTCATTTCAATTGAAGATGTGTTGTCTGTAATATCAGCGCGCTACCACACCATGCATGTTTGAACTGGCACGTTCTGGTTGGCTGAGGAGAGGCCCTAGCCAGGCAGAACCTACAACTCTGGTCAGGGGTGGGTGATTACAATCAATGTATAGCCTGTGCTCACCCTTGGGTAGCTTGGCATTGAGCAATCAGGCTTATCACAAACGCAATGTGTAAAGCATTGGGATAGCACTCTCACACAATAAATACACTGAGACATAAGAGACTTCACACATGTATATAAATAAAGTTTATATTCAACACACATTTTAACAGAACAGAACATGAACATCATGGATCTCTGGGCATAAATAACATTTCGACATATCACTAGCAGTACTAGGTCCAACCATGTTAAAATGGCATCAGTAATATGCACACTTGAGAAAGATCCCACTTTACCCCCCAGCACCCTTATGCGATGCGAAACGTTGTCAGAACGAGGCCCACCAGGCATTTATTATAATTCAATACCACACAGTTATAGGGTGCACCTCAGATCACAACAATATCAGAAATGTGTACACACAGATAATTACAACACTTTTAAACAGCACCGTGGGCCAAGGCCGTACGGATTAAAACTAATGTCAAACATAGTATTCTTTTGGCAGGAAATCAACGTGTAAAGCAACACCGCTGTGCAATGTAATTAATAACAGGCAGTCACTCCCACACACTCACTCAGCACCGATACGCGGTGCCATGGATATTAGGCAGGTCCTTATGGAGTGCACTCGCACACACATACACACACACACACACACACAGCACCGTAGTGCTGTGCAACTGATATCCGGCAGGTCAGTTGATAATGCACAGGCGTGGCCTAAGCTCTCCTCCACCATTCAGATAACCCTGACTACTCTACACCCATTGGCTGGAGATAAATAAAACCTTCCCCCTGATACTAGGCTGATCGTGGCCGGAGTCACACTTAATCAGGGTCCCAGAGAAGAAGGTGGGAGTAGGTAGCAGGGCTAATTAGGCAGTTGTCGATAAATGGGGGTTTGGTCACTACTTGAGAAGTTCACCGACGGTATGCGGAGCAGAAGGGGGCTGAGGGTGACAGTCGTTCAATCAAAGGATTCCACACTGTGCCTTTCAGCACCAGCCCAGTTCTGAGACGCACAGGGGGGTTCGCACAGTCTCTGAAGCATTCCTAAACCCAGTCAATTACTCTCACCACCTAGGACCGATCCAGGCAATACAACCTGGCAACACGAGGTTGTCGGGAACCGGGTGAGGAAAGGGCAGTTGGTCCGCACCACTGAGGACACAAAAGAAACAATAAATGAATGTGGGTTGAAGCAGGGGAGCCTCTTGGAAGAAGGAGGCACCTCGTCAGATACACATCCATCAAAGTAGCACCCAGGCAATCCGGGCACCATGGAACACGATTCTGCTCCTCCGCACCTCCCTGGAAATGAGGCACAAAGTCTGGTGCACGTTGATACGACTCGCATCAGACAGTTCTAGTCACACACATTAAAGAGTCGTAAACTCAGTACCTCCCTGGATATGAGGCACACTGTCTGGTGCACATTGATCTGAGTCGCACCAGACGATTCCGGTCACACACAACAAAGAGTTGCAAATTCGTGCTTTCCTGGAATTGAGGCACAACGTCTGGTGCGCGTTGATACAGGTTGCACCTGATGATTCTGGCCACTCACAATGAAGAGTTGCCTATTATGTACCTTCCTGGAAATGAGGCAGAACGTCTGGTGCACGTTGGTGCGGGTTGCACCAGACAATTTGGGTTACACACACAGGCGAATGTTCAGCAGTGCCGCACGAAGTAGAATGAGACACTACTACGGGTATGCCCCTACCTCAGAGGGTCGCAACCTGTGAATCAGATACTGTACACAATGAGCATGCAGTCGGCATGTCGCACGAGAGAGATGCGGCACGATCGACGAAGCTGGCCACACAGGGTCCCGCAACCGGTGACTCTGCTCACCACCATAAAGGCGCTTATGCATGTTGAGGCCCCATGATGCAGGGGCCACACTCCTCAATGCAGGCACTACTTTTGGGGGTCTGCACAAGGCAATTCGGTCTTGAGGCACAATACTTCGTTCCATGCTCATGCTGGCTACCAGCTGGGATCCAGCAGACGATCTGGGCACTTAAGAGGGCAGAGCTCTCCAAGTGTCACAAGTAGACAGTGTGGGTCCCTCACGGGAGGTCTTTGATGTCACTGAGATCTACACGAGAGAACAGGGGGCAAGCCAACAAGCACACTTCAGGGCTCCTACACATCAGCAGGTAGTCAGCCCAGGCCAGCCACTATTCAGGAAGGGCACACAGTCCCTTCTGATGGCAGTAGTCCTTCTTGTGTACAACAGATTCCTCAGGCAGTGTGCACCACGCAGTTCCAGGCTCTCCGGTCCCACGTCCCCACAAGTGTATCTCTACCCTGCTGAAGTATGGCACCAGTAGCTATACTGTAGTGTGCCTTTGAAGTTGGGGGTGGTTCAGAGGGTCTCCCTTTCAACCACAGATATCTCCCCTAAATTTTAGTCCTGCTTGCTATGGGGCCACGGAATGCAGATCTTAATCTTTAGTGGGGCCAGGATCCGGCTTCCCAGAGGCCAAGTGTCAAAACCTCTCACTCCAATCTATCCAGCCAAGCCCTCAAATGGCAGAGGTCTGTCGTTCCAGTTGCAGGCCCAGTGCTTATCGCTGTCTCTGGGGAATACACAGATGTGCTCCCCCAGCCTCTAGTGGGGATTGGAGTCAAGCTAAAAGGCACACAAAGAGTTTTGGAGCAGAGAAATGGCCACTTTCTAGAAGTGGCATTTCTAAGCTATTGATGACAAATCCCTCTTTACCACAGGAGAAGGTTTGTCCTTGTGAATCTAATGATAGGAAACATTATGAGGCTGCTCCACTGTAAGCCACTATTCAGACCCCCCAGGATATTGCGGCATAGATTTGCAAATTTAGCAGCACAAAAATAGAAATTTTAGGCATTATTGCGGCACTTTATTTTACTCATAATCATTCCTTTTCAGCCTTACATCAATGGAAACTGTTTTAGCATAGTATTCCACTTTGAAATAGGCATGTTTAAAGTGTCTGAGAGTGTTTGTTTGCTACATTCTCCTTTGTGGTAACATTTTGGAGCATAGGTTAAGCCAAGCACAATAGCGCAGGGTTGCTGTTCATTCTGCTGCTTCTGTGGGAGGGAGTCCTGACCCCCAAGGGCTGTCCTCAAGGTCCTGGACCCATGACTGGAGTCAGAGTGTACTTCTTCCTGCTGACCTGAGGATTTCACCAGATCCGAGGCAGATCGACGCAGAGCCACGCCTCACAGCACCGCATGGCTCCTCATTGGCAGCTTTAATGAATCCGACACAGAGCCTCACATCTCAGTACCCCACAGCTCCTGATTGGCATCTGCACATGGTCCAATGAAGAGTGATGCAGAGACTTGCATCGCAGCACTGCGTAGCCCCTAATTGATCAGCGGCTTTAACGGACCGCAGCACCAAAAACAGAAGGTACAACTCCCAGCGGGCCGAACCTGGTCCTGTATCTGGCCCACCCTTCATCGTGGTCGGCCTGAACTTGTGACTGTGTCTCGGTGTGGCGTGACCAGATACCCGCAGTTGGTGCAATTTTTACATAAAACTTTACAAATTCATAACTGTGGTTCTAATGATTGTTTTTTTGTCATTTTGATGTCATTTTATTTATTAAAATAGTCTCTAGTTTTCTAAATTGGTTTGGGATTTTTTTGCGTTGTATATTTACTTTATTACTGTTTGCGTACTGCGTAAATACTTTGCACATTGCCTCTAAGTTAAGCCTGCCTACTTTTGGCCAAGTCACCAGAGGGTTATGAACAGGTTTATTTAGTGAGTTTTTTGATTCACCTTGTCAAGGATTGTGGTTATTCTCTAAAGTGGGTTCTCACTCCCTTCAACAAATAATCTGATTTCATACAGACATATTTAACATTAAATTCTGTTATGTCCTACTTTTAAATACCATGCACCCTGCCTTATGGGCAACAAGGCCTACACAGTTGTGGTCTATAAATATTTAAAAGGAAGGTTTTAACCTGCCAGAAGATGTTATTTTGATACGTTGAATTAGCAGTTTAAAACTAGAACCTAGAACCCACAATTCTAGCACTTCCAATGTATCCCTCTTGAATGCAGACAGCTTTGTTCCTTTTGAGGTACATCTGCTTGGAGAGATAACCTTGGCACTGCTTGGAATAATTTAACTTGTTCTCCATTGTTTTTCATGGACCTGCTATCCCAAACCTACACCTGTTTTGAGAGGATCTCCAATATTATGTAAGATTACCTTAGGCGGCATTTGGGAAGCTCAACAGCTGTTACTGCATTGGTATTTTTATGCTGAGGTCTTGCTGTGGTATGGTAGTTTGCTGGTTAGTGTGCCCCTGTGTTAGTGTTAGTGCCTGGGTCTCCCTGTTCCAAAGGGTGTGTGCCCCTTTCCTAGGGTTCACAACTCACCATCCCAAAACCATTGCCTACCTGCCTCATATTTCCCAGAGCCTCTATCACTGTGTCCTTGTGACGGTGCTGTTCAGGGTTTTCTGTATCTCGGTTCTATGCCTGTGACTTCACATCTCAATGTCTCTAACTAAGTATCCCAGTGTCAGAGTCCCTCTTTTTTAATGTTTGAGTCTCATTGTCCCTGTTAGAATGTCATCCTACCCAAGTGACAATATTTTCCTGACTCACTGTCTATTTAGCTCTTTCTCAATGCCTGCGATTCTGTCCCAAATGGTTTTAGGCTGATGCAGGAATTTTACTTTAGGAGAAAATGGGATCCATTCCAAGATGAGAAAGATGGATAGCAATAGATCCAGTGAGCAGGTACTTCCTTCAGGTCTGGCTCGGGTGAGAATGTCCACAGAATTAGGAAGTACCCTCAATAACAACACCAGAACATGATATGGAGTTTCAAATTGGGCAAGAGTTTATTAAATGCACAGGAAGGTGTCTCTCCATCTCGCCTCTCCTGCCTCTCTACCTAAGGCTATCCCCATCGCTGACCCAATTCAGGAAGGATCTCAAGACCTGACTCTTCGACTGAACCTCAGCGCCCATTCAGACCTTCAGCCTCCTTCCCCCAGCACCTTGAAACTCTCACGGGTGAGTAGTCGGGCTCAACAAATACTGATTGATTGGAAACAGGTTTCATTTGTTACTCTCCAAGTACATTTTTAGCCTATATCACTGTTTCCAGCAGCTACAAAATTAATGTCCATTAGAATTTACTTAGAGGACTGTAGCGGGTTTCAACGAAAGACTGCGGGTCACACAACAATACAACTACAGATAAACATACATTCAAGCCATTGCTAAGGAAGAATAAACTCAGGAACATACACCTTTCTGAGGGTTGGCTACTTCTGAGTCAGCCGGCTGCCAGGGCAGTGGCAATGGCATTCATGGGTGGGTTAGAGTGGGCATAAAGGCGGCATGGACTTCCACTTACCTGTTCCCCCGGGTAAGGAATCAAAGAGGTGTACCTGGAGTCTCATGGTGAAAGAAGCCAAGGTAGGCTGGGGTTGCCACGTCTTTATGATAATGACCAGAGAAGGGGGAGGGCAAAGTCTTCTTTCAAAAGGGGGCTGGCCCTCACAGCATCCACCACACCCTTCCATCGAACATGGCCAATAGCCAAAACCATACAAATAGTCTCCGGGACTACCAGGAAATCTGGTATGCCAGGACTACCAGGAAGTTTACTGATGATTCCCTGTCCTACTCTTCAGATACACAGAGAACCTGTGGGAGATAATGAACAAGGACTTGATCACTGGGAAGGAACATAAAGAGACCAGAACATTCTGATCTATAGACTAATCCTGTCTGAATCAGAAGAGAAAGACTGAAGCCAAAGACCATGATGCAGTGTTCCTAGGCAGAATCTAGCTTTATGGGAAAACAGTAAAAACCTAGTAAGCTGCCACATGCCCTGTTTTGCTTATTTCACTGTCACCAATGACTACAAGGACTCTGATGTCTTACTTGACTATGGGACAGGCCTTCACCTCCATAAACACACTGAATCAGTTCCAATAATTGTACAGGTCTCTTGATGGTGATACTATCAGTGCCAGGATTTCTGTAGATCTCTTCACCACCTTTAACCTTGAACTATCGATACTGGGATACTGGTGAACCAGCTCCAGGCCACCAGAATCCAGGGTATGTCCTGTAATGGGTAATATATGTTCTCAAGCACAAAACCCCATGATATCTTGCCCCCTTAATGCCTAACGGTAAAAAAAACGTGGCTGGTGTGTTTCTCAGGACTTTATATTTTCCCCAAGCTTATTCAGTCTTTCGATTGAGGCTTTGGCTGGTTTAAGTCAGCCACAAGGCCTCATGTTCTATATGTGTGGTGCTAGCCAGGTCTTCCTCCGGGTAGCTGATGTTTTGATTTCAAGAGTGGTGAGGTTTTGCAATTTCAAAAGGTAGGTCAGTGACTGGATAGTAGGGCACTTGCTGAAATTAAATTCTGCAGATAGGAGGATATATAAACCTCACTCTTCTAGCTCTCTGGGTTAGGAGCGTGGTCTTAACCTCTAAAAGTCATGCACAACATAGCCTCAGAGTTAACACTCTGCTCTCCCTGGCATCAACCCTCATTCTCACATTGTCAAGCTTCCTCTAACTAAAGCTGCTGAGAAAAAAATCTGCCTTGCTTGACTTCACAGTCCATATACTATGGAGGTCACAACTCTAGTATATGTTTACATAGATTACAGGCATTCCTTATTTCCAGGGCCACTGGAATGCGGCCATTACCTTTTCTTCATAATTATATATTTTTTTAGTTTTACTGCACTTCCCTTAATCAACCATTTACTACATAAATTTGCAGATTAATAAAAATGTTTCTAGTTGAAACAGATCTATAGTTACTAAAAAAAAAGTGTCACCAATGGTGCTGCGCCGCGGCAAACTCTTTGCGAATGTTAACTGGCCACCTTTCAGATGCTGCTTTCTGTCTTCAGGTGTTAAACTGATACCAATGAGATGAAATGTTTGCAAAAATAGTATTAATGTACGTTAAAGTAACAAATAAAAAGATAATACTGCCAATGAGTTTTACCACATAACGTTACATAATTTGCATTCTTGACACATAATTTAGTTGGCTCAGCTACATAACTTTGCCCTCTGTTGCTGCATAATTCCAGTGGCCATTCCTTTATCCAGGACTAATGGAAAGAGCTTTGTCATTCATCCACATGATCCAAATTTCTGCAGTCAGAGTACTAATTTGTGCTTCAAAATGTGTCTGTGTTTTTATCTTACTCAAGGAATTGAACGGACTGGGTGAGAATCATCTTGTAAGCCAGATGTTTGGTACCATCTTCCATCCATGCGACTGCCCATGAAGATGTCGAACACACCACTTTGTGAGGTGATTGAGTGATACTTCAGAGTATGAGCTAATGGAGAACTGGCAGGAAGGGATACGCCATCTCCATTATAGTCCTCAAACAATGGAATTTTTTGCCAACAGTTTTGCAGGCAATTTTAGATTTGCTCCACTTATGAAAACCCTGAAAACCTTGCTGTTTCTTCAAAGTTTCTGAAAGCTTCTCCTTTTAAGGTTATACTAGAGAATAGGGCCATACAACAACCAGCGCCAAGAAACCTCTTGGATTTTATGTGTGCTTTATAAAAGTATAAATAAAGTAATAAAGACAAAAGAAAACAATCTTGAGTAGAGAACATCTACTTAGAGTACATCTTACACCTACAGTAGAAATTACCAGAACTTTAACACCAAATGGTGTTCATCGCAAGGAAGTAGTTCCTGGCATTGCTTGCCTCATCAGTTCACTGGTGGAACAAACTGACTGGCCAGCACTTGATAACAAAAATAGTTGGTCCGAGTGCTCTTACCCCCACCACTCCTACCCACCAACCTAGACCTTCTCCACACTCTTGTGGCATACATTAGGACCTTCTTGGACCATTAAATCTGTAGATCTGTGAGGCTGCCTACCTAAGAGGAATGGTAGAGATCCTTCAACAAATTGTGCAGCTGGGCCCTATTCATTTAGTTGAGTGTGTCTGATAACATTGTGGTCATTGATATTCAATTAAGCATTGTTAAAAATAAGTTATGTGTGCTAAAATATAATCATTAACATTCCCTTTAACACAGTTTCAAGAACAAATTGCAAACCTATTGAGGTGAAAGAATGACAAGAAGGAAGTTCCGCCTCACCCTGGAAATTCCAAAAAAGAAGAAAAGCAAATGCTTAAAGCAGACATTTGCTTGTTTAGCCCCCAGACTGTGGAGCTGGCAACCTGAAACCATCAGACTCAACATAAATTTCATTTCCTGCTATTGTATTTTGTCATGTTCTACTTAAAGCGTTCCACTTCGCTTGTCACTAGGTTCACACTATATGAGACCAATAGTAAATAATTAAATAAAATAACATTTCCATGTATTTAATACTTGAATAAACAATGATATATTGTAGTTTCAATGAAATGATTGCTTTTTTAAATACATAGTATCTGTAATGATGGCTTAAACTACGCCTGTTTGTCTTAATCCCTGATTTTCTACCTCCACACAGCATCCCTACATGTTTGCCTGTTTCTGCTTGTTACATAGCACACCACACAGTGATGTGCGCCATACAAAATTATTTGGTGACATTATATGGCCACATTGGCCCCGTTACCTTCTCTTATCACCATCTTTTTTAGCTGCCACATTTTATCTTTTTCTTGCCTCGTTAGCCCTGGCCTCACTACAGTTGGGGCTGTTGTGGATGCTGCAAATTGTCAGCTTCCTTCTCTTTTCCACTCCATGTCCAAGGAGCACGGCCATGCCTCCATGCCCCCAGCCACGACCTTCTTGCAGGAAGTAAACAAATTGGTGGCCACCCATTAAGCGGGGCAGAGTTTAGGGTGAACACCTCCTTCCACGTTGCAGTATTTTTTCTAGTCCTGACGTTTTGTGTGGTCACCGAATTAATTCTGGGTGATGTACTATTGGTTGTTTCCATTGAACTAATTAGACTAACACACCTAAAAACATTGATTTGCAGTTCAGGACTGAAGACATGTCCATAATGGACCGAAGTGAGGTGGTCACCCTAGCGGAGTTGCAAGACAAAACAAACTCCATGAGGACAGCAATCTGGAACACAGATCCAGTTTGATACCCTGGTGCCACAGCAGGGGAACGCAACATGAGCTCGAAAAGTGCATGGGTGACTCAAACAAATTGTGGACAGGTATAGACATGGAACAACTCCAGAGCTGGTCCAGGAAAGAGCACCTGGAAGTAAAGATTCTGGATGTTGTAGTACCCAGAAGAACTTAGGGGGTCCGCCCGCCATCCTAGCGGTAATGGGACCGCCTGCCAGTAAGGCGGCGGTCCTGCACTCCAAATCAGGATGGGACCTCCACCATGGCGGTCGCAGCCAGCGTTTTAACATTGCGGACGGTGCTGCTGGCTGCAGTACCGCCGCGGTGTTGAAAAACGCATGTTGTGCATTTCCATGCACAACGTGGCAGGCACCACTCGGTGCCTGCCACCTTGTGCATGGAAATGTCCCAGTGCACAACTACCCTCCCCCCACACAGAGGGGGCCCGCAACGGGTCCCCGAACCCAGCCTCCGCCAGCCTTTCCATGGCGGTTACACCGCCATGGAAAGGCTGGCTGACGCCAGCATTGTAATCTGGCGGGGGTGCCTGCTAGGCACCGCCACCATTTTACCCATGCTGACCGCTCTGCCAGGCAATCGTGACGATTGCCTGTGGCGGAAGCGTGGCGGGCGCTCTTTGCGCCCGCCACGCTTGGGGAACGATTCCCCCCGCCATCCTAATGTGGCAGGGGGAAATGGGAGCCAGATGGCGGAGGGACCGCCACCGCCGCCCCCGGCGGTGGCGGTCCCTCCGCCTTCTTAATGAGCCCCCTAATGCCTGACAGTACAAAGAGCCAATGGAGGTCAACTGAAAGTTGCTAGATGCAGCATCTCCAGTCCCTGGCTTGCCTATTGGTAACACTACCAGTGTCATGTGACTCATAGCCAGCGTGTATTGATTCCTTCCAAAGTGTATTTTGGAGGGAAAAAAATCGCAGTTTATAGAGTGTGACTCAACCTGAGGGTATTGGAACGCTTTACATGAGCACCAGTTACTTTACGCAAGGTCACATTTATTTTTTAGGCACAGACAGATTAAGTGATTTGCCCAGTAATAACACATGATGTTGAGCCGATGCTGAGACTTGAATCAAACCTAGTTCCCCTATTCCAAAGTCGACAGATCTGGCCGTAAAGACACATCCTCTCTTCGGTAGCGTATGCTTGAGAAATCAAGATCATGCAGGAAACGTGGAATTGAAAATGTATCCTTTTTAATTATTTTTCTGCCTAAAAACTGTATTGTAGTTTTGTGAAGGAGATGTATCCTAACCACTAGAGCTGCTGACTTTGGAACTGGGGAACCAGCTTGGAATCCTGGTTTCAGCTCAACATCCTGTGATTATGGGCACATCAACTTAACTTCCATGTATAACTTCTGATTCACTTGTAAAAGTGCTATAATGTCCTTGGGCCAAGTTCATGCTATATAAAATTGAAAATTTGCTAAATAAATATAATGTTCCAAACTTCAAGTGGCAATGCCTTTATATGTACACATACATGATCTTTCACATTGTTTATAATATTTCCACAATTTCAGTTCGCATTTTGTTTAGTTGAAAATTCAGTGCTATTCCTCAGCTCTCCTTCTGGTAAGGTACAGAACCATAGGTGCTGGATGTAAGGGTGCAGGGAGTTCTGTACCACCTCCAAATTAATCATGCTGGAGTTCAGAAGGTGAACGGGCAATAAAGATGCCTTTAAATTTTGTTTGTATCTCGTCAGAGAGGTCAAATGTCAGGCTCTGTCTTGTGACAAATTGCTGTAAATTCTTTTTTTTTTTTTTAGTTTAAAGAGCTTTATTGAAAAGATTAGAGAGCAAGGTACAGAATTATAATAATATTCATACGGGCGATACAGAAGATAACAAGAAATAGATTTACAAAACCAAGGATGAAAACTTGTTAATTTATACATTATCAAGAGCAAACACCAATGATAAAACAAAAATTAAACAAGTATGTACCATAGTAGATTAGCATTTTTTTTTTTTTTTAAGTTTTATAGGGGAAGAAAGAGGAAGAGAGAGAGAAAGGAGAGAAAGGAAAAGGAAGAAAAAGGTAAAAAAAAGATAGAAAGAATCAACATCTTTATCAAATACTCTAATAAGACTTTCCGTTAATAAACAATATAAAATCTGAGAAAACTATATACATTCAAAAAAGTATGAACAATATGGAAAATATTGAACACAATACTCAGGGCGGCTGAAATGTAAAGTTACTATCCTTGGTACGTAGTAAATAGGAGGATAGGTGGTTAGTGAGTAGAGACCAAAAAGCCTTTTTATGAAGGAGTTGCTGAGAAGTAGTTACAGAGGCTCTATCTAGCCTATGATGGTAGCATAGAAGATTCCACCAAGCAGAGTAGGAAACTTTGGCGGCATCCTTCCAATTGGATGTAATTACTTGAAAAGCAATGGCAATTAATAAATCTACAAAAGAGCCCATTTTACGAGTCCCAAGCCAGTGAATGGAATTACTACCCAAAAAGATGGAGTAGATATCAAAAGGGAAGTTGGCGGAGCAGATGGAGGTAATAGATTTACATACTTTAGTCCAAAAAATGGAAATGTGAGGGCAAAGGAAAAAGGAGTGTAGATATGTGCCAACAGTTGGGGGATGTGCCGGAACTGAATTTGGAAACAGATACTGGGGTTAAAAGCAATCTCTGATAAAAATAATAAAGAGTTTGAGTGGTGCTAGCATTGCAAGAGGTGTGATGTAAGCGAGTCCAAATGGAATCCCATGTGTGTGTAGAAAGTACGTTGTAAATCAGCTTCCCATAAAGTTTCAGTTTTGCTTTTGGAGCGGGTGGGATAAGAGAAATTGAGATACTTATATAAGTGGGAGGCCCGAACAGAAAGAGATGTAGGTAATGGTTCTAACAAGGGGTTTGATAAAGAGGAGGGAGTTTCGGAGATAAGAGAAAACTGTTGAGTTAAAATCAGTCGTAGAGATTCGAACTTGAGGAGGGAATTAACAGGTAAGCCAAATTTAGATTGAAATTCCTGGAATGACATAAAGTGCATATTCAGCATTAAGTGTTTTACCTGGATAATCCCTTTGACAACCCAATTCTTCCAAAGGATGGTATGATTGGAAATTTTAATAGACTTATTATGCCATATAGAAGAATCCAGGAATATCTGTAGAGGAGAAAGAGACTTTGTAAGAACCGGATAAAAGGTCGATATAAGTTGTGAAATAGTGGGGGACTTAAACGACCGAGGGGGGGTGAGTAAAATTAGCTAATGAAGAGAAAGGAAGTGGATGAATAGCGGATTCCTCCAATTTGTACCATACCGGAATAGAGGTGTCATCCGAAGGATAGAGATAAGGCAGGGCCTGATGAATTAAAAAGGAGGAGTGGTATTGACGAAAGTTGGGAAAATTAACCCCTCCCCTATCCTTAGGCGCAGACAGAGATATACGAGCTTTCCGATTATTCCATAAGAAGTTACTCAAAATACCTTTGAGATTTTTTTTTTTTTTTTTAAAGGAAGTCGAACTGGTAGCATGGACAAAAAGACGTTAATGACTGGAAGCATCATCATTTTAGAAGTATCCAGCCTATCTCACCAGGACAAGAATAAAGGAGACCATTTCTCTGCCATGCCAGATACCTTCAATAGAACATCATCCAGATTAAGTTGAACCGTTCTAGCAATTGAGGAGGAATATTTTATTCCCAGGCATGTAATGGAATTGGAGCTCCATTTGAAATCCATCCCGTCGAACATACTTCTTAGACAGTATTTATTTAATGGAAGAACTTCGGATTTAGAAAAATTCAATTTATAACCGGAAAGGGCAGCATAAGAAGATAAGAGATCTATGAAAGCGGGTAAAGAGGTAGAAGGATCAGAGAGATACAACAGAATATCATCTGCATACGCAGTGAACTTAATTTCAACTGACTTATGTGTAAAGCCCCGAACAGCAGAAGATTGTCTAAGAGAATGAAGAAAGGGCTCAAGAGATAAAATAAAAAGCAAAGGTGAGTGAGGGCAGCCTTGGCGAGTGCCTCGCTGAAGAGAAAAGTAGGGAGATTGTAATCCGTTAACAAAAACCAAAGTAGTAGGGGAAGAATATAACAATTTAATAAGGGATAAAATAACAAGACCAAAACCATGCCACTTGAGTGCGCGCATCATAAAAAGCCAATGAATGCGGTCAAAAGCTTTCTCTGCATCCAGTGTAATGGCCGCAACAGGGGAGGAGCTTTTAGAAGCAAGATGTATGATATTTTAAAAAGTTCTAGAATTATCTGCAAGTGTTCTACCTTTGACAAACCCTGTCTGCTCATGGCCGATCAAGTCAGGAATAACTGTATTAATACGAAGGGCAAGAACCTTCGCAAAGATCTTGCAGTCTAAATTGATTAAAGAGATAGGGCGATAATTAGCACAAGAAGAGGGATCTTTATCCTTCTTTGGAATTAAACAAATCATGGCTTCAAGAAAAGAGCCACGAGCCTCCTTATGAGAAATAAAATATTGAAATAGAGATAGAAGATGAGGGAGAAGAGTCTGGGAGAAGGAAGAATAAAACTCGGCGGTGAAACCGTCCGGGCCAGGGGATTTCTCCTTCGGTAGTTGGGCTAGGGCTAACTTTAGTTCGGAAAGGGATATGTCTTTTTCTAAAAGAGAGCAATCAGGAGAGGAAGAAGAACGAGGAGGTAGCGCTTCAAAAAGGATTCCATTGCCGTGTCAGAAGGAGATGATTCAGGAGTGTATAAAGTCGTATAAAAATCCGTAAAGCAGTTTAGTATTTCCTCATCCTTGAGATGATTAACACCACCCTCGTCTATGATGTTATTTATTTTAGATCTTTGGGATTTTACCTTCAAGTAGTTCACAAGCAATTTACCAGCTCTGTTGCGACCACCATAGAATTTAGAATTCACTTTAAGTAGGGCCCCAGAAGCTTCCTCCGTGGATTTTCTATTAAAACTTAATTTAGCCTGGACTAGTTTCTTAAGTGCATCTTCATTGTTGGAAGAAAAGTAGGCATGTTCAAGAAGTTTAATGGAGGCTAATAAGGAAGCTGAGTCCTTGATGCATTGTTTTTTTTTAACCGCAACATAGTCAATGATGAATCCTCTGGGAGTTGCCTTAAAAACATCCCGGATAGTGTGGAAGGGGATATCGGGATTAACATTCTTAAGAAAGAAATCTGACAAAAACTCTTTGAAACGTTCCAAAAAGTTATGATCTTTGAGTAAATAATTATTGAAACGCCATCTTCGAGGTTTGGAAGGTTCGGAAGGAAGATCTAAGTTAATCAGAACAGGGGCATGATCGGATATAAGAATGGACCCAATTTCAGCATTAGTTAGATTGGAGAGGAGATGAGGACTCAAAAAAATATAGTCTATTCTAGAAGAAGAATTGTGAGTAGGGGAATAAAAAGTGAATTCTAAGGTGTCCGGGTGAAATATCCTCCAAGCATCCACCAACCCCTCGAGCGAATTGTATTTATAAAATATTTTTGCATTTTATTGGGAATGTATCTAGCAGTGGACTTTCTGTCCATGAAGGGGTCCATGACCTTATTGCAGTCCCCACCCACCAAAAGATTAGCATCAGGACATGAATGAAGGATATGCGACATGGACTGCCAAAATTGTGAATCAACGCCAGTGGGGCCGTATATGTTAAGGAGAGAAACAGGAGAACCATTAATAGTAAAATGTCAAAGGAGCCATCTACCATCTACATCCTTCTCCTCCTTCTATAGAACAAAAGAGAGGGACTTATGAAATAAGGTGACCACTCCATTTTTCCTAGCCTTAGCCGGGGAACAATAAACATGGCCTACCCATTGTTTTTTGAGAGAGTTGATGTCATTATCATTGAGATGAGTCTCTTAAAGCATCACAATTTTGCAATGCAGCCTAGATAAATGAGTAAGTAGCCTTTGTTTCTTAATAGGATTACGCAGTCCTTTTACATTCCAGGAAACAATGCGAACATTTTCACTCATGTTAAAAAGTAGAGAACAATAGGCAACAACAAATGCATTTTAAAACCATTAGAATTGAAATTTAAACATGTGAAAACAAGCAGAACTATGCACAGGAAAGTGAATAATGAAAACCAATAAGAAAAAGGGGTAGTAAAATAGCAATGAACCAGAAACAATAAGAAAAAGACGGAAGTAATCAAAAACGAAATGTTGAAGAAAGTTAAGGAATATATAGAGGAACACAGAGAAGAAAAAAGAGAAAAAGATAAATACGAAAGAGAAAGAAAAGGAAAGAAACGAAAAGAGAAGTGAGAGTAAATGACATACGAAGAGAGGTTGACATGAAGCCAGAAGGCTTCAGTCAAGAATGACGGAATACAAATCCAGAGGAAAAAGAATAGCAAGCGGAGGCGAGGAGCCGCGAGGAAAGGACAGACGGCAGACCCAACGAAGACACCAGGAAACGACAAGAACCAATAAACAAGAAAACATGAAGAACAGGGAGCCTAATATAAGATAAAACAGGAGAAGGGACTAACTACCAAAAACATAAAGTGATATAGATAAAGCAATCTAACAACTGCAACAAGAGTATCAGAAGGAAGGATTGACACTTACCAAACAATGAAAACAACTGTACACAATAGGGACGATATGGAAGGGTAGGGGGAGGAAAACATCAGAGGAATGAGTCTGAACGGGGAGGAGGACATCTGTGGAGAAAAAACAAAGGAAGTGTTGAGAAATATCATCCTCAGTAGGCAGACAAACTACGACAATCAACAATAAAGACAACATGCCTAACTGACAGCAACAAAAGAAGACAATGTCTTCATGACATTAGAGTGCAAAAGAATAACTCGAAAAACTTAAGACAAAACAAGAGAAGACAATTCTCAGGACCCTCCGAAGTCCATTTCATCCCCTTTATGACGGGAAATAAATTGTCGTAGATCCTCAGGACGATCAAAGGAATAAGAGCGATCCTTGTAGGTGACTTTAAAGAAGCAGGGATGTACCAGACCATATCTAGCGTTCATTGATCGAAGAGCCGGGCGAAGAGACAGGAATTCTTTGCGACGAGCAGCAGTTGCGTGGGCCACATCCTGGGAGAAGAAAACTTTTTGGCCAGACCATAACATCTGCTTTCTAAGTTTAGCTGCCGAGAGGACCATTAACAGCTCGGTGTACTCCAAAAATAAAACAATTATCCCTCTAGGGCGATTAGCCGTTGAGGTGGAGGAAGAACCTCCGGATCTTGGGCCGATGCGGTGCGCACGCTGCAAATTAAGATTGGTGCCGTCCTTGAGACCAACAATTTTAGGAATGTGTGTATTTAGAAAATTGAGCATGTCCGAACCCTCCTCTCCCTCAGGAATACCTTAAATTCTAAGGTTGTTGCGCCTGTTGCGGTTTTCCAAATCTTCCGTTTGCGTCTTAAGAAGAGCAATCTCTTTAGACATAGCTGCAACCTGAGGAGTCACATCCTGAGTATCGCTAATCCTCTGTTCCACCGCAGATACTCTAGATTCTAGGTTGGACCATTTCTCTTCTAACCTTTGAATAGCAGCGTTGGTATCAATCACAAATGGTTTAATAAGCTTGAGCTCTTCCATAAGGTCCTCCATTGTTATAGGTAATGGAGATTTGGTAGGAGAGTTAGGTTCTTTCTTATGGCGCTTGGAAGAAGCAGCAGTGCTAGAATCCTTGCGAAGAGAAGACATAGCTGTTGAGGCGCTCTTCTGGCCTTGAGAGGAGGAGGGCTCCATAAGGGTAAACATGAAAGTGTATTACAGTCACAGGAGATAGCAATGTGGAGAAGTAGAATGAAGCTTGCGTCTGCAACTGGAAGAACAATCAAAGGAGCCTTCGATAATGAAAAATCGAAACTGAGTGGAGTAGAGAGAGCCGCAGGAGCTCCAAAATCAGCTTATGAACCAGAGGATGAGGGGATCACTTGATGTGCATCATGCAGACTCAGTCACAGCTGTCCCATATGAAAAGTGTACAAATACCTTAAGCAAAGTCTCAAATGAATCGCAACCGCTTGATAAATAAAGAGCTGGTCACACCAGTGACCTAGTTGAAATCATAGGAAGTGCTCCCAGGGAGTATTTCACGACAGAAAAGTCTCCTCAAAATTTGTGAATGGGAGAGAGGTTCCTTGTTTACAGAAAAAATTCAATAATTCCCAGAAGCTCAGTTGCACAGTGTGACTCCTCTACATGTAACAGATGAAAAACTGCTGCATAACGCCTTCACCGCACCACAAGCGGCACGGAGAAATCCTTAAATGAAAGCGTTGTCCCGCCGCGCACACAATGGCGGGCGCTGCCGAAAATTCTGAAGGGAGCGAGGCGCGGAGGAAACAGGGCTCTAAATAGCACCAAATAACAAAAGAAAGACGGCTACCTGTGCCCCCGCACCCGCTCCTCAAAAGCAGTCAGTCCATTACTGCCGGGAATCCGAAGTCGGCTCCGTTAGAAGTTGAGATCTCACTCGAAGCGCGGAGCCTCAGCCGGGTGCGGCCATCTTGTGGCGGCTCAAGCCACGCCCTCCCCCCTGTTAATTCTTTTAACATGGAGATTGGTGTTTACTGTTCTTTCTCTGACTGCAGTGAGAAGATTCTGTAAAGTGAACTATGTGACAATCTTGCTGAGTGTGAAATGAAAGGCTGTAGCATATTACTTTGTTTTCTAACACAACACATAAACTGTATAAATATATATATATATTATATATATATAGCAGTTAGTAAAGCACAAATGAAGTACTTTCATTTGCAATTCTGAAGTGTGACGGAAACAAATATTTTAATAAGATCAAAACAAATCTAGACACATTAGCTGGTGATGTGGAATGATAGATATACGCTAAAACCCTGATTTTAACACATTATTGTTTCTGCGTTGCATAGTTTTATCAGTAAAACTACATGTCTGTGCAAACTTTTGTGACCATCTAACTGGAATATATACTGTCTGCAAATGACAGTGCATGCTAACACCATGCTTGAGTTATATATATATGTGCGACATGACACTCATGCCACTCTCCTGCTGAATAAGTGTGGCTCATTTGCTTCAATGTTCTTTGTGTGCTTGGATTGTTCACATTCTCTATGACTTCAGTGATGTAACACTGATGACAACATCCCAACTCAGAAGATTGTTCCAGTCCATTGTACAAAAGTGCAAGTTAGTCAGCTGAAAATCTGAGCTTAAAACATGTGCAATCTATTGCCAGATTTTTCACCAGTAAATTGTACATGATTTTAGCAATCTAATGATTCATGTAGATGTAGTTCAAAGTTTCCTGGTGAGTATTGTTTTAACAAAGCACTGTCAAGTGTAATATGTAGCTCACATTACAAAGGGTTAAATGGATCATAGGTAGACTTATCTTAGTATTCTCGACAAATGCATCCTTACACATTTTTTGTAATTTCTACTTCATAAGTATTATTTTACTGCAGGTGTCAAATCTATTTACCAGGGCCATATGCAGAGTAAATTAATAGTCATCTGCTCGAAATCTTTAGAAGCTTTTCCAGAGGTCATGCGCTATTACTTACTTTGGTGACATTAGGGTCAAGTGACATCACTGCTGTGATACCATTAAGGTCAAAGGACACATTATGCCACTTCCTGTTGCGTAACTTCGGCTACCTCTCCCATTCTGGTGAATCCACAGCCATTAATGAGTCACCAAGTAAACAATATCAATCAACCAACATAGCTTTATTCAGCTAAACAAAATTTGCCATAGGAGCACAATAAACAATACAAACAATAAAAGGATATGAATACATACAATAACAAGCATTGGCATAGCCAATAGGTCTCGCTTTGGGACCTTATAAGTGTTTAGTTATGCAGCACAATATCCTTGGTGCAACAATATCAACCGTTGCATGGCTAAACACTTATAAGGTCCCAAAGGAAAGACCTATTGGCTATGCCAATGCTTGTTACTTTTGCAGGCATGTATTCCATGTTTATATGCCGGTAGTTATCGTTTTACACTCTAATCTCTGTTGCAACCTAAACATATCACTGGATTGCAGCTAAAGCTGCTGGTCCCAACTCTCACTTAACAATATAACTGACACAACTTATGTTATGGGTGAAATTAATGTTCCGGTGGATCCAGAAAAAAAATCAGGAAGTATACGTGGTGGGGCTTCTTTTTATGGGTCTCACAACAGGACGTTCTGTGTCTGCCATGTTGGGAGGTGCATTAGTTACATGTTGTATTTATATAGGGAAATCTGTACCAGGGAAGACTGAAGGCTCATGTGAGAATGGGACGAGGAAGACTTGCTAGGAAGGTACTGAGTATTATCAAGCACTGCTTTTACCTTAATACACTTAGGAGAAAATCTGTGCTGGTGTGTTAGGTGGTGTGCTCTTTTACCGCCCTGTGATTGGCTTCCTCGTGGAGTTACTGGTCTGACCACGCCCTCTGACAGCATCTTACCTCTGGGAGTGGTACTTTAAGCAGATTTTCCAAGCGCCTCTATACATATTTGCTCCTCTGTTGATGGAGAACAATAATCCAGAAACGTGTGCAGAATGCACACCGCTAGCAGCGCCGATATTGACAAGCGTTTCCGTACTTGTGTGCCTAAACTAAAGTGTTATCACGAACTGCACTTATCATACCGCATCTGGGAGAAAATGTGTGGTGCAATGACTGCCAATTGTTCTCAAAGCAAGCTGACCTTCCCACAGTGCTTTTTTTTATTTTTTATAAAGAGCCAACCTTTAGACACATCTACTCAGTGCCTCACCCAACACCTGCCAAACACTATGTTATAATCTGTGAAATCAATAAAACAAGTTATAAACAAAAAACTGTGGATGGACCCAGAGTGCACAGCCAAAATCAATATCCTGTTCTTCTCTGTCTCTTTTTGATTGTTTGTGTCTGGGTAGGAGACTGTTGCTTGAATGCCAGTGAAGGCAACGCTTAATTAAAAAGAGAGAAGATGAGATGTTTTGGAGGTATGGTAACCTCGTAAGCGGACAGCAACGCTCACTTACAAGAAGGTTAGGTTGAAACAAATGTAAAATGCGCCCGATGCTCCAGACAGCGCGTTGTCGGCAGGTCGTTGGGATTTAAAACAGACGAGGGCAGCGCAGATCAGGTGTGCCCACCCTCTCTTGTAGAAAGGATGCTGGACAAAGTTGCTGAGTAAACAAAGTGTACTTGCCAAGCACCTCTCGCCAAGAACAGTTTATGGGAGTTCAGCTGTTTACGACCGTTTTGTAGCGCGCTGGGAGGGCCGAGGAGCGATTTATTTGTCACCCTCCTTCAAGACCTCCCAGGAGCCTCAAGCCACCAGACCCCAGTGTGTCTTGTTTGTTCATTCCTAAGCGGACTGAAGCACAGCTCGGTGTGCTGCTGTGCTCCCAGCTAGCCCCATTCCCCGGTTTCCATAACATGACTCCTTACACCAGAAAGGATCCCCACCTTTCATGCAGCACGCACCTCCAAACCTTAAAGAAGTCTCATTACCAATAACAAATGCTTTACACCCGGAAAAAATCTAATTTAATACAGCAGCCAAGACCTCACACCCGAATGGGGTGTTTGTTCTCACTTGGCATTGGATAAGCCTGTATTCGTTTACTACCACGGCCCCCTCCCACCCCCATCCCATAAGTCACGAGTGTCTTAGGACACAATGCTGCCGGTTCCTCCACACACAAGCCTGCCTCCCACCCCCACGCAAGCTCGATTCCCAAGTTCAGCGCTCCTCGTTTTCCACGTGAGCCCTGCCCCCACCCCCAGCTGTCTTTGAATCGATGCCAGGGAATTTTAACGGACTTGATCCCACGGCTTCCTGGGAAGTAGTAAAACAAGCTCTGAAACGCGTTGAGTTGCCTGCCAGAGAATAAAACACTGTTTTTGCAAAATTGGGAATCCGTGGCTTGCTGTAATCGTTGGTTAACAGCGTGTTTGTTGGATTTATGGGGACCTGCCATCCCGCCACGGAACGCCGTCTCCTGAGGCTCGGGAAAGAGCGAACTGTTTTGCGGTGGTATATTAATCCTGATTAATGTGAGCTCAGACGGTGCGCACAGGATATTTACCCTAACCCAAAATGTCGGAAGCAGCTATACGAGCTAGAGAGAGAGAGAGAGGCGGCGGCTGAGGAGCTATTCAGTAACCTCCCGAGTGTCTCTAACAAAGAGGAACCATCAGGAAGTGGCACTAATACTAAAGACACGGACTGCAAATTATTATTGAAAGCACTCGAAAAGTGCATTAGAAATGAGACAACAAAATGATGGGAACACATATCTTTAAAACGATTTCATTAAAAGAAGAGCGAGAGAAACAGGCCGCATTCCGATAACAAGAGAGGAGCGGGGGCGAGGGCCAGCGAGCGCGGCAGCCTGCTCAGCTGACCAGACGCTCGTGCGTCATGGCCTTTTGCCGGCATGTGTTTCCAATTATCGCGCCCGCGTCTGGGCACGATAATGGGAAACACATGTCTGCGTCGCGCGTAACCGCCCGAAAAAGGCCACGACGCACGAGCGTCTGGTCAGCTTTTCAAACCCCTTACTTAAAGTCTCGCCAGAGCAGCGCTTGCGCGCTACTCGAGGCTCGACCTAAAAACGGCCAATTGTATTTCATCTTTACAAATTAAACAGACAACGATCGTAAAAACATAATTTCATACGACTTCAACAGCAGACAGCTGATTTGAAAAACTACCAACGGCACTACACACAAATTCATTTAGGAGAGACTGCAGATGGTATAAAGCTGGTTTGCATTGGTAAAGACCTTGCGATTTCAGAAATGGAATTAAACATCATTTAGTAAACTGTTTGTAGTGCCAACAAAAGAATACAAAATGTAATAAGGTCTGAACTGAAAATGTGTTGCAAGTACAGATTAAAATTGTGGAAGAGTTTTTTTGGCCCATTGGAGAATATAGGAACAATCTTATGCTGCCAAGAGGAAGCCTCATCAAGAGAGTTCTCTTCCAAACATAGTTAACCCAGTGTAGATAAAACCCAAATGAAGGGAGAGAGTGGATGACAGGTACTCCAAAATCGAAGGTTTCATTAATTTAACGCTCTCTCTATCGCTCTTCATATCTCCCAATAGTTTTTCTGCACCCGTTCCTTATCTCTATTTGTAATTCTCTCAGATGCAGAAAACAGATGGGGTCTACCTAATGTAATTAAGCCAATGTATCTTATGGCCATCAGCACAACTCAAACTTTCAATGTAAATACACTGTTAGGAATATGCAGTGTCTTAGTCTCCTTGAATTAAACATCCATTGCTGATTATGAAAGCCTATGGGCTAACACTATTCGTGTTTTTAAATTAAACTTGTGAACTGCAGCCTATCCAACTTTCCAAAAGGCATAGTGTATTTATTTTGAGAGGGATCTGGCCAGGAAAGTCTAACCAATCAACCAAAACACTGTATACTCCTGATGCACAACCCATTCCTGCCCAGTAGAATGATTGTTTTCCCGATTTCTTAATCCAACAAGCATTGGCAAAGCAAATAGGTCTGGCGTAAAAAAAAAGTGGGAGGATTCGGTCGCTGTTGCCAATCACATAATTTTGTAGATATTCGGATGCATTATGACACAGGCTTGTGTGTGTTGCACCCAAGCCCGGTTCTAGCGGGTGGGCCGGGTGGGCCAGGCCCACCCAAACATCAGCCTGGCCCACCCAAACATGAACCATGGCCCTCGCAGTGACGTCAGGAAGGCCAACAGAAAATGGCCACTGCAATTTAAAACGTTCCTCTGAACGTTATTTTTCTTATTTTTCTAGGAGTTGCGTGATTGGGCCTGGGCTTTTTCTCACAGGCACCCCCAATCACGCATCTCCTTTTAGAAAGGTGGGTTGTGTCCCCACCCAGTCGTGCAGGTACAGGGGCATGGAAGGGGAGAAATCCTCTTTGGCACCGGGTAATCTGTGCTTACCGTCCTGCTGCGTGGATATATCCTCCTTTTCAGCGCTGGAGAAAAGGAGTTTGTTGATCCTGAATCACCTTTCCTGGCCCCTTCAGCTGTTTATCAGATCCGGCTGTGAGGCAGAGTTTGAACGGAGCAGGTAAGACAATGTGTGGCTATTGTTCCGTTTTTTTAAATCTGCAAAGGCCCAGCTAGATACATACTTCGTGTATGCTTCGAGGATGTGTGTATATTAGTTAATATTTTAAAAGTCTGTGAGGGCCCAGCAAGATACATACTTCGTGTATGTCGTGTAATATTTAATTTATATCGTTGTAATGATGGATGCAAGACACAACTACTAAAATGTCCAGATAACTCTGGTGATTAACCGCTTGCCTGCGGCAGGAATTCCAGCCAGGTGCTGGACATTCCAATCGTGGGCGTGGTCGTGACGGCACCACGCCGTCATGAGCACAGCTCAACCGTGACTCATGACGGCGTGGTGCCGTCATGAGCATCGAAGAGGTTAATGATCCTGCTGGAGAGCAATATTTTGTCTGTTCGAAATTTTTAAATGCAGATACACTGTATTTTATGTGGATAGCTTAGTGGGTTACTTGCAGTACAGAAGTTACAATCCTAAAATAGGACAGTGACCTATGAACTGACATCAAAGAGCTGCATACAAACCTGATTGGTATAATTAGAACTTATTTTTTTTATGTTGCAATATAGTTAAAATTTTCCCCGTCTTTCATTACTCTAATGTTGCTATAAAGAGTTTGTTTTGGCAGATATACATTTTAATCAGTAAAGCCAACCCCGCAAACATTGGGGTATGCTTTAAATCCTGTGCTTGTGCTTCTCCAGCCCAAACCCTCTTAAAACATACTGCCCACCAGTATGGATGACATGTGATTCCTACACCTTGTAATCCTCATTGGCTTATGTAACATTCCCTATAGGCTGATTTACATACTTGTATGATTCATTGTCTCTGCATAATGTGTGCATGATGTAATGTACTGTGACACCCTATACTATGAGTAGCGCTATACAACAAATGAAATCGAATATGAGAGAGGGGCTACGGAGAGATGAAGGACACTGGTGGAGGATGGCAATTAGGGAATCCGAGGAGGAGGTCAATAGAGGGAGAGGCTATGGAGCAATGAGGGGCACTGTTGGAGGGTGGCAGTGAGGGAATCCAAGGAGGAGGTAATGGGGGGGCTATGAAGAGATGAAGTGCACTATTGGAGGGTGGTAGTGAGGGAGTCTGAGGAGGAGGTGATGAGGGGGAGAGGCTATGGAGCGATGAGGGGCACTGGTGGAACTTGGCAATTAGGCAATCCGAGGAGGAGGTCATTGGGGGAGGGGCTACGAAGGGATGAGGGGCACTGGTGGAGCGTGGCAATTAGGGAATCCGAGGAGGAGGTCATGGGGGAGGGTGGAAGATACGGAGAGATGAGGGGCACTGGTGGAGGGTGGTAGTGAGGGAGTCTGAGGAGGAGGTCATGAGGGGGAGGGGCTATGGAGAGTTTAGGAGGGTCACTGTTGGAGGGTGGCAGTGAATGAATCCGAGAAGGAGGTAATTGGGGGAGGAGCTACGGAGGGATGAGGGGCACTGGTGGAGGGTGGCAATGAGGGAATCCGAGGAGGAGGTCAATAGGGGGAGAGCCTATGGAGCGATGAGGGGCACTGGTGGAGGGTGGCAATGAGGGAATCCGAGGAGGAGGTCAATAGGGGGAGACGCTATGGAGCGATGAGGGGCACTGTTGGAGCGTGGCAATTAGGGAATCCGAGGAGGAGGTCATGGGGGAGGGTGGAAGATACGGAGAGATGAGGGGCACTGGTGGAGGGTGGCAATGAGGGAATCCGAGGAGGAGGCCATGGGGGGGGAGAGGCTATGGAGCGATGAGGGTCACTGGTGGAGGGTGGCAATGAGGGAATCCAAGGAGGAGGTCATGAGGAGGAGGGCCTTTGGAGAGAGGAGGGGCGCTGTTGGAGGGTGGTAGTGAGGGAATCCGAGGACGAGGTCATGAGGGGGAGGGGCTTTGGAGAGATGAAAGGCACTGTTGGAGGGTGGTAGTGAGGGAATCCGAGGAGGAGGTCATGGGGGGAGGGTGGGAGATACGGAGAGATGAGGGGCACTGGTGGAGGGTGGTAGTGAGGGAGTCTGAGGAGGAGGTCATGAGGGGGAGGGGCTATGGAGAGTTTGTGAGGCGCACTGTTGGAGGGTGGCAGTGAGGGCATCTGAGAAGGAGGTCATGGGGGGAGGGTGGAAGATACGGAGAGATGAGGGGCACTGGTGGAGGGTGGTAGTGAGGGAGTCTGAGGAGGAGACCATGAGGGGGAGGGACTTTGGAGAGATGAAGGGCACTGTTGGAGGATGGCAGTGAGGGAATCCGAGGAGGAGGTCATGGGGGGAGGGTGGGAGATACGGAGAGATGAGGGGCCCTGGTGGAGGGTGGTAGTGAGGGAGTCTGAGGAGGAGGTCATGAGGGGGAGGGGCTACGGCAAGATGGAGTGCACTGTTGGAGGGTTGTAGTAAAGGTATCTACAGAGAAAGAGGTCAGTGGTGGGGTGCCAATAAATAACTCTCCACATGCTCTGTATACACACAGAAGCAATCCATTGTACCATGGTGACTGTTTGCAAGTAGATATGATGTAATCTATGGCTTGTAGACTACCTCCAGAAGCGACAAATTGGGCCGGTAGTGGCCCACCCGAATGCACCCTTGGCCCACCCAAATAAAAATTCCTGGAGCCGGGCCTGGTTGCACCACACATGCATGCGCCTACCGATCTTTTATTTACTGATCTAAGACAGCGGTTGAAACAGTTGAAGTTTAGGTACGTGAAAGTCCTCTTCTTGAAGCAGAGCACCCGCTAGCAAATGACAACTGCTGGGCCCTCCAAAAAAGAGCCCGTGAGTGGTGGGGGCGAACAGATAAAGGAGTGGAAAAGCAGCAGTCGTGGGAGAGGGTACATTGAAGCACAGATGGGGCAGGTATTGGGTGAAAGAGAGAGGTAGAAAACACATGCACTCGCATGGAGTGTTTAATGAAAAACAAAAAAGGCCTTTTCTAAAAGTGAGTAGTGGAAGAATAAAAGTCAGCCATTGAAAAGGATGCTAAAGACGCTATGATGGACAAGCAGAAAAGGAAGAAGAAGGAAGGCCATCGAAAAAAGAAGTAAATGAGAGTGCAATAAAGCCAATCAGTGGAAGCAGTGGGGGATGGGTGCCCTGAGCCCTCTGTAAGTTCTTGGTATAGGGCACAAAATGCCTTTTGCAACAAGAAGGCTAAAATCTGTCTGGTAGGGCGAGGCCTAAAAATGTTTCAGCCACTTTTTAGTGTTAGTATCGTTCACTCATTTTCATACATTTAAAAAAAAAAAAATTACCTTTGTCTTTGGATATTCATTTTTACTTCTAGAATATTTCCTGTTGAATTAATTTTTGCTTTATTTTCTTAAGACCGCAACATTTGCTATTCTGCATTTTTGCAGCTAACCCATTCTGAGTTATGTCAGTGTATAGGTGTTATTTTGGGGTAGAAAGGAGTAGCAGCTGCTAATCCCTTGCTTGCCTTTGCCACCCAAGGTCTCAGGGATCCCGATCGCAGCAGCAGGAACAGGAAGTAAACTAAATGATTCCTCCCGTTTCCACCACTTTACATGCAGCAAATAGGAGGTTTTTGAGGGGCTAGGTGTGGGCAAGGGGTCTATCCAGTGATATCATTGGCAAAGAGTGTGAGATGTCAGCTCTGAACCTGCTACTGATGGATTGTGTTGTAAACTGACATCAGTGGCATAGCTAGCCCATGTGCCGCCCGTGGCGGTCCCTACGTTTGCCGCCCGCGGCAGCATGTAAGAGCGGAGGGTGGGGGTGGGGGTGTGCTGGTGATTCCTGTGACGATTGCAGGTAAGGAGGTGGACTGGCCATAGCGGGCACCGGGCGTTTCCCCGGTAGGCCGCTAGGGTGGGGGCCGGTTTTGGGCCCTGGGGGCCGTTTTTGTTGTTACCGGGGGTCGGCAATATCGGCCCCATGTAACAAAATCGGCCGAAACCGGCCCTCGCAAACTGCTCGGCTGCACTCCCCCCTCACCCCAGGGGGGGCCGGCTGAGCAGTTTGCCAGGGCCGGTTTCTGTTCTCAGTCCGGCCGAAACTCATGCCGCCCGGGGCGACCCCCCCCTCCGCCACTGACTGACATGCATGCACCAGTGGTAGGGGATGTTCTACCACAACATTTAAGTTTTTACATCGACCTGCACTTATATCAACTCCACAATATAGGCTACTAACATACCATCAAGGTAAGCTGATGTTGAGTTAAGAGCAGTAAATCTATACTTTCCATTATATGCTTACCTGGACGTTATGTTGGTATTCTATATTGTGACGTCAATATATGGGCAGGTCGATATTATTGATCTAGATACTGTGACATAAAACTGTGATAGGGGTCTGAGAAAAGGCAACGCCTCACGACCCATATCTTAGCAATTTCATGAAAATGATGTGAGCTTTGTGAATTAAAACAAAAAATAAACAATCATTGACAAAGCAGATAGGTCTAACCTTTTCAAGCTAATTCAAAAGTTTGTGTTTATTTTGTATTGCAAGCATGTGCCACAAAAATAACCAACATATAAAACGAAAACATGCTGACGCCTAAACACGGAGTCTATATATTTACAATAAAACATTCAATTAAAAAAATTTAACCATCACAGGACATGCATAGGACAGGACCAGCGCTGCATAGCAGGCTGGTGTTCTTAGAACAGATATAAAACCCCTTTGTGGTTTTAAACCATATCTTATGAAACCATAATTCTTATTGGCACAAAGAAAAATACTGGCTTTAAATTACTGTAACCTGAAGACATATTTTAAATACATAAAGATGACTAAACCATTTTAAAAGTATAACAGTAGAAAGAAGTATTGCAAAGTCAAATACTTTCTCACCAGCCCTGGCACTTATTTTTAGGTGGATGTGCACGTCATCATGAAAGATGCCATCACTCACAGTGCAAGAAAGCCAGAGAGAGGAAGAGAGGGAGACCCCACCAGAGTTCACGCTGGACCACTGCTAACCAGGGTTTAGAAGTCCCCCGGTTCCCAGCCTCACAAAGCGCCTGATGGGCCGCAGAATCTGTTCTCACAATGACTTCCAGCCCCAAGGCACACGGAGATGAATATCTGCACCAAATCGACTCCTTACAGCGGCATTTTTGACATCTGGCCATAAATTGTTGGTTTACAAGTTTATTTATGACCTGGGCCCGGGCTGCAGCTCTTGTGAGCTGTGTTCATTGACTCTGTGTTCCACCCCTGGAGCTCACATCACAACTCTATCACATCTGTTCACAATCAGCTCTGGCCCAGGTCTCACACATTCCCACAACCGGGGTCGGTGGGAAGGGGTTGTGCAGGTGGAAGGGTCTGACGCAACGACCCCTTGGGAAATCTTTTTGTGAGTGGGAAGGAAGTGACCTTGCTGGAGTAGCACCAACATTTATGATTCTAACATGTACATTGTGCTCAGAGGCTTTGCTGGGTACCTGGAGGGGCGGATTATCAGAGGCTGCGGTGTAATATAGCGCCTTGGAGCAATGCCAAAGTTATGCAGACGTGTTCCAAATATACCAGCTTGACTGTCACAGGAGTTCTCTTGTGTGGTGTAGTTGCCTGCTTTGTGCACAACTGGGGTGTCTGTGCAGCGTGAAAGATTAAGTTATTGTTTATCATTTATTACACGAGTTTTGTAATGCAACCTCTTCGAAGCGCTTATTACAGATGAAGCTGCTTCCGTAGTCATCTCAGGTCTCACGCTCACTGTTTACTAGAGTCTCTTATTAATAAGTATCAGCCGGTTTCAGGGCCGGGGGGAAGAGGGGGTGTTATAGCAATCTAGGACACAGTTAGTGTATGTTGAGTAAGTGGTATGGTGGTTAAGGGTAGCAAATGTAAATGTCCAGTATTTGTAAAGCGCGAACAATTACCCGAAGGTGTCAAGGCGCTAGGGGCCCTCGGGAAGATTAAGCAAGCTATTGCCCAGAGTCACATGGTGCTGGGCTGATCTGCTGCCGGCACCAGGGATCGAACCGTGAGCCCCCGGGTTCCGGAGTCAGTCACCCTGGCCGCTGGGTAGTTGCAACTTCAGAAGTGAATTTTGAGGGGGGGTGGGTGGCACACACTAGGCCACAGGTGAAGCCTGTGGGGCCACCTACAAATGTCAATCGTAGCGAGTGTGTGCATGCCTGTATATATATATATATATATATATATATATATATATATATATATCAAGAACCACAATCCTGATGAAGCATCCTCATCGAACGAGAAATCAGGTACGGACCACCAGATAAATTAAATATTGCTTGTGCTTTATTGTGGATTTTCAGCAGCATGACGCGTTTCGACCGAGTTTCCCGGTCTTGATCACATATATATATATCATTAAATCCTCACAGTCACGCAAGGAAAAGTCGCACTCAGGATTCTTGATGGAGTTATAAAGTATTTATTGACTTGACGCGTTTCGACACCACGGTCTTTGTCAAAAAGTCATATTAATTCCCCAACTTAAAATGCGCCACAGGGCGTGTTTGCACACATATCATCTCAGGCCCCGCCCCCTCCCTTCACCACTGTGCAAACGCGCCCCGTGGCGCTTTTTAAGTTGGGGGATTAAGTCCCCTTGAATCCTGAGGGTCCCTGGAGTCCAACTAGCCCACCAGGTACCTCCAGTAAGCGCCACAGAGCTGCTTTGCAGAGAGGTGTACAAAGGGGCGTGGCCTGGACCACCTCTCTGCAACGCAGCCCTGTGGCGCTTACTGGAGGTACCTAGTGGGCTAGTTGGCCCCCAGGGACCCCCAGTATTGAAGGGGAATTAATTCCCCAACTTAAAACGCGCCACAGGGCGCATTTGCAGAGTGTTGCTGGGAGGGGGCGGGGCCTCCGGCACGATCGCATGTTTTTAAAAATTATTTTTGGCCCCCCTTCTTTTTACTTTTTTTGGGCCCTGGGGACCCCATCCCCCAGGGCCTGACCCCCATTTAAAAAATATATATATATATTAACGGGAAGGGGGCCGCGTGTGCCCCCCTCCCGTGGCCAATTCCGGCCCCGGGGAGCCCATTCCCGGGGCATGGCCAAATATTTTTTTTATTATTATGGAGGGGGGCTGCGTGGCCCCCCTCCTCAGGCCATTTATGGCCCCAGGGACCCCATCCCCCGGGGCCGGCCTTTGCGTGATTTATTTATTTTTTTAAAAAAATTATTATTGGGGAGGGGGGCCACGTGGCCCCCCTCCCGGGCCACTCCTTGCCCCGGGGACCCCATCCCCCAGGGCCTGGCCTCTCGTTGGGGACCGTGGGGGGAGTCCCAATGCCCCCACGGTCCCAGCCGGCTCCACGCCTCCTGCGGGAGCCGGCATTGCTTTTCCACATGGGGAGCTGCTGACATGCAGCTCCCCGTGTGGAAAAGCAATCTGGTTTGGATTTTGGAAGAGAGAGCAGGTTTCCTGCTCTCTCTTCCAAAATCCAAACCACAGTTTGCTATGGCAGGGCGGGAGGCGCGAGGCTCCCGCCCTGCCATAGCAAACAGCAGTGTCCCGGGGGTGGGCACCCCAGGACACTGCAGGAG
This sequence comes from Calotriton arnoldi, assembly GCA_963921515.1. Taxonomy (NCBI): domain Eukaryota; kingdom Metazoa; phylum Chordata; class Amphibia; order Caudata; family Salamandridae; genus Calotriton; species Calotriton arnoldi. The sequence goes on from CAWUFW010006027.1 coordinate 51,268, forward strand.
CCGGCCCTGGGGCGTGGCGGTCCCCAGGGCCATCACTGGCTCCAGGAGGGGGGCCGCGCGGCCCCCCTCCCATCCAAAGCACAGCCCCGGGGAGGAGGTGGTCCCCGGGGCTCAAGGGTCCGTAACGGACCCTCAAATTTGCATTTTAGTGCCCCGGGGAGGTGGCGGTCCCTGGAGCGTGTGGGGGGGCTTGAGCCCCCCACACAGGTTTAATTATTTATTTTAAAAGCCCCGGGGGGTGGCGGTCCCCGGGGCAGCGGGGGGCCATGTGCCCCCGCAAATAATGAATAAAAGCCCCGGGGGGTGGCGGTCCCGGGGCTTGGGGGGCCTTTGAGGCCACCCCACAAATTTTAAAATCAGCCCCGGGGAGGTGGCGGTCCCCGGGGCATTGTGGGGGGGATTGGGGGCCCCCCCACACATTCTTTTTACTGCCCCCGGGACCTGGCCCACCCGGGGGCTTCAATACAACGAAGCGCGGAAGCCCGCACTTCGTTTTTTTTTTTTCTCGGCCGGATTCTCGCACCCAGCGCGAATTCGGACAATTTAAAAAAAAAAAAATGCTTTTTTGGGCCCTGGGGGTCCTTGTGGGACCCCCTGAGCAGGCCTAGGGGTCAGGGTGTTTCTACCCTGCCCCCTTTTCTTTTTTTTCGCGTTTCTTTTTCTCTTTTCTTGTGCCTTGGTTCTACCGAGACACAAGATGGCTGCCAACACTTCCTGGTTTGGAGTGTTGACAGCCAATTAGAATAAAGCGTGTGGTCGGGAGGGTGCGCGGATCCACCGTGCCTCTATATATCGAAACTTTTATTTTTTGATTTTCTCAGCAACTACTGAACGGATTTACTCCATTTAAAAAAAAGGTCTCTTTCTGAACCAAGGGCTACCTTTTTGCCAAATTTGGTGTAATTCCGTTCAGCAGTTTCAGCTGTAACCGTGTCTAAAGTTTCCTATGGGAAATTGATTTTCCGACCTCTTTTTTTTAATTTCTCAGGATCTGCTGAACGGATTTACTCCATTTAAGAAAAAGGTCTCTTTCTGAAACAAGGGCTACCTTTTTGCCAAATTTGGTGTAATTCCGTTCAGCAGTTCGAGCTGTAGCCGTGTCTAAAGTTTCCTATGGGAATTAACATGGAGAAAACACGTTTTGGGACCCCCCTTTTTTCTCGGCCCCCGCTTGCCGAATCACCCCGAAGCTTTCAAAACAGGAGCTGACCGGAGCGGGCTACGAGTTTTGAAAATTTCGCGAAGATTCGTCACCCGGCGCCAAAGATATTGAGAAAACAAAAAACGAGTTTCCTATGGAAACTAGGTCCTAACTATAACTATCTACTGGTGACCGCCAGTAGATAATATATTTATATGTATATATATATATATTCACTAAAAAAACAAAGGTTAAAGGGACGTTTTAGATAGGTTCAGATTCCACACACACAAAACCATAGAAATTCAGCAGTTATAGTTTTATCAAATAACTAAAACTCGTGCCCTAAGGTAACTATAACTTGTGCCCCTGCCACGCACAGTTTTCTCACAAATAATTTCACTGTAAATGTTGCAATGAGTTGCGTCATAAAAGATGTTATGACTGATGTAATATGTGAGGTAATTAGCAGTGCATGGCGAGGGAGCGAGTTATAGTTACCTTAGGGCACGAGGTATAGTGATTGGGGCCGAAAATGGTCGCTGGGGCCGCGTGCCCTCCTCCCCCTCAACAATGCCGCCAGATAGTAGGGGATGGTGTCCCTGGGGCCAAAATCAACCTGGGGAGTGGAGCCATGCCTGCCCCTTCCCTAAATATATATAATCCTGGGACCTGGCCCACCCTGGTAGCTTTAAAAAATAAAACAAGAGTGGGATATTGTGCTTGCTTTTTAAAAAAAAAAGTGCAGCAGATTTGCGAATCCTCCACAAATTTGTGGCAACATTTAAAAATAAAAACATTTTTTGGCTCCAGGCCAAGGGGGCAGGGTATTCCTACCTTGCTCCCTATTGTCTTTTTTTGTGTTTATCTTAGGACCCTGGATGAGTCCAGAGTCCTAAGATGGCTACCACCACTTCCTGTTTGAAGTGGTGGCAATTAATCAGATCTCAGTTTGAGATCTATCGGATCCCTGGACCCTCCGCGTTTCTAGATATTTATAAATATTTTTTACTCCAAAATTACTGAACAGATTTACATCAAATTACAAAAAGCACTATTTCTGGACCAAGATCTAGCTTTCTGCCAAATTTAGTGTAATTCCGTTCAGTGGTTCGTGCTGTAGTCGTGTCCAAAATCCCTATGGGAAATTGCAAGGGGAAAATGTGTTTTGGGACCCCCCCATTATTCTAGGCCCCCGCTTGACGGATTACCGCGAAACTTTCTAAACAGCAGCAGCAGTGAGTGGCAAACAAGTTCTGAATATTTCTTGAAGATTCGTCAAACGGAGCTGAAGTTATTAGCAAAACAAAAAATGCTTTTCCCTATGGAAACCAGGCCCTAACTACAACTACCTATTGATGACTGCCAGTAGGATGTATATATACCCCCGGGACATAAAGGCTTACCTGCCATTCACTGGCACGGGCAGGGAAACCTGTGTTGGCCCTCGCCATGCACTGCTAATTACCCCACATATTACATTACTTATGACATCTTCTATGACATCATTGATAATATCACTGCAACATTTACTGTAAAATTATTGAAGAGAAAACTGTACATGGTGGAGGCGCAAGTTATAGTTACCTTAGAACACGAGTTATAGTTACTTGAGATAACTCTAACTATAACTGCTGAATTTCTATGGTTTTGTGTATGTAAAATCTGAACCTAACTATAACATCCCTGTAACCTTTAGCTTTTTAGTGAATATATATAAGAACAATGTTCATGTCCAAATATAATCACTCGTGATATAATCAATAACTCATCATGGTAATCTACTAATTATATTACATGATTGATTAGATTTGTTTGAAGTGATATGTGATATGTCTTGTGGACATTGATACTTAGTAAATATGTAACTTGACTCCCAAAGTAATCACTTCTACAATTTGTTAATAAGTCATGCTGTGTTAGCCATTCACAGCAGTTGCCTCATTAAGAGAGCTATACATAAATTGACCTTCACATTATAAATAGAGATAACATATTTTGATTTTAGTTCTCATCAGAACAGTCACCATAGTGAATGTAAAAGTGAGACGGCACAGTGACCAGTGAATAAGTGAGTTAAAAATATTCAGAATTAAAAAAACAGTTGTGTAACTTGTTATAGTCCAAAAAGAGTTATATATCAATGGGGAAACCCGTAAGGCCACTGGACCCGGGTGCAATGTGGTACACAAAATATGTCACGTGGCACACAATTACACAATAGTATCAAATGTAACAGACTTAAGCTGAAGAATTTGAACAAAGTAAACATCACCATGTAAGATCAATATGATTGTGATTTAATTTCATCACATGATTGATAACATAGGAATCAATCCAGTTGGCAAGACAATACATGTCCAGATTTAGCATAAAATTGGTGCAAGACAGGGGAAGTGACAAGTGTATAGGAAGGAATTGTGATGGTGATGAGGGAAAGGAAGGGAAGAGGTGTGGCGCCGCGGCCAGGGCGACTGACGCTGGAATCTGGGGCTCACGGTTCGATCCCCGGCACCGGCGGCAGGTCAGCCCAGCACCATGTGACTCTGGGCAATAGCTTGCTTAATCTTCCCGACGGCCCCCAGCGCCGGGATGCCTTCGAGTAGCTGTTCGCGCTTTACAAATACTGGATTTACATTTACATTTTTAAAGGAAGGTAGTGTGCATTACATACATCAAAAGTAAATTGGTTTAACCTATCCAGCCTAAAAACTGGCATTAGCACATATGGCAAATCATAACATATAAATACAGGTACAGATAAGCATTCTCTGTCGCCTATGTTTGACATAAAAACACGACTGTCGACGTTTCGACCCCTGTGAGCATAAAGGTGGTTTGCGTCTTATCGGGGGGTCTTCATCAGGACCAAGGGGGACTTGTGAGGGGGAGGCACCAATGTCACACAGCAAGGAGGATCAGTCTGTGAATGAATAGGTGGGCCCGAGAGCTCTATAAGAACTGCTAGTCCAGAGTCACCATGGAGCCGCCATTAGGTTACTAATCAACCGATGTGCACAATCAACTTTTTCCATTTCACAGAACATTTGTTACCCCAAGTTTCTTATAGCGCTCTTGGGCCCACCTATTCGAACAGTGAAGACAGGATTCTTTGCAGGGTAAAGAGAATACTTCTAGCTGTGTGTGGGGTCTAGATCATTATTACCTCCCATTAGACTCTATCCCACCACCCTTGTAAGTCGTCTGGCACTTTTCCATCCGTCCATGCCAACTTCATATGGGTCTCCTCTGCCACTAGCCAATATTTGCATCTCTCTTCCATAAGCATAGGGAGCTGCCTATTGGCCGTTATGTGCTGATTTCCCAGAATAAATAAAAGGGCTTCAAATTTATAACTAACTTTCAGTGGCAGCCGCCACAAACTAAGGGTAGCGGGCGGGTGGAGGGAATGCGGGAGGGGAAGCACGGGGGTTAGAATATATAAAAATAAAAGAACTTACCTGAAGCTGCCGGCCGCCTCCTGCATCGCGTCGCGCTTCCTCTTCTCTTTCTGGTCCCGGCAGCCCGTGGGACAGACTCCCATCCAATCCCTGCGCTGCTCTCCTTCTAGGAGAGCAGCGGCATTGGACTGAGCGGGCTGAAAAGACACTCCGCTCAGGCCAGGGAGTCTGTGAGGGTTTCTCCAGGCCGGCTGTTTAATGCAGCCTGTCTGGAGAAACCTAAGTACGCAAGTGTGTTTGGTCATCCTGAGACGGCCGACCAAACACATATGCGCACTTAGGGAGTAAACATAGCACTCCTCCTCCCGTCCCTCCCTCCTCAAGCTGGCTCAGAGCCAGCAAATGAAAAATAAACGATGCTAAAAATCGTTTTATTTTTCATTGGCTGGCTCTGAGCCAGGCAGCGGGGCGATGCTCCTCTGCCCATTGTGGAGGAGCCGCCACTGCTGACTTTTCTCTTCTTTTGCCTAAGATTCGAGCCAATTATATAGTCTGTTAATTAACTTGATCCACCTTTCAGCATCACTTCCGTTAAGGCAGCAACCACCTGTCTCCAGAGGTCCGTGACCACAGGGCAAACCCACACCATGTGTAGAAAACTCACCCCCTCCGCCCTGCTGGGAGTAGTGTCCTGGACTTGTGGGGTATATGTTTTGCATTATACTCGGGTTGAGATAGGCCTGGTGTAACATTTTAAACTGAGTGAGACAAAACCATACATTGCCCGGCTCCATCTTGTGGTATTGTAATTTCTTGTTCCATTCAACATCAGTGAATGGCGGGGTGGTGTTCCCACTTCTGCCTAATGTTCTGCGGAAAGCCATTCGATCCTGCAGAAGTGCTTTATATACATACTATATGGGCCGTCCATGCTGCCTGAGACCAGTCAAGGCAGCCATGATCATAGATTCAGGGGGCCTTCCAAGGAATTGCACTGTAGTCCGCCTCTCTGCCCTCATTAGATTGGCAAAAGTCAACAATAGCCAAGTGCTTATTGCAAATTTATGTCTGGCCTCCTCGAATGTTATAGAGGACTCTCCCTCCTATATATCATGCAATGTGCAGCAGCCTAATCCACTCAGCAGTCTCAGACTCTCTCTTCAATATCTTGTAATATTGGTAACACCATTGTGCATCATCTACCATAAAAGGGGTGCCTTTTATATTTATTGTGCACATACTGTCCCATATTTGTGACACCAGCACTATCAATTCAATTCAATATTTATTAAAGATTTGGATCTCCAATGAGGTCCACATAAAATATACATACAATTATAACATAGTAAATATAATAAAACATAAGGACAATTCATTTCTCAGTCCATTAATAAATATCGAAACCCTTCATAGCTGGTCTTAGATTTTCCCTTACATAGCATAAATAGATATTGTCAATTACCCTAATGAGCGAGATACAAATAAAAGTTCTCAACATTAAGGCCAATAAGCAGCAACGAAATGATAAATGAAAAACCACTACCAAAACAAGTGGCACAAGTTTAGGTCCATACTAAACAATAGTAGCTTTGTGATAGATTCAGTTTAGAATAATGTACAACATATCAGTTGCTTGGTAAAAAACAGAAAAGTGTTCTGAAACAGTCAGCGTATTTGGATAAACAATACATTTTCCTTTAACCACAAAACCTAAAAGCTAAATATAATCTAATTTTGTGCAAAAAGCGCATTAAATAGCAGCAACTACATATGCAAATTTCTAAAACATTATACAGCAACGTATAATAACAGCTTCTTTAGAAAATCAAGATTTAAAATAGCAGCAAGAGTGTGGGAGTACAACATATCCCGATTGTGCAAATAACAGTTGAATAGCAGCCAATACATGTGCAAAATACAATCCAAAAGGGAAAAGAGTACTGAGACTCCTTAAAAAGACACCAAGGCCCAGGAAATAACAGCGTAATTAAAGGGAGAGCCATGTGTCTAAAAGGAGAACCCATTTAAAAGGATATGTAAAAAGTTAAAATATATTCATAAACTTAAAAAAGTTGTATAGTTTTACACAGACTGCTTCGTTCTTCGGGCAAAAGAGACAGTCACGGGCCGAAGTTACATTTTTAATACAGCTTTGTAAAAACATCGGACGAAGCCAACGACGACTCCAAACCAATGCTGGGCATACAAACAAGACATGATCTAGGTTCTGAATGCTCAGCTCACAGAAGTTACAGATTTTTCTGTTTTTCATGCAATGAGACCAGTTTGCTGTTAGGTCATTTAAAGGTAAAAGGTTCATGTGACATAGGGTAAGCCATCGTCGAATTCCATGATCTAGGTTCCAAGATAAATATTTCTGAAAAACTCTCGGTGAATTCAACCTGGCTATTAACTATAACCTCTCTTTAGAATTGCAAAATGTAATATCTCTATTATAGCTGATCTTACCACTTGTATTTTTTAAAAAGGATTTAAATTCTGAAAGCGAGAGGGCGATCACTGATTCTTCTTGTGCACAGAAGACTTTTAGTGCCAGAGAAAAATCACGAGAGAGGGAATATTTACCTACTATACTACCAAAAATTTCTTGGCACATGAAACCTCTTAATGTATATCACTCACTATTTTTTAACTGATATCCCCAACGCAGAATCCTTGGATATAGGAGCTTATCAAGCCAAATTCTAATCTGATAGCAGCTATTGGGACTAGCGTGTTAAAATTACATAATTTACGTAAAATCTGGCCTTCAATCCTATCTAAAAAACTCCAGTCTTTTACAGGAATTGATTCAATAGCATAAAGCAAAGTTGGAAGGATTTTTGCTTTAAAAACAGTGAGCAGATGTAAAAAATGCCTTCGACCCATTGCACTATAAAAATACGCAAGCCATTTGCGTGAGATGCCACTTTAGAAGAACTGTGTTTGATGTGAAGTTTATTCTTCGTATTGCCTGCTATTAATTTCCCTAAATAGAGAAAGGGATCTACCACCTCAAACTTTTCATGACCAATTTTCCACTTAAAATTAAAAAAAAGTCTACTTCTGTTACATTTCATACTTAAAATGTTACTTTTCGAAACATTAATCTTCAAAAAGTGTGCCACTGTGTATTTCTGTAATGATATTAGCTTTTTGTTCAGCCCATTAGGGGTTAGGTCCATCAGCACTATCAAATAGGGAGTCTCTCAATTCTCATGCTTCAGCGACATGTGTGCGATGTGCAGTGAGGAGCCCGGGAGCACCGTGTGGATATCACTCTCTCTGGCTAGAGGCCCTATCCATCCACTGCAGCAGAAACTGCAGCTGAGCCACCAGGTAGTAGCAACTAAAGTCTGGCAAAGCCAATCCGTCCCAGTTCGGGCTGGACTGTTCCCATGAGGCACAGGGTCAAGACTGATTTGCATATAGCTGTGTCCGAACTGGGGTGGCGAAGTGAGCTAAAGAACGATGATGGATTCAACCCAGATCTGTGACTGGAGTGAGTGTCTGAAAAGTTTCAGCGCTCCGTCCATCATCTCCTTGTGTTTGCTTTGTTCGCCCTGAGTTGGCAGGGTATGCCCAGACGTGGGTCCCTGGCTCACTTTGCCACTGGATTCAAGCTAGCCTGGCTGATGAGGGCTGTTAGCCCGAAACCGGTCCCAGGATGCTTGTTTCCGGTCCAGGGAAGACATGGCTTGGCAGTTCGGGCTGGACTGTTCCCATGAGGCACAGGGTCAAGACTGATTTGCATATAGCTGTGTCTGAACTGGGGTGGCGAAGTGAGCTAAAGAACGATGATGGATTCAACCCAGATCTGTGACTGGGGGTGAGTGTCTGAAAAGTTTCAACGCTCCGTCCATCATCTCCTTGTGTTTGCTTTGTTCGCCCTGAGTTGGCAGGGTATGCCCAGACGTGGGTCCCTTGCTCACTTTGCCACTGGATTCAAGCTAGCCTGGCTGATGAGGGCTGTTAGCCCGTAACCGGTCCCAGGATGCTTGTTTCCGGTCCATGGAAGTCATGGCTTGGCAGCTCGGGCTGGACTGTTCCCATGACGCACAGGGTCAAGACTGATATGCATATAGCTGTGTCTGAACTGGGGTGGCGAAGTGAGCTAAAGGACGATGGTGGATTCAACCCAGATCTGTGACTGGGGGTTAGTGTCTGAAAAGTTTCAGCGCTCCGTCCATCATCTCCTTGTGTTTGCTTTGTTCGCCCTGAGTTGGCAGGGTATGCCCAGACGTGGGTCCCTTGCTCACTTTGCCACTGGATTCAAGCTAGCCTGGCTGATGAGGGCTGTTAGCCCGTAACCGGTCCCAGGATGCTTGTTTCCGGTCCATGGAAGTCATGGCTTGGCAGCTCGGGCTGGACTGTTCCCATGACGCACAGGGTCAAGACTGATATGCATATAGCTGTGTCTGAACTGGGGTGGCGAAGTGAGCTAAAGGACGATGGTGGATTCAACCCAGATCTGTGACTGGGGGTTAGTGTCTGAAAAGTTTCAGCGCTCCGTCCATCATCTCCTTGTGTTTGCTTTGTTCGCCCTGAGTTGGCAGGGTATGCCCAGACGTGGGTCCCTTGCTCACTTTGCCACTGGATTCAAGCTAGCCTGGCTGATGAGGGCTGTTTGCCCGAAACCGGTCCCATGATGCTTGTTTCCGGTCCAGGGAAGACATGGCTTGGCAGTTCGGGCTGGACTGTTCCCATGAGGCACAGGGTCAAGACTGATTTGCATATAGCTGTGTCTGAACTGGGGTGGCGAAGTGAGCTAAAGAACGATGATGGATTCAACCCAGATCTGTGCCTGGGGGTGAGTGTCTGAAAGGTTTCAGCGCTCCGTCCATCATCTCCTTGTGTTTGCTCTACTCCTATGGCAGCTTCAGCATAGTGAGTTTAGTTCTGGCATAGCCTACATCCCATATCGCAGCAGTAGTTATCTTTTCACTCTTCCAGAATATTGATCTGGGAGAAGACCTATTATTCCCTGAAACACATGGAGGCATCTTAGGAGCAGGATCATTTAACTTCAGGACCAGTTTAACTATAGAATTCTAAGAAGGAAGCCCAGATGTCTTCAAACATATCCTTTCCGGAACATCTCTTACTTGAGTAGATCTTTGCTTCATTGCAGCCTGTCAGCTCATATCGGCTAACTGCGTCAATGTTTAGAGCAGGATGCTTTTCCGGTATTGAAGGATCACTTAATCTGTAAATACAACACTTCATATGAGGAACACTCTTTCACTTACCAGCAAGCAAATGGTCATGCATTTTAGGGACTCTGTCCTGCCAATTCTTATTTAGTCAATATAATGAATATTACCAAAAACAAATTAATAGATCATAGCCACATAGAATGTGTTGCAGATTTCCGACCCTTCTCTTTTAGTTCCAACTTATGCTGTCTTGACGGATACCAGCTTTAAATGTCCTATAAGGAGTCCAATAAATCCTCAGCAAGAAAAGAAGATTGAGATTAAAGCTGCACCAAATTGCAATTTTATTAATAACATTTTGAGAAAGTGATGTGAAATTGCACATAATTTCAGAAAACGTCATACCTCATGTTCAAAGGTTACGCGAAATGCCAGCAGGAGACTGAATCAAGGAGAAAATATCTCTTGTCAGCAATCTTACTCTTCCTCCAAGACGTTTTCTACTTAAACCGGTCTCCCGTCGAGGAAAGTCACACAAAATGTTGCAAAATTTGCGTAATGAAAAATGTGTAAATTTTTCTCATGGAAAATAATTCATCCAGGTCTAATTGAGATTGACTGATAAATATTTTAGCTCTCTTCTTCATCTTTCTTTAGACGTACATTTTTCCATTTCTTTTTAATTCATGTTTGCCATCATCTTCCAGATCCCGAAGTTGCTTATAAAAGCATTTTGAGGACCATCACTTTTCAGCACAATATTCTTGTATCCTAACATTTCTTGCATAGCGATGTTAGGATTTGCCCAAACGAGAATGAGGCAAACCAAGATGGAGCACATGCTCGTTTACCACCAGAGTTGCCATCTAAAAAAAAATGTCATGGGCTGAGGAGGGGGTGAGGAGTTGGAGAGCGTGGGGCCTCATGCCGAGAAGTACCTAAGAGGCACTTTTGCCCCCTCCACCCTATTAAACCCCCTCCTCATCCCAAAAAAAGATTGCTGAGGCTGGTGCCAATGTCCTGGGGTGTATTCACACCCATTAATGGACATGAGCTGTTCAAAACTTCGAAAGACGAGTTGGAAATCCATTCTTTGCTTTAGTTTCCAGCTCATTTTCCCTGCTACCGTGTGATATCGGCTCTTTACCGGGTGACCGTGTGAAGGGAGCCAATACTGTATGACACACAGTGGCACTGTGTAAATTGGCAGGTCTGTGTCCTCCTTCATCAGACAGGAGAGCAAAGTTAAAGATTCTGCCCTCTCCCAATTCAGGGGGCCCTAAAGCCTCTGTGCCCTGGTGCCACTGCACCTGCTGCACCAATGGAAGCTCGGCCGTTGCTCTTTTTGATCCTGAGCGAGGTAATAGAAACCTGCTGCCTAACCTGTGTTGGTGGTTGCAGGTGGTGGACACTGGCACTCCTTTTTGTCAACCAGGATTTAATTTTATTCTAATTAGTCTTTGACCCAGATAAAGAAAGAGAAAGATAAGGGAGAAAGAAGGAGTAAAAAAATACGGAAACTGTGACAAAAGGGGGAAAGCAGGGATGAAAAAGAACTGCGTGATATTCAGAGACAGGAAGAATAGGGTGGAGGAGAAGGCACTGCAGACGCCCATCAATTACAGATGCTATTGGTGCCTCTTCATTGAACAGTGGCCCACATGGTTTCATTCGTGGCAGTTCTTGTACCAAACTAGTGTCCAAGTTTTACCGTGGAGAGGACAACATTTTTTTGCTTGTCACCTAGATTGGGCATTCTGCCACTCTGGTACTATCTGTGTAGACTGCAGGTGAGGGGCTACTTTCAGAGTAGGATGGACTGCCGTGACCCAACCATGCCCCGATGGCCTCATTCTATTTGCGTCTTCCTCTAGTTGTAATGATGTGATGATAGATGTGGTGACACTGACTGTGATGCCTCCTGGAATGGTAAGGGCAGAGGTTCTATTAGAGAAGGGTGGGAGGTTTTTAAGTAGTAATAGTTCAGTTAAGACTAGGGGTTGAGTAATATATACCGGGGTCTTTAGGCTCCAATAAAGACAATATATCAAATATTCATGTGAGCCTGTTCTTCACACTAGTGCGGGCTGTTTTTTACATTTTTACCAGAGCTGATGTTAGTTTCCTGTCTTGCCCTGAGAACTGAATAGATTTGCTCAAAATCAAACATTCTTTTCAAGTGTGCAAACTGAGATTTCAGTTTAGACCTACTTAATCCCAATTCAGTCACTAAACATGCTATCGCTAATTCACTCAAGGTGAGTAGCATTAGGCAGTATATGCGCAGGAAGCCTTTCTTAGACTTTGAGACAGCTTTATCTGTCTCTTCAGACTATTATTTATCAAAAACATCACGCATAATATACATACCCAGAGGGGCTTTTGGTCTTCAGAATTTGTTCATTTCTCTTTCACATTTTGCTTCTGCCCACCGTAGCATATAGCATGGGGAAGGGGGGCAGCCCACTTTATCCATTTGCTGCCTTCACTTTGAGTGAGTTCACATAGTCTGTGCACAGACTGCGTGACCTGGAACGGTTGTCAGACGCATACCACAGAAATCCTCTTCCAGTGAATGGTTCCACATAGTAGGCGGCACCTACTCCGAGGTAACAGCACTGCACAGCATATTCTTCCCCTGAGGTGGCCCACCCCTGGTCTCGTGGTTCAGTTATTAACCTTCCATGCAGGGGAGTGCGGACACCCCCTGGCAGGGTCCCCTGCTTCTGCATCGACCTCTGAAGGCCTCCCGTGGGAAACACTGCTCTCCTGCTCGTGGCTTTTTCTCAAGACGCGGGCCAGTAAGGGCGCCCGAGGCACGAGGCGCTCGAATAACACACTCTCCGAGATGCATGTAAGCAGCGCACATCCTCGCAGCACTATAAGGATGTTTTTAAACAAAGTCAAGCTGGTGCAACCGATCAACACTTTCCCTCTATCCATCTTTCCCTTTCTTCTGCCGCTTCATTCCTCCCCTCTTGCTCAGCTTTGCCTATCTTACGTTTCTCTTTCTTCTTCCCCCAAACTTTGTCTCCTGTTGCTTTATTCCCTCCTATCTTCTGTCGAGTAACCTTATAGCTGCCTCTTTCCAGTTCCCTCTTTTCCTCTCACTTTGTTTTCTTTCTCCTCACGTTCTCGCCTATCTTTTTTCCAATCTTTTATTCCCTCTCCCGTTCCTACCGTCCTTCCTATTGTTTCCTCCTTGCCTCTCTTGTTTTCTTTCCTGTCCAGTTACCTCTTTCTTTCTTTCCTTGCTCCTTTCTCTTGTTTCTCCCCCTTCATTTGTTTTCTTCCTGTCACTTTTGTTCCCTGGTTCTTTCCCTCTGGCGACTTCCTCTCCTTTCTTCCAATCAATCACAGAATTTGTAGAGCGCACTACTTACCCGCGAGGGTCTCAAGGCGCTGGGGAAAAAAGGGGGGGTGCCGCTACTGGTCGAACAGCCAGGTCTTGAGTAGCCTCCTGAAGGTCAGCAGGTCTTGGGTCTGTCGTAGGCTGAGTGGAAGGGTGTTCCAGGTCTTGGCGGCGAGGTGGGAGAAAGATCTGCCGCCGGTGGTTGTTCTTCGAATGCGAGGGACGGTGGCGAGGGAGAGGTCGGCGGAGCGGAGCTGGCGGTTGGGGACGTAGAAGAAGAGTCGTCTGTTGAGGTAGGCTGGGCCGGTCTTGTGGAGTGCCTTGTGTGCGTGGATGAGGAGTTTGAAGGAGATTCTCCCTCTATCCTTGACCCTCTCCTCTTCTCTCATTCTCTCTCTTTTGTTACCTGTCCCCCTGTTCCCCTGTCACCTATTACGTTCTCTCCGGTTCTGGCCTCTTTTCTCTCCTGCCCCCTCTCAGATCTTAAGTGACCTTAAATAACCCACAGCATAACAAGATGCCAGTTGACAAACATAGTACCACCCCTATCCCCTCATGGTTTCCCCTTCTAGTTGCCTCTTTGTACTTTCAAGCAGTCTCATAGCAGCATTGGTGCTCTATGCGGTTGCCCTGATAGCTCAGTGAGTTAAATGCTCCCTGCTGAAATATGCAGAGATTTGCAGGTCATGAGTTCAAATCCATGCAAGGTCGATGAGCTCTTACATCTTTTCTAGGTTGGTAAACTGAGTACCATTAAGGTGGGTAATAGTAATGGCTGTTATTCTTTAGTGCTTAGAAACACCAGACGTGGTATGAAGAGCTAAACAAAAAATGTGATATAAGTTAGCATATGCCAAGGATCTGGATGCATTTGCACATTGATCGAGAAACATGGGGCCAGATGTACGACACTTTCATTTAGCGCCTCGCAATTTGCGACTCATTACGAGTCGCAAATTGCGAGGCGCTAAACGAAATGTACAACAGTGTTATTACACTGTTTTGCGATTCCCAATGGGGTCGCAAATTACGAGGCTCATTAATATTAATGAGGCTCTCGCAATTTGCGAGCCCATTGGGAATGCAGCCCTCCCAGGGAGGGTGGCTCAGCAGACCACCATGTCTGGGACTGCTTTTTAATAAAGCAGCTTTTTTTTTTTTAAATACAGCCCGTTTTCCTTAAAGGAAAACGGGATGCATTTAAAAAATAAATAAATGAAAAGTTTTCGTTTCATTTTTTAAGGGCAGGCAGTGGTCCCTGGGACCACTGCGTGCCCTTAAAAAATATTTTTAGAGACAGTCACAAAGTGGAAGGGGTCCCCTGGGGACCCCTTCCAAATTGTGACCACATTACCACCCTCTTGAAGAGGGTGGTAATTTGCGAGTGTTTTGCGACTGCAATTGCGGGCACAAAACATTCACACATAGCATTGCGGACACAATTAGGAAGGGAACGCCCCTTCCTAATTGCGATTCGCAAATCCTAAATAGCGAGTCGCAAATAAATTGCGACTCGCTATTTAGGAATTGTACATGGCCAACAGTGATTTTGCATGCGCAAACGGGTTCGCAAACCCGTTTGCGCATGCAAAATCACTCGTACATCTGGCCCATGATGTTCTTGCATAGATCACATTCCAAGTAAAGTCTCAGACTAACATTAAGGACTAGATGTATGACCATTTCCTTTTGCAACTCGCAATTTGCAAATTTTTGCGACTTGCAGTTTCCGAGTTGCAAAAGGAAATGTACTAATTGACACATTTTGCGATTCCCAATGTGGTCGCAAATCACCTGCCTCATCAATATTCATGAGGCAGGTCGCAATTTGCGACCCATTGGGAATGGGCAATAACACAGGAATGGTGGCCTGCAGCAGACTCCCATGTCTATGTTTGCTTTTTAACTAAAGCAACTATTTATTTTGAAATGCAGCCTGTTTACCTTAAAGGACAAGCATTTGCAATGCAATAGGTCTCGCATTTATGCAAGTTCGACAATGCCTTTTATTTATGTTTTGGTTTTTAAAACATAAATAAAAGGCATTGTCATTTACAATGCTAATAGCTTAAACTCTTGCAAATGCAAGACCTATTGCATTCCAAATGCTTGTTGGTAGAAGCGCCCTATGCCGTGCTTTCACTTTAATGGTGGCCATGCCCCTTTCGTTAGACGGCCCGCGTCTAAAGAAAGGTGCGCGGACGCCATTAAAGTGAAAGCGCGGTATGGGGCGCTTTTACAAAAAAAAACAAGTGGTTTAAGTTGTCAAACAAATGGTTTTTTGTAAAAGCGCCCCATGCAGCGCTTTGACTTTAATGGCGGCCACGCCCCCTTCTTTAGACGCGGCTCGTGTAAAGAAAGGTGCACAGCCGCCTTTAAAGTGAAAGCGCGGTATAAGGTGCTCCTACAAAAAAAAAATTGTTTATCACGTCGACAAACAAATGTTTTTTTTTGTAAATGCGCCCTATGCCTCACTTTCACTTTATTGTAGGCCATGCCCCATTCCTTAAGACGTGGCTCGTCTAAAGAAAGGTGCGGCCGCCATTAAAGTAAAAGCACGATATGGGGCGCTTTTAAAATTAAAAAGCATTTGTTAAGCAGAATATCGCATGCAGAAGTGCAGCGCTGTGCAGGGAGAATTTTTTGAAAGATAAAACAAGCCTATTAACGAATCAGAAGCAATCATTTAGAAAGGACAGTAGCAGGAGCCAATGAAAATATGGGCGGAGAATGGGCAGAGCTTCAGGTCCATATCTGAATACAGCACACCTCGAAGAGCAGCACATGTGCTGCCCAGGCTTGACCTAAAAACCGGATGTGTTTAAAAAAGAACAAGCATTGGTAAATGCATTAGGTTTCGCCTATGTGATTAATAATAAGTTGTTTGTTGTGTACCATTTTACAATGGTATACAGAACAGTAGAAAGATAATACACGTTCTTCTACTTGTGTATACCAGGGGAATTTACAAAGCAACGCAATCCTGTGGACAGATGCCAACACTAGACCCAGAGAGGGTCACATCTCAGGCATCACACTCACTAACCGAGTTGGACATGCTTCTGCTTAGAGAAAATGTAAAGACATTTTTGTTAATTATTCTACACTAAAAACAGCAGAAAATTAGCTGAAATTCAAAATTAAATTAGTGCAGTTTTGCTCTGGTCAGGATCGAATCTCCCACCGGCTCACTCTCTGTCTCACCCGCACTGGCAGTTCACCATCCACCCGTTCCTTCTGCATAACAGTAACTTCTCATACCTGCATTTTTTGTGAAAGTCTCCACAATGCCCGTAATACAATGTGTCAAACAGGTCAATATGTCTTTCTGTACTTGCTTTAGGAAGCTCGGTACGTTATAGTGGCTGTGATAGTGAGGGTACAAATACTGCAAATTGTGTCTCATAACCTTACATTCACCCGAATATACCTGTTTTGTATTTAGTCTTGTCCTCTAAGAGTTGTGGTGTGCCTGTAAAACTGTGCTTGCCAGATGATGTGGGTGAAGTGTCTGTTCATAGTACTGAAGTACATGCTCAGTGTGTTAGTGCCTGGGTGTGAGGAGGAGGGACACACACGTGTCTGTTTAAAGTAGGCACCCGGGACTGGCAAGACTATCAACGAGACCGGGGGTGGTGGAGAATTCTTTAAGTATGCGGTCTAAGTAGGTCACAGGTATGTGGAAGTAAAAGTAATCAGGGGTCTGGAGGGACTAACTTGCTTCTGGTGTTTTTGTTTAAGGGTCCGACATTTGTCAATATAGGTCACAGGAAAGCGCGTTGACCTGGTAAGCCTGTAGCAGGCATTTCAAAGGTTTGTCTTGCGGGAGTTGTATAAGGGCGGCTTCAGGAACTGTTTAGGTGAGTGATAGAATGCACACCAGTTTTTACGACTATTCCAAATTGCTGTAGGCATCAATGTTTTTATTGCACGTGCAGACTTGGCCCGTGCTCTGCCCCATCAGCACGAATGTATGAATCCAAACAATATAGAGTGCAATTGCGCCCCAATACCAGTTGCACAGCAACATCTATAAGTACTCAATCGACTCCATTCTTGATTTGATAATCCATTTTAATCAATTTTATTCCAGTATTTGTCGCATGTTTTTTTCTCTGCTTTCTCCATCCACATGTAAGGCTTCATGTTTTCCCATTGCTTCAAATACTAAAGATATGCCTATCCAGGCCTTTTTCTCCAGTACGCAGGAATATATTATTCATTCTTGACAGCCGTATTCGCCTGGACCCAATGCATTTCGGACTCAATAGCCCTTCGTCAGGGGTAACTACAAGATTAAAAACCACTATTAACAAACATTGGCATAGCCAATAGGTCTCGCTTTTGGGACCTTATAAGTGATTAGCCATGCAACACTTGATGTTGTTTAATGAAGGATATTGTGCAGGATAACTAAACACTTATAATGTCCCAAAGACGAGACCTATTGGCTACGCATTGTGGGGCCTTATAAGTGTTTAGGTAGAGCTATTGAGTTTGCCAATGTTTCTAAGCTGTGCTGTAGAGAAGTGTTTCTGCTGTGCAGCATGCTGAGAAGTTGTAATTAAAAAGTGTAAGAAGCACTGAGTGATGCTGTGGTGTTGTTGAGTGATGCTGTGCTGGCCCTGAGTTATGTAGTGGTGGCGTTGAGTGATGCTGTGCTGCCCCTGAGTGATGCTGTGGTGGCCCTGAGTGTTGCTGTGGTGGTGCAGACTGATGCTGTGGTGATGCTGATTGTTGCAGTGGCGCCCCATACACATGCACACACGCACACACACACACGCACGCACACACAGCCCCACGCACACACACACATACACCAACTGAATGCACACATATTACATATGTACGCAGATAATACACAGTGTTTTGCAGGTGTGCAACTGGTACCGAGGAGTGAATGCTCATGCCTGGTAAATACCTCACCCTGCAGTAGTTGTACATCCCAAGTGCGGTATTATGTGCCAAAATAAAAGGCCTCTCTGAAGGTGGGCGCTAGAGGCTTCCGTATTCTCAGTAAAGGGCCCTCCCTCATATTAAGATTTAGTGTCTGATTCACACTCCAAACCATTTGTGATCACATGTGAACGCTCATTCTCGCAGAAGTTTAAACATGCCACTGAACCTATAACAATGCATTTTCTCTCTAAATAAGGCCTGTGTGAGTCCTCAGTGACTCAGACTGGAAGCGTGCACGTGAAGGCCTTCTTTGTGTAATTCATTGTCGAAAGGGGGCCAGAGCAGCATTTCTTAAAAGCGAAAAGTATTACCATAATGTCTCAATTTAAAAATGTTGCTGATTTTTATTTGGGGGTGGAGGGTGGTAAGCATTTATTCAATGTTGTGCATTGCTTATATAAACCACATTGAGCTGAGGTGCAAGGTGCTCCATTAGTGTGAATCTAGGCGCCGCCCGCTTCTGGTGCACAGTGCGAAGCAAGGAGGCGGAGTGTGGCTGCGCCTGTCTCGTTGCTGGTCTGAAGTCGTCTGGACCCTGCCTGCTAATTCAACACCGTTGTGCTGTACTCCCCGATGGATGGGATGATCTGATAAGCCCTTGGGGTAAAACGCTGCCCATCTAAACTTACTGGCGGCGTCACAGTAGTAACGCAGACCTCTTTGCCTCTCTACATTACTTGGTTGGGCAGCAGCTGGGGGACCCAATGCCTGACTGTTTGCTGTGTACACATCTGAGGCCTGCTGCCCTTCTATACACCGTCTAGTACAAACTGCCCGAGGGGCCTGACGTGTGTACTGTTGGGGCTGCTTGTGCTGCTGTACCCATGGACACTGCATGACGCTGGGAAGCGGGCCCTTATCTTCTTGAGTGCCTTGACATTAGCTGTGCTGGTACTAGGTTGGCATGCTGACTTTCACTAGGATTGCCCACTCCACCACCTGTGCCACTTGGCTCAAAGCAGCACCGGCCCTACTTTTCTATGCACAGACCAATACTGCGGGAAGAAAATAAAAGTGAGCGGCCGCGCTCGTGAGAAAGCACAAATCGTGGCCGCGGGAAGAAAATAAAAGTGAGCGGCCGCGCTCGTGAGTAAGCACAAATCGTGGCCGCGGGAAGAAAATAAAAGTGAGCGGCCGCGCTCGTGAGAAAGCACGGCAGATAGCACGGAAGAAAATGAAACTGACTGCACGGAATAATAAAAAACAAGCATTGGGCGCGCGGCCGTAAAAGTAACGCCGCGCGGCCGTAAAAGCGAAAGTCATCGCGATCGCGGTGAAAGCAAAAGTGATCGCGATGACGCGCTCTGTGCTAAGCACGCGAGGGATGCGCGCGCAGCAGTGATTGGAGAGGCGGAGCGAGGCGCGCGCGCTTGTGCGCGTAACCGCACGCTGGTGGCCGGAAAAAGCCTCTTTGGGAGCACTTTCAAAAGCCCCTTACTAAATGTCTCGCAGAGCAGCGCATACGCTGGCTCAGCGAGACCTAAAAACCACTGATTATGGTGTGAGTGTTATTTTGGAAAACAGTTGGCAGCGATTAAGTACTTATAGATGTTGCTGTGTGACTAGTATCAGGGCGCAATTGCGCTCCATATTGTTTGGCTTCAGGAAGTGGACATGACTTGTACATATGAACATTCGGTCCCAATTAAAGGGAAACATGGGAGTTGTAGTTTCCGTTCCCGGATCGAAAAAAGCAATAATGTAAATAGATAAGTATGGGTGTATAAACGCTGGAAATGCAGCCAGCGTTACAAACTTCAAAGTAAGCATAAAAGTGAACATGCAGTAACAGATACAAAGTTGTATGTAATCTAACAGCCAACTGGAAATAGAGGGAGCATTACAAAATTCTACAAACACATGAGCATTACAAAGCGCGCAAGAACATCCGGTCTGAATGAAATGGAACATGGGAGTTGTAGTTTCCGTTCCCCGTTCGAAAAAAGCGAAAATGTAAATAAATAGCGTTTGTGCTTGTGGTGCAGAGAAAAGACTGCATGTGCCGTATTATTTTGCTCGTGGAGGCTGTGGGAGCGCGTACTGTGCATGCAGAATATTAATAAAAAATAGTTCCACAAAAACGGATGTTAACAGTATTTTGGAGGTGGGAAACTGATAAGAGAAGCACATGAGGAACAAGCATTAAATGCAGGATAATATGCTACAGCCAATACAAATAGAAGAAAATTAAGTGGCAAGCACAGGAACCAATGAAAAGCCAGGAAAGCAAGGGGGCGGGGTGCAAGCCCCTTTTAAGATATATTTAATGCAAAAGCTTTCACAAACACAGCGCAAGCGCTGTGTAGACGAAACCTAAAAATGAAACGTTTCAGTTTAATTTTTTAATAGTAGGCAGTGGTCCGTGGGACCGATGCCTGCTCTTTAAAAATGTTTTCGCTGCCAATCACAACGGGGAAGGGGTCCCTTTGGGACCCCCTCCCGTTTGTGAGTGGCTTACCACTTACTTGAAGTAGGCGCTAAACTGCGATTGTTTTGTGACCGCATTCCGGTCACAAAACAATTATACATCCCCCTGCGACTCGCTATTAGGATGGGGCACCCTTGGCACGCCCCTTCCTAATAGTGACTCTTAACCCCTATTTTGCGAGTTGGTAACAGGTTAAAGACTCGCAAAATAGGGTTGATACATGCTACAACCCTTTTTAGCGGTTGCAAACGGTCGAATCTCCATTTGCGACCACTAAAAACAGTCGTACATCTGGCCCTAAATGAACAATCAGAGGTGTGAAGCTATATGAGTCCAGTGCAAACATCAACATGCTGCACTAACTGATAAGATGGAACGAAAGCAGACACTTTTGAAGTCTCACCAGCTGCTTCAGAATCAGAAATTTACAATCCGGAGTCTGAAGTAATATTTAAGTTAGTTGGGTAACAGTTATCCTAAACGATCTTGTACTTAGTAATCAACCGGCCACCCACAACAAGGGAGGGAGGAGCCTCACCAAGATGGCCGCTCGGAGGTGATGCTCCGAAGTGAACCCTATTACCAGCTTCCTGAACGGCATTTCGACGCGCTGTTGCCCCATCCAGAACAGCGTTTTTCGAAACCGGAATGCAGGCTGCTCACCTGAAGCCTGAAATCGCCTATCTCCGACCTTGCATACTGGAGATCTGAGCCCCGACGTCCCTGCCAGTCACCATGCCAAGATGGCGCCTGGGGAGCTACGAGACCGCACCTTCAGCCTGTGGTCCCTGGCCTCTGCGCAGCGGGACGGGCACCAGCAACACTAGGGCATTGATCCTGGCATAACGGAAGGCCTTCACGGAGACGAGCTCTGCCTTTACCTGCGGGGTCCGGACAACCATTGACGGGCCCACCACGCTCGGCTCGGCCTCATCGGAGCCCATCAGCCATCCTGCGGTAAGAGTGCGGGGGTGCCCTCGACCCTGCCCCCACCGCGAAGACACGCAGTTTCTGCCCCTCTCGCCCCCGTGGGGGCCGGCGACAGTGTCCTCCCTTGCTCCCATCAAAGACAGATACCGAATGCACGGGGTGCCCTCGACCCTGACCCCACCGCGAAGACACGCAGTTTTTGCCCCTCTCGCCCCCGTGGGGGCCGGCGACAGTGTCCTCCCTTGCTCCCATCAAAGACAGATACTGAATGCGCAGCAGCGTCAGGGCAGAGATCTGCTCCAGGATATGCTCCAGAATACCCTCCAGGTATTTTATTATTTTCTTATGATTCATTAGTTTTTCTAATGAACAGCCTGACTTCAAAATGGCCACCAAAAAAATAAAAAAATAAATAAAAAACGCCCAATGCCTCCTTTTCACCTACCCAGTGGAGGTTATGGGGATTCGTTGCTCAGCTGCCTGCTAAGCCACTCTGACCCACTACTGTTTTTGGCCATTTTTGCTCACTGAGAAGCTCTCTCTGGGCTATGCCAGACCTCAAGATGGCGGCGAGGGCTATTCCTGATTACCGCCGCGGAGGGCTCCCGAGTCTTCGAGGCACTCCCAAACCTACGCCCTTGCACAACAAACCCCCCCTACAACAAACCCCCCCCCCCTCGAGTGAGAGACTAAAATGTGAACCGGCTGTTACTAACTCCAAGGTCAGTATCCCTTTCCTGACCCCAAGATGGCTGTCACAGTGTTCCCTACCATGTCGTGCTACTCCTCTGAGGAAAAAACTGACTTTGACCAGACCTCGACTACATCCCCCATCCGACCTACCCTCAGGATACCGTATCTGTGAACCTACCTCTGACCGTGGAGACCTAGCTTTTTGGCTGATGCCTGGTGGAGCTACTTGATAGCTATAGAGGAGATGGGCTGCGGACTACCCCTTCAGCCCTCACCTACCCAGCCAGACACTGGACAAGACCCTATTTCGTCTCTCCGTCATACTCTCCCTCCTACCCCTTTACTCCACCCACTCTCTCCTTTATGCTCCATTTATCCCTCCTCTTTGCTCTCTAATTGTTGACCTAGCCGCTTGACTGATGCCCGGTGGAGCTACCTGATAGCTATAGAGGAGATGGGCTGTGGACTTCCCCCTCAGCCGTCACCTACCCAGCCGGACTTTGGGCAGACTCTCCTTCGTCTCTCCATCCATCCTATCTCCATCCTTTCTCCCTCCTACACCTTTCTCCCCACCCCCTTGCCCTTTCTATTCTCCATTTACTTTGTCTCCCAACGCTCTTGAAATGTTTTCCTGTAACTGATGTAATTTGTAACTGATGTAATCTGTGTTGGATCCTTATGTAAAGCGCTCTGATACCTCCGGGTCTAGCCAGCGCTATATAAAACTCAAATAAATAAAAATAAAAAATAAAAAAGGGAGGGAAAGGGAGGAAAAATATAGTATACACTATGTGAATTATCTATACACCACAGAGTATCCTACAAATTGAACCAAAGCAACCTCTGGGAGATAGAGAACTTGACCCTATAGGATAGAGGCAATTTCTATTTTGTTTCTTAGACTGTCACCCACTCTAGTAGTGGCATGCGTCATCATCAGGTCTCATCCTGGTCCCTCAAAACCAGGATGGGCTCAACCATATTGCACGGCGCACTTTGGATAGTTTCCTATTGGGGTCGTTAGAATAGAAATATCTCTGAACACCTAGGTATCCTTTTATTAGTGATGTTCCTGGTATGATTAAAAAAGTAGGGAAAAAAGAGTGGGATGTATTGGAGATAATGGTCCTACACCCTACATGGAGTCAACATGTTTCAACCCTACTCAAAGTGGCCCATGGGGTACAGGGTTTTCATCAAGACTTAAATAATGTAATGCCCTGGGATCAATTGCTTTGTGACAATTTAACCTAGCTATAGCCAGTCAGGTTCTACACTACACATACAATATGTAACATACACAAGGGCGCAATCGCCCCTCTTCAATGACTTTGTTGTTTTGGATCCTGCAAAAAGAAAATAATGCGATGGTTTGGTATCAAGCTATCCATGCATATCTGTAGTGCTCTGTCACTTCTCGCCCTATTCAGTGATCATGCAATATCCTAGGGATACGTGCTTGCTACTATAGAGCAAACATTTGAGACAAAGAATACACAACACAACACAAGACAAACAATGGACATGTGCGTTAAGGACGTATTCGTACTGGTATAGCCTGCAAGGTTGGGGTCTGCAAGGCTATAGGTCATGCGGTAACAGAAATGGCCAAAACATAGTCAGCTATCTTGCCCTCAAATGTAGCGACACGTATGTCACGTTAGAGTAAGAGTAGTGGTGGACATGCCCCTGTAGTCACACTCTGTAATATCAAGTAGAGAAACATGATATCATGTCCCAGAGAAATGTCGCAAGACCAGCGTTGTGCATATGAAGGAGAGAAGAAAAGGGCAGGCAGTAAGTCACCAGTATACTCCCAGCGTTAAGTCCGAAAAAGTGATAGGTGCCAGATTACTCACTTCCTCGTGGGTGCCATGTCACCATCCATACCTGCTTGTACCCCTTCCCCTCCCAAAATTGTGAAGAGGTCAAGGACCCAACGTCTATTTATGGCGAGTTTCAACAGAGACAGAGGCTCCTGTGCGGTTCCTGCGTCTCTTCGCGGAGCGCATGTGTGCATGTGCACATTAGCAAAGCCAAGTCCTCATGGGAGTTGTAGTTTCCCTGGCCTAGTACAGAGCCCTTATACGGGAGCAAGCGCGTTCGGGAAACAACCAAAGTGTCCACAGGAGTTATAGTCATGGAGGCGTCTAGATAGAACTGTTACTCGGGACATTATGGGCCTGATTCACAAAGGTAAACTTAGACCTGAAGTCTAAGTTTAGACCTAAAGTCTAAGGGGCCGATTCACAAAGGTAAACTTAGACGAAAAGTCAACGATTATGACTTTTAATATTCACAAAGGTAAGTTATGAGTAGTATCTTTACGCACACACTCAGGTGGCGTTTCCGCCCTCATGGTGGAATCTCTGCTCTGAGCGCGGAGATTTCACTCCGATCTCAGAGTAGAATCTCTGCACTCGAGGCGGAATCTCCGCACTCAAGGTGGATCTCCGCACTCGGGGTGGATCTCTGCCCGAGTGCGAAAATTCTGTCCTGGGTGTGGAGATTCCGCCCCGAGTGCGGACGAAAAGATACTACTCATAACTTACCTTTGTGAATACCGAAAAGTAGTAAAGTTAGACTTTTGGCCTAAACTTAGACTAAAAGTCTAACTTTACCTTTTTGAATCAGGCCCTAAGTTTAGACCTGAAGTCTAAGTTTAGACCGAAGTCTAACTTTACTCCTAAAGTTTAAGTTTAGACCTGAAGCCTAAGTTTAGACATGAAGTCTGAGTTTAGACCTAAAGTCTAACTTTAGACCTAAAGCCTAAGTTTATACCTAAAGTGTAACTTTACTCCTAAAGTCTAAGTTTAGACCTGAAGTCTAACTTTAGACCTGAAGTCTAAGTTTAGACTTAAACTCTATCTTTATACCTGAAGTCTAAGTTTAAGTTCTAACTTTAGACCTGAAGTCCAACTTTAGAACTGAAGTCTGGACTTAGGGCCTGATTACTAGTTTGACGGTGCAGGAGTGGGGCGGCACACAATCGCCCCACTCCCGCACTGCCAAACTCGACCGCCGGCTGCCCGCCAGATTACGAGTATTCTCGTTGTCTGGTGGGCTGTCCTTTAGCATTCCCACAGCGGTGCCTTTGAAAAAGGCACCATAATGGGAACGCCAAAGCAAGTTTGTGCACGGCATGGACTCTTAAGTCCATGCTATGCAGGAACTGGGCGTGCATGCAGACAGGGGGGCACACCATGTGCTGCCCTGTATGCATCCCCATGGCCAGAGGCAACAGGGGGCCCTGAAGGGCACCCTTAGTTTCCTCACCGTCAGCAGGTTCATGGCGTGACCACCGCCATGAGACCGCTGGCAGTGAGATAACTCGCAAGATGCTTGACGGGGCCTCAGCGGCCCTGCCAAGCATATTGCGGCCTCATGCCACTGCGCCACCTCCAGGGATCGTGGATCCCTGGTGGTTGGGGCGGTCCAAAACGGACCGAGCGGCGTACTTGTAATACAGTGGTTGGACCACTGATGCAGTGGTCCCCGACTGCCACCGCATCTCCACCACGGGCTCAGACTGCCAAACTTGTAATCAGGCCCTTAGACTTCAGGTCTCAAGGTGGGCTGAAATATGTGCTACAAATGTATAGCCAAACATCAGAAGAGTTAAGGTAAAGATAGACACATGAGTGATTCCAAGACGAGTGCATATGCATGGAGGAAAACCATGTAGGGGTTATGGTTTTAGGTTTTAGAGACCTTTTCCCAGAACCTAACTTGGGAGCGGTATAATGACTGTGTTGGAAATCTTGTCTTAGACCCTGAAACAGGAGAGAAGTGTAATAATTGTGCTAATTCCCCCAAAACCCATGGAAAAGTACTAATAGAGGATTCCCCTCTAGTTAGCAGTGCGAGATAAAGGCAAGATTAAAAAAAGGCAAAATTTGGCATATTTTAATTTTTGGTCATGTAACAAGCACATATCCAATAATATCCTAGACTGTTGACAGGGGTGGGAGATGTATGCTAAAGTTATTCCAAATGATTACTTCTGTGTGCCCACTATTATTCCTAATAGGTATATCCTCTGTCTGGGTGTTCATGTGGTCTTGGGACAGGAATATGGCGAGGCCCTAATAACTAATAAGTAATATCTAGGGTATGAAGAATGTAACTGGTTCCATGGTATGTCATCATTCATTCCAGTTATGTTGGTGTGTAATCTATATACCCAACTTTGTTCTTTTTCTAGCAGTATTTTATTCATGGTAGGCCTTGTGCTCATTTTCTCGATTATAGTCCAGCGCTAATCATTCGAGGAAATGTGCTGTCAAGCATGTGGGGCACGCTGACAGAAGATGTTGCTGCGATGTTCGCTTATAAAGGTCTTTGCCTTCCTCGTGGTCATGCCTATGTACGTTTTGTCATTTGGACATTTTATGAGGTATACCACATTCACAGATTTGCAATTGGTGTGGCTTCTCTGTTCCCATGGTGCATTAAGGCCTAGATCGTCTGTCTTACTTTGTTTTGTGAACTTACATACTGAACACCCTCTACAGTGAAAATGATCTGTTGCTCTAGGGTGGTCCCATAGAGTGCGTTGTTCATTGTTGTTTTTGTCTCATATGGATCAGTAGATCTCTCAGGCTTATAATCCTTTTAAATGGAAATAGTGGTTTGACAAATTGTAATCTATCATTATTAAGAATCCGCCAATGGTTGGCAATAATCTGCCTTGGCTGTCTATCTTCCAACAGGGCTTGCCTGTGGTTATTGCGAGCACTAGTGTTAGCTGGGAAACAGCTTTATAACGTGGGCTGAGCCAGCGTGCCGTTTCCTCACAAGCGGAATCACGCTTGCCTTAGCCACGCATTTGTCTTAACCACGCATATGCGTGGGTAAGGCAGTGCGCGGTCTAGATGCTGGGATGGGCGGGCACATGAAGAGGAAGGATCGGGAGAGGACATGGTCTGGTAAATGGGGCTGGGGCCGGGTTTTGGTGGGGTGCGGCTAGTTTTTAAGGGTTGGCGTAGTTTTTAGGGCTTGGGGTTCAGGGTAGTTGTTAGGGCTCGGGGGGGTCGGCATAGGTTTTAGGGCTGGTGGGTCGGGTTAGTGTTTTGGGCTCTGGGGGTCGGGGTAGTGTTTAGGGCTCGGTGTAGTGTTTAGGGCTCGGGGTGTCAGGTCATTTTTAGGGCTCGGGTCGGGTATTTTTTAGGGCTCGGGGGGTTGGGGTAGTGTTTAGGGCTCGGGTCGGGTAGTGTTTAGGGCTCAAGGGGTGGGGGTTGTGCAAGTGCTCAGGGGGGTTTGGGTTGTACTTTAGGGGTTTGGGAGCAGGGTAGTGTATAGGGCTCGGGGGGGCCTTGGCAGTTTTTAGGGCTCAGAGGGGTTCGGGGTAGTGTTTAGGGCTCAGATGGGGTTGGGTAGTTTTTAGGGCTGGGGGGGTCAGGGTAGTTTTTAGGGCTCAGGGCAGGGGGGCTGGAGTGTGATCTTTACTGCACATCCCTTTATCAGTCATGCCTTTATCACACAATTGCGTGGTAAAGGCATGCGTGGTAAAGGCATGTGTGGTAAAAGAATGCGTTGTTAAGGTGCATTTTTTGTTGGGGCAGTGTTGTAGAGTCACACTTGGTTTCGCCATGCGTGCCTCTGTCATACAACTGTGTTAGCTTTGTCAACAAGTCCCTTAGGATAGTGGCTTTCAATCAGTTTTTTGGTCAATGTCTTAGCCTTCAATTTGTAGTCTGTTAACTCTGAACAATTCTGTCTTATCCGGAGTAAGTCCTACAGGTAAGATCTCCTTTAGGGACCGAGGATGTGCACTCTTGCGGGCTTGGTGTAGATGCTAGTTCTCAATCTGCCTTCCATTGCCTTAATTGCAACATCCAAAAAGAGCATCTGATTAGCGGTGACATTCATGGTGAACTTCAAAAAGGGGTTGCAAAATTTTTATCCAATCAAGGATCTTCTTTCAGTGTTACCAAGCCAGATTATAAACATGTCATCTATAAACCGACGCCAAACCATGATCTGAGTTTTATAGAGATTGTTATTCCATATATGATCTTGTTCCAATTAGTGAAAAAAGAGACAGGTCAGACTTGGTGCGAAGTTACTACCCATCAATAACCCATGTTGCTGTAGATAGGTAGTACCTTCAAATTCAAAGAAAAATCTAGTTAGGGCCAGCCTGGCCAGTCTCATGATCCATTGGTTCAAAGCTTTGTAAGGCCAGTCCTCTTCTGACAGTAAATTTTCAATTACACGTAGGCTCTCTTCCTGGGGTATACTGGTATAGAGAGCCTCTACATCAAGACTCATTTGTAGGTTTAGTTAGTTACTTCGGGATCAAAGTCAATGTCAGTTAGTATGTTCAAAAGATGCTTGGTGTCCTTGATATAGGACTGTATTTCTGTCACTACAGGGCGAAGGAACCAGCTGACAAATTCCGAAATGGGTTCTTGCACTGAACCCAACACAAACACTGGTGGCTTCTTAATAATGACAGATTACAATTCTACAAAGCACTGTTTCCCTTTTAAAGGAATCCAAGCCTGAGAGATTTGCTGATCCATACAAGACCAAAACAAAACAACAATGAACAACTCACTCTATGGGAGCTCCCTAGGGTAACAGGCCATTTTCCCTGAGGAGGGTGTTCAGTATGTAAGTTCACAATACAAAGTGATACAGTCGATCTAGGCCTTAATAAACTATGGAAACAGGGAAGCCGCACCAATTGCAATTCTGTGAATGTGGTATATCGCATAAAATGTCCATGCAACAAAATGTACGTAGGCATGACAAGGAGGAAGGCAAACATCCGTATAAGAGAACATTGCAGCAACATCCGTTATCAGCATGTCACCATACTCTTGACAGCACATTTCCTCAAAAAGGGCCATTTGGAGAACGATTAGCTCTGGACTATATTTGAGAAAATTAACCAGAGGGCTAACATGAATAAAATACTACCAGAAAAAGAACAACATTGGGTCGATTGCACACCTGCGTAACTGACATACCATGGACCCAGTTATATTCTCCATAACCTAAATACTACTCAGGGCCTGGCCATACTCCTGTACCAAGACCAGGTTTACACTCAGACAGAATATATACCCTTTAGTCATAATAGTGGGAACACAAGATTAACCCTTAGGATTATCTTTAGCATACATCTCTCGCCCCTGTCAACAGTCCAGGACTTTATTGAATATGTGCATATTACATGACCAAACGTTAAAATAAGGCATATTTTGCCTTTTTTAGAATCTTGCCCTTATCTCACACTGCTAACTAGAGGGGGGGGGGTCCTCTATTAGTACTTTCCCATGGGTTTATGGCGAAGAAGTACAATTGTTACACCTCTCTCGTGTTTTGGGGTCTAAGACAAGGTCTCCAGCACAGTTATTATATGTATCCCAAGTTAGGTTCTGGGAGAAGGTCTCTAAAACTTAAAACCATAACCCCTACATGGTTTTCCTCCATGCACCTGACTTGGAATTCCCCATGAGGCTATCTTTACCTTAGCCCTTATGATGTTTGGCTATACCTTTGTAGCATATATTTCAGCCCACCTTGATAGTGTAGGCCATTATTTATTCATTTGTTATGAGTAGTTACACAAAAACTACCCAATGCCTACTACAACTTCTGGGGACACTTTGGTCTTTTTCCCATGTGCGCATGCTCCCATATTCCGGCTCCATACTCGGCCAAGGAAACTGCAACTCTCATGAGGCTTCGGGTGTGATAACGCACACGTATGCACAAGTGCTCCGTGGAGTGACGCAGGAACGTCACAGGAGCTGCTGTCTGTGTTGAAACTCGTCATAAATGGACGTCGGGTCCTTGACATTATTTATTTATTTAGAGTTTTTATAGAGCGCGAACTTGACCCGTTAGGGTATCAGAGCGCTTTACAGGAATCCGCAGTAATAGACAAAAGACTTGGAGTGGGGGGGGAGGGGGTGCTGGATACATAGGGGATAAAATGACAAGTAATTACATTTTACATTTACAATATGCGAGAAACAAGGTCCCAGGGTCCATGGTGGGATGCCCGGAGGTGCCGGGTGGATGGTGTATGGGTACTCCAGGGGGATGCATTAGACGGAAGTGGAGCAAGGTCTCTGGATGATTAGAAGGCAATATTTAGGCGAGGAATGTGCCCATTTGGAAGGTTTTGGCATCTTTTTTGAAGCGAGCCAGAGAAGGGATTCGTCTAATGGCGGGCGGGAGTGAGTTCCATATTCTTGGTGCGGCCCCGGAGAAGGCCCGATTGTAAGTTTTCTTTTTCCGAAAACGTGCAGGTTGGAGCAAGAGTTCTCTGGTGGACCGGGAGTTTCTGGTTCCTCCGGATATCACGAGTTTTTGAGGAAGATATGCCGGGGAGTTTGAGTATAATGGCTTGTGCGTGATACATGCCAATTTGAGTTGGATTCTGGCCTGTAGAGGAAGCCAGTTCAGAGCTTTCAGATGTGGTGAAATGTGGTTGAATTTCCTTGAGCCAGTTAGTAGTCTAGCGGCCGCGTTGAGGCAGGCTTTTAAAGGTGCCAGGGAGATCTTGGGTAGACCCAAGAGGGTAGAGCAGCCATATTCGAGTCTAGAGATGACAAGTGACTGGACTGCCATTTTTAGGTCGGGAGTATCAAGGAAAGGTTTGAGGCTCCTTAGGTAGCTCAGGTGGAATCTGGCTGATTTGGCCATCGAGTTGATGTGGTCCCGCATGCTCAAGTTACAGTCAAGGGTTATTCCGAGGGATTTGGCCGAGTCCACGATGGTCGGAGGACATTTTAAGGCTGTGATGGCCTTAATCCATACCTGAGTCTCAGGGTTGTTTTTGGGAGGGGAAATTAGTAGAAATTCTGTCTTCTTTGCGTTGAGTTTGAGTTGATTGGAGGAGAGCCATTGGACAGTCAATTTCAGGGCTTCATTCAGGGAAAGAATATCTTAGAGGGAGGAGATTTTGATGTAGATCTGGGTGTCGTCAGCGTACATGTGTTAGGGGATATTTGCGGTGTGTAGTACTTCAACAAGCGGCTCGAGGTAAAGGTTGAAGAGGGTAGGGGACAGGGTTGATCCTTGGGGGACTCCAACCGTGACCGGAGAGGGAGCAGACAGGTTGCCGTTAATTAGGAATCTCTGAGAGCGGTTGTGGAGGAAGGACCTAAACCATTCAAGAACAGAGCCATCCATTCCCATCCTGAGTTTGAGGCAATCGAGTAGTTTTTCATGGTTGACCGTGTCGAAGGCCGAGGATAGATCTAGGAGGATTTGGAGACAGGTTTTGCCTTGGTCAAGGGCTCGGAGGGCATCATCCACGATGTGGAGAATGGTGGTTTCCGTGTTGTGTCCTGGCCTGAAACCGGATTGGAAGTCATCTAGTAGGTGGAAGTTAGTGATGTGTTGTCTCAGCTGCTGTTGCACACACTTCTCCAGAACTTTAGCTAAGAGTGGGATGTTAGAGATGGGTCTAAAGTTGTCAGGGGAGGCAGGGTCAAGCGCCGGCTTTTTTAGGATGGGTAGGACTTGACCGGCTTTCAGAGAGTCAGGTATCGATCCCTGAAGAAGGGAGGCGTTAATTATTGCAGTCCAGCTAGGAATGATGGATTGGGCGGCGGCAGCTAGGCAGTTAGAGGGAAGTGGGTCATTAAAGTGGTTGTTCGGATTTAAGGTGGATAGGATTTTCGAGACGGAGTCTTCGTCATAGATTTTGAAGTCGGTCCAGTGCGCTTGGTTTTTGGGTGAAGCCTGTGGAGGCGGCTCGGAGGGAGGCAGATCTGGAAGGGGTTGACAGTGGGTTGCAGATCTGAGTTCGTTTCCTAAGGCTGTGATTTTGTCTGAGAAAAAGGAGGAGAATTCCTCGGATGATATTAGTGACTTGGGGGTTTCTTTCGATGTTTTGGCCAGTTTGTTGGATTGGTGTTTGACCAATTCGAAGAGTTTGCGGAGTCTGTTCTTGGCGTTCCCCAGTTCAGATCTGAAGAATTCTTTTTTGAGTTGAGGATGTTCCTGTTGTAGGCGTTTCTGGCCTGGCGGAGAAGTTTTAAATGTGCGGCTGAGGGTGCTGTCTCCAGATTCTTTCTGACTGCCGGAGGGATTTCCTCTCGCTGTTGAGGGACCCATTGAACCAGGGGTTTCTGTCTTTGGTTTGGGTTCTTTTTAGTTTTAGCGGGGCAAGGTCATCAAGGATGTTAGTTATAGTCGCAGAGTAATGATCATTGAGGTCACTGACTGATGTGATATGGGGGGGGTAGGTCAGACTTACAGCGAGCTGCCAGTTCCCTGGGATCAAGGTTCTTGGTGTCTCTGACCCAGCATTTGGGAAACACCTGTTACGGTGCCCTTGTCTTGTGGGTGCCAGGTAAAAAGAAGGAGATAGCGTGGTGGTCCGACCAGTCACAAGGGTCAATAGCGATAAGCTTGACTATTGTTTCCTTAGCGATGATCCAGTCAAGAGTGGCACCTTTCGAGTGTGTAGGGAGTGCGCAGGCTTGGGTTAGGGCTTGGTCGGCCAGGAGATATTTGATGGCGTTGAAATGAGGATCCTTGGGGTCGTTCCAGTGCAAGTTGAAGTCACCAAGGAAAATGTCTTTAGAGTTGGAGGAAACCTTGGCTGTGATAATTTCCATAAGGTGGTCAGTGAAGGCGTCATTCGTGCCTGGGGGGTGGTAAAAGATGTGCAGTTTGCACAGTTGGGTGGTGCTGCTACATATGGAAAGTGCAAGGTATTCACAGGAGTTCGTGGTGTCTGCCAGGAGTTCCGTGACGAGGAGGTTAGAGCGGTAAATGCAGGCAATGCCCCCCTTTTTTGCTAGATTGCCTGTCCAGCCTTGCAATGTTGTAGTTGGGAGGGACTAGGAGGTCCAGGCATGGAGATGAGGATTCGTTGAGCCACGATTCAGTCAGGATTGTTAAGTCAAAGTTTTGGCTCAGTATGAGGTCTGCGATATCGGCGGCATGCTTAACTGCTGAGCGGCAGTTAATTAGGAGGCCAGATAAAGGGGGGTCGGAGAGAGTGTCGTGCGATGGGGCGGACAGTGGTACTGGTGCTAGGTTGCTATCAACCACACTTCTGTTGCGGAGGGTAGCTAATCTGTTGGGGTTGATTGCGACCGTGCGGATGGCATGTTCGACATTCACGTCTTGTGGACTAGGGGTTACTGGGGCAGGGTTGTAGGAAAGGAGGATGGCTAGAATTTCCTCTTCAGTAAGGTCTAGCGGACTTGGGGTGACAAGGGCAGAGTTGTAGGAGAGGAGGAGAGCTAGAATTTCCTCCTCCGAGAGGTGGCATGGTTGCTTGCGAGGGCGAAGGTGTCTCAAGGATAGCGGTAGTGGGTGATTGGGGGCTCTGTGGTAGGGAGGGGGTGGGGTTCAATGGAGGCTTGAGCTTAGAGAAGGAAAGTTCAGTAAGGTGAAGGAGGTTCTTTAGATCCAGAATGGAGTTATGGATGCTCTGCGTTAATTTGGCTGCTCTGTAGTGCAGAGTTTCGATATCAATATAGGAGGAAGGCGCATGAAGGCAGGGGACAGTGGTTTGGTGGCGGTTCTATTGGCATGCGTTGGTGGTAGGGTAGAGGGGCTGGGTCGACTTGTGTCGTAGGCCAGTGGAAGGGTTTCAGTCTCAGGGTCAGAGGGAGGAGCTGCTCTGTAGTGCAGAGATTCGGTATCAATATAAGAGGGAGGCGCTTGGAGGCAGGGGGACAGTGGTTTGGTAGCGGTTCTATTGGCATGCGTTGGTGGGAGGATCGAGGGGCTGGGTCGACTTGTGTCGTAGGCCAATGGGAGCGTTTCGGTCTCAAGGTCATAGGGAGGAGCTGGCGGGGAGGAGACCAAAGGTCTGGGAACGATTCTGTTGGTAGGTTTAGGTGGCGTGATGGAGGGGTTAGGTTGATCTGAGTTGTGCGCCCTTAGGGGGTTGTTTTGGGGGTGGATGGGCACGATAGTTGGGGGTCGTCGGGGCGGGTGTTTGTTGCCCTGCAGGTGTCATGCACATGGTTTTTGAGGAGGGTAAACAGGTCCGCAAATTTATTGAGGTTGTTAGTTGTAGCTTGGATCAGGACGATGCCGTTTTTGTACAGGGTGATGGTGAGGTCAGCTGGCAAGATTGTAGAGGGCACTATCGTGAGTTTGGTCCCATATGGTATGTTCCTGGTTCCGTGTACATTGAGGAGGTGCGCGATGGTTTTGCGCCATGCGGATGTTCTTCTGGAGTAGAAAATAAGGTCATTGATGACTGTGCCCTTGTCAGCGCTGTATCGTAAATCAGAGATCAGGGTCTCAGGGTGAGTTTTCAGGGTGGAGTGCTTGAGAGATTTCGCAGCCGTTTTAGAGAGGTTGGGAGGATACGCAAGAGTATGGTAGTTTTCCCCAGTAGCGGTCAGGCCAGGTCCTGCCATGCTGGCTAGGGTGGGGCAGTAAAGAATCGAAAATGGGTCACTAAACAGCAGGAAGGGTGATTCTCCCCCTCACAGAACGTTGGGGATCTTAACGATTTTAGAAGGAGAAGGGGTATGAATAGGTATGGATGGTGACATGGTACCGTTGAGGAGGTGAGTAATCTGGCACCTATCACTTTTCAGGACTGAACACTGTGAGTTTACTGGAGACTTACTGCCTGCCCTTTTCTTCTCTCCTTAATAAGCACAACGCAGTGTTTCCCTGGGACGTAATATTATGCTTCCCTACTTGATATAACAGAGTGTGACTACAGGGGCATGCCCCCCACTACTCTAACGTGACATATGTGTCCATATATTTGAGGGTAATAGCTGACTATGTTTTGGCTGTTCCTGTTCCTGCATGACCTATAGCCTCACAGATTGAGACTAAACCAGTACGAATATCTCCTTAACACACATGACCATAGTTTGTCTTGTGTTGTGTTGTGTATTCTGTGCCTCATCTGTTTGCTCTATAGTTGCATGCACATTTCTCAAGACTATAGCGTGATCACTGAATGGGGGTGAGAAGCGGCAGAGCACTACACACGTGCAAGGATAGCTTGATACCAAACCATTGCATTATTTTCTTTTTGCAGAATCCAAGACAACAAAGTCATTGGAGAAGGGTGATCGCGCCCATGTGTGTGTTACATGTTGTATGTGTAGTGTAGGACCTGACTGACTATAGCTACGTGAAATTGATTGATTGGCACAAAACAATTGGTTCCCAGGTATTACATTATTTAAGACCTGATGAAAGCCCTGGACTCCACGGGCCACATTGTATAGAGCTGAAAGTCACCTCCCACTTTTTTAGTTATACCATGCACACCACTAATAAAGGGATACCTAGGTCTTCCGAGGTATTTTTATTCTAAAGACACGGGTAGGAAACTATCCAAAATGCTCCCTGGAATACGGTCGAGCCCATACTCATTTTTAGGGACAAGAATGAGATCCCATGATGAAGCATGCCACTACTAGAGTAGGTGAGGGTCTAACAAACAAAATAACAATTGTATCCATCTTATAGGGTGAAGGTCTCTACCAAAGATTACTCGGGCAACAGTTATCAACATGTGCATCTTTTGAATAATGATATAAAGTCAGTTTCACCTTAAGGATGACTTTGTCAGCCACAATCGTGTCATCTCTCAAACATGTTTAACAATCATAGACAAGCAGCTTGAAAGCAATGAAGCCCCATGGATTTTTCTTGCGAAACTGTTCCATTGATAGGACACGTTAAACAAACATTGTGACAACTGCATTTTACAGGCAATAGTAAAAATACATGCCCTCTATGTCCCTTGTCCTGGTACCAGTCTTTACTCATGAGGTAATCCCACTTCCTTCAGAAAAGAAAACCCAGAAAGTATACATGAAAAGCCAGTCCTGCCCAGTGCTTAATTTGTAAAAAAAAAAAAAAAATGAGTGCCTGTGCCCAAAGCTCTGCTTGCCATCCCAGTGCCTGTGCACTTATATCACAGCTTGCTGAATACCAAGGCTGCGTAGTCTCAAATCCGCATCATGCCTCTTTAACCTATCACCAGACATGTCTGCAATATCTCACTGCTGCAGGTTTCTGCTTTCTCCCTTTATGATGGTTTTCCATCTTTCTCTTCCTCCGTCTTTCTGCTTTGTTTGATTTTCCCTCTATTGCTCTAGGTAAATGCTTGATGAGGAAAAATAAGTGTATTTCCCCAAAAATGGGTGCCAATGGCCCACACCGGCTCAAATTAAGCACTGGCCTTGCCCATCCCCAGCAGGATGTACATAAGTGGCTGGAGTACCAGGATTCTCCTTGTTTAGTCCTCTCCCTGGACTGATATGAAGACATAGGAAATAGAAGAATGAAAGGAGGTCCTAGGCTTACACCTATAACAGAATAAACATGTCTACCCTCGATCTTCCCATGCTGGGCTCGGGAAATTAGGGCCAATGGGATGTTTACTGGAAATGTAAAGGAATATAGTGATAGTTTCCTTTATATTTGGAAACTTCAACAATGGTAAGTAAGTAAGATAATTGCCTTTAATATTTCCAATAGTATGTCCCCAATGTTTTCCTCACAGCTGAGAGGGGGAGCGCTGGGCTTTTTCACACACGTGCAGGACCCATGAAGGAAACAATGTTCTCTGCATGTGACCACTTTTATTTCAACTGCATCTCGGTCTGGCAGGAGAATAGATGCATTTAAGAAGGTATGTGTTGGGTGTGCATTTGTTGAACAAGAAGTTGAGTGGCATTCATTTTTCACTAGAGCACCCCCCTCTGCACGTTCCCCTGGAGCAACCTTTTCTGTCTCCTTCATTGTTTCAAAAATACAGTAAGATACCTACTGTCAGTCTAATTAAGATTAAATAAATATATGTTGCATTGAAATTTATTGGTTGTTGCACATCATTAACTTGACTGTTTTAATTACCGTGAGATGACATTATGCATGCTCCAAAATTGAACGAAATGATTATTGTATGGTAGATTTACACAGTTCAAAGCCAGCATGAGCAGGGCCGGACTGGCTGTAGCGGGCACTTGGCAGTTCCCCAGTGGGCCGCCAGGGAGGGGGCCGTTTTTGTTACCGGAGGCCGATAATATTGGCCCCCTGTAACAAAATCGTCCGAAACCGGCCCTAGCAAACATCTCGTACCTCCCTCCTCCCCCCCAGGGGGGCCGGCCGAGCAGTTTGCCAGGGCCGGTTTTGGTTCCCAGTCCGGCCCTGAGCCTGAGCTTCTCGCTCGCACCAACCTATCGCCAGAAGTATCTTAACCCTGCTCTTCTTCCAAATTTTATTTCCAGGTTCTTTTGCTCTCCCTTAACCCGTGTTTCCTCC
Source organism: Calotriton arnoldi (assembly GCA_963921515.1). NCBI lineage: Eukaryota > Metazoa > Chordata > Amphibia > Caudata > Salamandridae > Calotriton > Calotriton arnoldi. The sequence goes on from CAWUFW010006027.1 coordinate 88,565, forward strand.
ACCTAACTTCCTTGATTTCCAGGTTCTTTTGCTCCCACTTAACTCGTTTTCCTCCAGTTAACTTGCTTGATTTCTGGGTTCTTTTTCTCCCCTTAACTCGTTTTCCTCCACCTAACTTGCTTGATTTCCAGGTTCTTTTTCTCCCCCTTAACTCGTTTTCCTCCTCTTAACTTGCTTGATTTCCAGGTTCTTTCCCCCATCTTAACTCATTTTCCACCACCTAACTTGCATGATTTCCAGATTCTTTTTCTCTTCCTTAACTCATTTTTCTCCACCTAACTTGCTTGATTTCCAGGTTCTTTTGCTCCCCCTTAACTCGTTTTTCTCCAACTAACTTGCTTGATTTCCAGGTTCTTTTTCTCCCACTGAACTTGTTTTCCTCCACTTAACTTGCTTGATTTCCAGGCTCTTTTTCGCCCCTTAACTTATTTCCTCCACCTAACTGCTTGTTTTCCAGGTTTCTTTTTCCCTCCTTTAACTCGCTTTTCATTCCTTTCTTAACTTGTTTTCCACTTTCATAACTTGTTTTTCCATTTTTCCAGCATTTTCCCTCATAACCTCTATTTTTCGTCGCATCGCCTCCTTCCTGCCCGAATCCCTCTCCCTGACTCTGCCCAGTGCCCCTCCCTCATCCCGGGAACCTACTTAATGGAGGCCGCAGCGTGTCTGTGCCAAAGGCACGCCCGCCTGCGCCCACCCGCGACTGAACCGCACCCAGTGCCAGGACCCCTGACCCCCCCACCAACCCATAGCTACACCAGCACTGAACTCCTAGCCTTCAACTCCGGACCGAGCAACAATGACAGCACCCACGCGGCTCCACGATCAATTGCAGGATTTTTTCCTACCGCCACTGCCCCTTCCATTGTAGCGTAGAATCCCCCACTCAAGAACCCCCGCCCTCCACCGCCACGGCAGGACAACTCCACTGACTGCTGATCAACACCCGTTCGCTCCACAAACACACCATCAAGATCTGGGACACCATCACATCCCTCACACCGGATGTCGTCTTCTTCACCGAAACCTGGCTCAACATTTCATAAAGCACCTGAAATCGCCACGGCCACTCCAAACGGATACCAGATAATTCACAGGGATTGCATCAACAAACACTGAGGTGGAAGAGCCATCATCCCCAAAGAATCCCTCAGCTGCACAGCCACCACCTGCAGTACAAGCTCCATCATGGAACATCTCAACTTTCAAATCCACACCAACGGCAAAACAACAGTCAGAGGCACTCTCGCCTACAGACCCCAGGACATCGCCCTGCCCTCTGAGAGGCTATTCCTGACTTCATCGCCCCTCTGGCCATCAACTCAAAAGACTTCATCTTCCTCGGGGACCTCAACTTTCACCTTGATGACCCCAACAACGCCAACACCACCAACCTCCTCAAAAGCATGGGCACCCGCACCCTCATGCAACTAGTCACCGACCCCACGCACATTGCCGGACACACACTGGACCCCATATTTTCAGCCAGCAACAGAATCAAGTACAGCCACTCCTCTGAAATCGCCTGGTCCGACCGCTCGATAGTCCACTTCTACATCACATCCACCCACAACATCCCCATCACCAGTCTGGCACCCCCCACAGAAGCTGGATCAAAGTCACCCAAGTCCTTTGGACTAACACCCTCAGCACCTCCCCCCAGACACCACCTCTAACCTTGAGGTGGTTGTCGAAAACTTCAACAAATGAATCACCGACTGCACCAACATAGTTGCACCCTTCAAACCCACCAAAAAAGACAGACCCTCCAAAACCTCCAGCTGGTTCACTCCAGAACTTAAATCCACTAAACACAACTGGTCTGGTGCACCAGCAAAATACCCAACGAACGAGCCAATTTCAAACTAGCTCTTAACAAATGATACCAACACCACCCACCTCGAAGCCAGGTCCAACCACAGCAAGGAGCTCTTCTGCATCATCAAAGAGTTCTCCAAACCCACAGCTTCCGACAACACCATCATCCCCTCCCAGGACCTCTATGATACCCTTGCAGACTTCTACAACAAAATCGCCACCCTCTATGAACACTTTGACAGCCACCCATAGACAACTTCAACAGACTCTTCAACCTCACCGACTCCAACAGAAGCACAATAACCACGTGGGACCCACTCTCCACACAGACCATCATGAGTTACATCCACTCGGGAGCTTCCAGAGATCCCTGCCCCCACCACATGCTCAACCTGGGGAACAGCACCATTAGCAAGGAACTCACCACAATCTTCAACTCATCCATCACCTCTGCCTCCTTCTTATAGATATGGAAGTACGCAGAAGTCAAACCGCTCCTCAAAAAACCCACTGCAGACCCCTAGGAACTCAAAAACAACCAGCCAATCTCCCTGCTCCCATTTCCCGCTAAAGTCTTGGAGAAAGCAATAAACATCCAGCTCACCAACCACCTAGAAAACAAGAGCCTCCTGGACCTCTGCCAATCTGGATTACGCCCAAATTACAGCAAACAGGAACTGCCCTAATCGCAGCCACTGATGACGTCCGGGCAGTCGTAGACAGGGGAAAAAATGTTGCCCTGAACCTCCTCGATCTCTCTGCTTCCTTCAACACCGTGTCATACTACACCCTCCACCAGATGGGGATCTGAGGGAAAGCCCTCAAGTGGATAGCGTCCTTCCTCTCCGGAAGAACTTAGAGAGTCCGCTAGGCATTATACTCAACAGCAACCTCTCTATGAATAAGCAGATAAACACTGTCTCATCTTCTTGCTTCGTCACTCTACGATTGCTCCGGAAAATCTTCAAGTGGCTTCCCATCAGCACCAAACGCACCGTCATCCAGGCCCTCATCACCAGGCGCCTGGACTACGGCAACTCCCTCTATGTGGGGATCACCTCACAACTTCTAAACAGACTACAGATCATTCAGAACACAGCAGCCCGGCTCGTCCTCAACCTACCTAGGAGGACCCACATCACCCCTCGCCGCTGAGCACTACACTGGTTCCCCATCAGCAAACGGTGCCAGTTCAAATGCCTAATCCATACCTACAAGGCCCTGCACAACAAAGGACTGGCCTACCTCAACCACAGGGTGAATTTCCACCAACCAGTGAGGACTTCACTTTGCAGGAGCGACTGCTGAGCCTTCTACTACCTGGCTGTTAACTCCTGGAACGACCTTCCCCTCCAAATGGCCCCCACCCTGCAGGAATTCAGGAAAGACCTAAAAACCTGGCTTTTGGACTGATATTCCTCTGCAGTTGAAACCCTGCCTCCACCAGCACCTGGATAGCCTCACGGGTGATAAGCAGCGCTTTATCAATCCCATTTGATTTGATAAGACAGTCTCGAAACATCAACATGAATGCCCAAGAGAGGCTTGTAATGGGCATCTGTACTATCAAATACCTGTATAAATGATAATAAAGGGAGTAGATGTGAGGGTATCAAACTCGAGCATGTGGATCGCCCATAAACCTATATGATATATTAAATTATGATGATATTGTTAGAAAAAGGGATTTTGTTCCTAGTTTTGATAAATGTTAAACCTTTATCTATGTTTTGTATTTGTTAATTTTTATATTAACACTTTCAATGATGGTGGACAATTGTCTAATGAATGTTGCATGCTCTTAAAGAACATCAGGTCAAAATATTTCACCACAGCACAGGTTATTATCTGTCTTCAGACAATTACATGTTGTTAATGTATATATGGAGGTCGTATACAGATTAGCTCACTTGAGCGAGGATACTAATGGCATTATTACATAGTCAATTGAATTACAAGCCTGATGGGAAGGACCTCTGTGGATGAAGAGCCAATTGTAGGATTAGAATGTTCATCTTTACCAAAAATGGTGGAGCGTCATATTGAGATTGTTTCGGATGTGTCTCTTGATTTTGCAAGAGCATCAGTGCAGGAAAGTAGGATCTGCTTTTATGGTTAACCCCACTTTTTGCCTGGTGCTATGCTGTTTCTGACTAGCCTAACTGGGATCCTGCTCATCAGGACCCCAGTCTCTGTGCTTTCTTCCCCTAAATTGGTTATGGTGAGTACCTAGGTACACCTCAGATTGGCTACTGGTGTACACTTACAAGTCCCTAGTATATGGTACTAAGGTATCCAGAGCATAGGCACACCAGGGGTCCCCCATGGGCTGAAGCATGTATTGTGCCACCCATGGGAGACCACTCAAACTGTAACTACAGGTCTGCTATTGCAGCCTGTGTAAGTTGGTGCTAACACCACTTACGACAGATATAGGATTCCCTATATCTGAGGTCACTGCACTTAAAACCTATAAGTCACCCCTAAAGCAGGCCTTTCAATCCTGAAGGCAGAGTGCTTGGTTCTAAGTATGAGGGTGCCCCTGCATGAGTGGGACACCCCTACAACCTTCGGAGTCCATTCTCCTCGGTTGTAAGTGCATCAGCCATTACGATATATAGAGTGGCCATGCGTCATTACGCAATGGCTAACTCTAAACTGGCTGTAACGAACCCTGTCATGTTTGGTATCAAACAAGTTGGAATCATACCCCCACACCAAGAATCATACCCCCACACCATAAACAGTGTGGGGTATGATTCCATGCACTGTAAAGCTCCTCCGAGAGGCCCTTAGTGCTCCCGGTACCAGTCTTCTAGACCCGGACAGCAAAACATGGCTGCTGCCGACCAGAGACACGATTCTGCCCTCCTGCTGCTGAGCCAGGCTCGAGCAGGGGAAGGCAGGACAATAGTTATCCTGTCACAGACAAGATTTGTGTATTGGGGCAGCGCCACTAAGTCTGCTTGAGGGGCACATTCGGAGCCCTCCTTGCATAGTCCAGTTTAAACCAGCTCAGGGAGCCGTTGGCTCCCGCTCTGGTGCGAAACTGGACAAAGGACATGGAAGTATCCTCCCCACTGTCCGACCCCTCCCCTGTGAGGGAACCCTGAATTGTCCAAACCCTTTCCTTAGGGTACTTAACCGCTTAACCGCAGCGGCAATTCCGCCGCGGTGCGGCGGTTTAGCGGAGTGGGCGGAGCCGCGTCGGCCAACGGACGTTCGCAGCACTACAACGGTAGTGCTCGCGACGGCCGTTGGCCGACAGACGCACGCAACGGGTTAAGGGCTTACCTGTGGGTGGGTCTCTAGATTCGTTGTGGGACAAGATTCAGTTCAAGACACCACTTCATCTTCGACCATCTGGGCACTCTGGACTTTGCTGGACCTTGCTCTGGGCTTTGAGACTGCAACTGGGAAGACTCCTGCTGCTCCTGGTCTCGTCGTCCTGCTCGTCTGCTGCAATGTCTGTGCCCATGCTCCATACAGGAACCTTTCAAGGTCTGTGGACATCCAAGACACCTGAAGGAATCTCGCTTGAAGTGAAGGAGTCACTTCACTGCATCTGCAGGTACCGCAATGAAGCTGACCGGTCTGCTGATCCTAGGCTCCCATGGACTCAGAAAGGCTCAGCTACATGGGTGGTGGTACTCCACATCCCTCGAGGCCTGCCCTGTCCTCTCGCCAAGTTTGAGGCTAGTATCCCTCATCGGAGCTGCAGAAACCGAACCCCTGTGCACGGCATCGACTTGCCATCGCAAAGGCTTGTTTGCTTCCTTCTCCTAAAATCTTAGGGCTCCAAGTAGCCCCAACCTCAAGCATCTCCTGTGACCAAGATCTTTGTCCTCACTGCATCACGTACACCGTGGGCCTGCATCGTTGGTGAGCTTCTCGAGGTCCTCTTGAGACTCCAGTGCCTCCGGTCTGAGTGTTCTCTTGAGGGTCTTCATTGATTTCAGTGGGCTCCCCTGATTGCTCAGGGCCTGCTCTGACTCCCCAGCTTGTGGCGAGTCACCTGGACCTTGCTGGTCCCGACTCTGCACCTTTTTCGCTTTCCATGTTGGTTGTGGTTGCCAAGGCTTGTTGGTGCTCCCGACGGACACCGACCCCTCAACTCTCGACATCCAACGTGGGACAGCTTGTGAATGGCTCCTGGTCTTCCACAGTGTCGCCTGGTTCACGCTGCTGCAGCTCCAAGGTCACCGTCAGCTCTCCTGCAACACCCGACATTGGTGGGCATTCATCTTCCGTGCCTCCTGGTCACTCCTGAGTGGCATAGACTCTGTCCCCTCTGCTTGCAGTTTCTTCACATATTGAATCCACCTTTGGGTTCCACCGGACACTTTCACCTTCTCCAGCATCGGCATCTTCCTGAAGTCCTCCATTGGGTTCGACGGCGGTTTCCGACGCCACTTCACACCTATGCACCCGGCTTCCCTGGTGTAGGTATCCTGGTTCCTAGGGTATTCACGGGTGGGGCAGGTCTCCAACCTTCTGTCTTCCACTGGGTTTCTTTAGGGTGCACTGGAAAGGGTCCTTCTTCTTTAAAATTGCAACTGCGACCTACCCATTGACTTGTATTGAGCCTGCGGTCGTGTTGCCACTCTGCACACGGCCTCCGTGGGGTTCCTGGTTACTTACCTCGGGTGGTTTCTTGGGTCCCTGGCACTTCTACATCTTGTGGGTATAGTCTTGATTTGAGTCATGGTTCGCATACCACTATTTTAGTATATGGTTTGGTCTCCCCCTGGCGACCACTGTGTATTTCGTGCTACTTACCTGTTTTCTCTGCAAAGTATTATGTGCATTGTGTATAACTCTGGGTAGGAGATATTTGTATGTGTTAGTGAGTGTCTTATAATAAATTCATATTTTTATAACTACACTGTGTGGTTCTTTTTCACTTAATCTATACGTATAAGATTACGTTCTGGTAAAACAAGCTCCTTTACACTCCTTCTGGACTAAGCCTGAAGGCTGCTCTCCACAGCTACCACTTTGAGAGCTTTCTAAGGTTGTCTAAGAGCACTAAAATCACCATAAGGGTCGTCTGGATTGGTGCTGGGTGCCCACTTACATAAGTGTGCACCATATATCAAGCCAGCTTCTCACAATCAGTATTAGCCACTGCAGCTTCTATAGTGGCAAGAAGGAATTTTGTTGATGAAGGAATGTCATAGAGAGTCCGCACAAAAAGCTTTAGCACGTAAAATGTCACTCTTGATCTCCCGGTTGTTGGGAACAAATAGAACAAGATAAGTTGCACGCAACATTCAAAGAGAAAAAGCATTCCTACTTTCACCCACAACAGTTCTTGTGGTATGGGAAGAAGTCCTTTCTTCAGCCCTCCAGGAGACAAAAACCATTCTCTCGGTCGAATAAATCTACAAGAAGATCATAAAGTGGCAAAGGTTTCCAGAGGCATGGAACTCCACAAAAACAGAAATCCTGGCTTCTTTGGAAAAGATGGCATTATTCCAGTAGGAGGTCAAATTTACACTTTGAAAAGGTCTGGGAGCAATCTATCTCAGACACATGGGTGACTCAGATAGTGAAGACAGACTATCTGAACTCTAGAGTCTCCCTCCACATTTGGTGATCAAAGCAACTAAATAGCCTTGATGACGGGTGAAAAGAGCAGAAATATCAGAAGTCATTGCGTTGCTACTCCAAAAAGCAGCCGCCATACCACCCTAGAGATGGAGCGAGACCTTGGGTGTTAGTCAAATATTTTCCTAGTTCCAATGATCGCTGGTTGATTCGGGACGGTAATAGACTTGAAAAGCCTAAACAAGTGGATTTTATCCATGATATTAAACATGGAAATACATAACAACAAATAATTCCGAGCTGCAAGATGCGTACTTTCACATACCAATAGCAACACTTTTTGCAAGTTTGTGTTGAAGGCAATCACTATCACTTTCAGGTCCTTCCATTTGGTCTGAAGAGTTTTTCTGAAAATGGTAACTCCATTTGTGGCACCTCTGCCCATTCATGGATGGGCAGTGTACCCATGCATAGAGGATTTGGTATTCCACACTCCTGCAATTCAGAGGACGCTGAAGGGTTTGGACATGTGAAGAATTACTTTACTTGACACAGATTCCTCTCAAATTACAAGAAATGGCTATGGATTCCCTCATTTTAGGGGACTGCTTCAGGGCTGATCTGGAAAACGAATTCCTACCGGAACAAACAACAATAAGACTGAGAAGTTCTGTTGCAGTGCTATTCAAGAGAGAAGGTACTGTATCAAGAATGTAGTTGAGAGTACAGGGTCTTATGCCATCTTGCATACTTACAGTCCTGTGGGCACGCCTGCATTTATACCTACTGTTAAATCACCTTTAGACTTACTGGAAACATGTCACTCAAGACTTAGAGGCATTAATTCCAGTAACACAGGAAATTGTGGATTATCTTGTTTGCTGGATAAATCCTGTGTTTCTGCAAAAGGCCTTTCTTTTTCAAACAGAGAATCTGAAAGTGATAACAATGGACACCAGCTCTCTTGGATGGGGAGCAGTAAAGGGGGATCTGTCAACCAGGCTTGTTGTAATTTAATAGAGAGCCAGAGATCTTCCGATTGGAGGGTATTAATGACAGTTTTCAGGGCCTTAACTTTCCATCTTCCACTGAAGAAAATCAGATATGCCTTTTCAGGTCCGACAACATTGTGGCTGTTACTTACATAGATCATGGGGGACATGTTCTCAGGCTCCGAGAGAATTAGCAACTGAGATAGGGAGTTGGGCGTAAACTCAGTTGGTGTGCCTAAGAGCATCCCATTTGAAGAGGAAGGGGAATGGTCAAGCAGACCCCCTGAGCAAAGTATTTCAACCCAATCAAAAGCTTGCTCAAACTCCTTTCTTTGATATTTCAGAAAATATAATGGTGAATCTCAACTCTCTGGATCTGTGCCCTCCCCAGACAACAATCAAGTTTCCTGATTCTGTGCAAGAGTTCAGGCGCAAAGGGCATGTGCAGTTGATGCCCTGAGGGTGGAATGATGTAGGAGTTGCTTTCACATTTCGTCTCTTACAGTTTATCCCAAAGGGTCTTGCTCGGCTGAGAGGGATCAACATGGCAATGAACATTTTAGGTCCCTTGTGGCCGAAGAGGATGTGATTTTGTCTGCTACAAAAAATGCTTATAAGCTGTCACTGGAAAACTCCCATTAATCTATCACCTCTGTGTTATTGGTTTGGGTAAGGTCCTGAAAACATTATTTCTTAACTCTAGAAATTAAGAGGTAGAGTTAGAGAGTGAAGGATTACCTTTCCATGTAGCAGGGGCTATCCAAAATTCCAGTATACCTTCAACTTTGATGTCCTGTGCTAAATTTTGGGATTCTTTTCTGAAATGGTGTGGGGAGCATTCCACTTGTCCATCACAATGTCAACTGCTTTTCATTTTACAATTTCTATGAGAGGAATTTCATAAGAAATTGGCAAACTCAACTCTTACAGATCAGTAGGCAGTAATAAAGGCATTTAGAGATGCTTGGGAAAGCCTTAAAGAATGTAAAAGTTTAGCCAATCATTTATTGAAGTGTTTTATTCTTGTTCGTTCCATGACTCATACCTTCACTCCTAGATGGGATTTAGTGTTGGTTCTAAAGGCTTTCCAAGTTCATGCTTTTGAATACCTGGACTCTTGGATTTGAAATTCCTAACTAAAAGTTGCCTTTTTAGTCCCAATGACTTTAGCCCATAGATTAGGTGAACTGGGGCCTCCTATTTGAAGTCCAGCTTTTCTATGTATTAAGGATGAGGGAGTCATTCTGCATAAAGATCCTGCCTTTCTACCTAAGGTACCCTCAATGACTATTGCGAATCAATATATTTTTTTGTTTGTTTTTATTCCCTTCTCCATAGGAAGAATTGTAGCACTTGTTAGATGTCAAAATGGCTCTTTTGATTTAATTGCAAAGATCAAAAGAATTTAGTAGCTCAGTGTGGTATCCTGGTGTGGGATCCATGCATGCGCATGGAATCCCACACAGTTGGGCAGCATTCTGATTCATGGGACTGTGGGTTCTGAGAATGTTGGTGTCCAAATGAAAACTGTTAGAGGAGGTTGAAAGAGCTGGATGAGGCGATAGAAGGAGCTTATGAAATTTGAAACCATTGAGGAACATGATGAACGATTGTGTACAGTGCTTAGAAAGCTAGATTTGACTCACGTTGAAACTGGATAAATTTAAATTAAAGTTTGACAGCATTGAGTCTCTGGGTCATCAGATATCTGCGTATGGCATTCGCCCCTAAATGTATTTAGTATCTGCTATTAGTGAAGTGCCGTCTCCGACCAATTAGGGCGAGTTGGTGAAATTCTTGGGCATGGCCGAGTACTACAGCAAGTTTATAGCGAATTTTGCTGAGGAGTAAGAGCACCCGTATTCTTCTGAAGAAGGGTGAGTTTTCATGGAAGGATGATTGTGAAAATGAGTTCAAAGCATTGAAGGCAGAGTTGAGGGAAGTCCCTAGTTTATCGAGCTTTGAGCCGGGTCAGGAGACGTTGTTGATGACAGACGCTAGGTCGAAGGGTTTAGAGGCGGTCTTCATTCAAGTGATTGATGGTCAGGAAAGAACAGTTCTGTTTATTTCTAGGAGTTTGAGGGGTGCTGGAATGAAGTATGCAGTCATAGAGAAGAAAGCATTGGGTGTTTTCTGGGCGGTGAGAAGGTTGATGAAGTTTTTTGTGGCGATTTAGCATTGGGATCAAGACTGATCACAAACCCCTGAGACAGGTGTTCATGTCAAAGGGAATTGATGGTATTTCCAACAGGATATGTAAATGGGTCATTGCATGGCAGGAGTTCGATTATAGAGTGTTATGATAATTACTTACTTGGAATCCTTGATATTGTTCCACGCTAGAATGTTAGGCTGACGGCACTCGAGGAATGTCAGTTGCAGCTGATTTCCCGAGGTGGTCGGACGCTAGGTTGTGTTCTTCACTAAACGTCTTCATCAAAGTATCCAGTTTCCTGTCTTCATTTCCAAGTCCTTCTTAACAAACTTGGCGACGATTTTACTCTACGAGGACGACTCTCCTAAGCCTACCTCCTGACGTTGGAGACACAACCTGGCAGTCGTCGCAGCTAACGGTCTTCAAGTTCTTTCCAGGTCGCAATTCTGGTTCCCCTTCTGACGTCCTCCCGGTTTCCTCACCATTTGTTGGTCGAGCCATTTCTCCATCTAACAAGGTACTGTTTCAATTCGAAGTTGTGCCCTGTATTACTGTTGAAGCCGCGCGCTGGAGCTTGCGCTTAAACTTCACTAAGCTGTTCCTGACGTCTATGGGCATTATTTCTTCACTGAAACGCATCGCGTGCACACTGGAACGTATCGCGTGCGCACGTCATCACGACACCTCGTATACGTGCCGCCATTTTGAAGTGTGTCTTTTTGCCTTGTAACTCCCAACAACAGGATTCATGTTACGGAGCTCATTTATTCGCAGCAGCTGTTCTCCGATATGCCGACCTGAGGTACATTTGTTTTGAGTCATCGACCTTGAGTAAAAGTAAAAACGGTTCATTGTAACTCTTTCGCGGCGACTTCTTGTATTGTCTGTTTTTACGAAAGAGCACTATTCTGTCAAGTACATTTTGCAAGATTCTCTCAACGTTCGTGCAAGTGTGTTCACGGTGACTTGCACACCTCAACCCCGACAACTTTTGTGGAACTAATATTTAACCTATGCTTGTACAAGTATTTTCACAGTGACTTGTACACCTCTGTTCTATCATTGATATTAGTACCCTAATAGAAGTATTCTTTGTTATGAGCTTTTACAGTACTGTGTAAGTAGTTTTACTCTCATTTTTCTTTCAAGATTTGATATTGCATTAATGGCTACGCAATCTAACGTAAATGTGCCTCCCATGTTCCTTCCCCACCCAGGCACACCCCCCATAATCTGGGAGGACTGGGTAGAAATGATGGAAAACTACATTATAGCACTAGATGGTCAAAACTTTTCGCCTGAAAGGAAAAAAAGCTCTATTATTGAGTACTCTTGGGAGCGAAGGCCAACGCATTTTCAAATATTTACCTGTAGCCATGGGTCCTAATGGTCAACCGATGGACGATGTGTATAAAGACTCTAAAGAGGCCATTAAAAGACTAGAAGTCAGATTTGCCAAAGAAGTCAATCTAGTCATGGCTAGATATAAATTCTACACACAACCCCAATCTGACAGCGAATCAATAGATGAATTCCTTGCTAGATTGAGGGAGTTATCAGTGAAGTGTCGTTTTGGTTTGATGACTGATTAGTTAATTCGCGATCAATTAATTGTTCAATGTCGTGAGAGAAAAATTCAAGAGAGGTTATGGGCTGCGAAAGACCCTCGTTGAAAGATGCTGTGGATATGGCCAAAGTAATTGAAGAATCTCAGAAGTGCATTAAAGAATTAGGAAAGGAAAAAAAAGAATGATGTGACTAGTCTTGATAATGCTCTTAAAGAGGATTGTTCTGAGGTCAACGCCATTTCAAAGAAAAATTCTAAGTATGCTTCATCCTTTACTTCTGCGTATAGAAGTAGAGGAAGAGAATGTTTGCGCTGTGGAAGCCAATACCATTTAGCTGATTCAAAAAAATGCTTTGCCATTGACCAAGTGTGCAAGAAATGTGGTCGGAGAGGACATTACGCACAGTGTGTAGACAGGGGGATGGTAATGACAAATTCAAATCCAAAGTTAATGTAGTGCAGTGGGATTCTGAATGCATGAAAAGTACCAATAGGGTATTAGTAACGGAAGAATTCAAGGAGGATATTATTTCAGAAGTTGGCGAGGATCTTAAAAGATTGATCAGACCCAATGCCATATTTGAAGTGTGTGGTCAAGAAGTTAGCCTAATGGTTGATTCAGGATCAATGTTTACAATTATTCCTGAAGATTTGTTTAGATCAGTGTGGGGAAATGTTCCATTAAATGCCAAAGACATTAACCCAGTAAGTTATCAAGGACAAACCATTGATCTTTTAGGATATATGTCTGGTGTCATTCGTTTTGGTACCAGGAGTACGGAGGGAAAAGTGTATATTGCCAAGGAAGGCCCCCCTATCCTTGGCTGGATGCACCAATACGATTTAGATATTGTGATAAATCCTGGGTCTCCCAACTCAGTTATGGTTGTGGATGATGGAGTACAAATTGATGACATTTTAAAGGAAGCACACAAAGTCTTTGAGGATAAGCTTGGTTGTGTGAAAGGTTATTCTCATAAAATCATTGTAAAAGGTAATGCCTGCCCTGTTCAACATAAACTTAGACGAGTACCGTTATCAGTTAGACAAGGTCTTAAAGAATTATTACATGACTTGCTGAAAGGAGGAGTTATTGAACCTGTGGAGGCATCTCCATGGATTTCTCCGGTCATCATAACGCAGAAAGCTGATGGCCGTTTGAGATTCTGCATAGATTTGAGATCCCTCAACAGAGATATTGTCACTGACACCTTCCCGTTACCCAACATCAATGAGTTGTTGCAGTCAGTAGGTGGTGGCAAGTATTTTTCGAAGATTGATTTACGAAGTGCTTATCATCAGATCAAACTGCACCCTGATTCCAAATCGTTGACTGCTTTTATCACTACAGAGGGCACATTTCAATTCACTCGCATGCCGTTCGGCCTAGCCTCGGCAGCGAGTGTTTTTCAGAGAATGATGAGCAGTATCTTTGAAGGAGTCAAGGGTGTGGTCTATTTCCAAGATAATATCCTGATTTCTGGTAAAACCATTGAGCAACACAACGCTCTCTTGAAACAAGTCTTATGGAAATTGGAGCATGTAGGCATGACAGTGAATAAAGAGAAGTGCAAATTTTTAACAGAACAGATAGAGTATCTGGGATATACCATATCTAGTGGAGGCATTGCTCCCAAACGCAATCTTTTGGAGGCTATAAAACTTGCACCTTGTCCCAAGGACAAAGATCAGCTAAGATCCTTTCTTGGTCTAGCTGAATATTATTCGAAGTTTGTTAAAGGGTTTGCCAGCATAACTGAACCTTTAAGGTGTCTTCTCCGCAAGGGATGCAAGTACATCTGGGGTGAGGAACAACATAAGTCTTTTGAACAGGTCAAAAATGAAATTTGTAATGCTGGAATATTAGCCTCATTTAATGGGTCATGCAAATCCTTTCTCACTGTTGATGCCAGTATTTCGGGCATTGGTGTGGTGCTTTCTCAATTTCAAAATGGTGCTGAGAAAACTATAGCTTTTGCTTCTCGCACTCTCACTCACGCTGAGAAAAATTACTCAGTTATCGAAAGGGAAGCTCTGGCTGCGGCGTGGGGTACAGAGTATTTTAGAGTGTATTTATGGGGCACCAGATTTGTGTTAAGAACCGATCACAAACCATTAATTAAAATTTTATCTGCAGGTGGTGCTGGAAAAGGCTCCGCGCGATTGGCTAGATTTGCAGCTAGACTGCAAGAGTATTTGTACGATGTAGAATTCATCCATGGTTGGAGAAATTCCCAAGCAGACTGTTTATCTCGTATGTCATTAGAATGGGAACATGTTGACAAAAATGTTGTAGAAAGACTTGAATCTGAAGAAGCAGTGGCACCTGTTTGTAATGTACAAGATTGTAATTTTGGTGCGTTTTCCAGGTTGCAATGGGAGGAAGGAATGCGGTCTGATGATGTTCTCAAGGAAGTGATGGACATGATTACCTTGGGGGTATGTAGGGATAGTATGGTATCTGTCTCTGCCAGACCTTATTGTAAGATTATTGATGAACTTTCCTTAACTGGGTCGGATGTAGTCATGAGAGGAGATCGTTTTGTACCGCCTAGTAAGCTGAGATTTCACATTTTTAGTCTGGCCCATGAAGGTCACTTGGGGCAAGGCATGACTATTAGGAGAGTTAAAGAGGATTTTTGGTGGCCTGGAATGGATGATCAAATCAGGAGATGGGTTCAAGAATGTGGTTTGTGCAAAGAAAGTGAGAAGAGATTGAAAGTCGGTAGCCAGAGTAGTATGGGGCAAATTTCTGATCCAGGTAGGTCTTGGAGCACAATTTGTTTAGACTTTATAGGTCCACTTTCTGAACTGTCTTCTGACATGCGATTTGCTGTTGTACTTGTGGATGTGCATTCAAGGTGGCTTATTGTTAAGTTTTTGAGAGATATTACCACTCTTTCCACTATTAAAATTTTGGAGGAGGTTTTCTTGGAGGAAGGCGTACCACATACTTTGATCACGGACAATGGTACCCAGCTGGTCTCTGGTGAGATGCGTTGCTTCTTAGAGAAATGTGGTATTAAACATTCTTGTACCTCGCTATATAACCCCATGAGCAATGGTATTGTTGAAAGGGCTAACAGATTAGTGAAAGGGACTGTTCAATTGGCATTGTCCAGTGGAAGGCCACCTAGTCAACTAGTGAAAGAAATGTTATGGGCATATCGTTCAACTTTACATAGCGTCACTCGCAGATGCCCATTTGAGCTTATGAGAGGGCGTTTACCGGGTTCCATGTTGATTCCCTCTTGGCTACAAGATTGGGTAATGAATGGTGGAAAACAGGCTGTATGTCACAAGGAGGTGTCTGCTAGGTTCGAGGTTGGAGATTGGGTAAAGGTGAGATCTGGCAGGTTGAGAGGAGGTCTAAAAAAGTTTTCTGGTCCCTTTCGTGTTGTTAGGGTTGGGAAGTTCTTTGTGGTCATTGAAGGTGGTCAAAGATGAAACTTCCGTATAGTGGCATTATATCAGAAAGGTGGTCAATGCCCTGCACAAAGCAATGAATCTTCAGGTTGTTCCGGAGCCATGTTCATGCCTGATTTTACTCAGCCTATTAACTCACCTCGAAGGGATGACAATGCCATACCTGATTCTTTGATAAATGATGGGGGCAGCAGTTTGGAAACCATTAGTGATCCTGTTGCAAAGGAGGAGGTGGGTACCAGAGTTCGTAGACCTCCCTCTTATTTGCAAGACTATGTTAGGATGTGATTTATTTATTTATGTTTCTCTATTCTTTTATTTCTTAATCAGCTATGGAATTTTCAAATTTTTCTGCTGCAAAGGAGGATGTGGGTATATGGTGGTAGGGTGTACGTTATTTTCGTATTTGCAAGACTATTCTAGAATGTAACAGTCTATGTTTGGATGTAATCTGCCTATTTCTATCTTCGAGGTCTTTCCTTTCTTTTTCTTTCTTTTTATTTCCTTTTGCTTCTTTCTATAGGAAGAGGATGTGTTATGATGATTACTTACTTGGAATCCTTGATATTGTTCCACGCTAGAATGTTAGGCTGACGGCACTCGAGGAATGTCAGTTGCAGCTGATTTCCCGAGGTGGTCGGACGCTAGGTTGTGTTCTTCACTAAACGTCTTCATCAAAGTATCCAGTTTCCTGTCTTCATTTCCAAGTCCTTCTTAACATAGAGTCATTCATGTTGCTGAACGAACTATCATTTGAAACCATGAAGACTGTATTTTCCTTTACTTCACTACACTCGGGTCATTTGCTTGTGACATTTGGTTCAGCGAATCAGGGACCTAAATCTTCTTCTTTTAAGATAAGCCGATGGACAAGGTCTACTTCCTTAGAGGATTGTCCCATTCCAGATGACATTCAGGGGAGATCCAAAATAAGTCCAGCTGCTTCCTAGGCTGAAGTCTAGAAAGCAAAGTTTGTAGAGCAGCAACTTGGTCTTTGATGAAAACATTTTCCTAACACTATAGCCTCAGTGGTTGGAACATTGACAAACAACTTTGGTGCAGGAGTGCTCAGTTCTTTTATATTATAGACAACTTTATAAAATAACTCACTAGGGTGTGAGCATGAAGTGCTTTTATTATGGGTCTTTATTTAAGTCGAAGGCCTTTTTGAATGCTTTGGTATTCTTCAAGAGTAAGGACTGGTACGAGGACAGGCGGCCTTGAGGTTGTGATGTCCTGTTTACTAATTGGTAATCTTCATTATTCGTGTGATTCTTGAAATGCACAATCCCTCATACCACCACCCCAGGGCCCTTCTGTGTGGCGTGGCGATTTCACACAAGAACCAGAGCACAAGAAGCACGTTTATTTTCCAACGCCGTTTGGCAGCATTAAATTGGAGCACTTTCAGAGTTTTTGCATTGAATTATTAAACGAAAATAAGCAAATCTTAGAATTTGCATCCCCACAACGTCTGCATGTTGGTTCAGCCTTTATTCTGGGGTCAAACCATTGAAGCAAGTCTGCAGGGGTGTTGCATAGAGGATGCATTGGCTCGAGTAAAATACCTTTCCCATTGTGTATTACTGTTTTCACTTTTTTTAACATGATCAGTTTCTCCCCATATGGCTGGGGTTGTTAGGTTACTGGCTTAAAAGTCTTTCTTTCTTGTTTTTTCCTCTCTCTCACCAGTTCACGTTTTCATATCTGTATTTTGTAAACAGAGGGAAAGAAGCATTCAGCTTCACTGAGGGACTTTGCCCAGGTGACCTTTCTCCGGTTCCCACTCATCCACCCGACTAAAATAAGTTGTCAAGTGATCTTTGCAGCTTGGGGGAGGAGCCACATCTTCACCCTGAGGGGCAAACAACAGACCACCAAAGACTACATGCATTCACAACTTGTCTCTTTGTGGCATGCGAGTGGCAACAATTCATTAAAGGATATTATATCCATATTTATCGAGAAACGAATGAAAATTAAAATGTGTGACTGTGCCTTACGGGCACTCTTTTTCTGTCTCTCTCACTGCCTCCCTTTCTGTCTTTGCTCTATTTCCATTTTCGTTCTCTTTCTCCTTCCTCTCTCTCGTTTTTCCCTTCCCCTATCTCTCTCTTTCCTTCTCTTTTGCTCTGTGTCTATCCCCTCTCCGTGCTGTCTTTGTTTCTTCTCTCTCTTCCTTTTTTCTGTCACCCACTCCTCTCTCAACCTGGCTTTCTTTAATTTCCCCCTCTCTCTCATCCACACACTCCCCATCTCTCCTCTTTCTTTTGATACTCTTTTGCTCCTCTCTCTTTTCACTTGTCTCTCTCCCCATCGCACCTTCTTCCCCGTTTTTACTTTTTTACTTTTTACTTTTATCTCTCCTCCTCCTCACTTTCTCTCACCTCACTATCTCTGTTCTCCTCCTTTCCCCTCCTTCCCTACTCTCTCTCCTCTTAATTTCACTCTATTTGTGTGTTCTCTGCCTGTCTTTCTCTCCCTCAACCTCCCCGTCTCATCAGCCCCCTCTATCTTTCCTCTCCCTCCCTCTCTCTTTTTCCTCTCGTTTTTACTACCCTGCCTTTGTTTCTCTCTCTTTCACTTCATATCTTTCTGTGTCTCCACTCCCTCCCTCCCCCCTCTATTTCCCTCTTTCTCAATGAAAATAATCCTCTCTGACCCTTTTTGTCACACAGCAGCTGTATCAAAACAATTAATGGAGCCGCCCTTGTATTTTTCATCATATTACTAATTTCCAGTTATAGAGAGGAACATTACATTTATTACAACTGCAAAAACACACCCTACAAATAAATGACACTTTTAAGCATATCCACTTTTCGATTTTGCCAAAGCAGTTCTATCAGTCTCATTTTAAAAATGGTTTTCGGACTTCTAAGTTTCACATTGTATCCTGTACACGCCTCACTTTGGGGCCCAATTCACAAAATCTTGTAAACATTGTCCATAACATACTTCTGCGTGTTTCCTCCTCGTTTGGAGCAAATGTTTAATGTTTATAGGATACACAAACATCCAGTGTGGTACTGTTGACGTTTTATTGTGCATTTATATTTTTGTGCAGTATTAACAACGTGCAGAATATGGTTTTTCTGTCGATTTTGCATGTATACTCTGATATAGAGCTATTGCACTGAACAAATTTGCTATGACATGTAATATGTTTTCTAGACTCTTGTTAACTAGGCCTCAATTTGGAGCTGGTAGCTATATTTTCCAAGGTGGATGTTCCCCCCTGTATTTTCACTGTTCGTTTCTATTGGTTATTTCTGCAGCACATAGTCAAGCACAGTTGTGTTTGTTTAGTTCCACTGACATTGTTCTTTCTGTTTTCAAGAAAAACTTCCCAATGATAATAATGTTGCTTTGTTCAAGGATCTTCTGCAAGCTCTCTGTACACCATTCATTCACAATAACGTTCAATTGTTCATGTTACTAATTTGTCCTACCATCTTCGGGAGACATTGGCCTAGAGTGGGCAGAATCAATATTCATTTAGTGGGATAGTGCTAAGCTGCTACGGCAATATGACATTTAAGAAAACTGTGCTCTCATTTGCTGAGAATGTAACACTTTTTATCATACCACAAAGATTAGAAGTTTAGTGTAAATAAAACCTCCATTTGGGGGAATGGGCCAGAGAACTTTCCTATAGGGATACTGTGCTTTTCTTGAAGGATTTTGCTGCACCTTGGGACTTGACATTTTTCTGATTTTCCACTATTCTGTAATGATCTATTTACTAAGAGCCTTCATGGCAGTAACTCTGTACCACATATTGCACATCTTTTGATTTTTGTAATAAATCCTTTAAATGTAGTCCCCTGATCTAGAACTGTTATTGAGTGAGCCCTTTCTTAATTGACTGTTTTTTGATGTGTTGGGAGGTGCCTTACCTCAGGGACACATTTTCTCATGAAACTGAAGTTTAATTTCATCTCAGTTTCATCAACCTGTGGGCGTTCCGAGGGGGTAAAGTTTGGGGGTGCAAATTATTTGGGATTCCCCTTGGCCACAGTAATCCTGGAAATCTGCAACAGTAACTGATTTTCATGAGTACGACTCTCCACTATACAAGGTGAACCACCAAGGGAAATGCACATTTTTCCTCTCTCTTTTTCTCAGCAATAAAAATGTCTTCTCTGTGAAGTAACTCTTTCTCCTAGCCCATATGAATTGTGGTCGTGTTCCTTTCCCATCCCAAATTTGGAAACACGGTTGCACCACACATTTTTATGAATAGCTTAATAATTGTTTCTTGGGTAGAAAAGGCCAGAAAAAATGTTTGTGAGAACCCATCATTTTAGGAGCATGTGGGTAGGCCATGCATTTTGAATCCTGGCATTTACCCTGGCAGGATCAACACTAACTGGACTGTAGTTGTCTGTTGTCTATAAAGGCACCGACACTGCAGAAATCAAAGGAATGCAGTGCCCCCAGAGTGATTAGCAGTAGTTTGGAATGATTAAAGCATCACTTTTGTGCTGTCTATACATTTCATTTTGGTACTCTTTTTGTAGTTATTATTTTGTATTTTAATTTCCTATTGCTGTTATTTTTCCTTTTTTTACTTTTATGTACTTGTAATATCTGTTCGAACCTTGAAACAATTGTTATGCTTGCTGTTGCCCCTTATACATAATAAACATGCCAATTGCATGGAAAGGAGGTGTCCTGGGTCTCAATCTTGCTGTGCCTTAGTGAGTGTGTGCCCTTCGCCGATGAAGCAAAACAAGGCCAAAACATGTCTCTAGTTGCTTCTGTTCCTTGAACAGATGTGGTTTAGCAATTTTGGCTTGAGTGTACCCAGGGGCCGACTGGCCTATAGGGCAATCAGGCAGTGCCTGAAAGGCTGGTCTGACAGATTACTGTTTCGTCCGTTTGTTTTTTGGGCTGTTTGGGGGTATGTTTTATGGTCTCGTGGAATGGAATATACTGTTGATTTCTCTGATATAACCACAAACATTATCTGCAGGAAGCACAAACGCATGTAGTCTTCCATACCTTGCAAAACACTTATACAGCTTGTCTTTACAAGTTTAAAACTGCTGTGATTATCAAATGTGGGCCACTTTTTAGCCATCTGATTCGCTTATGGGGGCCATTTTTAATTTGGTGCCCGGGCCTAGTTTTTGTCCCAGTTCGACCCTGAGTGTACCACTTTAAGAACTGCCAGGACTGACTTGCACATGGTTACTCCTTACCAGCAATGGCACAGGCGGTGGCATGTGCCCACAGACTTGATTTACCGGTGGTTCACATTGACTCAGAACTACTCGACAATATAAAAACAGTGCATAAAACAATAGCTGCATAGAAATTAAATATTTGATAAAAACCATGGTATCCACTAGCCCACCACAAAAGGAATGCAAAGTGTCAACAGTCCTGCACAAAGATTCAATAGCAGTCCACATCTGCAGTTTTAAGATGGGTAAAAAATTAAAGAAATTTGTCAATATTTGCTTGATAGCCTGCTATTTTCTTAAGTATATTTGAGAAATGCATTCTACATTTAAGCTCCTTCTACTGTCATAATTTTTCTGAACAGTGGGATCCAAGACCAGTTCAGGGTTACTAGTTTGGGATGAGCGTCTAAGCGGGGATGAACAGCAGGTTGATTAAAGTGCGCTTGGTCTATTAAGCTTGCAGGAGAAACAACATAGGCGGCCTTCTAGATGACCCACAGAACTCTCAGTTTAATTTGGGACTACATTTTCACCTAAACAAGTGGCCATCGAACTCTGATGGTAGGGTCAAACTTGCAAAAATAGGTAATGCTAATGGATTATTGAACACGTTTAACCCTTTGCGTGGCACATGCCCATTCGCTTGGGCTTTCTTAAGTGCCCTGAAGTCGCCCAAACATAGACACCATGTGAGGGAAGTTTACCTCTGCCAGTCATCTGGCCCATCTTTATGATGAGAACACAATGTATATACAGACATCCACTGAAGGGGTTAAATCTGTGTGACATTGCACCCTAGAGAAGGCCAAGCATTTCCATCCATTGCTTGCTTGAATCTACAGCTTGCTGTGTTGCAGGCACAGTGCAGGACTGATCTTAGCAAGAGTAACAACCATTGGCAAAGCCAATAGGTCTCACCTATGGGACCTATTTGCTTTGGCAATGATTGTTAGCCATGATGTACAGCAGCGTGGCTGAAAATACTGTACAAAAAAATACAAAAAGCTGTCACGTCATTTTCCATGGATGCTTGCACCTACAAAATGAGGCAAGCACTTACTTACTAATCCGCGACATTAGTAAATAAAAAGTTGTTTGAAATATTCTTTTTTGATATAGCACTAATGCGCTTTAAAAATACAAACGCATGAGTAGGTGGGGTGTGGAACGGGGGGCAAGGCAACACGGAGGGAGGGAAGGAGAGCAGGATCTGGATGAGGGAAGAGGAGAAAGGCACGCAAGAGACATCAATAGGAAATTTAACAATCAAAGGAGGGTGGGGGGATGGTGAAGCATGCGGACAACGTTGGGTGGGCAGGCGGGGATGAGGAAGCACATGGATAACAGAGGGTGGGCAGCCGGCGGGTGGGTAGAACACTGATAAGGGGCGATGGGCAGATGGGGATTGGGAAACACGCATCAACAGACGGTGAGTGGACAGAGATGGGGAAGAAAACAGACCACTGAGGGTGGGCGGGCGCCAATGGGGAAGAGCACTGACAATGGAGGGGAGGTGGGGAAGTAAGAACAGTAATGGAAGGTGGGGTCGGGAGGAAGAAAGACTGGCAATGGAGGGAGGGAGGGTGAGGGGGGAAAGACAATAACGAGAAAGAGGAACACAAAGTGCAGGAAGGAGACAGCTGGAAACACATGTACTCTCATAGAGTGCTTAACCAAAAAGAAACAGTAGGGCCTGAAAAGTGAGCAATGGAAGGACACAAGTAATGGTTCGATGTTTCAGGAGAGGGACAAACACCAGAAGAGGAATGAAAGCCCATGAAGGTGATAGAGTGCGATTGTGATCTTTCATTGTAGGGGTGCATCATAATCACGAGTACTTTGCACCTGCATATATTCCTTTGTCGTGTTAACATGTGGTCATTAGAATGTGAACTGTAATAACGTGTAAAGGTGAAGTGATAGAAATATTTCGTGTATTGTGAAGAAACTTACATGGTAATTGCGTCCTAAATGATGAAAATCCTAGTATTCGTTTATAACTGACTAATGAAGTTTAATTACTGAAATGTAATGCAGTGATCTAAACGTGCACCATACTAATGTGTGTGTATATGCATATTTAATGAAACTTCCTGGTGATTCTTATGTTAGCCGACTTTTAGTAGGCCTCATGTGTATTTCCCTGGCTCTCACAACAGGTTTCTTCGTAATGTTCATGTGTATGTGGAATCTTTTTTCTTTCTCATGTTTCTGTTGCAGGTGGAGAAATTCATCTTAGTTAGTTAAAATAACGCTTTTGTTTTAGGAGTTAGGCTAAGGCAGGAGAGAATACATTTGTACAGGGAGTGCTGATAATGTGAGACGGTGTTCTTTCTCACTGGAGAAGGCCTGGGAATCAAGGTCATCGAGCCAGAGGCGGGGAGTATCGAAACTAAATGGAAAATCACCTACGAGGAGGTGTCCAGCTGGATGTGGCGATCAGATGATGTGAATGGGCGTGTCTTATGATTTTGGTGTTGGATTTAGGGACAGTGCCCCCAGGGATTGAGTTAGGAGAGGAGAAGAGATCGCTGGAGAGAGAAGGAGCATCTTAGAACAAGCTCTGTAGCTTTATGGTACTTGACCCATACAACGTGAGTGCACTTCTTAGGAAGTCTTCACGCGTTGACACCTTTTTCTGAACTTGCCTGGGAAATGCTAAGTAGGGATGTCACGTTAGTGGTAGTGTAGGGACAGACTAATGTCTTTTACGTACGAACCTCCAATGAAGACTAATCTTGACGTGGGGCACTTATTGCCTGCTTTTGGAGTTCGTTATCCTTTTCATGCTTCAGAGATTGAACTTTGACCGTAGGTTTGGATTTGTATTAGTTCCGATGTATTTTTAGAACCTCATCTTGGAGTGCCTGTATGTTCAGTTATTTTTGGCCTTGTAATAAATCAACTAATCAGAACCTGTCATTAATCAGTGAGATTGTAGACCTGATGTTGCCAGTGATTTCTCCCCTCTACACTTCTAAACAGGTACCAACGGTCCATTGACCAGAGGGGTTCCAGAGTACATTACGAAAAGGAAGCCAACCCCATCAGAGGCTAACAAACAAGAAGTAAGCAAATGAGACCAATGGTATGCAATGAGCAGACACCAAGTCCTTTTTAAGCTAACAATATGTCTCACAACAGACAGCACATGCGCAGTCTTAGGAGAGACCTAAATAGAAGGTAACACACCATCTTATTACTCAATGATCAGAATCTCATGCGAGGATTGATAGAGCTGCAAGGGTGGGAGTGAACACGACAGATTCACAGGGAATGGAGAGAGCAGTGGGCAGTACCTGGATGACACTAGCTCGGCTTAGGACTGCCCACCTTTGGGACTATGTTTTTCTGGACCAGCATGTATGTTGGGTGGTTGCGAACTACACCATGTGCTTTAAACTGATATCTCCCAGGAAAGGAGCACTACGTAACATTTTTGCCTTTCATAAGTTAGAAAGGTCTGCTCTTGGTGTGTTTCATTCTTACTTTCCTAATAAATGTTCCATTCTTGGCTATGCATGTCCAGCACACTTTTGCCACTATGGCTAGGTTTATGCTCTATTGAGAATAAAAAAATAAATAAACAAATTTGTTGAACATGTCATCAGTTTGGTTATCCACCCACGGCTGTTCTTGGGCACAGTTTTGGGCCTGATTAATAAATGATTTAATTACATAATCTGTACATAAACCAATAAAAATTGTCTCGGCTGAAACATAATATCCTACGTCGTATATTGTCCTGCTGGACAGAGCAGATGTACATTGGCAGACCTCTTTGTGGAAGAGTTTAATACAACTATGCTCTCTCCATTTCACTACCATGAACGTCCAGTAGAGGCGCACTGCATGTATGGCACAATCAGATAACACAGATGCCGAGCATTGTGCTGGAAGACTTTTCAGAGTGGGGGTGCTGCTGTCAATGTTACATCGCTGAAGTCATAGGGATTCTGAGAAATGCAAGCATCACACAAAGAACAAACGTTGCAAATGAGCCACGCCCATTCAGCAGGAGAATGGCGATTATGTGGTATATATCTGATGGTGTACCTTGTAGGCACCGCCGCAAATATATTTCTACAGCATGGTGTGGTAGCCACTGTCATTTACAAACAGCACACTTTCCATTGAAATGCCCACTAAATTTGCACAGACGTAGAGTTTTCACTGATTAAACGATATCGCTCACAAACAATACAGTGTGAAAATTCGGTTTCAGCAAATGTTTGTCATTTGCGCATCACCAGGTAAAGTGTCTTGATTTGTTTTGATCCTATTACAGGCTTTGCTCCCATCACGCTTCGGAATTAGAAAAAACACTCAATATGCGCTTCCTATTTATTTTGAAATAGTCGTGCAGCTAATTTATAGCTATTTAAATTTTGTTGTGTGTTAGAAGAAAACAACATCGTACAACCTTTCCTTTCATAAATGCAAGATTGTCCTAGAGTTCACTTTGCAAAATCCTCACACTTTGCTGTAAGAGAAAGCAAAGTAAACACCAGTCTCCATGTTGAAAGAATAAGCAACAATTTGTTAGTAGACATTTGACCTCTGTACAGCAAATTTGACAAGATAAAAAACAAATGTAAAGAAATCTTTATTTCTCATTCACCTTTAATACCCGCATATTTATTTTGGAGGTGCCCCCACACACCCCTACTTCCAGCACCTATGATGCCAAGTGTGATCTGCACTCTCTTTGTTGCACATATTTTTCAATAGCCGGAAAGCTAGTGTGAGGTATACCCTTTAAGGATTGAGGCTACGCTTGTCAAGTTATTGGCGTAGTTCGTAATGGCAAATTAAGGGCATCACCATAAATACAGATACATGCTCCTATGTTTGTGTATGGGAAATGCACATTTCATCATCTCGTCATCTGTGTCCATTGAAGAGGAGGACCAAAAGTTTTTGCAAACTGGATCGCTTTTAGAAGTACCAGTAAGCGGTTTAGAGAGAACTTGTAAATACACAGCAGAGGGGAACGGGGAATATAGGAGTTTACGCAGCGCCGTCGACGTCTGACGTCAAACCTTAGCCTTTCCCATGGAGCCAATCGGAGACTCCTGTCATTTTCCTTTGCCCAGCATACTGTGCTAGACACATGTTTATATTTCCATGAAAACCTTCACTGATTAAATAATTTTCATACACAAAAAAGAACAAGAACATTAAATTTGTATTTCCGCTACGCCCAAAACTTGGCCATTACTGAGACCCTCTCTGATCTAGAGGCTTTTTTGGAAATACAAACAAAGGAAGTCATTTGTCCAATGTAAAAAAAATATGTGATTGCTCTTTCCTGAGTCATAAAATCGAAAACATAGGTCTTCAGTCTTGAACTTTGCGTGAACCGCTTGAGCTCTCCCTCTGTGTGCAACAGAAACAATGTATAAATAAAAACTGCTGTAGGTGTCGCTTGTTCCCATCGTAACTTTTTTTTCAGCATGACTAGGCTGCAATAGGGTTAGAGGTTTGGTGGTTTGAGGGACCATTTGGAAGTGGTGAGAGCAAATTTACCTCTTTTTTCATTTTTTTTTTATTAGAGCAGGAATAAAAGAAAAAGAAACATGACATTACAGGATGGATAATGAAAATAGCAGATATCAAATAGCAAGCAGCATAAATACATTATATAATATTGCATAAAAAGATCAGGGTTATCATCGATTATAGTGTTGTTGATAAAAAGCCAGTTTGAGAAAAGTAAGAATAAGATAGTATATATGAAATATATTCAGCACTAACCCACACTAAACCATATTCACGTAATCTACCAGACTTTTGCTTCCTCCTGGTAGTTCCCCACAAAAACAATACATATATTCATTAGTAGCTATTGATGCACAGTTAATATTCTAAAATCTATACAATGGCTACAACTGACTAACATATAAATATCGGGAAACAGCCATTACAACGTGGTCATAACCACGTTTGACCGTCACCATGAAGCCATTACCACGCATATGCCTTTACCACGCATGCCTTTACCACGCATGCTTTTACCACAAGCATGCATGATAAAGGCATATGTGTGGTAATGGCGTCGTGGCTTAAGTGCTTTATATTAGTTTTTAGGGCTTAGTGTTTAGGGGTTAGTGTTAGTGTTGTAGCGGCGTGGCCAAGTCTGCAATGATCTTCAAGAACCCCCACCGGTGTGTCTGTGGCTGGAGACCATCCTGACTCTAGGGGGTGTGCAGTATGTAAATTAAGACTGACTGTGAGAAACTACTAAAATGGCGGCGGTCGCCGTCTGCACTGCTTGTTCGGCGCCCCAGGCAACACAAAGCATATACGCTGAAACACTGTCCCCCACGGTCCAGGAGAACAACGCGGCATGGAAAAAACATACAATTACAATTACATACAATTTATTAGCTACAGTGATGAGAAAGTGGCGTGGCGAACTTGCAGCCCCTGTGAGAAGCGTGGTCTTGGGAATGAGGCTGCGCTTGCGTGGACACTACACCTGGTAAAACACAACCGGAAACAATCTCGGAGGTGTGGCCACGGCTCAGAATTATTACCACCGGAAGCGGTAATAGTGGAGCACACCGGGAACTGTTCGGTACGTCACTGTGCGGGCAAGTCTCACTGCGAGGGATACGTGGTGGGTGCATTGGCATGAGAGGGGAGTATAGGGGAGAGAGTGCATGTCTGCCGCCTAAACTGCCACCGTGGCAGCCGTCCCTGAAACGGAGCCGATGAGCTGCCATGAGTGCACCTTTCAGTGCTATAAGTAGTATTGCACATACCACAATTTCATTTAAAAAGTTGCGTGGAAGTGGTATGCGGGTTTAGTGTATGCATTGTAATGGCACTTTCAATGTGTCCTGAAGCATGTGCGATGTAATGGTATGCATGGTAATGGGGTGCGTGGTAGTGGGTCATGCGTGGTAGTGTACGAGTTGTAAAGGCATGCGTGATGAATGTGTGCGTTGTTCAATCATACAACCATAAATATCAGAAACTATTTAAAGTGCATGTGCAACTAGCAGCAAATATTTTAGTAAAGTGCAAAGATTAAGGGCCATATGTAGGTAGCTAAATACCGGTCGGTAACGGCCGAAATTTGGTAAATCTCCCGTTACCGACCGGTATTTAGGCGATTGAGATGTAGGAGGCCAAAAGAAGGAATCGGTAATTATGAATCGGTAAATACCGATTCATCATTACCGAATTCAAAATACCTATTCGGAAATCACCGAATCCTTATTTACCGAATCGATAAATAAGAATCGGTAAAAACGAAAAAGAGATGTAGGTAAATTCGGTAATACCGAATTACATGAAATTCGGTATTTAAGAGTCGGTAATTAACACTGACTGAAAGCAGGTGGTAATCATCTACAGCGAATATAAGCAATCCCAAAATGCAACAGTGTGATCACTATGGCGGCATTCTATGTGATTGCAAGGCGGCTACGTCTACAGGCAGCAGGAGTGAGGATCTGGAGAAGGGAGGAGCGCATTTACAGACAGCGCATCACAATCTTCCAACAAACTGAGGCTGAGATCCATGAAAGGTACAGGCTACACCCCACACCATCCTGGACTTGATAAGGGACTTGCACCCACTCCTGGAGCACCCAACACCAAGGGCGCACACCATACCACCACATGTGCAGGTGCTCTGTAGCCTACATCTACTCGCATCTGGCAGTTACCAGGGGGTGATAGCTGCGGTAGGCGGGGTGTCTCAGAGTTGCCTGTCCCGCTTCTTCAGAAAGTTCCTGGATGCCATGATGCAGAGAATGCACCACTACATTAGCTTCCCAAACACACATGCGGAACTGCTCAAAACCAAGACAGACTTTTACCAGATGGCACAGTTCCCGCATGTCATAGGCTGTATTGATGGCACACACATTCCAATCTGCCCACCAGCAGCCACTGAGCATATCTACAGGAACAGAAAGTCCACCCACTCCATAAATGTGCAGGTAATCTGCGATGCTGCCAACATTATCACTGACATCGTGGCCAAATTTCCTGGGAGCGCCCACGACTCATACATCTTCCAGAACAGTGGGATCTACACACGCCTGGCTGCGGGAGAATTTGCAGAAGGATACCTGCTAGGTAAATCACTGTGACACTCACCCATACTTACTGCCGATCAATGTGTATTGGTGTATGTGACTAATGGCACTCTCTTCCTCACCTAGGCGATAGTGCATATGCCGTCCGGTCATTTATCCTCACTCCCTACCTAAACCCATCAACCCTGAGTGAGAGACGATACAATGTGGCACACAAATCAACACGCAACGTTGTGGAGCGCACGTTTGGACTATTGAAAAGCAGGTTCCGCTGCCTCCACAAAAGCGGAGGCGCACGTCAGTACACACCCATCATCTGCTGCAAAATCATTGCAACTTGTGCAATGCTGCACAACCTGCCACAAAGAAAGGTACAGAAGTGGAATTAACTGATTTTGAGGACAATGATGATGAATTAGCACAGCCAGAGCCCAACGCAGCAGGAGTGCCACCAGCAACAGATGGGAGACAGAGACGGGCAGAGATCACATGCAACTATTTTTAAGTAAGTAAGGAGACACAGCCAGTTGTTGTATGTAATGACGTAGTTTTAATTTCTGGGCACTACGCCACAACACAAACGGCCAAACTTGGCATTCCAATTTCTGACATCCATAGTAGGGAGTCATGGGTTACTTCACCCAATTCTGTCCTGTTAGTGTGGGCTGCATCAGCGTCTGCGGCCACGCACAACAGTACTGGATGCCATTAAGTGACTGTCCTCACTGGCTGTGGAACCAGTGGCAGCCCCATGCCGTCTGCTGCTCCTCCGGGTGTCTGTTACAGGGGGTAATGCTGTTCCGACTGGTCGTGTCCTCGCTGTCCCCAACTTCCACAGCACCAGTAGTGGCAGACTGACTTGTCAGCAGCACCTCAAGAGCAGTGGTCACCTTTACCAGCCCCCTAGTGACATCAGTGCTGCAGTGCGCCAGGCCCTCCTGCATGGCCACGGAGCGCCTGCAGAGCAGAGAAGTGGCAGTTGCTAGGCGGTTCACTGCCCTTGTATGTTGCTCCATTTTCTGCCTCTCCCTGCGCCGTGTAACTCTGTCCACATCCATTTTGCTGCACAGCAGCATCACAGACTGGGACATGTCCCGCATGCCTGCAGCCATCTCCTTCATGCCCTCAGCCATTGTGCCTATGCCCTTGTCAATGTTGGTCATGTTGTCATTGAGGCGCCTCATTTGTCGCTGGACTGACTGTATTGCCTTTCCTTGTAGGCGCTGCACCTTCACCATGCTTGCCTCCAGCCCTCCGAAGACACCATGGCTCTCACCCTGTGGAGGTGGACTGCTCACACGAGCCCTGCGGCGGCGTCTGGCACCTGTGTGTGCTCCCTCAGTGGTGGACAGCACTCCAGCATTGCTACCATCCACTGGCACAGTGGATGTTTCCCCCTCGAGTCTTCTGAGGAGGACTCAAACTCCATCAGTCTGGCAACAGCACGCCTCCTAGGTCTCAGCACTGCAGGTGGTGTTGATGCTGGTGAGGCTAGCAGTAGTGGCGAGGCTAGCTGTGGTGGTGAGGCTAGCAGTAGTGGCGAGGCTAGCTGTGGTGGTGAGGCTGACTGTGGTGGTGGTGTGTGCCCTGCACTCGTACTGGCCTTCTCAGTGATGTCCTTCCGGGGTGCCCTCTCTCCCTTGTCCTGAGGAGTCCTGCGCGATGTCTCGCCTGTGGACAGAAATTGTACATTAGCTCAGTGTACCTGCAGCCCTGCATAGCAAGAATAAATATACATTTCTGCCACACTATCTCATTGTCTTCTGCCTGCTTATCGCTGATGTGTGTCACATGCCTTGTTGTTCAGTGCGATTCCTGTCATGATAGGGGTTTCACTGACTACATCTCCCATAATGCATTGCTGGTTTGCACTGAAATCGGTTCTGGAGTGGGATTCACAGAGCCCAATGGGGGATTTGGGATAGGGGAAGGGGGGCACAATGCTGTGCATGCTTCTTACCTTGTTTGGAAGCAGCCCTGGCAGAGCTGTCTGCATCCCCGATCCCACAGACACTTTCTGGCTCTATCGTGGACTCCACGAGCCGCTCAAGTTCAGTCAGGGCAGGTGCCCTGTTCCTTCCTCCTCCTGTCAGCCTGGCTTGTTTCTTGAGATCTGCCATCTTCTTCTTGGTGATGCTCCTGATGTCATACCACCGCTTCTTGAGCACATCAATGTCCCGGGGGGTCACTCCAATGGCATTCACCTGTGACTGGATTTCAAGCCAGATTCTCCTTTTCACTGACTCTGCAACTTGCAGGGACTGCTTTCCAAACAGCTTTGCATTTTGCTTCACTACCTCCTCAACAAGGACCTGCAGTTCCCTCTGACTGAATTTCAGTTTCCTCTTCCTTTCCCCTCCTTCTCTTTCTGTGTCCTGGGTGTCCATTGTGCAAGATTTGCAGGCGAGGTTCAGGCAGTGGCTCTGTTGCTCTCCTCTGCACTCCCAGCCTCTCCAGAAGGTTCTGATTGTGTGCACCTGCCTGGGTGTGGCCACTTCCTGGTTGGGAGGGGTGGTGGTTGCACAGGATTGGCTGATTCCTCAATTGCTGTTTTTTTGAATTGCCGAATCTGTATTTACCGATTCGGTATTTACAGATTCGGTATTTACCGATTCGGAAAAACCGATCGGTATTGTGGATTCGGTAAATATTTACCGATTTTTACCGATTCGGTATTATTTACCGAATATTTACGTACATCGGGAATACCGATTCATAAATACCGATTCGGTAAAATTCGGTAATTAGGAATCGGTATTTCCAGATTACCTACATATGGCCCTAAATCCCTAAAAAAGACTGCACTTGGAATATACTTTACTCAGTCATTAAATGAGAAGAGAAATTTGCCCAGATAGCTCTAAATCTTACAGTAGCTCCTACACGTTTTGCATAGGCCTCCTCAAATCTGTAAGTCCTGCACATTTTATTAACCCAATGGTCAATCCTAGGTTGTTTATTTGTTTTCCAATTTTGCAGGACAAGTGACCTTGCAACTGCTATAGAAATTACTATAAAATACTGCTGATATTTCGTTCAACTTTTTACCTCCCGTGATGAACCAAATAAAACCAACATAGAAGATGGGGCAATTGTTAAAGACAAGGAGTGAGAAATCATGATAAAAACATCCATCCAAAATTGCTGTAGATTACTACACTCATAAAATATGTGTACCCAGCCCTCTTCATCCTGTTTATTACATCTGAAACATTGGTTCTGATTCGTTGGAAACATCTTATGCAATCTCAATGGGGTGTAATATGCCAGCCATCTAGATAGAAAATTCATTCTTTTAAAATGAGCACCTCGCAGTGCTTTATTCAATATCTCATTGAGCTGCTGCCACTCTTTCGTGTTAAACTTACACCCTGTCTCAGAGTGAATTTTCTGAAGCTCTTTCATAATGATCTCTTCGCTATGAGCCTTCTGATGTAATAACCGATACCAAACTCCTACACCCACTATTTTATTCGACAACTGCCTGGTGATTTGACGTGCAGCCTCGCTCAGCATGGTATAATTGTTTTTGAGAAAATTCACCACCTGAAGAAAACTCATAGAGAAAGCGGTGTTTAGGTTGCAAGATTGTAATCGTACCGTTTCCCATGTAATTAATGTATCATGATTATAAAAATCCCCAAGCTGAACAAAACCTAATTCTTGCCATAATTGGTAGAGTCCTTTGGGCAACATTAAACCTCCTGCCGCACAATCTTGAATAGGAGTATAAGCATGGTATGCTGGGATATATCGCGATTTATAAAAGAGCTGAGTTCTTGCTGCTAATGCCAGTATCACCTTATATCTGCTCTTTGTGGGTAGTTTTGCTAACCGTAAAAAAGCTGGGAGTTTTATGGCACTTTCCTTCAGCATATGTATTATAAAAAAGTTATCGAAAACTGAATTTTCCTTTCCTAATTGTGATAACAAGTTGATCAAAGAAGCCTGGTAGTATGTTACAAAATGTGGGAGTGCTAATACCCCTGTGCTATATCTAGTTGTAGTCTGGCTAGTTTAACCCGGGGCTGCTTATTATTCCACACAAAATTTCGGATCATTTTGTCCAATTCTTTAAAATAGGAATTGGGAATTTTTAAGGGAAGATTACTAAAAAGGAACAGAAACAATGGGAGCACTGACATTTTAACCATCGAAATCCGTCCGATCAGTGATAGATGCAGCAGAGTCCATTTATCTAGTAATCTTTTCACTTTCACAAGCGTACTACTATAATTCAATGGAAATAGTTGACTATAATCATTTGTGACAAAGATACCGAGGTATCTAATTAGATGTGGTGATCGGTGTTGTAGACAGACCGGAATCTCGGAGAGCTCCAAATTAAATATGAGGATTTCCATTTTTGCTTTGTTCACTTTATATCCCCCTACCCGCGTAAAGTTCTGAATTTTGTCCAGCCCATTCTGTATATTAGAACCCCCAGCTCTGAGATATAGAATTATATCGTCTGCATATAACTTAATTTTTGCCATCCCTTCCATGGCAAAATCAGTAAATTGTTACGAATTTTTGCAGCTAGGGGTTCAATAAACAGGGAAAACAAAAGGGGGGATAACGGACATCCCTGTGGCATTCCGCGATTAATATTTACCCTCCCGGCTTCTGCTCCATTAATAATAATTTTGGCTTCCGCCTGACATATGTATCACCTGAAGTGGAAAACCAAACTTATCCAAAATGAAAAATAAGGCACCCCAAGCTACCAAATCAAAAGCCTGTTCGGCCTCCATCATCAAAATTGCTGCTTTGATCTTATTAGCCGAAAAATAATCAGTAGCTTGCATTAGAAAATATGTATTTGTGGCCATTAGCTGTCCTGGAAGGAAGCCATTTTGATCTGTATGAACCACCTGTTGGGCGCATGGTGCAATTCTGCTTGCCCAAATTTTCATAAACAATTTATAATCTGTATTTAACAAACTGATAGGGCAGTAGGAATTAGGATCGCGGGGATCTTTATCCTTTTTAAGGAAGACTACCAACACTGACTCTTTAAAACATTTGGCGATGTCTATCCCGTCCATCATTCGGTTAAACAGCTTGGTTAAAAAAGGAAGTAGTTCCTCTTGAAATATATTATATACTTCTACCAAGATCCCATCCGAACCACAAGCCTTGGCGTTTAACATACTTTTTAATACTGTCAGATTTTCTGAGATCTCTATGGAGCTATTAAGCGTCTTAATAAACTGCAGAGAATTTACCTCTTGCCTCCAACCACACTCGCCCGACCCTCAGTCTGATCCAATATACACCCCAAGCTCACTACGTACTGTTCCTTACACAGCTTGATTGTCTCTGTTTTGTCCAGTCTCAATTTTTCCATTCACTCGGTTGCATGCCACTATATGGACAATTTCTACATCAACCTTCCTCTACATAGGCACCATTACATCAAGCTACCATTACATCGACCTACAATTATACCAACCAGGTCTTTATATGAGATTATTAGCCACTTCTTTGACTATATTGGATTGTCTGTACATCTACACTGAACTTAACTCGAAACCTAACCATAACCAGTGCTTAAAATGGAGAAATAGAAATGCAGGTTCTCTGTCCCAGAGTACCTGCTTGTTTCTTAGAAGTGCCGGTACTCTCCCATTAAAAGTATTACGTCACTCTTGAGAAGTGCCGGTACTCTCCCTCTCAAAATAAAAAAGTGCCGGTACTCCGTACTGGACAGTACCGGCTCATTTAAAGAACTGACCATAACTACCATTATCCTCTTTCATAATCTCCAGTCAGTGGCCACTGTCTCAGATCAGACACTCAAAAAGTTCAAGTTGTTCCGATCTGGCTGTAGCCAAAGAGAAGGTGACCTATTCTCACCAACTACATCAGTTCCCTGCGAGGTACTGGCTATTGTTCAACTAGACCTTGTCCGCTATCACCATCTCCACCTCAACTCCCACTTCTGTGGTGCTGACATTAAGCCTGGGCGTAGTTCGCGAAGTAGCGCTACGCGAAGCTACGCAAAGTGCCGTTCGCACTACGCGAGCTACGCGTAGCACTACGTGAAATGCGTAGTGCACTGTTCGCAATGATTGCACAGTGCCGGATGCTTGTCCGCACTGTGCAATCATTGAAAACGGCATCTTGCACAGTGCGAGCTGTCTTTTACTGCCGCTCGAGTAGATTTTTACTCGAGCGGCAGCTTCTCAACGCGGACTGGTAGTTTCTCATCGCGAGCGGTCGCGAGCATACGCGACCACTCGCAATGAGAAACCTGACCTCCCCGCGTTGAGAATCTCGCCGGGAGGTTTATTTTCCATGCTCGCGATCGGCAACTTGATGTTGCTGATCGCGGACGAGGAAAAAGTCTCGCCGGGATGTCATTTAGCTTGCTCGCGGTCACCAACTTGACGTTGAGGACCGCGAGCAAGCAAAAATGACCGCTGCACTACGCTACGCGTGTTTGCACTGTGCTACGTGCAATTCGCGTTGTGCGAAGTAGCGCAAACTTCGCAAACTACGCGAGCGTAGCGTAGTGCTTTGCCCAGGGTTAGCTGACATGCAAGTACAACTGTGCGTCTTAGTGGAGAAGTGTCCTTTCTTAGCTGCGTCCCATGCCTTGAAAGCAATTGAGATCAGGATAGGACACAACTGCCTGAAACTTTGCTGATAAACAAATGAAATTCTTGCCAAGGACAGCATGCAATGAATATTGAATCAGTTCAATATGCCCACTGCGTCTTCTTTTGTATAAATATTCCGATCAGAATCAAGGTGAGAAGCAGATCTGACGTTAAACTCAAAAACCGGAGTAGTAGTAAAGAGAACATCATTTCTGCTAAAACTTCCAAAAGACTTCGGACTACCTGCATATCAAATCAAAAAACTGAAAAAAGTCCAAATAAATCAACGTGCCTCGCATCTGACTACAAAAATGCCAAACAGTACTAAATCAAAAAATACTGAACCAATCCTTCTGGGGCAGCAGACCCAAAACCTGGAATTTTATTCCACCAGTGATAAGAACTAACCCCTCTCACGCCACCTTCAAGAAAGAAATTAAACACTTTCTCTTTGCTCCTTACTTCAAGTCATAGTTCGCCTCCATCTGGACACACGTAGTTGGCCATCGCCATAGCTGAAAAAGAATCCACGGGGAAAACAATAACACATCTGAGGATTCGACAGTCTATCAGCTTCTGCCGTGCTCCAAGTGAAGATGTCCCTTTAGCCTACATCTCGCCTACCTCCTTCATTGTAACCCTCCTACAAAGGGTGAACACAAAATTCTGCTTCTCTAGTTGTGACACCTATTACCATAGATCCTTTTTGTGTAAGTATCCAATGTATTTCCACTTATTTATTGTATATGATACCTGGACTCCAAATTCCACTTAGGAAATTTCATACCATATACCCTTTTTATGTAAACACTCACCTTGTGTATGTTAAAGCACTCTGATACAGATATATGGGTGCGGTTCGCACTATATAAAATCACAAATCCATTCAATAAATAAATAAATATAAAGCCTACATTAAATCTCTTTGCAGGCAGAAGTCATAATAAAGATCCTATGTCTCACATATGCACCTCTAGAAGGATTTGCACCAAAACCCCTTGAAGACAAGATCAAAAAGTACCAACCATGAAGCCCGCTCTGTTCTGCTGGTAGCGAACAGTGATATGGCTATGCCCAAAACCGTATGCAAAAGCAGGGGTGACCGATACTATGCACTTATGGCACCCCACTTCTGGAATGTCCTACCCGCAACACTCCAACATTCATGCTCCTATTATAATTTATTTATCTTATTTCAATGGGGGTTGATGTAGGTGCCAACAAACTCCAAGGGTGTCGGAGAGCCGCGCTTCACAGCATCACAGCCATTTAAAACATATTATACAAGAGAGGTAATAAAAGGAAAAAGGTGGGTTTAACATCATTTCTGATCCGGTAAATAACAGTGAGAGTAAAACATAATGATTAAAACGAGTAGTATCATAGGGAAAGAGGTGATTTAAAAAATGTTGATACTGTAAATAACAGTGGAAGTTACACAGAATCCTTTAAATATATTATAAATAAGCAGTTAAAAAGGGGAAGTTACAGGTTTAACAACACTTCTGATACGATAAAGAACAGCTACATATATTCAGTACAAAAAACACACGAGTGGTAACAAAGGGAAAGAGGCGAGTTTAACATAATTTCGGATACTAAATAACAGCGGTGCTCACACAGAATCATTAAACCATAACCCTGCATTACTGATGCTTTAAATATTAATGCTTCTTTGCACACGTATTTCAAAATGTACAAAGATATATCACATAATCGAATTTGGGTAAAATTGTTATATTACCCTGAACTGCTCATCAGCCTTAACTTGCATGTTAAGTTTTATGATTCCCAGAGGCCTGGATCCCACTTCATTTGAGGGAGCACATCTGCACATTTCCTGCATCTCGTAGTAAAGTGTAGCCTCACTTTCAATGTTGGCAGCGTTTAGGAATTCAGCAGTATGTTTACATATCCTTATCTTCATTTCAAGGACTTCTCACAGTCTCTCTGTGAGAAGATCCTGCCTCCTGCTCATCTGATAGTTTCATTGAAGTAACATTTCTGTCACATGTTTATGCCAATGCTCCTTAGCCTTGTACCGAGAGAAAAGTTTATAAGGACCATCTAAAATTGCATGTATTTCAGCATTACATGCTCCAACTGGCTTTTTGAGCAAGGCAGGCAGAAAGGAGTGGTAACAAAGTGAAAGGGTTGGGGCAACATCATTTCTGATACAGTTACTAACAACGAGAATTACACAGAATCATTAAAACATATTATACGTGAGTGGTAACAAAGAGAAAGAAATAGGTTTAACATCACTTTTGATACAATAAATAATAGTGGGAGCAACACATGAACATGAATATTGATGAGGTAGGTCAGATTGTGACCAACTACGATTCAGATGTTTTTTGTATTGGCCTCTTAGTATAATCAGTTTGCAAAATTCCTTTCCATTCGCAACAAGTTGGTGTGCAATTTGTGACCTCGTTTTGTAAATGGAAATTTCATACGTCAGGCCCAAAGTGATTTGCCCAGAATAACATGAGTTTTTATCAACTACCAAATCAAGAACTCGAGCCTAAGGGACATATTACTAAAGTGCCTGGTAGCACTGCGGGTGTTTATGTCCACTTTTCGTGCAACTGGGACCTCGGATACTTGAACAACTACTTCTTTAACACACAGTCCGCACCTGAACATTCTGCGCCTGTGCAATGTAGAATTAGCATTCTTTAATATGCATAGAAGAATAGTTCATACAAATGAGAGACGACCTGTGTGCCACACTACCAATGCAGGCACATGGGCAAACAGGCAATTGGGAATGTGCAAACTATTTGTCGCTTAGGAGATGCCATGCAATTAGTGCTTGGGTAGGGCAGATGGAGGGGCCCAAGTAGCACCTCGAGGCCCTGCACAGAGAGTGCAATCACAGTGTCTGGGACTACACCCCAGTGGGAGGGTTCATGGCCTCTTCCAATGTCCGGCAGGGATGCTCTCCAAAGACTCTAACAGTGCAGCAGAAGCCTCTCTGTCAGTGTTCCTGGAGGCACACCAAGCTATCAGTCCTGAGCTGGGACTACATACAGAATTCTATGTTGCCTTAAAGAGTTCCCGAAGGGTCAGGTTGATAAGTAATAGCTTGATCCACTCCACCTTGTTTCTCTGTTGCACTCTGTCCGGTGCTGTTCATGCTAGGATGACCATGTGACTACATGTGAGCAGCACAGTGCTTTTCATTCTGTGCTTTCCCTCAGGGGTGAACTGGGAACCACAATCAGCCCTGAACAAAATGTTCACACCACACTGCAGAAGGCAACAGCTATTACAGGGTTGTGGGCATGGTTAGGTAATGGCAGGCCATCCTGTACTGAAAACAGCCTCCGAGCCTGCATCCCACTGGGGAAATGCCAGTGTGCCAGAATGGCCAGTCCGGTCCTGCTTTCCTGTTACCTTTCGTTGTTACCAGGTGTCATAATCAAATTGGATAGTCTAAATTGAGCCAAGGCTACAGATTCTGGGATGTACTAACTTGTGAAACACAATTCCAGGACTGGAAAAGCGATGCACTGGTAACATAGATCGGTGAACCAATGAAGGCTCTCGGCGCGCTCTGGCCAGGCTTGGCATGGTCTTTATCCCATGGGCCATTTCAGAGCCCAGCCCTGCGTCCTGGATATTGCTCACTGTTTTCCCCCTCGAATGCAATTTTAGAAATTGAAAAAGTGCAGAATCCTGTTACATAAGGGCAGACGGTCAGCATGCTCTACTTGGATATAAAGGAATTCTGAAGTGTGTTTTTTCCTTAAATTTCTTTCAATGAATCAATGAAACCAGGTTCATCTACAGAATGCAGCTGCATTTCACAGACCTTTATTTATTTTTGCAATTTTATATAGTGCGGATATGGCCCGAAGGCATCAGAGTGCTTTACAACACACAGGTTACAGGGTTATAGCGGGTTTCAGTAATAGTAGTTAAACTCAGACGTTTACGGTGGATGTGTACAGGAGTTATCACAAGACACAGTTATAAAAATTGGGCAGAGGACATACACAGTTGAAGCATTGATTTAGATGGTTGGATCATATAACTAAGGTAGATCAGGGCGCAGTGGGGAGAGGACTTAAATCTGGTCGAGGGTGAATGAACCAAGATGTCTGTTAAATAGGAGGAGCTTGAGGTCCTTTTTGAAGGTTGCTAGGCAGGTGGTTAGACGGAGTGAGGGAGGCAGAGAGTTCCAGATTCTAATGGCACTACCAGAGAAAGACTGGTTCATGTATCGCTCTCGACTGAAGGTGGGGGGCTCCAGGAGCAGGGATTGGCATTTCTGGAACCCCTATTTGCTCCGGAGATTTTCAGCTTCTCGTTTAGATAGGAGGGTGAAGAGGAGTGCAGCGCTCTGTGGGTAATGCAAGTGATTTTGAATTGGGCCTGTGCTTCAATGGGGAGCCATTAGAGGGTTAGCAAGGCAGGGGAAATGTGGTCAAATTTCTTGAGACCTAAAACGAAGCGTGCTGCAGCATGTAGTGTTGCTCCCAGTGGGCCTAGGTGAAATTTGGGAATGCCCGAGAGAAGGGCAATTCCATAGTCTTGTCTTGAGAGACCACGGGACTGCACCACTGTTTTGAGGTCTTGTTCCGAAATCAATTGTCTGATGCCCCAAAGCTGCCTAAGTTGGTGTTGTGGCTGTGAAGATTGAGACGATTATCAAGGGTGATGACAAGTGATCTGGCACTCTGGACAATGGCAGGGCAGCCATCCAGAGCGGGAAAGTTGGCCATCCATTCTTGTACTGGAGTTTTTGATTTCGGAGGTGAGATCAAAGAAATTTTGTTTTAAATGGTGGTTGGACATCCTGTTTTGAATCATTAAGAGTATATTTGAAAGCAGGTCAATGTCTTCTGGGGATGATATTTTCAAGTATATTTGGGTGTCGTATGCATAGAGGAGGAAGAGAATTCCAGAGTTTCCTAGAATCAAACATAGTGGTTCTAGATAGAGATTACAGAGGTTGAGGAGAGGATCGAACCATGAGGGACCTCTTGATGAATGATGACTGGTCTCGAGAACGAGTTGCCCATTTTCGCAATTTGGGAACGGTTGGATAGGTAAGAGGAGAACCAGTTGAGGACAGTGCCTCCACATCCCAAGAGTAGTTCAAGAATACGAAGAGGTTGAGATAGTTGACAGTGTCGAATGTGGCAGATAAATCCAGGAGGCAGGAGTTGCCGGAGTCGATGATTCTAAGGAGTCATCGACTATTTGGAGGATCGGAGTTTCTGTACTGTGACCCTGGCGGAAACCTGATTGGAGAGTGTCTAGTAGGTTGTTCGTTCGAATGTGTGAGGCTAGCTGGGACGCTACACAACTTTCAATGACTTTGCCTAAAAATAGGAGTGTGGTGACTGGGCAATAGTTGTTCAGGTTCTCTGGATCGAGAGGTTGCTTTTTCAAGAGCGGAGTGATTTTACATTTTTTTGGTCATTCTGGGAAGAGGCCCTGTTTGAGAGAGGAATTGGCCAATGTGGTTCATAT
Organism: Calotriton arnoldi; assembly: GCA_963921515.1. Lineage (NCBI taxonomy): Eukaryota > Metazoa > Chordata > Amphibia > Caudata > Salamandridae > Calotriton > Calotriton arnoldi. Next base: position 129,411 of record CAWUFW010006027.1, read on the forward strand.
GGGGAGTAGGTGTGGGGCCAGAGATTTGCTGTGAGATCCTGGAATGACGTCCTGATGATGGCTTGAAGGTTTTACTTTGGAGATAGTTCATTTTAGGTCCTGCTCTGAGATTGGAGAGAAAGACCATGATTGTAGTGCCTTGCATGGTAGAGACTCAACCGTTTCAGGGAGTTGTTGATGGGAAGCGAGATATGGATGTCTGTAATTTTTTTTATCAAAGAAATCCAAAAAGTTGTTGCAGGGCCACGGATGACATGGGAGCTGAAGTGATGGAGGGGTTAGTAGACTGTGCAGTGACTTCAAACAGGCACTTCGGGCTATTCTTTGCAGAATTCACGAGAATTCTTATATAGGAGGATCTGGCTCTAAGGATTTGTTCTTTGTATTGTTTTCTCGATTTGCGAAGCTTGGTCATACTCAGGTGAGATGGTGCTTGTCTCCACTCTTTCTCGCATTTTCTGATAAGCTTTCGTTCTTCAGAAAGTTCTGTTGAGAATCAGGGCCTAGAGGGTTTTGGTTTCTATAATTTGCACTTCAGGGGTGCACATTTGTCAATAAGTGATTCCATGCAGGAGTTATACTTGTCAATAGCCTTATTAATGGCAAGATGAGGTGTAATCGAAATTAGGGTAGAAAAGGCCAAGATGGCCATGGCTTCTATGCCACATTTGGATGTGTCTCTGAACCAATTTTTCTCTTTTTTGGGTAGCCCATGTGTTTTGGTATAAGAGCCGGTTAGAGAGAACGGGATCTGCGTGTGATCAGACCAGTCGACTGGGATGGGCTCATATGTCTTTAGGTAGGGGGAATTGGAGATTATCACATCCAGAATGGCGCCTTTGTGGTGTGTAGGTTTATGACAGTGTTGTTGGAGATCCTTGGCATTGACAAAGAGGTAAAAGTGTCCACATAACTGTTGCCCACTTCTCCCCAGTGGATGTTGAAGTCTCCAAGGAAAATATTGTTGTTAGAGCTGAAAAGTGAGAAGTGAAGAAATCCATGCATTCCTTAATAAAGGTGTTGTTTTGACCCAGTGGGTAGTAATTCACATTCAATCTGAGGTTGGAAGTAGTGGATGTGGACAGGTCCACCGACATGCATTCGAAGGACTGAAAGTGAGTCGATGGGAGGGTTTGGCATCTCAGAGAGTTCCACCGTGTCTATCTTCCCGTTCGCAAAATGGAGCCGTTGGGAGGAAGAAGAAGGTCTAGAGCATGGTTAGATGAGACATTGAGCCACGTTCCCGTGAGGATCAGGATGTCAAGGTTATGAATCAGGATCATGTCTAATAGCTCTGGACAGTGTTTGGCTGCAGATCAACAATTGTGTAGCATGTAGTTCAGGGAGAAGGGAGGATGGGGTTGCGGAATTAGAAGCTGCGTAACTCTTTGAGCTTGTTGAACAGAGGCCAGTTATGTTCAATAATTGTGGGAGGATTGGGGTGGACTGTCAGAAACGGACTGTGAGGGGTTTAGGTGCAGGTGGGGGGAGGTGCTAGTTGTTGGTGTCTGGTGTTGGGAGATTTTAGGGCAGGGGGTGAAAAAGGTAGGGAAGAAGGTGGAGACATATGGGCCGATTATGGGGAAGAAATAAGGGTGGCGGCGGCGGAAATAGACATGCCCTATTAAAATCTCGTAACCCGAGGTCTACCTTGGAACTCTGACTGCACTGTTTTGCTGGCTTGCCTGTCTCCAGTGAGATGTTGGGTTTCTCTTGAAAATGTTCATTGCTCGTTCACTTACACTTTGCTTTGCATAATGCAAAATACAGGTGCATTTTTAATCTGTGCTTTTTGCTCCCGTGCTGTATATGTTCTAATAATAATTGACGTGTGCTTTTGCCACCCGCCACCCCAGGAAAAGAAATCCTAACGTGTATGCCTAACTGGTACGTATTAAGGTTTCTTTAATAGGTCATAATATAAGAGTGATGTTTGGTTTGGTGCTGTGGATACAGCTTTCCTTCCAAAGCTAGTGTTTGCTTCTGGTGAAACAACCTTTTTCACTGTAAGTGCTTCTTCCGACAAGGTGGGAGCACTTTCGTCAAAAATACACAGGCAAGCATTTTGTTACATTTTCCAAAGACAAACCCTTGGGAAATGTAAAATAAATTTCCTTGACAGTCTAAATGATCCCAAATGACTCTCATAGTGTCAGATTGGTTTAGCACGAGACACTTTTACTTTGCAGGTCAGTAGTACTGCAGTGATTGAAATACAACTAAGCACTGTGCCTTATTTGTTTGCCTCAACCTAGCGAAAGGTAAGAGTTTTCCCAGTGGCTTAATATTGATAGTGAAACCTGATCTCAAACTCTGGCTACTCCATTTGAGAACATTGCATTATTCTAGGCGAATCCCTTTTCTTCACTATGTCACATTTTCCCAAACTGTCAAATTTTTTAACACTCAGAGAATGAACTATATAAAAAACAAAATCCTCACTCATATATAAATTAATAGACCATAATGTTGCTCCCTACATACTAATAATAATGCCCAATTTACACCGTACAGCTCATTACACAATAATCTGTTTTATGGCTCACGTTTGACAAAATCAGCCCATTTGAAAGTTTTTACGTTTTTGTTGAGAAATTATCAATTTTAATGAGCGCTATTTAATGAAGTGATCTAAACTAATATAATAAGTTGGAACAATTATGGGTGTTAAAAAAGAGAAAAATAGAAACATTATTTACCTGACAATGTTTTGATTGGCCAGACCATATTTTGGCTCTTAGTGCAAAAATAAACAACTGGCTTCGCTCTTTCTATGAAGATACCAACTTGCCCATCTCTTCCCAATTACACTGTGTCACCTGGGCACCATACACTACTCCAGATGTCTCCTAGTTACCCTACTCTAAAACCAGATCTCATCCCTACGAAGATTGGTCTGGATCAGGTCTTCACAAAAGGGTTGACTTGGCTCTGTGTATCTGACTGATGACAGTGTATAAACCAACGCCTCCAATCAGTTCTGCACTTTCGTATTGTATTGTAGTTTCATTTGTGATTTATACACCAGATGTGGTGCTGAACTCTTTTCAGACAGCCAGCAGAAACTCCAGAGGTTGGGTTTACTACTGAATATCGACAGTCGGAATATTGTGGTATGCAATTATATTGAGGACAAAATATTGAAAGGTAAGTGCACATAGGGAAGTATAGATTTACTATTCCTAATTCCACTTCTATGTACCTATAAAATATATATATCTTAGGTATGTCTTAGATATATGTTTGAGTATGGAAATTCTATACTAGCTGTCAATATTTTATTTTCAATATTTTGTCCTCGATATTGTGTCCCATCGATATTCTGGTGTCGATATTTCGGATGCACACCATAGGTTGTGCTTTGTTTGAAAGTGTGGGTTTGTAACATGGCCTATGTGGAAAGTGTTTGAGTGCCGAGCTGCGCTTTTCTTGAGGTCTATGTATCTACCACCAGAGCAAAAAGGAGTGAAAAATAAGATGCCTAACCTCACAACGCATTGTTATTGGTTGGAAGTGTCGGCAGAGCTGCCAGTGGCGGCTCGCATAGGGCGTGCTGCGGGGCGGTGGGGCGGGGCGAGGGAGGGGCAGGGTGGGGGGGGTAGTAAACTCGGACATACGACGGAATGGAGGAAAGTAATTATTATGTTCCTTCGTTCCGTCGTATGTCCGAGTTTACTACCTCCCCACCCTGCCCCACCCTGCCCCACCCTGCCCCTCCCCGCCCCGCAGCATGCCCTATGCGAGCCGCCACTGAGAGCTGCTTATGTCATGTTGCTGTAAACATGCAGCTTGTAGTGGAGCAAGGGAGCGTGAGAGATAGCTCGACCAGTGGTATGAGTACGGTCCATGAGGGAAAGTTGTTTCCAGTTCGAGAGTGGGTACGGTCACGAGTTCCGTCACTTTACTGATGGTTGAGCAAAGAAAATTGTGCTATCAGCCAAAATGTGTAATCTACAGAATCACCTCGAGGTTGCACTTTTTGTAAAATAGACCAAAGAGTGGATGCAATGCCGTCCTTGCACCAAGAGAGAATCAGTCTAACCGTTTTTGAGATAACCACACACGCGCTGTGATAACACACTTTCGTTACCACTGGCACAGAGATAGCATTACAGTTTCTGACAAATTTACAGAGTTTGAGCTATAGCAGTCGCGGTCCGTGTAGGAGTGCCGGCCGGGCGGTGACGTGGGGCGGGGGAGGGGCAGGGTGGGGGGTAGCAAAGTACGGATTACGGACCTATACAGGTAAGTAAACATTTAAATCAATGAAACGAATTTCGTTGTGAGCGCTGCATCGCCAACTGCGATGCAGTGCGCGCAACGAAATTCGTTTCATTGATTTAAATGTTTACTTACCTGTATAGGTCCGTAATCCGTACTTTGCTACCCCCCACCCTGCCCCTCCCCCGCCCCACGTCACCGCCCGGCCGGCACTCCTACACGGACCGCGACTGAGCTATAGCCTCGTGATGAATGTCAACTTTGGGCAACGTGCACCAAAATCACACCTGGCCTTCTTTGGTGTCTGAGCTGGATTACACTCAACCCTTCCTCAGTTATGTCAAGATGAAAACATGGCCACTCAGCAAAAAAGCTGGTATGTTATTGAGGCTGCTACTATCATATGCTGTGGAAGAAGCTGAGACAGCTGATACTGTGTTTTTGGAGATGTACTGAGTTCAGTGCCTAATTTGTAGAATAAAATAAAACAATTAATGCAGGTTCCTTAAGTTTTTCTCATGAGCTAGTTGTCGATACTTCTGAATGCTGGGGTTTTCGGACATCTAGGCTGCCAAGTCATCATTTTACATCATGTCTCTTTCTTCCACCACCATACATTTCCGTTCTCTTTGTCCACTCTTAAACATTCTTTTTCACCCCAGCTATTTCCTATTGTCACTGTTTTCCTATCTTTCTTTTACTCCTAGTTAATCCCTTTATTGCATTGCTCTCTCTTGCGCTTAAGTCTCATGATGAAAAATAAATTGTGGTCCACAAAAATTAGGGCCAATGCGCCTCACCTGCAATGAACGGCACAAATTAAGTGCTGATTAAGTTAGCTACTATAAGTTAGAATTGAAAGAGTTACTGATCTCAATAAATCAAGGGGAAGAGCTTAAAATACTTCATGAAATTCTGGGAAGACCTGAAAGCTCACCTCTTACTACTATTACTAAAATGTTATTTCTTTCCTGTATAAGAGACTTTAATTCATGAATACTGTTCAGCTGATCCGGGGCTGGTTCCTGTCTTCCCTACATAATTGGTCATCAGTTACCTATCTCCCTGAAGAATAAGGAACAATGGCAAACTGTTTTTGAACACACAGTTAGTAAGGATGCTAAACTAGGTTCTAGAGTTTATACCGCGGTCTAACAAAGATCTCAATTACAAATAGGGTGCTAATTCCATTTCAGGCACAAACCAAAGTTTTTTAACCACATACCACAGTCCACGGCGTTGAATCAGATACAAATTGTGCACATTGTTAATACTAATACTCACACAAATGTTACAATTGTCAAGTGCACAATTTGCACCCATGTTTACACCTCAATCATAATCGGAGCCAAACTTCCTTAACCAGTGGTCTATTCTACTGCCATTGTGGTCCTGGTATAAGGCAGTAATGTGTGTACTCAAAGTGGTTTTGCTTGAATCTTAACACGATGAGTGAGGGAAAGGGGGTTGTTGCGAGGGAAGAGGGAGGGAGTGGTTTTTGGACATGGGGTGAAGAATGTGACATGGAGGCAAGGCTTTCCTCTATTCTGTCTACCATTTTGTGGAATTTTTGCTCAGAATATGAGTAGCTGACAAGATGGCTGCTACAGTGTGTGGAATCACAGCTTCTTCTGCTTTTTAGGTCGAGCCTGGGCAGTGCATGCGCTGCTGCGAGGAATGCAGTAGTGGAGTATGGCTTTGAAGCCCCGCCCACTCTCCGCCCATATTTTTAATTGGCTTGTGTCATTGTCCTTTGTAAATGCTGGCTTCCGAGTCGTTATTAGGCTTGTTAGTCCCTCCTTGGTGCCCCCTTGTCTGCATTTGTAACCTCTCATGGCGACTGGCCCTTTTACTCCTGTTGCGACACAGTATGTCTTATTCAGTCTGTGAGCACTATTTTCTTTAATGAGTTTCTCCTACTGCAGGTACGACATGCTTCCCTCGCCATGCGATTTTTCACTTTCAAGCAGCCCGGACAATGGTGGCCGTTTCTTTGAAGTGAAATAGGTCTCGGATTTACAAGAGTTTGAGCTATTGCCATTGTAAATTACAATAGCTTAAACTCTCGTAAATGCAAGACCCATTGCATTGCAAATGCTTGCTCCCTTTTCTCATGCAGAATATGTCCTCATGCTCAGACAATTTACACTAAAGAAAGTCGAGGAAAAAATGTTGTTAAAGGATTAAGTTGCAAAATAAAGCACAAACAGAGTTGGAGTTCAGGTACATGGTTAGAGGTTAAGGGGTGGCCTTGTTTCCAGGTCAAAAAAGCTTCAGCAAAGCTAATAGGTCTGCATTGGCAAAGCTAAAAGGCAAGGCTTCAATATAACATAGAGCGTGGGCTGTGGGCCAGCACCCTGCTCATGATTGTATGGCTTTATTGTCTGTCTCAGTTCCCTTTTCCTTAAGTGATGGCTTTCCTGCCTATTCTTGTGTTTGTTCCACCCAAGAAGCAAATCTGATTTACCATGCTTCTTTTAGTTTGATTTGTATCCTTCTGACTTTGCTTTCATTCAGGGAACTACTTTTTTCCTTTTCTTTCATCACTCCAGTGGCGTAGCTAGGGGGGGGCGATGGGGGCGGACCGCCCCAGGCGGCACGCAAGAATCGGCCGCTACCACCACCCCCCCGCTCTTCAATCATTTTGCGGGGGCGGCAAACGCAGGGGCCGCCACGGGCAGCCTAAGGCCTAGCTACGCCCCTGCATCACACCATGGTAGTGCATGTGATTTCTTGCTCCATTCCCATGTACTGCTTCCCTCTTCACATCTTTGTCTACACGGTCTCTTTGTTGCTCCCTCAGCTCGTACGTGGCTTATCCCACCCCTCACACTCTGCTTTTTTTCAGTTTTTTTAATCCTCCCCAGCTCCTCCGCTGTCCCCCTCTTCCCTGCGTGACACCTTCTGTCCCCTGTCTTATCTTCTTCCCCCATGGCCTTCTCCCGCTCAATGCTGGCCAAAGCTACTGACTTTGCCAACGTTGGATGCTATTACAATGCACTGGCATTGGCAAAGCTGGTAGTAGTGAATGGCTCTCTTAAAAGTCGAGAACATTTTGTTTTTAAACTTTTAAGAAGGCTCCATGAAGCCTGACTCAACATGACAAAGCAAGATGGCTGTTATCTTGAAAGTGTACAAAACAACGTATCAATACTTTCAAGATGGCAGCTGTGTAGTGCCATCCTTTCCCATCATTGAACGATGGGCGGGCTCCGCTGTTGGCTTTGCCAATATAGGCACTCTTTAAAAGCACATGGCATTGACAAAGTCAATAGCTGTGACTCCGCAATATTGGCAAAGTGAGACAGATTGCTTTGCCTATGCTTATTGTTTCCTGCTGCTGATAAAAAAAACACTTCATCTAATTAAGGAAATTGGCATAATCTGGCCAAACTTATCACCTCCCCAGTGCCTGTAAAAAAAAAATTAACATTTGATCAGAGTTGGAGGAGCGCTGCAACCTGTATGCAGCATTTTTTTGGTAACTTTTGATCTTTTTGAGATAGAATCAATCTTTTTTTAAATATGCAGCAGATGATAGAGTATCTGGTAAGAGAGGCCACTGAATCACATATTTAAAGTCGCCCTCAGTAGGATTTTAAATCCAGGTTCTCATATTTGGAATATCAGAAAAGAAGAAGCATCAAACTCTTAAAGTGCTTGACAGGGTTTTGTATAGTGCCACATGCATGTTTGTGACCTCTGGGCACACTTACCATGTAGGTCTTGCAGTAGTGGCTAACAGATGTGTCTAGAACAGCATGCCAGAGTTGGGGTGATATTATGGACGCTCAGGTCAACTATTATTAACTTCTTATGTCACAATGAGGACTGTTGACGTTTTATGTTTTGAAGTATTCATTAAAAAAAACTATAAAAATGGTGGTCAAAGGTAGACCATTCAGAATTTAGGATGTAAGGTATCCTTTACTTGAGTAAATATATGCAGGCCTATAATTCTACTGACAGGGTTGTGCGAAGCTGCCAAGGGTGCAACTTTGTGAAAGTGCATAGCTTGTCAACTTCACCAGCAGACAAAGTTTCTTGTTAAAATTATTTTTCCTCAAGCAAAAAGTAGATTTTGCACTTTTTTCGGCCACAAATTAACCTTCTGCAGGCTTTTCACCTCCTTTTTATATACTTTATTAACTAAGCACACTACACTTGGTGTAGATGTAAATACAATTTTCCCCAAGATGGCAATGTAAAATTTGTAATTTTGCAGCCCCCTGCTGCTCACCTGAAGTGATGGCATCACAGTAGTCAGTGAACAAAAGTCACCAATAAGATCACTAATGAATCTTGCTGAAATTTTTTATAGGGCTACATAAATGTTACCCGGGCCACTACGGGGTGGGTTGCGGCCCCCGGTCTAGGCAAATGCATGGGCACTCTGTGAGCCCACTCCACGGCATAACATTTGGACAGTCCCTGCGGGGCCACCACCTCAAGGAGCCACTCCTGCGGGGAGCCCAGCACGGAGTCACCCTCAATCTTCTCCGGTAGCCCCAGAACTCTGATGTTGTTACAGCGAGCCCTCCCCTCCTGATCATCCAGCCTGGCCACTAACCTTCGCGTATGGGTCTCTAGTTCCATGAGGTGGCGTTCAGTGGTCTGGGCCTCAGGTGTCAACGTTTGTACTGAAACCTCCAAGGCAGCGACTCTCTCTGACAATTTTCTAGAGTCCTCACGGAAGAGGCCCAATTTCAAAGCAACAGAGTCAATCTTACTCTCTAGGCGCTCCCCAGAGGCATCAATCATGGTCAGGAGCTTGTCGAAATTGCTGTCAATGTGGGAGATATCCCCGCCGCTCGCACCCTGCTTGATACCCTCCTGGGGGAGCTCGTTGGGGCATCTTCCCTGATTCTCTGAGAATGACCCATGACAGATTCAGGTACGTGGGGTCAGGAGCGAGACAAGAGCAGCAGTCAAGACCAACAGCATCCAGCCCAAAAGTGCAGATCAACTAGTCATGATCACCATGCCAAAGTACTAGAATGGCACTGACATCAAAATGGGCCCCAACAGCATCTAGGAAAGGCTCAGGGAAGTCAGCCCCCCGAACCCATCCAGGGGGCCAACTACACTCCAAGACCCAAGTTCTCCGGCAGCAGGGCAGGCCACACCAACCCTAGCACCGGTAATAGTTTTTAGGAGGGGTCTATGAGCCAAGGGAACCAGTGTTGGCCGATTTCTAGACTGTCCATTTATCTCCAGTCCACACCCCACAGCAAAAGCTAATATCCTAGAGGGGGGGGATGTCCAAACAGTCCAGCCCGGGACACCCACTTCTGTCAGTACAAGCAGTACTCCCCTAGAGCCTCGAGGCCTCCACAGTGCAATCGTCTAGGCCCAGTATAAGGGGGGAGAGACCAATGAGGGTACTCCTGCACCAGTGCCAGATGTCTGCTGGGTCATGACAGCCCCTCTCACCTGGTGCCTCAATGGGTGCACCAGCAGGGCCAATCACCCTCATCAGCCTCTGATTTCTCCCACAATCCGTATCAGGGGGGATGGCCCTGCCCAACATGCAAGGGCCAAGCACAACCAAAGAACGCTCAGGTGCTGCCCAGATGCCCGCCAAGAAGGGGGAGGACCCCCGGTCAGGGGCGTCCCTGACCATGCCGTGGCTGATCTCCCTGCTCAGGCCAATTCCCTGCGGGGCACTACTCCTGCTGTCCTCGCGGCTTCCGCTACCAAAGCGGGGCCGCCATCTAGTTCATTTCGGGTGTTACTCCCTTGTGGGCGCCGCCGCTCATCGCTGCAGCGGTGCACCCATCTCAGCATCCGTGGTCCCCACCGGGTGCTCAGCGGTCTGGGGGCACACCGGAGTGCCCAAGATCATGAGTATGGTGGCTAAAGGGGGGTGAGCTTCTATCCCTCCTTCCCTCTTCTATCCCTCCACTATTCCTTTTCAATCCAAATAACAGACTAACATTCCCACCACGCACATTCATTTCATATTTCCCTATACTAACTCTCCTCCACCTCCCCTTTACTCCTCCCAAACCCCCTCCTACGGCTATAAACTCCCCAAAAAAAAGAATTTCTAGACCCTTCCCTCTTTTATCCCTCCACTATTCCTTTTCAATCCAAATAACAGACTAACATGTCCACCACTAAAATTTATTGCATATTTCCCTATATTAATTCCCACTAATTGTGTTTGGGTTCCGGAGTAGCGTGCTACTCACCGAAAAGCGCTTCAACACCTCATCAGATGTAGCAAGCGCTATATAAATGCAAACCTTTTTCCCTCTTCTATCCCTCCAGTATCCTTCTCAATCCAGATAACAGACTAACATATCCACCGCTCAAATTACTTCATATTTCACTATACTAATTCACCACTAATCCTTTATGAGTTCCGGAGTAGCATGCTACTTGCCAAAAAAGCACTTCAACACCTCATCAGGGGTAGCAGGCACTGTATAAATGCAAACCTTTTCCCTCCACTATCCTTCTCAATCCAAATAACAGACTTACATACCCACCTCTCAAATTACTTTCATATTTCACTATACTAATTCACCACTAATCCTTTATGGGTGCCGGAGTAGCGTGCTACTCGCCGAACAAAATGCTTCAATACCTCATCAGGGGTAGCAAGCACTATATAAATGCAAACATTTTCCCTCTTCTTTCCCTCCACTATCCTTTTCAACCCAAATAACTGACTAACATATCCACCACTCAAATTACTTTCATATTTCACTATACTAATTCACCACTAATCCTTTATGGGTCCCGGAGTAGCGTGCTAGTCGCCGAAAAAGCGCTTTGACACCTCATCAGGGGTAGTAAGCGCTATATAAATGCAATTACAATACAATACAATGGCGAGGAGCTTGCACCGTCCGGGTGGTCACTGCATACCGGTTAGCTCACCCCGCTGCCCTTGCTGCAAGTAGACTAGTTTTATCATTTGGTAATTTGACAAGGAGAAAATCTGTTTCCAAACTCTGCTGTTTTAGCTGTGAGCGAAATTACTGCACCGAATGAGGGATAACAAGTGGAATCACTGGTACTGCACCTGGATTCTGCATTTTCTGCATATTACATGCCAAAATGTTCGTGGGAAAAATCAAGGCAGTGTGAGAGCACAGCAAAACGGAGAATACTAGGATTGACCCATTCCCAGTATTCCAGAGACACTCCAATTACACCCCTTGTATTCTCCCCATAAGGGATGTCTTGGATAAGTTATTTTATTTGGTTCCAGAAGGACTGACTAGTAAACTTGGCTCCCTCACCTGACTTACCTGAACTGCCTAATCCACAAATCTCACAATGTCCCTGTGACTCAGGTCTCTCGTATCCCACATATGGGATTGCTTATAAGTGATCTCACAATATTAACCGCAATATGCAAACCTAATATTTATGCCCCACACACTTATTAGAATTCATCAAGCTGCCACTTTTTTTTGTCAATCGGCCTTCTTTTATTTTCAAAATCTCTTAGCACAACGATGTGGTCTCTGTCTTTGAAGATATTTTCCCTGAAAAGTTCCTCAATCAACACATAACAGTAGTTTCCTTTAGAACAACACAAAGGGGAGTCTGGAAGGGCGGCGCACCCGCACAACCGACTTTTTGGTATATGTCCCACATCGGCTCAACTCTAAATAAGCCCCAACATCTCAAGTGTGTCTCCCTTCCCCATTCTTAAAGTCCCTCTGATTTAAATGTTCTTTTTACATAATAGTGCTCTGTTATTTATAATGGAGTTTTTATCCAAAGACGTTACATAGAACTTCATATGCAATTATTATTAACCAATCAAATTTTTCACTCATTTTACTGAATTTGGAAGGACGAAAGGCTGAGTCAAATTTGCTTGGATGTGGAGCTATTTTACTGTCCATGGTGCACTTAACATTGGTGTTTGGTTTGTTTATAAGTGCTGGGGAAGGAGACACGTGCACATAAAATGCCTCGTCTACGATTTGGCCAAATCCATGTTTAATATACCCAGTAGTAACCCCGCCCTGTTGCTCTTTCAATTTAAATTGTTAAGCGCAGAGAATCACACAATTTGACAAAATGGAGCGCTGGGATTAGAACTCAGAACTTCTGGTCTCACTACTAACAACCTAACCATTTGGTTCCTGTTCGATTGCATAGACTTTATTTTTACCACGCAGGTCTCGTAGGTGTGACTGACTATAAGCACAATAAGAAAAACAAAACTTGAAAATAAAACAAACACTGTGAGAGAATGAGTCATTTCTCTGCTGACACCATCATCTTCCTCATCCTCCTATAGTGGAGAAGTGTGGCTCAATGGTTAGAGCGGCAGACCCTGATGCAGAGATCTGGCCCGGGACCAGGGTTCAATTCCCGCCTCGGCGGGTCTTGGGCTCAATTTCCTCGGACCTGATAATTCTCGCCTCGGTGCCTATTCTAATCATGGGTGCAACTCTGGGCAATAGCTTGCTTAATCTCCACAACGGCCCCAACAGCTTCACCTTGGGGGTGCCCAGGAGTGGACATTTCACAGGGAAAAGCCAGGAAGGGTTCCACAGCGGTATGCGTACAGCGCCTAGACACCCCTTTGGGGGTATGGGTGCGCTTTACAAGTACAAATTTCATTTCATTTCATAAAAATAGTCCATAGGAAGTGCTGAGCCTGGGTGTGGCCAGGGCATCAGCAGATTCTGTTTACTCTGCACACTCGTGAAACCCTGTGCTCCTTTCGTGGTACCAGCGCCGATTCTCCATTTGGTAGCTACGTTTGACCCCAGCACAGTTAAGGAGTGGAAACCTGCACTTCTGATGTAGTTATTAGGAGTTGATACATCTGTGTGTTGAAAGTACCCTCAGTAACAATAACAAAGGGGTTGATTATTAAACCATATTTTAAATCTATTCATCGTAGGTATTCTTTTATGATTAGAGCAGATTTACAACTTTTTGAGGTCTATTTATTTAGCATATATTTATTTATTAATTTGTCAGCGCTTCAGATACCACTAGACTCTTTTTGGCGCTAACCTACACACCAGTCGGGCACTAAAAACAAAGAAAGAGAAAAAATGGTTTTAATAGCTTTCATAATGGAAAAGTAATCCTCAATTTTCCTTGTTTCCACGAGCAGTTTATTCCATGGCTTGGGATCCACAGGTGGAGAAGACCGACCACAGGCTCATTGGCATTCGGCTTTCAGGACACAAGGCTGGAAAAGAACGGGTATCTCTGAGAGCGGCCACGCATGTGTGGTGTATGTTAGTGAACAATTCAGTCTTTGATGACATAAGAAGTCTCATAACAACTCTATGCGAGCAGCGGACACTTGGCAGATTTCACAGGATTTTGAACACCATCTCTGTGAAGGTTTGGGCCTGCTGGAGGGAAGGTAGTAAGTAGATCAAGACTTGGGGGCGCTAGAGGGCGCACTGCGAGATGGCCGCACGATAGTGCAGCTCCGCTGGCCGGAATCATTATCGGCTGAAAAAATGCACAGAAGGCAACTACAGACATAAAAGAAGCACTGAATATGTAATGGGAGCATCAGCGCTACTGAAAACTACAGGCGAAGATCACTTTCACTGCGCCTATCAGCGGTAAAACCTACTCGAAAGCAACGCACTCCGTGTTCGAAGCTACAACCAAAATGGCAGCCCGATACGCGCACTGAAATATGGCGGCGTACTCAACTGAATCCCAGCGCCCTTAAATAGCAGACCAAGGTGGCCACCACATCGGGGAAACTACTGCGCAACCAGACAGACACTTGCCAGAAAGCGGGATCTCACATCCAGGAATATACCATGATCTCGGATGTGTGACGCGGCGCAAGTTCATGCAGCAGAGGCGACAAAAGGCGGCGCAGTCTGTAACCAGCTCTAAGAATATGGATCGATCCCTGAGTTGAGCGTGCCCTCCCACTACACATAGACACGCTGTAATCACTGTAAGCGGGGATCGCTCTTACTATACTGGCCTATCGACATCCTTAATAGTAAGCAACGTGCCCCGCGAGCGGAACTTCAATCAAAATGGCGGCGGTGTGTGTGTGTGTGTTGTGCTACGACTGCAGCATACACTACCTCTAGACTCCCTGAAATAGCGGCCCAAGGCAAGCGTCAACTCAAGACAACAGCTGCAAAGCAGCGTCACAGAGTGCCAAGGAGCGTTAACTCCTGCCCAAGATCACACCGTCGTATCGGATGTGTGGCGAGACCTGTGCAAACATACCAGGGACTGCAGATGATGGCACAGTGAACAACTAACAACCAACAGGTGAACCGGCCCCTGAAACAAACATGCCCCATCAACGCTAGCAGACCCTCGCTGTGCAAGCAAGTGACATAAATGAGCGAAACGGGGCACTACATCCACACAGCTACAGACCAAGATCAGGCAAGCGCTGCTACTGTGATGGGTGCGAGGGGCTGAGAGCAGACAAAGCGTAATGCACCCTTATTTTATGCACGCAGGTTTGCCACCCGTGCGGTAAACGGAAGAAGCGCGCAGCTACTATTTATTACCACTTACCATTCTACGTGCAACATCAAACGATATCACTCTTAACTACGAGATTGAGCTATATTGCTGCAAAGTTATGCATACTACTATAAATCGCTAAAGAGCAACACGCGCAGGGGCACATCTGCGCTCGTACTCGCCCATAACTGCCTCATTGCGACACAAAGACAAAATAATGGGCAAGACAGATAAACAGAAGCTGAAGATATCATTTGAGGCCCGGCGCACAGCCAAGACGACGCAAGCGCACTCTGACACAGAATTGGATGTAGATCAAGCTAGGGGCTCAAATATGGAAACCGCCTTACTCGCTACTCAACAAAGCCTGCAAGCCATTGATGGCAAAATTGACTCCCTAACTCTGAGCGTCGACAACATGGCTGCAAAGCTCGATAAACAGGGGGAAAGATTGGATGCGGCTGAATTACGAATATCCACAGTTAAAGATGAGTCAGGAGCCATGGCAAAAAAGTGCAACGACATGGAAAAACTGTTGGAGGTCATCAAAACCAAAAATGAAGACTTAGAAGCGAGATCTCACCGGAATAACATAAGAATTATGGGTATACCGGAAAGCGCAAATACTGGGCGCCTAGAAACCTTTGTTGAAGATATGTTGCGTAAAATCTTCGGAGTGGACAGCTTTTCCCCTGTATTGATAATTGAACGAGCGCACAGGTTGCTGGCGCCAAAACCACCACCAGGAGCCCCGCCGCGACCAATTATTTCCCGGGTACTGAACTACAGGGATAGAGACACGGTATTGCATCTAGCACGTGAGAAACAACAAATAGTTTATCAAAACTATGATGTCTCCTTCTACCCTGACTTTACATTAGCGGTTCAAACAGCGCGTAAGGAATTCACGTCGGTGAAGAAAAAACGGAGAGACATGGGGGTAATGTATGCAATACTTTACCCCGCACGACTACGAGTCACCCATGAGGGACAAACGAAGATACTCTCCACACCAAAGGCGGTACAGGATTTCATAAAACATATCTCTACTAAAAGGAAAACTGCAGAGCGTGCGCTCTCCTCTTCACAAGCAGATGGCGGCAGTGGGGAACCTGGTACTCTAGTCGCATTCCACGGTAAGACCATGCTGTTAAAGACAAAAGACTGATAGACCACATGCTGTTAAAGACAAAAGACTGATAGACCACAGGAGTTACTCTGTTCAAGACTCCTTAAGGCAGGCTGAATACCTGGTAAACATGAACGAACTATACTATGTATGCGGCACCGACACTAGGACACTAAATGCAGCCCCGTGCACGAACTGTCTAGTACCATGCCCCTCAATAGTAATTAAAACAGAGGGATAGAGAGATTAGTAGTGTAGAGCACTAACAATTGTCTGTATATGTTTAAATGTGCACTTTCCGATATATGGAATGAGATATGTAATGAAGTCGCCGATAGGTAGCTGAGGCGAAGCACACGCTGCACAGGTAGCATGTGAGCAAAATGGCACATCTATGTTAAACTGCCTTCAATCTAGGCTTAGCACATAAGCCATCTAATAGACGAACAACCGATAGCTGACAAACACTACTATGTTCAGGACTACTCAGAGTAGGCCACATACCCTGCAAATATGTACAAGCTCCACTGCTACAAGTAAATGGACACTGGGACACTGCGTGCACATATATGCACAGATTGCAAGGTGCCATAAATTACTTTTCTCAGGATGCAAGGCAGCAATAAGGTTAAAGTAGCCAACTATCATATGCTGTGGGAAAGAGCATTGACACGCATGCCTTTATATTTGAGCTGTGACAAGTAACGTACTAGAAATATGACCAGCTGAAGTTTTGTAATGATAAGATTGATGGTGAAAGCGTATCATACTGCCAGTAGCGTACAAATATTATAAGTTTATGTTTCCCATGATAGCCAACTACTATATGAATATTTCGGCCGCATCCGCCTTACGGATGTTAGTACGTGCACCTCGCGGCCCCCAGGTGGGTACGCCCCATCGAAGTTGAAATGTTGTATTTGTTGTCTAGATGGGTATGTCTTTGGCATAATTGGGATGCTGAAGTGGGTGGGGGGGATATGGGGTTGTTTGTTCTTTCAGGTACAGGTAATCGAGATACAATGCGAAATGTAACAGTGAGATATACTGAATGTTGGAGCACTAGATATAACCATATGCTACATGGAGTATACACGGATGGGAGAATGTCACACTCCATTACATATTACCATCCACTTCGGTATGGAAAATAGAAAGGGAGCATCACTGATTCGTCTATTAACCTGGAATGTCCGAGGTCTTAACAATCCCAGGAAAATAAGATAGGTATTCACGTACTTAGATAGGCACCAAATTGAAATAGCTTTACTGCAAGAAACACATCTGGCGAAAGCTGGCAAATGCACTCTGGGTGGAAAATGGGCTGAAACAATATTGGCATCGTCCTATTCCTCTTATTCTAGGGGTGTTATCATACTTATAAAAAAAGGTACGCAATTTATAGTAGATCAAACTATTACAGATGACCAAGGCAGATTTATTATAGTTACAGGACAGCTGCGTGGCACACGAATGGGACTTGTTAACGTCTATGGCCCAAACATAGACGACCCAGATTGTTTTACGAACATCTGGAAGAAACTACGAGAATTACCAGAAATGGAAATACTATGGGGTGGGGACCTTAACATTTCCCTTAATGATGCACAAGATAGATCGGGCACAACAAAAGAACCGCACAAACAGGCAGTTAGAGTAGTTAAGGATGGCATATCTGAATTTAGAACGGTGGATGTGTGGCGTTTGCGAAATCCGCACCAATTTGAGGGAACGCATACATCCACAGTTCATAATAGCTGGTCACGCATAGATGACTGGTTGACAACAGAGAAGGCCAGCACGTGGGCCCGGGATATACAGCACCTCCCGAAAACATTGTCTGATCACAAACCAGTATTACTATCTCTAGACCTCCCGAACTACACACCTCCGCCCTTTATATGGCGCTTTAATGCTAAGGCGTTATTAGACCCACTCTACAACTCCACGATTCGCGCCGCAATAGAAGAATACTTTCTATTGAACAAAAACTCGGTAGAAGACGTCGGCTTGTTGTGGGAAGCGTTTAAAGCCAATATACGTGGCATCTGTATAAGTACCAATGCAGGAATTCTATGCGATATACGTACCCAACTAGCTAAATGTGAAAATCAACTCAGGCAATTAGAAGCAGAGTTCGAGCGTACACACAACACAGCTACGCTGAGTGACATTAAAGACGTGCTCTCTGACTATCAGGAATACGCTGACAATGAGATTAAATACTTATCGCGGCGTCAAACAGCCTGGACATATGGGGAGGGGGGTAGGTCGGGACGAATATTGGCCCAAAAAATATGCAATGCGCACAAAACACACATTGTAACTAGTATTAAAGATGCACAAGGAATACAGCATTATGCTACTGCAGACATACTAGCGGCCTTCATGACAACATATGGAGACCTATATGCTGCACGCAACACTGCCACAAATCACGAAATTCTCGAGTACTTAGAGGATATAGCCATAGCGTGGCTATCTGATAATCAAAGGGAATATCTCTCGCAACCAATCACGGTTGAAGAGGTTACAGAAGCTATCAAAGCACTACCCAATGGAAAAGCCCCGGGACCAGACGGGTTCACTGGGGAATTTTATAAAGAGTATGTAGAATTACTCAGCCCTTATCTGGTGGAAATGTACGGGGATGCTCACAATAAGCAAATACTACCGCCCACAATACGGGAAGCATTAATTATAGCCCTTTTAAAACCTGACAAAGACCCCGAAAACTGCGAATCCTACCATCCTCTATCCTTAATAAATACAGACGCTAAAATATTAGCAAAGGCTATAGCCACGAGACTTCAGCCATTAATGCAAAATATAATATTACCGGATCAATCTGGATTCATACTAAAAAGATCCACTGCACACAACATCCGTACCCTATTTGCACTCTCTCATCAACTTAATCCAGAGCTGGAGGCGGCTGCAGTGTTGTTGGACGCTTCCAAAGCGTTCGACTCGGTGGAGTGGGTATATCTTTTCACAGTGATGCAAAAATGGGTCTTCCTCCCAGCCTTCTGTAGTGGATAAAGATCCTATATACTAAACCTGTGGCGCGTATAAAAGTAAACAAATATGTTTCAGGCCCAATACCCATACAGCGCGGAACGAGGCAGGGGTGCCCTCTATCACCCTTGTTATTCGCCATAGCGCTAGAGCCATTGGCGTGCAAAATCAGACAAAGACATGCGGCCACGGCGCTGCAATTTCTACAACGTCCAATAGGTATATCATTATACGCAGATGATATGGTGCTGTATGTTCGCGAACCCCGTGTTAATTTATCCCCTCTATTGCGAGAATATATCAAATTTGGCAGACAATCTGGCCTTCATATTAACTGGGGTAAATCCACGATACTACCGCTAACCGACAGCACACAACCCAATTCAGTAGAATTCCCGCTAGAATGGCAAACAGAGTCGGTTAAATACTTGGGTATCTGGTATCATAGAGACCCTGAGACAGTGATCAGGGAGAACTATGGTAGAGCGATGACTAAGATTGAAGAACAAATTGACCGTTGGATCCGTCTACCATTATCCCTAGCAGACAGAATGGCCCTTGTTAAAATGGTTGTACTCCCTAAATTCCTTTATTTATTTAATAACATCCCTATACCACCACCAGCGCCTGTATTCAGGCAGCTGACCACAAATGTAACCAGGCTCATATGGGCGGGGAAGCAAGCACGCATTGAACTGCGATCACTAACTTTACCGTATACAAAAGGTGGGTTCGCAGTACCAGATTTTCTACTCTATTATTTATGCGCCCAAGCGCAATATGCGCATTTTTGGTACCATCCCATACGTTATATGCCACATGTGGCGGTGGAAGATGGTGACGCACACCCGATCCCACTACAATGCATATTTCCACACGAACGCACACATGTAGCCAAGAATGAAATTAATACCATAAGAACCACAAATCTAGCATGGCAACGCATGGGAAAACGAGCGCGCAAGCTACCACTCTATGTCCCAGCGCTGCCTCTGAGGCAGCATCCTGAACTATCTGTGGCACAAACCGGGGATGGCATGGTGATGCTGCAACAAGTCGGTATATCTAATATCTAAGAAACCACTCTTGTCTGACCACTAGTTATTTGATAAACAGTCTATGGTAGACTCAAAAAGGCAGGCATGTCATGTCATAAACAGCTCAGACAATCTCATTATTAATAAAAGTATCAAAAATATTTATTTTCTTTTTTATGTATTCATCATACTAATTTTTTCATTTTGCAAAAACAAATTTATGATCAATAATTTCAAGTAAAATACATTAATTCATATTGTTTACAGACAATCAACAGAATAGTCTTATGTGATAACAGCAGCATCAACATATATGGATTGACCCAAGCTCATAGAGATGAAACAATAAACAATATCTAAAGCATGTTAATATATTTTATGCAAACCCCAAGAACTAACATCCATCATTCATACTCCACAAACATACAAATTCCAACCATACCAAACATCCATACACAAAACAATGTGTGTTAAACCGGGGAACTCTTGATCATATCCTTTTGCTGTTCATTTCAGTGGTTGTGCTAAATCAATCTTGTTATCCACTGATGCTTTATTGTGAATCGAGCTCCCTTAGTGTAGGTCAACGCACGTTTCGGTGGATCATTGCCACCTTCATCAGGACCAATAATTTCCAGTCAGGCATTCACAAGGGTGAAAACCTGGGGTTCCCTAGGCACACGACTTGTGCTTAGTAGATAAAATCCGTCTTATGTGCAGGTTCAATGCTGCTGCAGACCCTTTAAAGTTATCCAAACGTCTAGGAATATAGTCATCTGAGTTTACGCCTGGTATATGTAAGGGCTAACTGTCCTTTAGCAAAAGATTTTCCATCTCTTCAATATTATAAAATTTCTGGTTTGCCTTGTTCCGGTGTACAAGACTGTTCCTCTAAGTTGGGGTAGTTCCAGAAGGATTACATTACAAGTCGGTATAGACAATATGGGAGACCTATTTATTGAAGGTAAATTTATTGAAAAAAATGACCTCAACTACATAAGCAACCAAACACTACTATTTCAATTTACATATCACAGACTGAGGGGGGCGATACAAAACGTATATCCCACATTTCCAAATGAACCACTGACACTGGCAGCGTTGCAAATAATCATCACTAATCCCAGTAATGCCCACATGGTAACCAAACTATATAAGCTCCTACAAGACGACATAGCAGGTGATACTAGTAAGGCTCGAGAGCTTTGGAGTGCTCAACTAGAGGCGCCTTTAAACGAGGAAGACTGGCACAGTTGTTGTGCATTAACAGCAATGCTTACCCCCAATTGCAACCTGCGCATAATCCACTATAAATATATACATCAAACCTACTACACCCCACTTAAATTGCAGAAATGTGGTCTCCGGGCCGATGCTAACTGCCGACGATGTGGGGCAGAGAATGCCGACTTTATGCACTTAGCATGGAAATGCGCTAAAATTAGGAAATACTGGGAGGACATAACTGTAACACTAAGTCATGTATTAGATTCAAGAATAGAATGTACGGTACAAATCTGTCTATTGGGCCTAGTAAAACAATAGCATTCTGTAAAACGTAAACTATGTGCCATAGCATTGCTGTTAGCAAAGAGAAGGATATCCATATACTGGGACAGTAAACGCTCCCCTAGCAAAAAACAGTGGCTACTAGACATGGTATACTGTAGGGACACTCTGAAAACCTACGAGGAAGAACTCCCAACAGCCTCAAGGCCTAAAGAATTCTGGACACCCCTAACGGATTACTTAAGATCTAATCCAGATTTGTTAGCTTCTTCCGCTGTATAACTCTATGGGCATCAAATGCATGATAAAGTAACATATACTGTATTGTACTGCGTATCATACTTATGTATATCTCCTGCGCTGCTGTGCAGTGCACTACTGTAACCTGAGATGTTTGTTGTAAATGTTCTCGAAACTACAATAAAACTTTTAAAAAAAATAAAACAGTAGATCAAGACTTTGAAGACATAAAGGACTTCAACACCTCATCAGGGGTTCTAGGTGCTATAAAAACTCACAATACTATCAGTTTCTCAAAGATTTGTGCTCACATAGGTTCCATCAAGATGTACAACACCTGGAACTTCAACTTCATATAGACAAAACATCGGCTGGAAATACCATACGTAAAGTTGTTTTGTCGTTGCTTGTAGAATACACAGTACAACCTGATGTGCTACGACTCTTAAGAGTCGAAGTAAGAGATAACACCTTGACACTGTATGTCAGGCCTGGGCTTTCTTTCTACAGCCTTATTTTACAACTGTATTGAACCAACTTTCAGACTGCAAAAGATTATCAAATAAAAGTCCTGGATGACTTGGTACTTTTTGCATTGTTATGCTGTTATGTTATGTAGATTTGCAGCACACACTATCACATAAGAGGGAAACATGACGCTGAGCAAGTGTGAGTCTAGTCAAACCTAGGGCCTAGTGGGACTGCTCAAAAAGCCACATCTTCAGCTTCTTACAGAATTCAAGGAGTGAGGAGGAGGCTCCTGTGTATCGGCAGGTCATTCATGCTTTAGGAGTGATGTAGGACAAGGCCTGCAGGTTTTTCGCATGTGTGGGATGTGTGCAAGTAGGAGTCCAGACAAGCAGAGGTGTCTGGAAGGTTTGTAAAAGCAGATGAGATCGTTGAAGTATGCATGGCAAGTGTTATGTAGTGCCTTCAAAGTGTGGGTGAGGAGTTTGAATAGTGCTCGTTTGTGTATGAGGAGCCAGTGGAGGTTCTTCAGGCATTGTGTGATGAGTGCTGCATGGGAGGTTGAGAGTTATTCTGGTCGCTAAGTTCTCAATGGTCTGTAGCCTTCTGATGAGTTTTCTGTTGATCCCGGCATAGAGGGTGTTCCCATATTCCAGCTTGATTGTGACAAGGGCATGTGCGACGATTTTGCGGATGCTGATTGGGAGTCATTTGAAATTATGCCTCAGCATCTTAAGGGTATGGAAGCATGAGGCAGTGACGGCGTTGACTTGGGCGTTCATGTCGAGTTTGCTGTTGAAGACGATCCCCAGGTTCTTGGCATGGGTGTTGGGGGTGTGTGTCGGTCCTACCTCTGTTGGCCACCAGTTGAAGTCCGATGGTGAAGTACTCTTCCTGAAGATCACAATTTTAGTATTTTCAGTGTTCAGCATCAAACAGATGGTCTACAACGGGTGGTTGATTTCAGTAATGTAGGCATTGAACTTGATCCAGGTACTGAGTGTCTTCTACGTGAGGGAGAGAATGAGTTGCATATCATCGGCAAAGGAGAGGACGTTGATGTCGTCAGAGAGGATGATGCTGGCTTGAAGGATCATGTATGCGTTGAAGAAGGTCGTGCTCTGGGAGGATCCATGCGAAACACTGCAAATGAGGCCACAGGTGTCCGTGTTATAGAGTGCCAGGCTGACTGACTGGGTCTTTCCAGTCCAGAAGGAGCAGATCCATCTGAGTGCATGCCCTTGGATGTCGTGTAGGCGTTGGTTGCGGATGTTTTGGAAGATGGTGTTAAATTTTGTAGAGAGGTCCAGGAGGATGAGGGCCTCTGTGTCTCTACCATCCAGAGTCATGCAAATGTGATCCATGGCAGCAGTGAGGACAGTTTCTGTACTGTGGTTGGGTCTGAAACCAGACGCAGTGGTGTGGGGGAATTAGTGGTTGTTGAGGTATTCGGTGAGATGCCTGTTGATGATTTTCTTTAAGACCTTGGTGGGAATGGTAGCAGGGAGATTGGTCTGAAGTTGGCGAGTGTTGAAGGGCCTGCAGAGGGTTTCTTCATCAACAGTTTCATATTTCCATGCACCTGGGAAAGTCGCAGAAGAGGTGGAGGAATTTAGAATGGGTGTGACCCATGGCGCTGATGGGATGCAGTACTCTGGAGTAGGTGGGTAGGGGCAGGGGTCCGATGGGGCCCCTGGATTGACTTCATGGTGACAACTGTTTCTTCTAGGTTGTAGACAGGCCAGGTGGTTAGCATTGGTTCCTCAGATAAGATCGGGAAGAGTTTGGCGAGGTCTGTCATATCCAGTTGCAGGGTGAAGTTATTGTAAATGGTGGAGATTTTGTTGCTGAAGAATTGAGAGAGATTTTTGCAGAGGTCCTATGAGGGGGTGATTGAGTTGGAGAAGGCCACTGCTAAATTTTGTAAAGTACAAAAGTCATGCGGATTTTGGTTTCTACTCTTAAAACTGCTAAATCACCTGTTTAAATGTACCTTAAGGTAATAAGTTTCTTTGAGATATATCTGGTGACTGGATTGGTGAACCTACCTATACGGAGAATGTGAGCTCAGGGGTGATGGTGGAAGAGAAATGAGGCAGTGAGAGGAGGAAACATCAAAGGCATGTTTGAGATGAAGCGAGGAAGGACCCGTACCAGGCAGTGTGCAATACAGATCCAGGAGATTATGAATAGAGACAGAGAAACCTAGGGATTAATGTGCCTGTGTGACCTCTTTGACCCAGGTTGTCGGCAGACAGACCCTTCTTCCCTCTTGTCTTACTGGCTAAATGGTAATCTGTGGTTCAACATGAGTGTCACAGGCGTTAATATATACAAGAAAAATGGGCCTCCTCACGTTCAAGATTGGTACTAAAAGATAGCCATAGTTGGTGTTCATTGGGCTGGCTGAAACCTCGGCTACTAGTTCTGTTGTTTCGATGTTGCCTCAATTAAAATTACATTTTCTATGTCTTTGAGTGCCGGACCCCTCTTATTGGAACTGAGGATTTTTGCTGTTATATTGATGTGTTGATATCCTTATTGTAAATTAATAAGAATGTTAAAAAAAAGTGAAGTCCAACCCACAAGACTCTCTAACTGATTGGCAACAAGAGGTCTATCTGCAAGTTTGAAAACATTTAGCATAAATCTAATTCATCACATGACCTACCTACCCCAAAAGCAGCATGCATAGTTTGTAAATAAAACATCATCAACCAAGCAGACTGCTCTTTTACAATCAATTTAAATCCTAACAACAAAAGTAAGCAGATATTCATAACAGTACATCATAGCTCCAACCTATTATCATCTACTTCTTTGCCTAAATAAAACTAAGAAAAATATCAACAAATATCTCCTCAATAAAATGAACAAAACAGATACAAAATAGAAATCTTCAGCACATTTGGTGAAAGCCCATCACCACCCTCATCCCACGCACCTGGGATGCTACTTTCACCCTCTACAATGCAATCATTAACAGGCATCCTCAACCATCAAATAATTACCTTCAAAAGCTCTCCCTCCCCACCCCCCCCTTCCTGGACATTATCAGTGCCTCCCTTGTCACAGGAATTTTCCCATCCTTGCTAAACACATAGAAGCTGTTTATCACATACTCAATTAAAAACCCTAGTGCCATCACTCAACCCCCCTTTTTCAGGAAAATCCTTGAAAGAGCAGCTGTTAACCATCTTCAACAACCTTCTCTTGTCCTAGCAGTAAGGGTTCAGCCCCCACTACAGCATGGACACCTCAGATGTTTAGGTAGATGATGCTATCAGGATCACAGACATTGCTGATGCTTGCCTCCTAGTGCTTCCTAACTAGCAAGAACCCTTTGACATCATGGTCCAGCTGGTGCTTCATAAGACCCTGTACTCTTGCTTGGCCATTGAAGCCCCTATTATTCTGAATGGGTTCATGTCTAACCTATAAGACAGAAAATAATGTCTTCATATAAACTCTTCCAGGTTCCCACCTCTCTCTGTCATCTGCAGCATTCTTCAATGCTCAGGATGTTTTGTGCATTTTATCCTGGCAAGTGTTTTTTCTGCTGTGGTTGTGCATCATGTGACCAATGGGGGATGTTAGATAGTGGTATTTTGCACTGCAAGTGGTCTGCTATACTCTGGTGGACTGGGTGTACCCCACAAAAAGTGAAGGGTGACTACTGTCCCAAACCATATTATGTGGAGACTGATTTTTGGTGGTGGTGACTGATACATAGTGCAGGGATACACACCTTCTTGCCTGTATCCCTGAGAGAGGTGTCTACTAGCCCTCTTTATGAAATGCATTGGTGTAGCTGGGTGCGTGGGCAGTTGCCCCGGATGGCCCTTTTTGGGGGGCAGCAGGTGAGGTGAGCAATTTTGGCCAGTGCAAGGTAAGTGGTTTTCTTTTTTTTAAACTATATTTTCCCTTGTCGTCATCTTTCGAACCTCCCCCCGCTCTTCCCTGCACCAGCTGTCACTCTGGACGGCAAACTCAGGGAGCGCCCCAGGCGGCAGACCTCTAGCTACGCCACTGATGAAATGCATACAACCTCCTACTACTGGGACACATAATGTCCTCCAAAGTGTGAGTTGAATTTTTCTCCTTACAAGTTATGGCCATGAAGACTG
The DNA here is from genome assembly GCA_963921515.1 of Calotriton arnoldi. Taxonomy (NCBI): domain Eukaryota; kingdom Metazoa; phylum Chordata; class Amphibia; order Caudata; family Salamandridae; genus Calotriton; species Calotriton arnoldi. Next base: position 155,609 of record CAWUFW010006027.1, read on the forward strand.
TGTGCAGTATGAGTGAATCACCTGCAAAGACACTTTGCACACAGCAGATAATGGTGGTTCCTTGAGAAGTGGTGAGGCATTCCTGGACTAATCCCTAAGGCATGCGCCTCAGAGAAGCTGTAGGAGTTTCAACTTTGTCAGGTTTCTGCATGCAATATACATTCAGGCAAGAGGCCTGCGTGAAAACAAAGAGGCAGCCCACACCACCTTGGCCCCCTCTCTGCCCAGGAGTGTCCTACTCTTGTTTCAGATGTCCATACTGCACCTCCTGCTGAAAACAAAAATGACGGATGGAATATTTTAAATATACTCAGCCACCTGCATTTAATGTCAGACACATTTTAGTCCATTGTATTTTCTCACTGTGCCAGTGGAGACAGAGGCCAACCAAAGGTAAACCAGCCTGGGTCCTCTTCCAAAAGAGACAGTCCATCCCCAACTACAAAGCCACATCTCCAGACTAGTTCCAATCACACTCCACCTCCTGAAATGCCCACTCTTGTGGCTATATGCAACATTCCCTTTAGTGGTGACCCAGAGCTGTGTAGGTATAGGAAATACTTCTCTCAGGAAATCCACACTTTCTCACAGACAATAGACCTGCCTGTGACCCAGTTGGCCCAGTCGTGAGTGAGGAAGTCTTGCCCCGCAAAGGATTGGTTTGAATCATGATTTTTTAACACTTTTTCATTGGCCCTGAGTTTCAGGCGATGTCCACAAAAACTGGATATGAATTTGTACTTATCTAGGAAGTCGCAGGTCAGGTCACCCTATTTTTCTATTTCCCCCAAGGCTGGGACATTTACAGAAGACCTTTGGTGCATTTTCTAAGAAAGATTGTTTTAGCACTTTTCTTTCTTGTGTGCTGAAGTTTGCAGCAGGGCAAGGTCTGAACTTTTTAAAGATCATTCATCCCTTGAGATGGTCGGTTTTCATGTAAGGTAGTTTGGAGTCCCATTGCGGAGAGCTTTGAGGGTCACAGAGGCGAGATGAAAAACCTTCTTCCTTCTATTGGAAGGCATTTGAGTGAGATCGAAAAAGGTGCAATGTAAGCGTACTTCCTAACTCCAGTGTGCGGCCTGACTGCCGCATTGGGTGCTACCTTTAGTGGGCTATGAAGATCTTGAGAATTCCTATCTGGATGAGTTTCTGTAGTCTAGTATTGATAACAACTATGTTTCGTAAATATAGATTTTATAGTCTAATATTGATAACAGCTTGAGGTCATCTTCTAGGACTAGGAGTTTTATATCTCAATTGGTAGAGCACCCCTTTTACTATAGTATTAATTTGAGGTTGAACATTAAGATTCTTGTTCAGGTTGAAAAATAATGATTTTGCTGATTCTACAATCTCTGGTTTGTGGCCAAGTACTGTAAGAGTGTTGAGCCAATGCTGAACAGGAATTGAGGAACTCGGAGGGGTAATCAATAGGAACTAGATTTTAATGGGATTTGAGTCTTAGGTGGCGATGATTCACCCATAATGATATGTCTCTGAAAGTCTATGCAAAGAACAAGACATCATTTGGTGTAAAGCTGCCCATCGGCAATGTAGAAATGATACGCAAATTTTAAGACTTGATGTAGTGAGGGCGAGGGCAGAGGTTCCACATATAAGCGCCAAAGCACCTGCCCTTTGGAACACACTTCCCTTATCTATTAGGATCATTCAGAACCAGTGGTCATTCAGGAAAGCCCTAAAGACCTGGTTGTTCTCTGTTTAATGCTCTTGCTGCCCTCTCTGTCTTTCTTTCTTCTGCAGCTGTTGCTGGGGCAGCCATGCGCTTTACAAATTCTTTAACCTAACATAACATAAGTTGAAGAGTGTGGTAGAAAGAATGGAACCTTGAGCAAGGTCATTAGCTTGAGAGAGTTTGCCGTTCTTATTCACTAACCTCAATCCTGATCAACCTCCTCCTCTCTGCTTATGTCTGGTCTGTTCCAGTGATTAATAACCTTACACAAAAGGAATCTCGAATTATGAGAAAAAGCATCATTAATGTCTTCATTCCCCGATCAAAGGGCTACTCCACATCTGCGGAACGCTAGCCAAACACAAACTTGAAATTACACCTCGGATCCAGACCACTAGGCAAAGTTAGGTAAGTTTTTTATTGTTTAGTTAATTAAAAGCATAGCAATTTACACCCATAAAATAAATAAGCTTGACTAATCTGGACCTGCTATTCTTTACAGATGTGTGACTGACTCACTCACCTCAAACAACATTAGACCTCCTGAGCCCTCAAAATACTTGACACCCAAAATCTGGAATTCCTCTTACTGTTGGAACACACCATCTGTAAGACTTTTAAAATTTAAATACCTGTTTTTTCAGCGTGACTTTCACCTAAACCAGTTAGAACATTCATTTCTTGGACCTGGAAGGCTGTATCAGACCAGTGAAAATCTAAAAATGTACATATGTATATATTGTATATTTTTTGCAATATGCTGTATCCCAGAAAACAAAAGTTGCTGCACTGCGTTGCTTGAGAGGGTGAGAGCAGGAAAGCACCATATCTACTGCGATATGGCATTATCCTGCCCACTCCCTAGTTTTGGGAACACCCATGTACCGCCCATTGAACTTGCACTTCATGTAGAGTACCACAAAGCAGAACTTAGCGCATCTTTGCATTACTTTAAGGCACCTTTCCAGTACAAAACATGTTTTGCATTGAAAAGTAGATTTTAAAAAAAACGTGCAGGTTTTTTTCATCACTTTTGTGAACAAGACCAGTGCAAAACATTTGTAAATCTAGGCCTCTATGTTAACTGTAACAATGTATAGTGTATATTTTGATTGTATTCTCTATGACTATAGGTACCTGTGTTGACTCGACTGTCCCTTTGTGTCTAGTGAGTGCTATGATATGCCGGATGCCAGAGCCTTGCGTTTTTATTTTGTGAAAAACAATTAGGTCCCTGGTGATAAACTGTCGGTATTAATTTTACCTGAGATATTGTCAATTCTTCCTGGTAAGAGGAACTCTGTGACAATAATGTTAAAGCATCTGGGAGTCTCTGATAAGCAACTAGAAGGAGGCAAAACGGCCCAAATCAGACATATATAGAGTACCATCAGGCAATGTGCTATGAAACTAGCTGGAGGGAGGACCTCAGTATCTCAAGGTCAACAGTTTAGCTACCTCTTTCTTAGCTAGTCAGGAGAGTATGGACCTCTTTCCGTGCTTATATAAAATCTCAGATAAGTTGCTACGAAATGAAATTCTGCAGCTGAGGGTGGGAGTTGACCCTGGTTGGCGAATATCGGTGCTAAAAACTGAAATAGCCAAGAACCTTTGTCAATGCGTGTGCAAGCGGGGTAGGAAATATTCAGTGAGCCACCTATTGATACATTGTGTATTCTTCTTTGAGGAAAGGAGGAAGATTCTCCAGCTGTTTTAAAAAGTATGTGATACAGTCATGAGAAATGGGTTTAAATTTGATATGTGACCTTAGAAATCAGGATTTGGCCATTGCCATTGGTCAATATCTGCGGAAAACACAACATCCCATGCTAGGTTTCCGTCCTCTTAGTGTTCTAAGATCTAAGTTGGCTCTACCCTAAGGTTGGTAGTGTTCTGTCTAACTGGTAAGCAGATACTGACCACGTTAAGAGGATGCTCTGACAAGGTCGGGTCTGTTGATGGGAAATTTGACCTTTGTCCGTAAGGTTGATTAAGAGAGACCTTGTAATTGCGACAAGCTGCTAGGCACAGTGCACTTTATAATGTTTTACTTGGGCAAAACAAGTCACATGCTGCTAGTTATTTTGTCACTTTGACCTTGTCATTAAGGTTGATTAAGAGAGACCCCTGTGATTGCGATAAGCTGTTGGGCACAATGCACTTTATAATGTTTTCTTGGGCAAAACGAGTTGCATGCTGCTAGTTATTGTCACTTTCTCTCCTTTTAAACTGTTCTTAATATATATGGGATGTTGGGATGTTGACCTTTTATTGAGTTTCAATGTGAAGAAAATTGAAATGCTTACAATGCTACCTGTAAGCTGAAGCCATGTGTTGATCGAATTGATTCAAATGTTTGTCGTGCACAATTGATTTTATGATATTTGTGATTGTCTATATTAATGAAATGGGTAATGTCCAATATTTCTGTAAGAATTTATGTGTTGGAAATAAAGTATTTTGACTTGACTTAGGTGCTATACCAAAACTGCAAATAAATATATTTAGAATACTGCAAAATGGTAATGTGTATGACATAAACACAGCCTATACCTTTAAGGATATCACTCGCTTAGTAGAGGCATAATGGCTTCTATAAGCTGTACTCAAGTTCCCAGAGCTCCCAATGCTTAAAAACGATAAGGGTAAAGAAAAATGGTCCGATTTATTGGGAAAATGCTGAATCTACAGGATAATCCACTCTAGGAATAGTGCTCTAAAATGCCAGTGTGTTTGTGAGGATAAAATGCTACCTCCTCCCTTCTCAATGTCAGATCTGATGTCTGAAAATGATGAAGAGCCTTATTAAAAGTCAGTTTATGAGGGAAAATACTGAATCCACAGGAAAGCCAATTGATGAACCTTCCTCCACCAAACCATGTGACGCAAATCCCAGCAGTGAATTTATCTCTATATTTACATCTTCCTCCAAAAATATGAGGCTTCGTAGACCCTTAGTTTGAAATTCGAGTTGCCTGGAGTCAGCAACAAATGGTGTCCCAGCCGAGTTCCTATTTGTTGCTGAGAGCTGTTAAGTCATGCTTTTAAGAGGTACATGGAATAAGTCTTTTAGCTGACACCTCTACCTTAGGCTGTCTAAACACTTTCTCAGGTCGAGAGGGGTTGTTGCTCCAAGCGCTAGTCCAGGGCAGAGCAGAAGACAGATACCACATTTGTCCCCGAGGTGAAGCAGGATGGGATCTGCTAACCACAGACCTCAGGGGCATCGCATCAGGGAGAGGGTGTGTTTGGGCTTTGACATTTCCCAAATAAATGCATTGTTGGCTTTACTTATTGGGTCTGGTGGCCCTGAGTCAGGTGTGCTGTGTCTGTGTCGGTTTTTCTCATTGTGCGCCAAGAATAAAAGACAAACCATGGCCTTTAATGTAAAACAGGAGAGAGAGGCAGCGACAGAGATACACATCTGTAGACTGAATTTCAAAATGTGAAAGCAGATAACGTGGAATTAATACCGGCAGCCCTACTTGTCCAAAGTGTGTGATCTGAGGCAATCACCTAATTTCACAGAGCCTCTTTACTTTATTATCACAAGCACTTTTAAATACTCGAGTTCAGGATGTGCACTGTACAAGCACCTCATGTTTTATTTATACACTATAATGTTGCTCCATCTATAATAAGATTCTAGAGGACATTCAGGGTTTACATGACTACTGACTTGTCTTTTAATTAGCTAATAGGATTGTCGTTGGGGGCGAGCTATTAATGTTTCTAAGTCCATATTTAAAAACACTTTAGTAAATGTATGTCTCTGCAGTGATAAAATCTGATGTACTAAGGTGAAACACTTCTACATGTTAAAGAAATACACTTTTTAAATTTTGAAGAGACTGTATCATATTTTTACAGTATGTTTGTTGTACAATATATACATCAAATGTTTTCATGGCTTGGCTCATGCACAGACTCTCAAAGACAAGCCAAACAGGCCCTTGTGCTCGGCTCTGGCTCAGCTCACCCTATTAATTTTCTGCTGCACCCACCTCTATTTGTGACGCAGGCTTAGTACATGGGACCGTCTATCAGTAGATAAAATCATTTGTAAAATTGCAGGCTGGAAAAATGGAGCCTTGCCTACATGCATCGATTTAACAACTCTGTCATTAAGGCTTCTTGTAGCAGCGATGAAGAAGAATACGTACAGTGAAAATAATTTTTTTATTTATTTGAGTTTTATATAGCGCTGGCTAGACTCGGAGGTATGAGAGCGCTTTACATGAGGATCATTGAGTTACATCAGTTACAGGAGCATATTAAAAACATAGGAAAAGGAGAAACAGTGTTACACAGTAAAACGAGTGTTACAAGAGCGTGGAATAACATCAACATATACTCCGTAGTTTGGCAGAACATCGGTAATTCGTCGGACGATGGGGAGGGGGAGATAACAGTGGGGAGACGAGGAGAAACAGTGTCCAATGTCCGGCTGGGTAGGTGACGGCCGAGGGGGGAACCAGAGCCGATCTCCTCTATAGCTGACTGGGCAGCTCCACCGGGCATCGGCCATGTTGCTCGGTCTCAAACACACATGGATAAGTGTTTGTACCATCAAATTTATAGATTATTTTGCCAAGATGAGTCCCTCTTTCTGTCTTTCATTTTGTAATTCACATTGCGCCTAGGAGTTCAAGCAAAATAAATTCCGCCGATCAGCAGTGCCACAAAGCCACATAAGTTGCCAGAAAATAAAAACACAGCACAGGGAAAGACCGCGCCACAGAATTACATCCATTGCTACGATATCAAACAACAATAGAGAGCAAGTCCCGAGGGGAGTGGGGGAACAGTAAAGGTGTTACAATGAAGATCAGTACTACAGGGGATACCAAAAGAAGTCAGAGTAAGCGAGCCTACAAACCGGCAGGGGACCAGTGACAAAACAACAACTATTGCCGGACATCAACACTGCGTCGGGTCGAAACAACAAATGGCATGGGTCCGAACGGGTCACAAGGGTGCCTCACCGTGACCAGAACAAGAAGTGAAGGGTGCAAGAGTATCCAGAAGTGGTCGACCAGGGCAGCGGTCCAACTGGCGGCACAGGCGGAGACCAGCGGCATGAATCGATCAGAGGAATCTGCAGTAGCCGCAAGATGGAGGATCCAAGTCGTGGACTCCAAATGAATTCGCAAAACAAAATGGCGGGATTGCGGGAGAACAGAAATCCGAGCCCAAAGTCACCACGGAAACATACCTCCAGAGCAGGGCTGAAAAGTGGAAGGCAGCCATCAGATCCGGCGGGAGGAAGGCTGGAGGGCGCCGAAACTTCTCTCGGGTCGTCGTAGTCAGGGGAAGTCAGCGCAGCCCCGTTAAAATAAGTGATCCCAGGACAGGGCGTACAGGTCATTGTGTTGCACTTGAACGTAGTCATAAGTCTATAGGGAGAACTACCAGGCCCAGGTGGACCAGGCAAGGGTGTAGCTTCAGGTGGGGTGCTTGGGGTGTGACACCCCCCAAATGCAATCTTGGCTTGGTAGTTGGGTCTGAGGGTCCTGAGTCTGGTCTGCTTTGTCTGTCTCAGTTTTTCGCAGCATTCTCATTTCACTAAGAGTTTTTACCTTAACTTGTTCATTCTGCGGATTAAAAAATTAAATATATATTGTTACTGGTTCACCAAAAAAGCACTAAATCTGCACCATGGAAGTACTGCTTGAATGGATGCAAATTTACTATTTTTTAGAATGGAATACATAACCATTGGCAGTCGAAGGCTTGGAAAACTGCGCCAGTCCCAGGTTTCCAGACATACTATTGGCAATCAAACACGAAAAAAGGTGAGGGCATGAATGCTTGCAAATAGTCTAACCAGTGGCAAATGCTTGGGGTAGCATCTCAACCCACTGTGCCACTCTAGACATAGACACACCTAATGAAAATCAGTATTGACTCTGACATCAGAAGAGGTCATTCCGAATAGTTGGGAGCTTTAGGATTCACACCTGAATTTCACTCACTAAACTACTTCTCTGCCTGACCTCAACCCCCAGTTCGGAGCTGTTGCGGTGCCACCATTCCTTGGATGGTCTCGCTGCTCCTCGTTTTCTTCTCACGGAGTCAGGAAACTGAGGTAAGGGAACTCCATGCCTGGAAATGGTGTCCTGCAGTAAGGAATAAAACCAAACTCACTGAACTGTTGTGTAACGAATGGCGACCATTTTGGGTGAGGCCCAAGATACACTGCTGGACATTTTTACGCCTGTTTTTTACTCCAATGCTCTACTGTTTTATCAAACCTTTCAAATTTGAAACTGTTTGTATGTTCTTAGAACTGTTATTTTGTATACTGCTCTTTGCCCAGTATTTAATTGTTCTTTTGTAAAGTGCCTTGGTACCCAATGGGTAGTGTGTGAGCTATATGAACCTGCAAAAATGAGCTCGCAGTAATTACTGTCCAAGGACAACAGCAATGCTTGAGGCAAGGATTACCCAGTTGCCCTTGAGTCACACAGAATCCAAGGAAGTGGCCTGACTTACACAATTGCATTTGCTAGACCATCTGTCTGACACATGCTGCACTTATTTAAATCAGTTGGTGCCTGAGCCTCCTTCACCTGGAGGGACAAATGTTCCGGTTTTCGCAGTTAAGTGGCACTGGGTGTTTCCTTCCTTCACTGAATACCTCCCAGGCAGAGATACAGACAAACACAAACTGGTTCTGTGAAAAGTTATCACAGCTAGTATCACATTCTGCACTGCGATTTTGTTGTGTGAGAAGAAGTGTAATTGTAATTAAAGTTTACTTCACACTGCTAGGAAGATGTCACTGTTTATGAAAGGCAATGTAATGTGATGTGTCACAGGACACGTTTTTAGGCCTAAGGGCTGCTGCTCCAAGGCTCACATTTCTTCTTTGCTTCAAATTGGAATGCTAACTTCTACCATTGTCGCAGAATATGAGCTGTGACCTCTGCATACAGAGCCGAAGCTCTTTTAGAATAGATGTGGAGGTTTACAGAGATGCAGACACGTTCGGGCGGACGTAGAGGCCTCACTCAGACTGACAGGATATCCATCACACAGCCCTTCACACTGTGAACATGACTTGTGCAAAAATGACAGCGAGGGGGCAGTGTTTGTATACACAGTGATAGCCAGAGGGCAGTGTTTGTTTACATAGTGGCAGCCCGGGGGCAGTGTTTGTTTACACAGTGGCAGCCAGGGGGCAGTGTTTGTTTATACGGTGACAGCCAGTGGGCAGTGTTTGTTTACATGGTGTCAGCCAGGGGACAGTATTTGTTTACATGGTGACAGCCAGGGGTCAGCGTTTGTTTAGACGGTGGCAGCCAGGGGGCAGTGTTTGTTTACGTGGTGACAGCCAGGGGACAGTGTTTGTTTACATGTGGCAGCCAGTAGGCAGTGTTTGTATACACAGCGATAGCCAGGGGGCAGTGTTTGTTTACTCAGTGGCAGCCAGGGGGCAGAGTTTGTTTGCACGGTGGCAGCCAGGGGGCAGTGTTTGTTTACATGGTGGCAGCCAGGGGGCAGTGTTTGTTTAAACTTGACAGCCAGGGGGCAGTGTTTGTTTACTCAGTGGCAGCCAAGGGGCAGTGTTTGTTTACTCAGTGGCAGCCAGGGGGCAGTGTTTGTTTACATGGTGGCAGCCAGGGGGCAGTGTTTGTTAAAACGGTGGCAGCCAAGGGACAGTGTTTGTTTACACTTTGACAGCCAGGGGGCAGTGATTGTTTACACGATGACAACCGGCAAGCAGTGTTTGTTTACATGGTGACAGCCGGGGGCAGTGTTTGTTTACAATAAGGCAGCCAGGGGGCAGTGTTTGTTTACACTTTGGCAGCTAGCGCGTAGTGTTTGTTTACACAGTGGCAGCCAGGGGGCAGTGTTTGTTTACACAGTGACAGCCAGGGGGTAGTGTTTATTTACATGATGGCAGCCAGCGGGCAGTGTTTGTTTACATGGTGACAGCCAGGTGTCAGTGTTTGTTTACAGTGTGGCAGCCAGGGGGCAGTGTTTGTTTACACTGTGGCAGCTAGCAGGCAGTGTTTTTTTACACAATGGCAGCCAGGGGGTAGTGTTTGTTTACACGGTGGCAGCCAGTGGGCAGTGTTTGTTTACACAGTGGTAGTTGGGGCAGTATTTATTTATATATTGACAGTGGCATTACAAGGGTACCTAGCACAAGCAATAAAAATCGCCCCTCCACCACTGTTTGGGTCAAATTGGTGTAACTGAGGAGCAGAAAGAATCTCAGAACACGTGGGCTCTGGTGCCACTCCAGATGTTGCACTAATGATCGCTACACCACTGCATGCTGAGCTGGAGGGAGGACCTACAACTCATTAAGGGCCATATCTATTAAGGGGATGTGTCATTTTAGCACCGCGCAAGGTGGTGCAAAAGTGACGCAATGCCTAAGATGCGATTTATCAAGCCACGCACAGCTCCTTTGCATGGCCCTGAGTGTCTTGATAAATCCAGAGTAATGCAACGCAGCGCAAATTGCTGCGTTGCGTTACTATGCCCCAGGGAGGTGTTCCATGGGTAGTGCGTGAGTGTTCCCACGCAAAACCCAAAGATTTTGATGCATTACCAGATTGTCCATTACTGGTAGACCAGGGAATGCTCCAAAATGTTACACCTTCCCAGGGGAAGCATAACGAGGAGAAATATCTTAATTTCTCCTCCTTTTCTCCTCTTTCTATGTGTGCTGCATTATGCAGCAAACGTAAAAAGAGGAAAATGCCTCAGAGGATTGTTTTTATGCAGGAAGGTGCACCTTCCTGCACAAAAACAATCCTGCTTGCAACGCAAGCACTCTTAGACCCTGGTGCAATAGTGCCTGGTTAACCCTAGGCAGCACATTGTGTGCCAGCGCTGGAAAAAGGCAGGAATGCACCATATTGTGATAAATACAGCGCATTCCTGCCCTTTCCCTGTAACGCAGCGCAGTGCAGCATGGTGACTTGCTGCACTGCGTTACATTTCGATAAATATGGTCCCATGTGTACTGCACAATACAGCTTTAGAAACATGTTCGATGAGAATGTGAAAACCTACAGATAACATATGAAACGATAACATCTAACTCGTATTCATTTCATCCTCCGCAGAGAAACTGGAGTAAATGCATGGAATGGTTTGCTTGAGCGCACAAGTCTAATCCCAAAAACCACCAGTAACAAATGACACTGGGCTAATCACTTACATTCAGGGGCGGCTGCTCCATTAGGGCGGAGGAGCGTCGCCCCACTGCTTTCTCGCGGTGCGAGAAGCAGAAACATAAAATGGTATTTTAAATACCATTTTATGTTTCTGTAAATACCATTTTATGTTTCTGCTTCTCGCACTGCGAGAGAGCAGAAGGGTATGCCTGTTTGGGGGCGGGTTGGGGAGGAGTGGCTTGCCCAATGCTGTGGGCCCTGACTGGTTGGCCCTCTGGGGCTGACCAAACCAGTCATGCGCACTGTGACTTTTCTCTACGTAGGCTGCATTCAGCCTACATACAGAAAATGGCCTCCCCATAGGCGCCCGGCTGGGCGCCGTCCCCACCAATCACAACGTTGCCTTTGCAGCGTTGTGATTGGCTTAGGGGAGGGGAGGGAGGCTGCCTGCTTCCTGTTCAGCAGGAGAGCAGGAAAACAGGACCCGGCCAGGAGCCGCAACGTCACGGGTCCTGGGAAGGTAAGTTTTGATTTTTTTTTTAATTAAACACCCCCGTCTCCCTCCTCCCCGTGAACACGCACGACCCCCAGCGTGACTCCCCGCGCGACCTCCCCACCCGCCCCTCCACCCGCGAGTCATGCTGGCCGCGACTGCTAACATTGGGTTCCATAGCAGTGTGCTGCTCGGTGTAAAGTGCTTCAATGCCTCATCAGGGGTAGTAAGCGCTATATAAATGCAATTACAGTTACAATGAAGCCGCCCCAAACCATACGGAAGCCATCTCAACCACTCCCATTCTTCAAGGGATCTGGCCCGTTCAGACATTTGAGGCTTTCCTTTGTTTTCTACCTTCAATCAGTTTTCTTGCGACCATTGTTTGGTCTGTCGCTGTGTGGCTATCCGTGGTGCAGTAGGTGCAGTGGCAGTAGGATCAATGGCTATGAGTGGCCCACCGCAGCCCAATTATGGCTGCCTTTTACAAACCAATCAAGGAGAAAATAGAACCCAGAAATGTAATGAGGAAATAAAAAAAAATTAGAATAAAGTTAAGGAAATACAATTAGAAAAGCGAGTAACATGGAGCCCATATAATCAAAAAAGTATTTGGGGAAAACTATAAGTGTAAAAAGCGTGTATAGATGCAGACAGTGGTGGATAAATATTAGATGATGTATTTGCAGGATAGTGGTTAAACAGCTACTTAATTCATCTACAGATCCTGGGGCAAAATGATCAGTGTTTAAACATTTCAGCCAGTTTCTATGCAGACTAGGTACATCCCAGGAGCAGACAGACAAACTAAAGAGTTAGACAATTTGAAACATCCACACCTCTCCCAGTTGTAGAGAATGTCCAATGGGCAGTGGCGGGTGTACAGGAGAGTCTGAAGTTGGTACTCACAACCACATCTTGATGCTTCACAAATGCTGACTTAACCATAAATTATCACAGAGTTAGCTAATAAAAAACAAGCATTTGCAATCCAATCGGTCTAGCATTTGTGAAAGTTGGAGCTATTGGCGTTGTAAATGATATTGTTTTTTACTTATGTTTGTTTTGTTTGTAGTGGAGTGGATGTATGTTGTTTGTAGTGGAATTATGTGGTTTGCATTGGATCTGTTAGTTGTGGAATTGTGTGGGATGGAATTGTGTGATGTGTAGTGTATTTATGTAGTGAAATTATGTGGTGTGGTGAACAGATAGGGGGTGAGAGCTGTATAAAATAGATAGAAAGTAAGATTGAGCGGGATGGGTAGTTTGTGGGTGAAGTGGTGAATGAACTGTAGATAGAGTAGGAGAAATAGTGTGTGAGAAAGAGATAAAGAAGGGAAGAGAAGGTTATAGATGGATAAAGAGGTTGTGTTTCTGTACGCAGAAGACACCGAAAGAAGAGGAGGAGAGTATGTGTTTGCGGCTTGGATTTTTTGAAAAGTTATGGTAAAGAAACTGTGCTGAAAGACTTGAAGTAAACTGATTTGAGAAATGCTGGATTAGTGGTTGAGAGAGCGAGAGATTGGTGTGAGAGAGTGTACCAGAGAGAGAGAGAGAGGGTGCAGTGGGAGGGGCACCTTAGGGAGGTGAGAGGTGGATCTGGACCCAGTATGAGGATGTATAGGAAGGTAGCATGTGTGAGTAGGCAGTTTAGAGAGGAGATAGGTAGTGTGAGTGAAGGATGTGAGGGGGCAGTGGAATTGTGAGATGGGTTGTGGTTGTCTGAGGGAGAGATGAGAGGGGCAGTGTGTGTGTGGGGGAGAGATGATAAGGTTTGTTGAAGTGCGGTGTAGAGATGGGTTGTATTGGTATTTTTTGTTGTGAAGTTGTGTGGTGTGGAGTTGTGTAGTGGAAATATGTTGCATGGTATGCTGTGGAATTATGTGGATAGTAATTAAATGGTTTGAATTGTAGTGGAAATATGTAGAGTGAGATAGTGTGTTATGGATTTAAATATGTGGAATATTTTCTTGAGTTGAATTGCGGTGTGTGGGACCAGATTGTATTGCAGTATGCCATTAGTGATCCTTAGATGACCAATGTTATAAAATTGATTTTTACAGGGAGAAAGGCATGGACCTCAACATTTTGGGAACTAAAAGCATGTTAATGTTTTATGTTTTACCAAAAAAAGAAGCTGTAGAAAAAAATGTGCACGTTATATATAATATGTATGTGTCAATTTGACAATTTTTTTTTACTAAAAGCACCCCATGCCGCACTTTCACTTTAATGGCAGCCGCGCACCTTTCTTTAGACGCTGCTAAAGAAAGGGGCGTGGCCGCCATTAAAGTGAAAGCGCGGATTGGGGCGCTTGTACAAAAAACATTTGTTTATGAAGGTGAATACGGCGAGCCGCGTCTAAAGATGGCGCGGCCACCATCAACCTGAAAGCGCATCATAGTGCGCTTTAAAACAAAAAAGTTAATACATAGAAAAAAAAACATGTTGCCACATTTGGCACCGCAAATATACCAAGCGTGCAGCCTCCATTATATCAGCTGAGGCGTGCTGCACTATGACAAAAAAATAGAAAACGTTGAGAGAATGCGTGTCCTGCCTACAACAGCAGGCAGGAGAAAACCATTTAACAAAATAGTGCTTGTAGGCTGTAATTAAAGCCAACAGAATAACAACACATGTAACGGGGTGTCCTCATGGGAGGTTTCAAGATGAGAAAAGGTAGTACTAAGGAGGGACTATTAAGCCTAATGACCAATCAAAAGCCACCATTTACAAAGGACAGTGACCGGAGCCAATTAAAAAGATGGGCGGAAAGTGGGCAGAGCTTCAACTCCATACCTGAATACAGCATGTCTCGAAGGCATATTGCAAGAGCCTTCAAATAATTTATTGCAGGCATTTTCATAAAATGATGGTTCTTTGGAAGGCATTACATTTGTTTTAAATAGCTGCTTCCGTTTTATGAGAATTATGTAATAAATTCATTTATCTGCCAAGATAATTCTAAACACTGAGTTGTAAAACTTTGCGGGCCTGTGGAATTAAGTATTCTCAGAGTTAAAGGAAACTGAATAGGACCACCACTTAACAATATCTAAGGAGATGAGTTAGGAGATTGAGTGTAATGCAAAAAATGGATGTATTACTGACAAATAAAATACTTTAAAGGCTGCCTAGTACATGAATGAATGAAACATATCCTCTTCCACATTTTAGTTAAAAAAACGTAACATTTGATAAATGCAGACGTTTTATTCAAATTGGTTAATCAACCCCTCAGTGAAAAACGTGACTTCAACTATGTACAGCAGGGTATCGGAGTCCACGGACACAAAGTAGAGTAACTATTCAAAAAGGGCGCTTGACCAAATCTTGCCCAAGCTGTGCTATGCTGGGTAACGCTTCACAGAGGAGTGAATACAGTTTTGTGTTTGTAGCAAAGCTGATAGCAAAAATCGATCACCATTGATTGGGAGCATGACATTTCATCAATATCTGAGATTGAGATGCACTATGAAGAGAGAAAATATTTTGGGGAAATGATACAAGCAGTTTTAAAATGCCTTGCTTAAAGTAATGATTTTTTTTTCTTTTCAAAAAGCAAAATATTGAAAATGAGTAGGTATTAAATTATTAGTGAAATTAAAGCACTAACCTAAATTATTGGAAGGATGTATTGTCTAATCTGCCATCATATTGATTTCCGTTTATGAACAAAAGCATTACAGGGGTGTATGAATTCATGATGAACTATCACTGTCCATAAAGTGCCTAATTAAAAAATAATAACCCTGTCTTACCATAAACATTTTGTATACTTGATTTGATATGGAAATGACAGGGCATTTGAAGGATAAATTGAATTGACAATAGGTCATACTTTCCAAAGGTGAACTTAGAAACATTAATGTGCCTCACCCCACTGCTCTGACATTGACAACATTAGTGAACCAGGGGGCAAGTCATTTGAAATCTGTAACCTATATATGGCCTCCTTTGTTGATATAGATGGAACTACATTATAGTCTATTAAAACATGTACAAGTGAGGTTTTTATATGTTGCACACCCTAGAGTGATATATTTCAAGATGCTCTCAAATATGAAAAAAAGGAGAAAGAGCCATAGAGGAATAAGTTAACTGCATATGATTTAAAAAAATTGTGAACGGGGAAGCCATGATTGACCCTGGTTTCCTGGTTTCATGTTGTGCAATTTAGCTACTAGATGGGTATTTATTTATTAATTTAAGCACGTTTCTATAGTGCGGACATTGCCCGAAAGCATTTCAGCTCTTTACATAACAAGTGATAAGTTATAGGAGAAAAAATAAGTTACAAGAGATTGAAGTAGATTAAAGTGGAGTGGGGTAGATTTGAGTGGGGAAATTGGGTAGATTGGAGTGGAGTAGAGTAGACTGGGGAGACTGGAGTAGAGTGGGGTAGATTGGAGTGGAATGAGGTAGTTTGGGGTTGATTGGAGTGTAGTGTGAGTGGAGGGGCATAGAGTGGAGGGGTGTAGAGTGGAGTGGAGTAGAGTAGAGTGGGATGGCGTGCCGTCGAGTGTCTTAGAGTGGAGGGGCGTAGAGTAGGGGGGCGTAGAATGGAGTGGCATGTCACAGAGCGGAGTGTTGTAGAGTGGAGTAGCTTGTCAAAGAATAGAGTGGCATGGCGTAGAGTGGAGGGGAGAGGAGGGGCAGAGGGCAGCGTGTTGTAAAGTGGAGTGGTGTAGAGTGGAGTGGCGGAGTGCGGAGTATGCATGGTTTAGTAGCGCACTACCATTACAGGCAAGACATTTTCAATTAAAATTAACATTACATTTGCACTGACACACAGGTTTACTACGTACAAACGATAATGTTTGGAAATGTCCTCACCTAGTGTATTGATGTGTTTTGATTGTATACAAATGTTTGTTTCTATCACACTTCAGACTTACAGAAAATTTGCTTCATTTGTACTTTTTCAATTCTGAAATATTCTGAAATATCAGCACAGTTAATATCAGACATTTAAATTTTGTTGTGTGCTAGAAAAAAAGCCTTTCCTTTTACAATAAATTGTCACATAAATCCTCTCACTTTGCAGTCAGAGAAAGAAAAGTAAACACCAAGCTCCCTCGGAAGACAGAGCCTGACATTTGACCTCTGTCTTTGAATTCACAGCAAATGTGACAAGATAAGGAAAAGGTTTAAAGGAAGAATACAGTAAACAGGGAATGCTCCCTGGGAGAGATGCATTTAAGCTGGACTGCCTAAAACAAAGCCAGCAAATAGAAAGCAAGCAAATGTGAGTTACAAACCACAAAGCCAATGGTAAAAAATGGGCAGAATGCATTCCCAGGGAAGTTTTCAGAATGCCAACAAGAAGTCGTTAGAAAACCGGCTGACTATTAGTCAACATTACATGATGCATAACATTAGTCAGAATTGCCGAGCAGTCCCAGGTTATGGATATAAATGAAGGATGCTAATACATTATCAGCGATTGTGGTGTGGTGAACATTGCATGTAGTTGCTAATACTCATGTTGCGGAGGAAGGATTGGCCATAGGAAGGAAATACCATTTGAGGATGCAGGAGAAGGAGTAATTAGAGGACAAGTGAGAGAGGAGCTAGATATCAGGGGGAAATCCTGACCTTTGGAACAAAATAATTTTTAGTTAGTGGTTCATAAACTCAGGGGTCATAAATTCTGTGGTAGAGAGTTCTAAATTTTAGAAGCACTACCCGAAAAAGATTCTGCTGTTGTGTGTGTCTTTTTAAATGTTGGGGGTTCTAGAAGCAATGTATCATCAGTAAGACCTGAAGGCCTCATGCACAAAGATTCAAAATAAGAAATCATAAATTGCGCAAAAACGATTTGCGATTTCGTACTTGGTATGTACTAAAATGGATTCTACTCTTGCCATCTCCCTATGAGGCTGCAGAGGGTGCTCACATCCAGATGCCACTCCGTTCTGCACCCTCCTGGCTGCCTCAGGCACTGTGTAAGTCCTTCGGACCATGGATAAATGTCTCCTCCTCTCCAGAGACACCAAGTAAGCCTTGGGCCGGATTTACTAAGGCTCGCACAGCGCTGCACATTTTTATGCTGTGCCTCTTGGCTTTTCTAATAATAAACATATTGATGCAATGCTTTGTGTCACTTTGCACCACTTGAATGGCTGCAGAAGACCTTAGTAAATAACCCCCTTGGCGTCTTGGGCACTGCTGGTGCAGCCTGTGCGTCACACCGGTAGACCCCCACACTCATCTGACTTTCTACAGACCTTTTTTCTAAACCTTCAAATCAATGAAAAGGGCCCCAGCATGCAACAACATAATCAGGGCATCATCGGGGCCAAATGCCCCAAAATAATGTTTTATTCCCACACAATGTGAATTTAATCTCAAAAACATCCTCTCTCACATGTATTACTGCACATCTCAGTTACAACAATGTATTTGATGTAAGCTGCTCCTAGGGGTCTGTTTGTCCAGGATGCTGGTGCCTTCCTATGTAATTGTACAATCCTTCACGTGTGAGTTTGCTGGTATTCAACAACTCTTGGTACACTCCCACCTGGTCGCCATCAGAGCTTTATTCGTATTAAGGACAGTAGGTAATCTCTGCCCATATTGGGAAGAGAGATCACCTTCAAAATTGATATGGTGTTGGAGAAGGGGTTTCTCTGTGCTGAATGTTTCAGCTATGATGAAACAATACAAAAAAGGTTTAGTAAGTTCAGTTACACAAAATCATCACATTTACAGATGTATAAATGTACACATGCTATATTTATTCATGAGAAAATGTTGTAACTATTCCATAAGGACTCCTAGACATCTGTAACAGTTGCAGCTTCCCCAGAGCACTGCTGGGCCTTTCTGTAAATTCCAAAACAATGAACATTTAATTCGAAGGTAAGGATAAGCCTGTAAGAGTAAATTCCCAACTTTCTTTTTTAAAAATGGGGCCCATGAGGAGTTAAACAAGCATTGGCATAGCCAATAGGTCTCGCCTTTGGGGCCTTATAAGTGTTTAGGCAGAGCTATTGACTTTGCCAATGTGTTTAAGCTGTGCTGTAGAGAAGTGTGGCTGCTGTGCAGCATTCTGAAAGGTTGTAATAAAAAAGTGCCAGAAGCATTTTTGTTACCTTATATATGACCAAAAAGGCATTATGTCCAACAGAACGACCATATTAAAAAATGTATGTACAATAAAAAAATTCTCATTTTTCAAACTTGTTTTTGCCTATTCCAATGGTTGTTTGTTAAAGTTTTTTTTTGAGGGGGCATAAACAATTGGAGGTTGAAGGTTGTGAACTAGTACCGGTATTATAACACTAGCAGCGGCCAGATGCTAGGGGAGAATCAACAGATGGCAGATTCCGAGAGCAGGCTGAGGTGGTGTTGAGTGATGTTGAGGTGGTAGTGGTGGTGGTGGTGGTGGCGGTGGTGACTGGTGCTGAGACGATGCTGAGGTGATGCTGAATGATACTTAGGTCTTGCTGAGTGATACTGTTGTGGTTGTGCTGAGTGATACTGTTGTGGTTGTGCTGAGTGATACTGTTGTGGTTGTGCTGAGTGATACTGTTGTGGTGGTGCTGAGTGATGCTGTGGTGGTGCTGAGTGATGCTGTGGTGGTGCTGAGTGATGCTGTGGTGGTGCTGAGTGATGCTGTGGTGGTGCTGAGTGATGCTGTGGTGGTGCTGAGTGGTGCTGTGTTGGTGCTGAGTGGTGCTGCGGTGTTGCTGAGTGATGCTGCGGTGGTGCTGTGGTGATGATGTGGTGGTGCTGAGTGATGCTGTGGTGGTGCTGAGTGATGCTGTGGTGGTGCTGAGTGATGCTGTGGTGGTGCTGAGTGATGCTGTGGTGGTGCTGAGTGATGCTGTGGTGGTGCTGTTGTGGTGCTGTGGTGGTGCAGAGTGATGCTGTGGTGGTGCAGAGTGATGCTGTGGTGGTGCAGAGTGATGCTGTGGTGGTGCAGAGTGGTGCTGTGGTGGTGCAGAGTGGTGCTGTGGTGGTGCTGAGTGATGCTGTGGTGGTGCTGAGTGATGCTGTGGTGGTGCTGAGTGATGCTGTGGTGGTGTTGAGTGATGCTGTGGTGGTGCTGTAGTGGTGCTGTGGTGGTGCTGTGGTGGTGCTGAGTGATGCTGTGGTGGTGCTGAGTGATGCTGTGGTGGTGCTGAGTGGTACTGTGTTGGTGCTGAGTGATGCTGAGTGGTGCTGTGGTGGTGCTGAGTGGTGCTGGAGTGATGCTGGAGTGGTGTTGAGTGATGCTGGGGTGGTGCTGAGTGATGCTGGGGTGGTGCTGAGTGATGCTGGGGTGGTGCTGAGTGATGCTGGGGTGGTGCTGAGTGATGCTGTTGTGCTTACTGATGCTGTGATAGTGCTGAGTGATGCTGTGGTGGTGCTGAGTGGTGCTGTGGTGATGCTGAGTGATGCTGTGGTGTTGCTGAGTGATGCTGTTGTGGTGCTGTGTTGGTGCTGAGTGATGCTGGGGTGGTGCTGTGGTGGTGCTGAGTGATGCTGTGGTGGTGCTGAGTGGTGGTGTGGTGGTGCTGAGTGATGCTGTGGTGGTGCTGTGTTGGTGCTGAGTGATGCTGGGGTGGTGCTGTGGTGGTGCTGAGTGATGCTGGGGTGGTGCTGGGGTGGTGCTAAGTGCTGCTGTGGAGATGCTGAGTGATGCTGTGGAGATGCTGAGTGATGGTGTGGTGGTGCTGAGTGATGGTGTGGTGGTGCTGAGTGGTGTTGTGGTGGTGCTGTGCTGGTGCTGAGTAAAAGCTGGGGTGGTGCTGTGGTGGTGCTGAGTGATGCAGTGGTGGTGTTGAGTGACGCTGTGGTGGTGCCGAGTGATGCTGTGGTGGTGCTGAGTGATGCTGTGGTGGTGCTGAGTGATGCTGTGGTGGTGCTGTGGTGGTGCTGTGGTGGTGCTGAGTGGTGGTGTGGTGGTGCTGAGTGGTGCTGTGGTGGTGCTGAGTGATGCTGTGGTGGTGCTGAGTGATGCTGTGGTAGTGCTGAGTGATGCTGTGGTTGTGCTGAGTGATGCTGTGGAGATGCTGAGTGATGCTGTGGTGGTGCTGAGTGGTGGTGTGGTGGTGCTGAGTGGTGTTGTGGTGGTCCTGTGCTGGTGCTGAGTGATGCTGGGGTGGTGCTGTGGTGGTGCTGAGTGATGCTGTGGAGATACTGAGTGATGCTGTGGTGGTGCTGACTGATGCTGTGGTGTTGCTGAGTGATGCTGTAGTGGTGCTGAGTGGTGGTGTGGTGGTGCTGAGTTGTGCTGTTGTGGTGCTGAGAGATGCTGTGAAGAGAGAGAATGAGAGGTTGCATAGTTGTGGAGAAACTGGTAGAAGTCCCCTGTGTAAAATGGGCAGTGAAGGGTATGATAGAGCTGTGAAATCCCTTCCTGTGTGGCTGTCCTGTAACATCACACCACATGACGTCACTGTGCATTGCCTAGGATATGTTTCTGTCTTTTAGGGCTTGTGTTCTGTCTGCATTATCATATGCCGATGTCTCCGCACTATTGAACATACATTTTGACATCCTTCACAGCGACATGTACACAGATGGACCTGTGTTGTATTGCAGACTCCTTGCCATATCCACTGTGACACTGGAAAAACAACCAGTTTGCTTCCCTGTCTCAAGCACGTCTCTTAGCAAACTCAATAACACTGTCTTTATAATAGCAAGTCTTAAACATACCCGTTAGTGCTGTAGCTTTGGGTTTGTTACCAAGATACAGTGATTGGTGGCACCTGAAAGGAAAGGCAGGCACATGGCATCTGTGTATTCATTGCCCACATTCATGACATTTGGCCATTTCAGACAAAAGCTGTTCAGCGTTTTTCACCTTTTAGCTGAAGCCACAATTTCAGTGTGAAATCTGTGCATGTCAGCATCCTTCCAGCAGGCTCCACGTGATTTACTTTAAGCCGACCACAGAGTATGGTGGCTTTCCTAGATTCCACAGCAAGTAGGAAAAAAAAGTTGTTTGGGGGGGGATGCTTGTTGGTAGTGTGTGCTACAGTGCACAGCAGATTTAAACAAAAGAGAAAAAGCTAAGGTCTGAGCAGGAGCACAGCATCAGAAACATGATTGCGTCACTCCCGACTGTTTTACTTGGTACACAAATTTACCTCAAATATATCAAATTATTTTTGTAGACATTTGCCTAGCCCGGGTACTGAACCTTCAATTTATTTTGCCTAGAAAATTTGTGAAATTCTAAGATTGGGGCTGTGTTATGAGGAAAAGATCAACTCAAATTTGTATCACTTTTAAATTTTCACTGCCAAATCAACTTAGATCTCTAAGTCTTTTTTCATTTGAACATATAGCCTTTCATTCAAATGATATTTAAACAGCGGCCTGAAACACCAATGTTTGTCCTTTCGAAAGATGGCTCTCAAAGTGGATTTTTCGTGTGTGTGTGTGTGGGGAGGGAGGGAGGGGGGGGGCTTGTCCAACAGGAAGAGTCGATGTATTGTTGGTTATTTGTGAATGTTTCTGTAAAAGTTTTTCGAACTCTCGAGTGGCACGAAGGTACAGAGAGTAGGAAGCGGAAGTCAGAAGCCGTATTCTAGCAAAAAATATGCGCCACAGATTAAATGGTGCCTTGTAATTCCGAAGGACCTCTCCTTGTGCGAGATACACAAGTTAGACTTCCAGTAGTAATGTTAGAGGGGGCAGGGAGCAGAGAATCCGAGTGTGAGCAGCGTTAGCTGAAAGGGCGGTGAGCACGAGAGAGCAGTGTATGAGCAGAAAGAACAGTTAGTGTTCGCGGGAGACAAGAAGGATAGGTGGTCAGTGTTTAAGCAGAGAGGGCGGTGTGCGTCCAGAGAGGTCAGCGAACGTTCAGAGAGAGCAGATGCATCATCCCAAATGCAAAATTCGCAAATTGCAATTGCATTTAAGGAATCGCAAATTGCGATTCCTTAAATGCAATGCTAGAAGCAATTTAAAATAGCGATTTCGCTATTAGGGATTGCAAATTACCGGGGAAAAAAACTGGTTGGTAATTTGCAAACACATTGAAAAATGCACTAAAGTGCATTTTTCAAAGTTACATGTTACACACACACATGCCCTTGGGGCATGTGTGTGCACAACATGGGTGCACATTACAATTTCAAGGGTGCAACAGGGTGTCCTTTTGACACCCTTGCACCTTGAAATTGCATGCGAATTTGCGAGTACCTAATGGGTACTCGCAAATTGCGATGTCAATTCCATTCATTCCTATGGGCCTGTAGGCCCATAGGAATGAATGGGAAGCAATTCCTTAATTGCGAGTCGCAATTAAGGAATTTGTAGGAATCGCTATTTTTTTAGCGATTCCTACATGCATTGGCTTTTGCAATTCCTTTTTAGCGAATCCTTATTATTCGCTAATAAGGAATCGCAAAAGGCATTTTTGATGCATGTGCCAGTAAGTGTCTGGCTTTTTAAGGGTTTATCTTAGGATCCCTACACTAGTCTATGTGATAATGTAATGGAAAGGACCTACCTCTCCTTGTGAGATCAATGGTAAATTACCTAATCCAGCGAGACCCTTTGCTTCATGGTCTGTTTAGGGCTGGGCGACTCCTATTGTCACACTTTCATCTAGGAGATTCGCCCTCTGTATTCCTACCCTGCCCCCAAGTACAGCCGTCTGTGCTGTCTCCATTTCAGTACTGCTCATTTCCATAAATGTCTAAAACATTATAAAAGATGTGCTATTTTGGGGAACACCCAAGATTTATATGCACACTTTTAGGTTCAAAGCGGTGAGGATCTTAGATGCTGCCAGACATAGCTTTAAACTGTGAATGAGGCAGACCTTATGTCAGTATGCTTAACACTTAATAAGACCAGCTCATGCCTTTGCTTATGATTTGATTACGCTAATTTCCTTGATTAATTTTTATTAACCTTTTTGCTTTCTGTAATAATTATTTTGATATTTGAATAAATTAACAGACCTCCGATTAGTGTCTCAAGCCTTTTCCTTAATATTTTTGGCTAAATATGATTCAAAGATTCTGCCTTTCCTATGACTTGATCCCCATAAAATTTGAAGTGTTTCGTTGTCAACACCCCCAAACACCCTGTGTTGAGGCATCGAACTGTCCTGCCTGTTCAGTGGTGCTGGAAAGATATTTCGAATCAGGGTGCTGTCCAATAGCGTCACCTGACTGGAGCATAGGAGATATTTGACAGTGTTTCATTTAAAACACAAAGAATTCTGCCATAAAGAAAACCTTTGAAGGGCTCCTTTATTGTTTATTCTCCATCTCAAATCTTTCAGGTTTAATGGGTGTACTGCAAACTGCTGCACCTCCCGCAACATTAGCTGCTATGCGACTGCACCCACTGGTGTTTCCTGAGCTCCTGCCCCCTCATCTGAGCGGTTTGCTGCCAGAGTAGCCTCCCCCTCCAACCCTCTATGCTCCGCTTCTAACTTCTGAACTTTTCACGTGGGTGAGGATGTGTGAAGGCATTGCAGTAAATGTCCTCAGGATTTCCTGTAGCGGGATGTACCATGGGGAAAGGGAAACAGCATTTACAACGCACATTGAACCACGCATGCCATTACAATGAAAGCGTTACCACGCATGTCTTTACCACGCATATGCCTTTACCAATCATATGACTTTACCATGCATGCCTTTACCAGGAAAAATTGAAGTATTTCGCAGGTAAGTCCAAAGCCATTAGCTATACATATATATATGTGTTTGTGTGTGTGTGTGTGTATGTGTGTGTATGTGTGTGTGTGTGTGTGTATATATATCAAACGGAAGGGGTGTTTTTAGGGTTTAGGGTGGGTGTGGGTTTTTGGGTGGCAAGGGTATTTTAAGAGTGGGTTTGAGTTCTTAGTTGGTAAGGGAATTTTTAGGGTTTAGGGTGGGTTTGAACTTTTGGCCGGTAAGGGAATTTTTAGGGTTTAGGGTGGGTTTGGGGTTTTTGGTGGTAAGAAATATTTTTTCGGGTTTAGGATGGATTTGGGGTAAGGGTTGGGGGTTATTAAAAGATATATATATATATATATATTGTTCACCAAAATGCCCTGATGCTTCGGGAGGGCACTCGCCAGCAGCCCTGCCATCCGGCTTTCACTCAGAACTCTTCTCCGTATGCCAAATCAATTGTACAGGCCTAACGCGTTTCAATGCACAAGGCATCTTCGTCAGAGGCTCGCAAATTTTCACAGGAAACGCTCTCCTTTCCTTTTATTGTCCGTATGTTCCTCTTTCTATGTTTCCTTAATTAGGCTTTGCTTAGTGCAACATTGGAGCATACTGGGATATGTAGTTCCCTTTGACGAGCAGTTCTTCTTCCCTAAGTGGGCTCCTGTTAATAATTTGAATTAAAATGCAAATCTTCTTCCTTCGTAGGATTTTGGATGTCGGGAAGAGTTATATTAATTTCTGGTCGCTGCGCTGTGTACGGAAGGAAAGGTTTCCCTCCTCAGCCTCTCTGCTTACTCTGAACGAGATGGTGCCTCCTCCCCACGACCGGACCGTCGTGCAAGTTATGTTGTTCACCAAAATGCCCTGATGCTTCGGGAGGGCACTCGCCAGCAGCCCTGCCATCCGGCTTTCACTCAGAACTCTTCTCCGTATACCAAATCAATTGTACAGGCCTAACGCGTTTCAATGCACAAGGCATCTTCGTCAGAGGCTCGCAAATTTTCACAGGAAACGCTCTCCTTTCCTTTTATTGTCCGTATGTTCCTCTTTCTATGTTTCCTTAATTAGGCTTTGCTTAGTGCAACATTGGAGCATACTGGGATATGTAGTTCCCTTTGACGAGCAGTTCTTCTTCCCTAAGTGGGCTCCTGTTAATAATTTGAATTAAAATGCAAATCTTCTTCCTTCGTAGGATTTTGGATGTCGGGAAGAGTTATATTAATTTCGGGTCGCTGCGCTGTGTACGGAAGGAAAGGTTTCCCTCCTCAGCCTCTCTGCTTACTCTGAACGAGATGGTGCCTCCTCCCCACGACCGGACCGTCGTGCAAGTTATGTTGTTCACCAAAATGCCCTGATGCTTCGGGAGGGCACTCGCCAGCAGCCCTGCCATCCGGCTTTCACTCAGAACTCTTCTCCGTATACCAAATCAATTGTACAGGCCTAACGCGTTTCAATGCACAAGGCATCTTCGTCAGAGGCTCGCAAATTTTCACAGGAAACGCTCTCCTTTCCTTTTATTGTCCGTATGTTCCTCTTTCTATGTTTCCTTAATTAGGCTTTGCTTAGTGCAACATTGGAGCATACTGGGATATGTAGTTCCCTTTGACGAGCAGTTCTTCTTCCCTAAGTGGGCTCCTGTTAATAATTTGAATTAAAATGCAAATCTTCTTCCTTCGTAGGATTTTGGATGTCGGGAAGAGTTATATTAATTTCGGTCGCTGCGCTGTGTACGGAAGGAAAGGTTTCCCTCCTCAGCCTCTCTGCTTACTCTGAACGAGATGGTGCCTCCTCCCCACGACCGGACCGTCGTGCAAGTTATGTTGTTCACCAAAATGCCCTGATGCTTCGGGAGGGCACTCGCCAGCAGCCCTGCCATCCGGCTTTCACTCAGAACTCTTCTCCGTATACCAAATCAATTGTACAGGCCTAACGCGTTTCAATGCACAAGGCATCTTCGTCAGAGGCTCGCAAATTTTCACAGGAAACGCTCTCCTTTCCTTTTATTGTCCGTATGTTCCTCTTTCTATGTTTCCTTAATTAGGCTTTGCTTAGTGCAACATTGGAGCATACTGGGATATGTAGTTCCCTTTGACGAGCAGTTCTTCTTCCCTAAGTGGGCTCCTGTTAATAATTTGAATTAAAATGCAAATCTTCTTCCTTCGTAGGATTTTGGATGTCGGGAAGAGTTATATTAATTTCGGGTCGCTGCGCTGTGTACGGAAGGAAAGGTTTCCCTCCTCAGCCTCTCTGCTTACTCTGAACGAGATGGTGCCTCCTCCCCACGACCGGACCGTCGTGCAAGTTATGTTGTTCACCAAAATGCCCTGATGCTTCGGGAGGGCACTCGCCAGCAGCCCTGCCATCCGGCTTTCACTCAGAACTCTTCTCCGTATACCAAATCAATTGTACAGGCCTAACGCGTTTCAATGCACAAGGCATCTTCGTCAGAGGCTCGCAAATTTTCACAGGAAACGCTCTCCTTTCCTTTTATTGTCCGTATGTTCCTCTTTCTATGTTTCCTTAATTAGGCTTTGCTTAGTGCAACATTGGAGCATACTGGGATATGTAGTTCCCTTTGACGAGCAGTTCTTCTTCCCTAAGTGGGCTCCTGTTAATAATTTGAATTAAAATGCAAATCTTCTTCCTTCGTAGGATTTTGGATGTCGGGAAGAGTTATATTAATTTCGGGTCGCTGCGCTGTGTACGGAAGGAAAGGTTTCCCTCCTCAGCCTCTCTGCTTACTCTGAACGAGATGGTGCCTCCTCCCCACGACCGGACCGTCGTGCAAGTTATGTTGTTCACCAAAATGCCCTGATGCTTCGGGAGGGCACTCGCCAGCAGCCCTGCCATCCGGCTTTCACTCAGAACTCTTCTCCGTATACCAAATCAATTGTACAGGCCTAACGCGTTTCAATGCACAAGGCATCTTCGTCAGAGGCTCGCAAATTTTCACAGGAAACGCTCTCCTTTCCTTTTATTGTCCGTATGTTCCTCTTTCTATGTTTCCTTAATTAGGCTTTGCTTAGTGCAACATTGGAGCATACTGGGATATGTAGTTCCCTTTGACGAGCAGTTCTTCTTCCCTAAGTGGGCTCCTGTTAATAATTTGAATTAAAATGCAAATCTTCTTCCTTCGTAGGATTTTGGATGTCGGGAAGAGTTATATTAATTTCGGGTCGCTGCGCTGTGTACGGAAGGAAAGGTTTCCCTCCTCAGCCTCTCTGCTTACTCTGAACGAGATGGTGCCTCCTCCCCACGACCGGACCGTCGTGCAAGTTATGTTGTTCACCAAAATGCCCTGATGCTTCGGGAGGGCACTCGCCAGCAGCCCTGCCATCCGGCTTTCACTCAGAACTCTTCTCCGTATACCAAATCAATTGTACAGGCCTAACGCGTTTCAATGCACAAGGCATCTTCGTCAGAGGCTCGCAAATTTTCACAGGAAACGCTCTCCTTTCCTTTTATTGTCCGTATGTTCCTCTTTCTATGTTTCCTTAATTAGGCTTTGCTTAGTGCAACATTGGAGCATACTGGGATATGTAGTTCCCTTTGACGAGCAGTTCTTCTTCCCTAAGTGGGCTCCTGTTAATAATTTGAATTAAAATGCAAATCTTCTTCCTTCGTAGGATTTTGGATGTCGGGAAGAGTTATATTAATTTCGGGTCGCTGCGCTGTGTACGGAAGGAAAGGTTTCCCTCCTCAGCCTCTCTGCTTACTCTGAACGAGATGGTGCCTCCTCCCCACGACCGGACCGTCGTGCAAGTTATGTTGTTCACCAAAATGCCCTGATGCTTCGGGAGGGCACTCGCCAGCAGCCCTGCCATCCGGCTTTCACTCAGAACTCTTCTCCGTATACCAAATCAATTGTACAGGCCTAACGCGTTTCAATGCACAAGGCATCTTCGTCAGAGGCTCGCAAATTTTCACAGGAAACGCTCTCCTTTCCTTTTATTGTCCGTATGTTCCTCTTTCTATGTTTCCTTAATTAGGCTTTGCTTAGTGCAACATTGGAGCATACTGGGATATGTAGTTCCCTTTGACGAGCAGTTCTTCTTCCCTAAGTGGGCTCCTGTTAATAATTTGAATTAAAATGCAAATCTTCTTCCTTCGTAGGATTTTGGATGTCGGGAAGAGTTATATTAATTTCGGGTCGCTGCGCTGTGTACGGAAGGAAAGGTTTCCCTCCTCAGCCTCTCTGCTTACTCTGAACGAGATGGTGCCTCCTCCCCACGACCGGACCGTCGTGCAAGTTATGTTGTTCACCAAAATGCCCTGATGCTTCGGGAGGGCACTCGCCAGCAGCCCTGCCATCCGGCTTTCACTCAGAACTCTTCTCCGTATACCAAATCAATTGTACAGGCCTAACGCGTTTCAATGCACAAGGCATCTTCGTCAGAGGCTCGCAAATTTTCACAGGAAACGCTCTCCTTTCCTTTTATTGTCCGTATGTTCCTCTTTCTATGTTTCCTTAATTAGGCTTTGCTTAGTGCAACATTGGAGCATACTGGGATATGTAGTTCCCTTTGACGAGCAGTTCTTCTTCCCTAAGTGGGCTCCTGTTAATAATTTGAATTAAAATGCAAATCTTCTTCCTTCGTAGGATTTTGGATGTCGGGAAGAGTTATATTAATTTCGGGTCGCTGCGCTGTGTACGGAAGGAAAGGTTTCCCTCCTCAGCCTCTCTGCTTACTCTGAACGAGATGGTGCCTCCTCCCCACGACCGGACCGTCGTGCAAGTTATGTTGTTCACCAAAATGCCCTGATGCTTCGGGAGGGCACTCGCCAGCAGCCCTGCCATCCGGCTTTCACTCAGAACTCTTCTCCGTATACCAAATCAATTGTACAGGCCTAACGCGTTTCAATGCACAAGGCATCTTCGTCAGAGGCTCGCAAATTTTCACAGGAAACGCTCTCCTTTCCTTTTATTGTCCGTATGTTCCTCTTTCTATGTTT
This sequence comes from Calotriton arnoldi, assembly GCA_963921515.1. Classification (NCBI taxonomy): domain Eukaryota; kingdom Metazoa; phylum Chordata; class Amphibia; order Caudata; family Salamandridae; genus Calotriton; species Calotriton arnoldi. Next base: position 184,514 of record CAWUFW010006027.1, read on the forward strand.
CCTTAATTAGGCTTTGCTTAGTGCAACATTGGAGCATACTGGGATATGTAGTTCCCTTTGACGAGCAGTTCTTCTTCCCTAAGTGGGCTCCTGTTAATAATTTGAATTAAAATGCAAATCTTCTTCCTTCGTAGGATTTTGGATGTCGGGAAGAGTTATATTAATTTCGGGTCGCTGCGCTGTGTACGGAAGGAAAGGTTTCCTCCTCAGCCTCTCTGCTTACTCTGAACGAGATGGTGCCTCCTCCCCACGACCGGACCGTCGTGCAAGTTATGTTGTTCACCAAAATGCCCTGATGCTTCGGGAGGGCACTCGCCAGCAGCCCTGCCATCCGGCTTTCACTCATCCCAGCATGCAGGAAATTACACACGCACCGAGCGGAGCCCACTGGGGGCAGTATAAAAACAATCAAGCACATAGAGTTGCACAAGAGCACGACTCACTGCGCTACATTCATATGAAGAGTGACCTTTGAGAAAGAGGACAGCACCTCGAAACGCGTCAGGTCTTTGAACAATTACTGAAAGGATTACAATGCAAGTTGCCTGCTTTGAAAATAAAAGCCGTGTGGTTTTTCATCTGCATCGTGTGCGTCCCTGCAGCTTTCGGGCATTTGTTGGAACATTTAAATTCACGGCAGCCCTGCCGTGGGGACAGCACCATCCTCGAAATGGAAGGAGGCTGCTTGGTCGGAACGGAGTCCAGACCCAACAGGCAGCATTGCAGATATGGCAAAATTAACTTGCGGACGATCCTGGGGCCCACTTAGGGTATTTAAAAAAGCTTCAAATAATATGACTGAATGCGCAGCACGTACTATGGTGATGGAGTTGTCCTGCATAGAACTACCAATCCCAGCATGCAGGAAATTACACACGCACCGAGCGGAGCCCACTGGGGGCAGTATAAAAACAATCAAGCACATAGAGTTGCACAAGAGCACGACTCACTGCGCTACATTCATATGAAGAGTGACCTTTGAGAAAGAGGACAGCACCTCGAAACGCGTCAGGTCTTTGAACAATTACTGAAAGGATTACAATGCAAGTTGCCTGCTTTGAAAATAAAAGCCGTGTGGTTTTTCATCTGCATCGTGTGCGTCCCTGCAGCTTTCGGGCATTTGTTGGAACATTTAAATTCACGGCAGCCCTGCCGTGGGGGACAGCACCATCCTCGAAATGGAAGGAGGCTGCTTGGTCGGAACGGAGTCCAGACCCAACAGGCAGCATTGCAGATATGGCAAAATTAACTTGCGGACGATCCTGGGGCCCACTTAGGGTATTTAAAAAGCTTCAAATAATATGACTGAATGCGCAGCACGTACTATGGTGATGGAGTTGTCCTGCATAGAACTACCAATCCCAGCATGCAGGAAATTACACACGCACCGAGCGGAGCCCACTGGGGGCAGTATAAAAACAATCAAGCACATAGAGTTGCACAAGAGCACGACTCACTGCGCTACATTCATATGAAGAGTGACCTTTGAGAAAGAGGACAGCACCTCGAAACGCGTCAGGTCTTTGAACAATTACTGAAAGGATTACAATGCAAGTTGCCTGCTTTGAAAATAAAAGCCGTGTGGTTTTTCATCTGCATCGTGTGCGTCCCTGCAGCTTTCGGGCATTTGTTGGAACATTTAAATTCACGGCAGCCCTGCCGTGGGGACAGCACCATCCTCGAAATGGAAGGAGGCTGCTTGGTCGGAACGGAGTCCAGACCCAACAGGCAGCATTGCAGATATGGCAAAATTAACTTGCGGACGATCCTGGGGCCCACTTAGGGTATTTAAAAAGCTTCAAATAATATGACTGAATGCGCAGCACGTACTATGGTGATGGAGTTGTCCTGCATAGAACTACCAATCCCAGCATGCAGGAAATTACACACGCACCGAGCGGAGCCCACTGGGGGCAGTATAAAAACAATCAAGCACATAGAGTTGCACAAGAGCACGACTCACTGCGCTACATTCATATGAAGAGTGACCTTTGAGAAAGAGGACAGCACCTCGAAACGCGTCAGGTCTTTGAACAATTACTGAAAGGATTACAATGCAAGTTGCCTGCTTTGAAAATAAAAGCCGTGTGGTTTTTCATCTGCATCGTGTGCGTCCCTGCAGCTTTCGGGCATTTGTTGGAACATTTAAATTCACGGCAGCCCTGCCGTGGGGGACAGCACCATCCTCGAAATGGAAGGAGGCTGCTTGGTCGGAACGGAGTCCAGACCCAACAGGCAGCATTGCAGATATGGCAAAATTAACTTGCGGACGATCCTGGGGCCCACTTAGGGTATTTAAAAAGCTTCAAATAATATGACTGAATGCGCAGCACGTACTATGGTGATGGAGTTGTCCTGCATAGAACTACCAATCCCAGCATGCAGGAAATTACACACGCACCGAGCGGAGCCCACTGGGGGCAGTATAAAAACAATCAAGCACATAGAGTTGCACAAGAGCACGACTCACTGCGCTACATTCATATGAAGAGTGACCTTTGAGAAAGAGGACAGCACCTCGAAACGCGTCAGGTCTTTGAACAATTACTGAAAGGATTACAATGCAAGTTGCCTGCTTTGAAAATAAAAGCCGTGTGGTTTTTCATCTGCATCGTGTGCGTCCCTGCAGCTTTCGGGCATTTGTTGGAACATATATATATATATATATATATATAGCACTCCACACCACCGGTTCCCTTTGACCGGGCTTCTCACCAGTGGACCTTCAAGTCACACGAAGGTATGGGGCCCTCTCCCCAGGCCGCGGCGGCGGATGGTCTGCTGAATGGAACCAGCTTGAGTAGGAGGAAGCTGGGTCTCTGACAGAAGAGCAATGGCTGTGTTCAATGTGTGGTGCAGATTAATAATAAATATCTCGATCAGCACCGCAGCTTGAGTGATGCCTTCTGCTTCGTGCAGCCACTGATGTTACAGAATGTTATAAGTTGTCACAGAGCTCATTCAGAGTGCGGCAGCCATGTCTGGGCTTCTGTCACACCTCCATAGCTCTACTGGAATTCTGAAAATAGTAGCATAGCCATGGGTGCAGGGGAAAGCTCAATGTACTTGAGCGCTAGGGTTGGCCGAGCAATACTACGCCCATGCACGGAACTCCGCGGAATTTAGCTGAGTTTCTCAGTAACTCCACGGAATGAAACTCCGCGGGCTCTGGTTAAACTAAAGACCTATCAGCCTCCTGGATACTCTCCAGAAGGTGTACGCCAGACAGCGGTTAAATAAACATAACAATTGGATTGAGGGTACTGAAATTTTGACTCCATACCAAGCGGGATTCAGACCTTAAGTTAGCACCATTAATTAAGTCCTAAGGCTGTTGCTCTTCCTCTGGAAATACACCCGATTTAGAGAAAGACACATCAATATTGCTTTTGTTGACCTTAGAGCTGCGTTTGACCTGGTCCCCAGGGGGCTATTGTCGGCATATTTGAAGGAACTAGGGGTCCCAGAGGCCCTTCTTGCTCAATTATTAAGCCTTCACCAGAATAACTATGCCCAGGTTAGCTGGGGGGCAACTAACTGGTAGAATCCCAATATGTAGAGGAGTCAGGAAAGGGTGTGTCCTAGACCCCACCCTATTCTCCCTATATGTGAGCGATATAGTGGGAGCCCTTTCACAGGGGATTAAAGATGCACCAAAATTGGATGGGGCTAGGGTTCTCACACCACTTTTTGCTGACGACACCCTTTGAATCTCCCAGACTCCTATGAGACTTCAACAGATTTTGGCGAATTTTAACGTTTTCTCCTCTACCAATGGCCTTGAGATTAATATCTCAAAAACAAAATTTATGACAGTTAGACCGCACAAGTTGTTCAAGCAAGCCCTGACCTTGGCTAATGAGAATCTGGAGCGAATCCATAGATTTGAGTATTTGGGTATATTGCTTGATAGCAAATTATTGTGATTCCCCACATAAAGAAGAGAAGGGTGTGATTCAGGATCAAGCCTCAGTGATCTATAGGAAATTACAGGGAACAGCTTCGCGAGGCCTACACCTCGCTCTAGAACTATTGAAACTAAAGGCCCAATCTGCTGCCTAATATGGGGTCGAAATATGGGGTTATGCAAATCTAGATTCACTTATTATAAATGAAAATAAGTTTGTTTGCTCGCTTCTCCATCTTCCCACGAGTACTCCTTTTAATCCTATGCTCTTGGACATCAATACAAAAAGAGTGAGGGACCTCGCTAGACTAAGGCCCTTCTAATATTGGGTGAGGCTTTGGACTACTGAAGAGCTGCAGCTATATCGGAGGACAGTAGAGGAATTGCTAGCCCTTGATACAGGCCTCACCTTTCAGTGGTTCAAACACGTTCTCCACTGGTTTGACAGACTTGACCTTAGTTACGTTTGGCTGGATCCTGGCTCGTTGGCGGTTACTTCCAAGCTGCAATTAAAAACTCGCTATTGGGAGTACATTCAGGCCAGTCTCCTCCATTGCACTACTCATGGTGGGCTGACAAATCAATTTCTGCTCATTAAGGATAGCACCTGTTGCAAAACTTTTCTTGATCTACCGCTCTAGCAATTGGCAAAATTGCATTTTTTAAAATGTCATTATGACACACTGGAATTGGGGTCATTTACGGCATCATGATACACCAGCAGGTGCGCTGGCCACGCGGCTGCTTGCTCTTTGTGCTCTTAGTCAGTGAATGAAACAGTACATCATGTGCTGTTTTTTTGTCCAGCATACAAAAAGCCTAGAGGGAAATGGATACGCCCATTATGTAATTATCTTGATGTCCCAAGGTATTTGGAGGCACTAAGAATCTTGACGGGTGATACTACCATTTACACATTTTTGCTGTAAGTAAATTTATATTCTTAGTAGGCCTCATAAGGAAAGCGAATGGCCTGAAACTCTAGACTAGCATAAACCGGTTCATAGTACTATATTGACAGTTACCAATCATTGGTCGTGGCGGTGTCCTTACGGATGTAGTCTGTGTATTATGATAAGCTCCAGCATTCTCTAGGGAAATATGGAGAAACTTGGAACACTCCCAAAATTCTGCCTTTTGTTTAGCTGCTTTATAAGCCAACCTCAAGATAAAGGGTGGAACTAGAGTTGGGTGTATCAATTGTTACCTATTTGCACATCTATTGTTTTTTATCCTTTCAAAATGAGTTTAACCTTAATGAAATATGTATGCAGAGATTTTATGCTGCTATAAAATTTTGGAAACTTGTTTTTCTTTTAAAATGCGTTTATGATTGCTGTTTATGGACTAAGCATGCTGAGATATAATTACAAAACTGTATGAAACTATTTACAAAGGATTGTTTTATGATTGTAAGTTTTATGGAATACATTTTTCTGAAAAAACCTTTACTACTACTACTACTAAACATAAATATACACATATATATATATATATATCTATAAATATATATATACATCTATATATGTGCAGAGAGTTTGTCCAAGGACTGAAGGTGCACTCTCATTTCAGGCTTTTATTAATTAGGTAAAACACAATTCTGGTGTGCAATAATTAATGTCAATGCTTCCTTATGCGGTTCTGATTTAACAGTCCTTGATCACAGGAATTTATCATGAAAATGTTTGCTACGCTGGAATACTGTCACATAATACTTGCCACATTGCATATTGATCGTTTGTGCCCTCTGATAGGTCTCCTCAATAAGTTCTTCCTTGTTGCATGTTGGGACAAGTAGTTCTGGATCAGTATCATTTGTACCCTCCAGTGGGTCAGCATTAACAAACATACCGGTTTTGTGAATAAAAGGTTCAACGCCACTGAACGATCAAAGTGTGGCTGTTCTATTACAAACTACCCGGAACAGCTGCTTCAATTTGGCGGTGGTGCGCCCTCCCGGCGGGACAGCCGTAAAACATGTGCAGAGAGTTTGTCCAAGGACTGAAGGCGCACTCTCAGTTCAGGCTTTTATTAATTAGGCAAAACACAATTCCGGTGTGCAGTAATTAATGGCAATGCTTCCTTACGCGCTTCGGACTTTACAGTCCTTGATCACAGGAATTTATCATGAAAATGTTTGCTACGCTAGAAAACAGTCACATAATACATGCCACATTGCATATTGATAGTTTATGCCCTCTGATAGGTCTCCTCAATATATATATATATATATATATATATATATATATATATATATATCTATATTCACTGAAAAAACCATAGGTTTTAGGGACAGTTATAGTTAGTTGGACATTGCACTCGTACAAAACCCGTGAAATTCCCCCGTTATAGTTAGTTCAGCTAACTATAACTCGCGCCCCCGCAATGCACTGCCGATGACGTCATATATTACATCACTCATGACATGGTCAGTGACATCACTGATGACATCACTGATGACATCATCCATGTGATAATTTGATGCATCTTCTCACACCCTAATATAACTTTTGATACACCCACTGTAAATTACAGACTGCCATTGTCAAAACCATAGACACTCCAACACCAATTAATATATACACACTCACTGTCCCTAAAACCTATGGTTTTTTCAGTGAATTTCAAAGGTTTTTTAAATGCTAATTTCTAACTATAACGTGTCTGAAACCTATGGTTATTTCAGTGAATTTCAAAGGTTTTTTAAATGCTAATTTCTAACTATAACGTGCCTGAAACCTATGGTTTTTTAAGTGAATTTCAAAGGTTTTTTAAATGCTAATTTCTAACTATAACGTGCCCCTCCCCCTCCCTTCACCACTGTGCAAATGCGCCCCGTGGCGCGTTTTAAGTTGGGGGATTAAGTCCCCTTGAATCATGAGGGTCCCTGGGGTCCAACTAGCCCACCCTGTACCTCCAGTATGCGCCAGGGAGCTGCGTTGCAGAGAGGTGTTCAGAGGCCACGCCCCTTTTTACACCTCTCTGCAATGAAGCTCTGTGGCGCTTTCTGGACGTACCTGGTGGGCTAGTTGGCCCCCAGGGACCCTCAGGATTGAAGAGGATTCAATTCCCCATCTTAAAACACGCCAGGGGGCCTGTTTGCACACATGTGACCTGAAGCCCCGCCCCCTCCCTTCACCACTGTGCAAATGCGCCCCGTGGCGCGTTTTAAGTTGGGGGATTAAGTCCCCTTGAATACTGAGGGTCCCTGGAGTCCAACTAGCCCACCATGTACATCCAAAAAGCGCCACAGTACTGCGTTGCAGAGAGGTGTAAAAAGGGGCGTGGCCTCTGTACACCTCTCTGCAACGCAGCTCCCTGGCGCATACTGGAGGTTCCTGGTGGGCTAGTTGGCCCCCAGGGACCCTCAGTATTCAAGGGGAATTACTTCCCCTTCTTACAACGCACCAGGGGGCGTGTTTGCAGACTGCTGCAGGGAGGGGGTGGGGCCTCCGGCACAATGCCATTTTTTTTTTTCTCTTATTTTTTTTTTATGGGAGGGGGGCTGCGTGGCCCCTCTTCCCTCGGCCACTTTTGGCCCCGGGGACCCCATCCCCGGGGCCTCAGCATGTTCTTTTTATTTTTAAAAAGCAAAAACGGGAAGGGGCCGCGTGGCCCCCTTCCCTGGGCCTCTATTGGCCCCGGTGACCCCATCCCCCAGGGCATGCCCACTGTTTTTTTAAAATAAAATATTGGGAGGGGGGCTGCGTGGCCCCCCTCCTCAGGCCATTTATGGCCCCGGGGACCCCATCCCCCGGGGCCGGCCTTTGTGTCTTTTTTTATTTTTAACAAATAATGCCTTTTTTTGGGAGGGGGGCTGCGTGGCCCCCCACCCGTGCCACTAATGGCCCCGGGGAACCCATCCCCCGGGGCCTGGCCACTTGTTGGGGACCGTGGGGGGGTCCCCAATCCCCGCACGGTCCCGCCGGCTCCCCGTGTTCTGCGGGAGCCGGCATTGCTTTTCCATAAGGGGAGCTGCTGACATGCAGCTCCCCTTATGGAAAAGCAATCTGCTTTGCTTCATTGAAGCAAAGCAAGTTTGCAATGACAGGACGGGAGCCGCGCGGCTCCGTCCTGCCATTGCAAACAACAGTGTCCCGGGGTAGGCATCCCGGGACACTGCAGGAGCCGGCCCTGGGGGTGGCGGTCCCCAGGGCCACCACAGGCTCCAGGAGGGGGCCGCGCGGCCCCCTCCCAACATCAACTGAGCCCGGGGAGGTGGTGGTCCCCGGGCTTCGAGGTCCGAAACGGACCACCACATTTCTTTTCTAAGTGCCCCGGGGAGGTGGCGGTCCACGGGGCGTGTGGGGGCTGGAGCCCCCACACAGGTGATTAAAATTTAAAAAGAAGCCCCGGGGGTGGCGGTCCCGGGGCTGCGGGAGGGCGGAGAGGGCGGAGAGCCCTCCCGCACCATTTTTTTTGTTAAAGCCCCGGGGGGTGGCAGTCCCCGAGGCTTGGGGGGCCTTAGAGTCCCCCCCTATAAAATATAAATCAACTCCCGCATGCCCCCGGGACTTGGCCCACCCGGGGGCAAAATAGCCTCGAAGCGCGGGAGACCAGCGCTTTGATTTTTTATCACGGCGGGATCCGCGCACCCTAAGCGCATCCCGCCGATTTTAAAAAAATGCTTTTTCTGCCCAGGGGTCCTTGTGGGACCCCTGAGCAGACCTAGGGGTCAGGGTGTTTCTACCCTGCCCCCTTTTTGCGTTTTGCGCACTTGTTTCTGTGCCTTGGTTCTACCGAGGGACAAAATGGCTGCCAACACTTCCTGATTTGGAGTGTTGACAACCACTTGACAGCCAATTAGCATGCAGCTCGTGATCGGGAGGGTACGCGGACCCTACTCGGCCATAGATATATATGTAATTTTACTTTTGATTTTCTCAGGAACTACTGAACGGATTTACACCATTTAAGCAAAAGGCACGACTCTGAACCAAGGGCTACCTTTTTGCCAAATTTGGTGTAATTCCGTTCAGCAGTTCGGGCTTTAGCTGCGACTAAAGGTTCCTATGGAAAATTGCATTTGGAAAACACGTTTTGGGACCCCCCTTTTTTCTCGGCCCCCACTTGACGAATCACCCCGAGACTTTCAGGATAGGAGCGGACCGCAGCGGGCCATAAGTTTTGAAAATTTCGCGAAGATTCGTCGACCGGCGCCAAAGTTATTGGAAATAGAATGTTGTGAATTTCCTATGGAAAATAGGTCCTAACTATAACTATCTACTGGCGACCGCCAGTAGATAAAATATATATATATATAGATATATATACATCTATATATAAAGACATAATACTTGCCTGCTAAATACTTACATTTTCATTGTAAAGTCATGCATTGTAAACGCATATGTGTGGTAAAGGCATGCGTTGTAAAGGCATGCGTGGTACAGATGCAGTCGTAGTAATGACCACATTTTAAAAGCATGCGTTGTAATTGCATGCGTGATTCTGTCATACAACCATGGGGAAATGGACTGAAGTTTCATGACTACATTGGCATAGCTAACATCTTTATCCATGCCTGCTTCTACTGTGGCATTAAACCTATATTCAAGGTCCAGATACAGCCTTGAAAGATTTCAAGTAAAGATGAGAGTAATACCATATACTAGCTGAGCCACTTTAGACGGCATTGTCACTTTAGGACAGAGGCAGTGGCGTAACACAGGCCCCCCGCATTCTCTGTGGTGCGGGGGGCCCCCAAGCTCCAGGGGGCCCAATCAGCACAGTACTCTGGCCGGACAGCCCCTGATTGAGTCATTGATTCCACGTACCTTGCATGGGGCCCCCCCCCAGAATTTTCGTTATGCCAGTGGACAGAGGGTGACCTCTCAGGGCTTCTCAACAATCAGAGATGCGTTCTAAACCTCACATTACCACACTGTGTGTACTTAGGACAGTGTATCCAGAGGCGTAATGCAGGCCCCCACAAACCCTACTGTGCAGGGGGGGTCCCAACCCATCAGGGAGCCCCATCCAGCTTAAGGCCAATTAATACCTTTGAGATACGGGAGACTAAAGGGCCCCTCTTCACATTTTGCAGGAGTGAGGGACATTTTTTGTGTTAAGCCACAGAGTGTATCAGTGGGAGTTTGAGAACCGTCCAGGACTATATTCAAGCCCTAAGGTGTCACTGTATTCAAGTCCTAAGGTGTCACTGTATTCAAACCCTAAGGTGTCACTGTATGAAACCCTAAGGTGTCACTGTAGTCAAGCCCTAAGGTATCACTGTATTCAAACCCTAAGGTGTCACTGTATTCAAGTCCTAAGGTGTCACTGTATTCAAACCCTAAGGTGTCACTGTATGAAAACCCTAAGGTGTCACTGTAGTCAAGCCCTAAGGTGTCACTGTATTCAAGTCCTAAGGTGTCACTGTATTCAAACCCTAAGGTGTCACTGTATGAAAACCCTAAGGTGTCACTGTAGTCAAGTCCTAAGGTGTCACTGTATTCAAACCCTAAGGTGTCGATGTGTTCCGTAAGTGGTCAGGCTGAGTCTTGGACACACCTGTGAAACAGCACAAAGTTCATGGTAGGTGGAACAAGAGAGAGAAGCCTGACTTCTACTCTGAGTGAGTGCTGCCCCACCCCGTTCTCAGTGTGCCAAGACACAACTGCTGCAGAGAGCTGTGGCACTTGAGGAAGCAAAGAACTGATTGGCTGGCCTTTCTTTTCTCAGCCTCTTTGATGTTGGTCCATTGAAACACAATATGTAAATTGAATCTGTGCGTGATCAGATTGGGAGCGTTGAGTGGGAGCCAGGCCACGCTTATCCACCGGCCCGTTTGTAAACAGACAAGGAGCCACATAATGGAGGCCTCTTGCGCGGGAAACGTCTACACGGTCTGCACGTGAACTGTGGACTCGGTGCCTGGCGTGGGTCCTCAGCAGTTGTGGCCAGGTAGGTGGGCCTATGACCCACCACTCTTGCACTACCTCTGGTGCACTACTTCTGTGGGAACAAATATAGTTTATCTGAGGTGTCAGTTCTCCAACGTTATTGTAAGATAACAATTCTGTGCTTCACAAAACACCTAAATAAATAAGTGTATGACTGGGAAGAGAGCTCCGAGTGGGGAAGGAGAGGTCTGTCTGTCAGCGCTGCCTATATCAGGGCTCAGGGTCCATGACTTCAAAGAGGGGAGACGGGAGCTTGGAACTGCTCACTCGAGTCATGCGGACGGCTTGTGAGTAAGTACAACGCTTGGCAGGGCTTCAGCACCCCTCCCCCACCCCCGGGGTCAATCGGCTGATTTTGGCTCCATGTACAAAGGTTTCTCTGTGGTGTGTGTGGAGCATCGAGGGCAGCAGATTATTGCAACAAAAGGATAATAAAAATGCCATGTCCTGCACCGAGCCGGGTATAGCAACTCTGAGCAGAAACTGGAGTACAGACACCAAGACTTATTTTAAAAAAACAGCGACGCAGGCTCTGTCTCGCCGCCCTAACGCTGCACAAATACACAAATGTTTTCCAAGAGACAATAAAAATGCATTTGTTTTAGCGAGCTTTGGTGTATGGAAACCTATGAAAATTTGTAATTTGCCAGGATTTTTTTGCTTTGGGTCACATGCATGAAAATTGCATTTTCATTTGCATATAAGATAGTGTTATTCTCTCCCACAATGCATTGTGTGTGAAAAAGCTCTGCAAAATGTAAACTTCTGGAGTAATAATTCAACTTACCAAGTGAACAAAAAAGAACATTACAAATCAATTTAAAATCCAGTTTCTAGCCTTGAATCAAAATCAGTGTAGTCACATTTAAAGACCACTTTCTCGAAATATTCCAAGGCTGTTTTGTTTTAGAAGGTCCACAGCGTTTGTAATGTCTCGTGTAATATGTAGGCGGTACAAGTTGGGGCATGTACTGGAGGGCAAATTCCAGTGTGAGATCTTTTGAAAGAAACCATCTCCAGCAGTCACCATTCTTCATCGCTCTCCTTTTATTAGGTCGTCTTTCGTCATCATTCCTTTCATGTCTCCCACACGCCTCCCTCAACATTTCTTTCTCGCTCATCTCCCTCCCCACCTCAATATTAACAAGGAGATCAGGTATTACAGGGGATGGAGACCTTGAGGGACTGGAAAAAGATTGTCTCTGTGTATTGTAGCATGCTATGTTGACATTAGCGCTCTGGGGTAAATGCTGAGATTGGCTCTGCCAATCAGAATGCTTTGAAAGTTGGCCCTGGTCAATGTTGTTTACCCCCCATTCTGCAAATCAGGGGCGTAAAGCAGACAGGGCCATTTTATCGGCTTGTGTACCTGTGTCGATGAGATTAGGCGGGTAGGTAGTCATCGTTTTGTTCTGTACATCATTCCGTGAACACAGGATTCAAAGTCTGTTTATTAATTTCTTTTACGTCACAGCAGTGGAACCCAAACTTTGTTTGACATCATAGGGAAGAGCTAGCTTCGTCCGTGGTGTCTCCATACACAATAGCGAAGCAGTGGAATGGCAGATGTCAGTCTTCAATCTCACCTGGGTTTCACCGCTTTACTCTGAACATCGGTCTCAGCAGATCCCAGAGAGAAGGAAAAGCTATGTACCAGTTCTCCAGTCAGACCCGCTTCTGACAGGGGATTAAATACTGTGGCTCTTAGAGAGTCCCCGGCTCTGGAAAACAGCTCGAGGAGGGGGGGGGGGGGGGGGTTTAAGATGCGAAGTGTCTTCAGGAGCGTGGCCAGACACCAGGTCTAACTTGTTTTATATTTGGGGCTGGGGCTTGAGAGGGAAGTGGGGTTAGTGGCTAGGCAACAGGTTTCCAATAATTGACAAGGAAGGGGGGGTTAATGCAGATGGTGGTGGATGTTGGTGGCAGAACACCAGGTATCTATTTTTTTAATGTTCGTCAATGTGAAGGGTAATTCTGAAGATTCTTTGGGTAGGACTGTTGAGTTTTTGGGTTGGGCGGGGAGAAATTGCCAGGTATCATTTTTTTTTTGCACACACAGCTTGTGTTGGGGGTGGGGGGTTGAGTCAGGTGAGGACATTTTGTGCTTGGGACTCATATGACTTATTTTCCTTGTGCAGCTCAAAAGAGCAGGGTAATTTAAGGAGGCCTCTATAACTAAAAAGTATGGACGAACAGTTGTCCCTGACCAAGTTTCCACCTCATGGCACCAAGTGACATCATAGGCAACTCAAGCTTTGCTGTCATCTGTCTAATAGAATTTGTAACCCCCTAAGTGGAAAAAAATACTGTTGACAGCTACTCATTTATAATTCTATACGTTTTGTATTGTTCTCACAGACAGTTACTGTTAATAGTGGATTCTGAAAATGGTTATTCACTGCTAGAACGCAACACTATTGGTATACAACCGCGGATTGTCAATGCAGCTACATCATAGGAAAAGCACTTACTTCCTCTCTTCTCTCCCATCTTGCACCCTCACCATCAGCTCAGATCCATAATTATAGGGTCGACAACACATGCTTAAAGCCCAAGGGTGTTAATTGCTGTTAATAAGCAGAGTAGTGGGAAATAGACCATAAGTAATCCAAAACTTGCTGACACTTCATAAAAGGACAGTGGCATTCCTACCAGCATCGGAAAGATTACGGTTTTAGAATTTTCATAATGTGTGTATCCATTATCCCCCATTCAGCATATAATGTGTCAGAGACTATAATTAAGCGTTAATTTTCAAATGTAATAGATCTGATTGAGATGTTAGATGGATGAGATGCTTTCTGTAACATGCAAGAACAAAACATTATTCTTGAAGTGTTTGTGCTAAAAAGGTAACTATGTGTCTAAGTGTACATCTTTTATGATATATAAAATACAACAGCAGTCATAAGTTGACGATCTGAGAAACGAAGGTGAGACGTTTTCTCTTTGTTGTAGGAATTGAAAATTATTCTGCACCTACTGCCTTGTTGTGTGTCATGTTAAGTTAGCATCCATGGCCCCATTTTAGCTTAATAGCCGCCATCTTGTATGAAGATCGAAACTAACTTCGGAACCCCTTTTGCTTGTCTCAGCAGAAAGCAGCTCCAGTATTGTCTTATGTTTCTCAAGGCTAAGCTTCGCTGTCCTAATGAGTGTGTTCAATGTATCTTCGCATACCAATCTTGCTTGATAGGCTCGTTCTCATGCTCTACAGTGGCAGGCACGGTTGGGGCGGCCTTGGAGCTGAGATAATGTGTACCCGATCCCAGGAGTGTAGCTCATCTCAGCAGTGCCTCCATTGTTAACCTGCTCTAACCGGAATTTTCCAGTAGAAGGCAGGTCCTGTGGGTGATCGAAATGTATAACTTAGTGTGTATTGCTGTTGGGGGTCAATCCCTCGGCAGCTGATTAGGGTGACTGGTCAGACTGGACTCCGCTGCAGCGCAATTGACTAATAAACGACTTGGTTTGCATTCTCTACTGCTTGGTCGACTCTTCTATATTGGGAAGGCAAGAGGTGGTCGTGAGTGACCCGAGTGGCCCTTTTCGGGTGACTTCCTTCAGTTGGCGCCCGAAGAGGGACTCCATCGGGCTGACCCATCTCGCCCGTAATCGGGTGTGGAGGTCGGGGTTGCGTCCGGTTGGATGGGCGGATCGGGGATCCCCACATGATAGAGCTCAGTTCTCGCAGCTGCCCCGCCTGTCTGATCGGGTGGCGCCTCGTCTAGTGGTCATCCCGGCTGGGGTCCTGAAAGGCGAAACCCTTGGATTTGACCGTTTGGTCCGAAGAGTCAGCAGTGGAGAATAACTTTGTTTGACCTGTGTGCACCAGGTGAGTTTGTCTTGGTTCTTGGTAAATATGGCGCCATCTTAGCTGTTTGAACTTGGTAGGTCTGTGGACCGTTTAGAGATACAGGGTGTCTGCGGATACCCTGCCAGGCAACTGAGTGAATTTGGCTTACTTTTGAAAATGTCTGGGGCTTGAGCCTGTCTCTCTTTGGTGCAGTCTGTGGACTGTCTTTGGAACAAGCGCTTGAATTTGTTTGGGTTCTTTGTGAACATGGTGCACCATTAGTTTGACTTTGGTACGATCTGAGGGTCGTTTTGGACTAAGCGCTTAGAATATTGGAACTTTTGTATTTGGTACCAATACTTTGTTGGAAGGGGTCTGTTGACCTGCTTTGGAAGAGCTGTTTGTAACATATTTGGTTGAGCGTGGTGTGTGTAGGTAAGAATGCCTTGCTTTGAATGCCTTGCTTTAGCAAGTTGTGCTGTGTGGGATGTCTTTGTTGTTCTGCTGATGCTCGATTGGAAGAGAAGCAGCCTGCGCCCACAGAGGGCACACCGAATTATGATATGTATATTAAGCATGGCCTTGGCCCTATTATGTTTAGTACACTATGGCACAAATATACTAGGGACAATGCCGAGTTGTAGTGGCCACTGACAGGTACTTTCGATGACCAAAAACTGAATTACTTACAAGATAAATTGTTCGCAAAAAGGAGTAGACAGTCAATGTTTGATTATCTTCAAGTATGGCAACGGGAGGCCAAACAGAGACGAATGAGAGCAGAAAAGGAGGCCAGAAAAGAAAAGACGATGACATTGACCCAGAAAGCGGTAGCTTCTGACAGACAGAAAATAGAGAAAGGAATAGAGTGTGCAGACAGGAGGTTTAGGTTACAAGCTAGTAAGTCTTATGTTTCTAGGGAAGAAGATGACCAGTTTGTGAAAGAACTGTTGGAGGCTCGGCCTCCGCCACCATATGCCCCACACAAAATATATCCTGCTGTCCCCGTGTCTCAGCCCTCCGCCCCACCTCCTGTCTCTGTAGCCCCCGTTTCTGTCGCCAACGGCCAGAACAGGTTGGTCACCACTCCCCCCTCGTCTGTCCCAGTTTCGTTACCTGCAGTGACTGCAACTGCAAGTCTCCCAGCCACACCTATTGCCTCAGCATCACTCTCTCCGGCCCTTTTGCCCGCTTTGCACCCTCTGATCTCATCGTTGCCAGATTTGTCGGTTATTGCCTCTCCCTCTAACATCCTAACACCATCCGCAACACCTTCGCTAAACATAAATACGCCAGTGCGTGGATTGGGCAGTGGGCAATGGGCTGCTGCGAAGGAGAAATTGGGACGCGTGTTGATGCAATCTGATGTGGGAGACGAAGAGAAGAAGTTGGTAGCTAATCAGGCGGCCCAATGGGCTCGTAGCCCAATTTACAGTATAGAGGATGTGTGGGCTGTGTTGAAGGACAGTGAGCCGTTCATACAGCAGCATGCTCTTCGGCTCATGTCAGCAACTCTGATTGGATTGTGGGAGCAATGCTTCGGTGGCGTAGCACCTCAGACCATTTACGATATTAGGGACGGTGTGTATACATCTGGTATGGAGCCAGACCAGGTTTTCGGTAGTGTTGCTGTGTTATTTGGCAATCGCGGACGGCTGGCGCAGAAGAGCCCCACGGTGATCACCCAATTCTCTATGAGGGAAGTGCATCCTCTGTACAACCCTGAGGTGCCCGAGTTACGCAATGCGCAGGACGTGGTCGTGCAGTAACGGGTTAAGGGCCGTTTTCAGGAGTAGTGGGTTGACACTCTGTGGAAGAGGAGTGAGGTCTTGTCTTTTAGGAGTCAGTTGCCCGACCCTAGGAAAAATCCCACCGCGTACTATGAGGAATTGACAGAAGCAGCTTCGTCGACTGTTATGACATTGGCAGACATTGAGTTGTTCTTTGGGTTATTGGTGCCAGTTGACATTTGGCGGCAGGTGCATAAGCAGGACCACGCTGCGGAGTTGGGTGGTACTTGGGAGGAGATTAGGGCGTGGGACAAGGAGAGGAAGCCTGACGAGAAGCCCAAGGCTGAGATACTTGCTCTACCAGGTCGAATTATTACGTATATGCACTCCCTTATTCCCCCTAGAAGAGTAGATTGGGACAAGTTAGCGGCATGTCGACAGAAGAAAGATGAGAGTGTATCGGACTTCTTCACCAGGTTTGAGGGAGTGTTTCTGGATTTTAGCGGCCAAGATTTGTCGGTGGAGGGAGGTGTCCAACTGTTCGTTAACAGGTTTGTTACCAACCTGCTTCCAGAGATCGCGACCATTTTGCAGGCTTCGGAGAGCATGTGGACTACCTCCTCCCCCTCAGTGATATTGAGCATGGCACAGTATTATGAGCATCGAGAAAATGAGGAGAAGGAGAAGGTTGAGAAGAAAAATAAGGAGTTGAAGACGAAGGTGTTAATGCAGCAGGTATCTAGGGGGAATGGAAGGGGACGTGGTATTGGTCCGGCCCGGCAGTCGCCCCTCACGAGCGGAAACACTGCGCCTGTGGGACCGAATCAGTGTGCATATTGCAGGGAGGAGGGTCATTGGCGTAGCGAGTGTCCGGTGCTATTGCAGAAGGTTGCGGTTCCTAGAGGACAGGGTTTCAGGGGAAGGGGACGTGGAAAAGGGGGACAGGACAGAGATCAGGAGGGCGAGACAGCTCCAGGTCGCTCTGACCAGAATTATTTCGATGACCCCAAGGGGAGACAGTATTATCATGATGACTATGATTTGGAGGATATGACTGTGTTGTCTCACAGCTAGGATGGCCAGAGGCAGGGCGAGGGACCAGTGCAGATACCTGTAGATCAACGCGGACCCTATGTTACTGCTGATTTGCAGGGATCGCCGAAGGAATTGCTGGTGGATACAGGTGCGATGAATAGCTCTGTTTCTCATTCGTTGGTCCCGGGGCAGCCCTGTCTGGCCAAAATAATGTCTCGGTAGGCTTTTCTGGTGTGCCGGTTGTAAGCCCCATTTCCAAGCCCCTTGCCCTGACCATTGGTCCCTTCACCGTTGATTCAAAATTTTTGCTGACATCTAATTGCAGAGAGAATTTGATGGGATTGGATCTATTGAAAAGGTTGTGTGCTACAATTTACTGTTCTCCGGAAGGAGTACACATGACAATGGGGCCTTCCGTGGTAAGTGCGAAACAACATTTGTCAAGGGAGGCCCCACTTCCTGTTGAATTCCAGGATGTCCCGCCTACGTTGTGGGCGACAGGTGACACAGATGTAGGGTTGTTGGAGATACCACCAGTTTCCATTCAGGTCGAGGATAATGCGGTTTTGCCTCGTATCCCTCAGTATAAGATACCACAAGCAGGGGAACGAGCCTTGTTGCAGATTATACAGGATTTGATTAAGTCAGGAGTGGTGGAGGAGACAACTGCGAATGTGTGTAACAGCCCTATCCTTCCTATACTCAAGAGGTCACCTACAGGCTCCTCGGATGATCATCCAGATGTATATCGCTTTGTGATTGACCTGTGTGCAGTAAACAAAATAGTGGTTCCTCAGTTCCCGGTGGTCCCCGACATTACAACGCTTATGACAATGATTCCTTCCTCCGCCAAATTCTTCTCAGTCATTGATTTGAAAAATGCATTCTTTAGCATACTTATTCACCAGGATAGTCGGTATCTCTTTGGATTTGCCCTGACTGGCCGAAGCTTTAGATTCTGTCGGGCTCCTCAAGGCTATACAGAGAGTCCCAGTATATATAGGCAAGCCCTAAAAGGTCAATTGGATTCCCTTCCCCTTCCCCCAGGTAATGTATTGCTGCAGTACGTAGATGACCTCCTGATTGCCTCCGACACAGAAGACGGTTGCAAGGCTGCAACAGTCAAATTGCTGCTACATTTGGCCAAGAATGGACATAAAGTGTCCCTTTCCAAATTCCAATATTGTCAACAGGAGGTCCCCTACTTAGGCCACCTCCTGTCGAAGGAGGGAAAGAGGCTAACACCTGAGCGAATTAGTGCCATTGTCAAGATGCCCATCCCTGAGACACAAAGGGAGGTGCGAGCCTTCATTGGCATTACTTTGTATTGTCGTAACTGGATACCTAACTACTCCTTACTAACAAAGCCACTTCTCCATTTAGTCACTAAAGATGTGCATGAACCCTTGCCTTGGACGCCTGAATGTCAGCATGCTTTTGAGCAATTGAAGATTGCGCTTTGCTCTGCGCCCGTGCTTGGCACTCCTGACTACCAGAAGCTGTTTGTGCTCTATGTGCATGAGAAAGCTGGCTGCGCGCTCTCTGTCTTAACACAGGCCTTTGGAGGTAAGCAGAGGCTGAGTGCTTATTTTTCTGCTCTGCTTAACAACGTCGCCAGAGCCCTCCCGAGCTGTCTGAGAGCTGCCGCGGATGTGGCAGTCTCTATCTGACAATCGGCGGGCTTTTTCTTGATACTGACCTCACAGTTATGGTACCTCATGCTGTGGATACATTATTGAATAAGACGAAGACGCAGCACCTTACTAGTGCGCGTCTGACCGGCTATGAATTGACCCTCTTTGCACCACACGTCACTATCAAGAGGTGTGCCACCCTGAACCCAGCCACGTTCCTACCCCTCCCTTCGGACAGTGCGGAAACGGACATACATGATTGTATGCTCCGAACGGAGGAGGAGACGAAGGGACGGGTAGACCTGACTGATGTTCCCTTATCTGAACCCCAAGGGGAACTATATGCCGATGGCTCTTGTTTCAAATTACCGGATGGCACTACAATAGCTGCTTATGCTATCACGACACTGTGCACAGTAGTTGAGACATCTCGAGTTCCTTACCAGTCGGCACATGCTGCGGAACTGGTTGCCCTCCTTCATGCCTGCGAGTTGAGCGAGGGACTGGCTGTCAATATTTATACTGACAGCCAGAACGCATTTGGAGTCGCCCATAATTTTGGGCGACTCTGGGCGGAGAGAGGGTTTTTGACATCTCATGGCTCACGAATACAACATGGTCCTTTGATACACAGACTTTTGTCTGCTTTGGCACTCCCCGAGAGGTTGGCGATAGTGAAGTGTAGTGCTCACAAGGCAATAACTGATGATGTGGGGAGGGGAAATGCGTTCGCAGATCAGACAGCAAAGGAGACAGCTCGTACGAGAATGAAAAGGATGTTTGTGGCAGGTCCTGCTAGGTGGGTTCCCGATGCTACTATGTTTGAAGACACCCTACACAATGTTAAGGAGATACAGAGTGAGGCAACAATGGAGGAATTAGCGGTTTTGCAAGAGAATACATCGCGTCTAGATGATGATTGGTGCTGGACGGATAAATCCAGAAAGCAAAGGTGGATGTTACCAGATGCGTATGTTCTTCCAGTAGTCACCATGGCCCATGGCCCTGCACATATTAGCGCAAGGGGCATCTGCAAACTACTAGACCCTGTATGGCAGAATGACAAGCTACCCGAGACAGCTGCTCATTTGGTGAAATACTGCATGGTATGCATGATGCATAACCCTGGAAAGGGTGTCCCTACACCCTCCCGCAATTTTGCACCACCTTCCTTCCCCTTTGAAGTCCTGCAAATGGATTTCATTGAGATGGAACGGGTCAATAACTTGAAATACGTCCTGGTGGTTGTCTGTGCGTTCAGTAAATGGGTTGAGGCATATCCAACTAAAGAGAATACAGCCCTAGCGACGGCAAAAGTACTGCTCAAAGAGTTTTTCCCTCGCTTCGGCTTGCCCTGTTTGATTTGGAGTGACAACAGCAGTCACTTCAACTCTAAAGTGATACAACTAGTGTGCGATGGTCTACACATCAGGCAAAAGTTCCATACTGCGAACCACCCTCAGTCAGCAGGTTTGGTTGAGAAGTACAATGGTACTCTCAAACTAAAAATGGCAAAAATACAAGAGAGCACAGGATTGAAGTGGCCAGATGCTTTACCATTAGCCCTTTTGTCTACGAGAACCACCGCTCATTCCAGAACAGGGTTGTCACCTTACAAGGTCGTGTTTGGCCGCCCCGCAAATGTCTGGGGCGTCCTGCAGCCTCGTTGCTTCTCCGAGATAGACTACCCCCTTTTAACGGATTACCTTTACCAGTTAACTGAAAGTTTGCATTCTATTCACCAACAGATCCATGAGAGCCTGCCACCGGCACCAGTGGGGCCTGGACACAGCATTCGGCATGGCGATTTCGTCCTCGTAAGAAACTTCCAGCGGAAGAAGAGCCTGGAGCCCCGTTGGAAGGGACCTATTCAGGTCCTCCTCGCTACGAGGACCGCAGTAAGAGTCGCCGTCTGAAAGAACTGGATCCATTGTCCGCACTGCCGCAAGGTACCCCTACCGTTACCCTATGACCAGTGGGTGAAGGATGGAGTATGGGATTGTGAATTTGAAAAGGTCCCAGCATTCGTTCCCTTTTCCGACGCCAAGCTGACATGGACCCAGACAGAGGAGGAGAACGACGCCATTTTGAATGAGGCAGTTCCCCCTGAAATAAAGGCTACCCAGAATTCTTGCCCTACTAGCCCACCATTGCTTGAGCCCCAGTCACCTGGCCCCTCTGAGTTTCAGCCCCTGTTTGCAGATGACTCCGTGCCCGGAGTAACTAGGTACGATTTGCGCCCTCGACGAAAGGACAGTGCACCGAAGGGAAAGTTAGACTAATAGGGAAGGACTGTGAGAATAGGGAACAGGGCGAAAAGTACCTTGCCTGTGGTACCAACGTTAGTCGAGGGAAAGGGAGATTGGTGCATTGCCCTAACTGTGAACAGCATAAACTGTGTTTGAACACTTGGTGACATACGTTGGTAGTGGTGGTACCCCAACCACCGCAGGATCCTTGTAGAAGAAAGGGCTGTGATCGCGCAGCTCCACCGAATAGTGCTCAATAGCACCATCATGGGAGGACAATAGGATCCTAGCCGCGAGGCTCTGACGGACGTTGGCATTCGTTCTTGATTACGCTTTTGTTACCTGACATCAGTGCTTGGATTGCATCTGGTATTGCTTCTGTTCACTATGTATCCGTTTGGTCGCCCAGTTGTTGAGGAGGAGCAGCCCTTTACGGAACAACGCCTAGAAAGGGGAGGGGTTGGATGGTCCAGTTGGTCAAAAGGGGGAAAGACAGTTTTCTTGATTATTGTCCTGATATCTTTGATTGCTGTGCTCGGTATATTGTGGTTTTTAGAAGAGAGATATCCTGCACATTCCCTGGTTGGCACAACGCCTGCTACCCCTGAGCACATATTTGTGACCCTATCCCCTCACAAAGGTGAACACCGGAAAGGTTATATTGACAATACGTTTGTTCAGATGTTACACCAGACCCATAGCGCGTCTAATGCAGCAAAGTGTTGGGTATGTGGGCTACTTCCCTCCGTAACACACAAGAAGGATTTCCTTTTGTCCATGCCTTTCTCTTACCTGAGTAGTTGCGAAGGGTGGTTTGAGCTGCTTAGTATGATGCGTCCCACTTCTGCACCCCCGATAATGGCCAGGACCCCTGTTGACATTCGTACTAAAGTGCAGAATGTACGCTCCAGTCATTGAGCTCCCTTTGTGGGTGGAAGGGGACCCGCTGTGTCTGGTACTGTGTTCCTGAGGTCCTGCTTGAATGCGTACAGAGGAGTACAGAACAAGTCATGGCTTCAAATGGAGATGGATGGGTTCGAGGGCTTTAACACTTCTGACTATTTCCGGTCCTTTCAGACTCATAATGTGACAGAGGACAGGCTGGTGCCGGTACCGGTAGTTAACATAACAGCTAGTTTTTGCATTGAGGGGATGGGGAAAGTTATGGTAGGGGAGAGTAGATACAACTCCACATACAGTTTGAGAGCAGGGGAAAGTCCGTCCTTAATACCCCCTCCCAATGTTTTCTTTGTTTGCGGGTCCCAGGCTTATGATTGGCTCCCAGAGGGCTGGTCCAGCAGATGTTACCTCTCTTTCCTTCTTCCCCCAGTGTACATAGCACTGTCCAATTACCATAGGCACCATCAATTGCAACGTAGGAGTGCCCACCCGTCCCGCGTTAGACGGGTTATTAACACAGATGATATTGACCAGACTGACACTACCCTACAGCAGTTCACCGATGCCATGAAAGGCCTTGTCCCCTTTTGGGGCCTTATCTCCAACAGCCTCAACATCCGTAGACTCACTAGGGTGGTAGAAGGGGTCAGTAACACTACAGCAGGGATACTTACAAATGTTACAGCTGAGCTTAGGGCGACAAGACTTGTTACGTTACAGAACAGAATGGTTTTAGACGTTATCTTGGCCGATAGGGGTGGAGCCTGTCGTGTGATTGGCAGTAGCTGCTGCGTGTACATCCCTGATAACGCCCCTAGTGTATATACAGCGATACAGAAGTTACACAAAATTGCATCTGACATACCCCAGGAGAACGGTACTTGGTCCTTTACGGGGTGGTTCTGGAGTTTGTTCGCATCCTGGGGTTGGAAAATATTCATGTTTCTAGTGGCGATAATAGGTATCATATTCACTTGTTGTTTATGTATACATTGCCTTCCTGCCTGTTGTGCCTGCTGTGTGAAAAGAATGATGCCCGCCCCGAAGTACCAGATCCCGACCCTATAGCTAGGGCCATGATGATGCAGGGGATCCAGGATTTGATGCTCATCGACGAAGGCATTTTTGAGTACTAGCCATGAGTGCCTACAGTAGTAATGCACTGAATAAAGACGCTGAGTTTAGTTTTGAACAACAGTCTGCTGCATAAGTAAATATGATTTGCCCAAATTTCTCTGTCTCTCTTAGAATTGTAAAGACCCTGACCTGATAGCACCAATAAAAATGATTAGCCATGTATGCTAAAAGGAGGGTCTGTAGGAATTGAAAATTATTCTGCACCTACTGCCTTGTTGTGTGTCATGTTAAGTTAGCATCCATTGCCCCATTTTAGCTTAATAGCCGCCATCTTGTATGAAGATCGAAACTAACTTCGGAACCCCTTTTGCTTGTCTCAGCAGAAAGCAGCTCCAGTATTGTCTTATGTTTCTCAAGGCTAAGCTTCGCTGTCCTAATGAATGTGTTCAATGTATGTTCGCATACCAATCTTGCTTGATAGGCTCGTTCTCATGCTCTACAGTGGCAGGCACGGTTGGGGCGGCCTTGGAGCCGAGATAATGTGTACCCGATCCCAGGAGTGTAGCTCATCTCAGCAGTGCCTCCATTGTTAACCTGCTCTAACCAGAATTTTCCAGTAGAAGACGGGTCCTGTGGGTGATCGAAATGTATAACTTAGTGTGTATTGCTGTTGGGGGTCAGTCCCTCGGCAGCTGATTAGGGTGGCTGGTCAGACTGGACTCCGCTGGAGGGCAATTGACTAATAAACGACTTGGTTTGCATTCTCTACTGCTTGGTCGACTCTTCTATATTGGGAAGGCAAGAGGTGGTCGTGAGTGACCCGCATGGCCCTTTTCGGGTCACTTCCTTCATTGTAAAAAATGTCTTTCAAAATTGATGGTAAAGCGGGTACTCTTACAAGTTACATGTAAAACTCTTATGAGTTTTACATGTTTGTGAAACAACTGTTTTATAATATCATTATATGAAATTGCATTAATAAAATGAAGTTTTTAATATGAATTTATGTACACTGAGTCCGTAATATCATGAGTATGTTGGAATAGGTCTTGTCACTTACTTTACCAATTGTTGCCTAGGGGTGTTATTTTTCAGAATTGTATTTTCCCTGCCCTAAGAACTACTATTAGTAGCAGGGGGTCCTTTATTTTGACATTAGATAACGGGTACTCTTAGACACATAGGGCCAGGGCTGGCTTTAGCGCTGGTGACGCCCTGTGCGACAATGTTTGTTGGCGCCCCCCAATGACCACCTCCACCAGGGATTTCCTCACTAGCACCCTTTAACAGTGCCCGTCAAGTCTCCATAACCACTGTCTCTCAGATTCATTTAGTTTTATAGCACCACTCATACGAGTGTAAGGTGTCAGAGCACTTTACATCGCACACACATTGCACAGAGACAATCATATGTGTGTAAATCAGTGTATAGAAAATGTTACATCAGACAGGACTACAAGGTGAAGTGTAGGAGTGGCATGTCATCGATACTGGTAGGCAATATAGTTTAAGGGTCCATATTCTGGAAAAGCACAAATTCAGAATTTAAAACGTAACACCATTGTTAGGGGGTTCTCTTTGATAATAAGAATAGTTTTCTACCCAAATGAACCCTTTTGGGAAGGTTAGGATAATAAAAAGACTGTGCAAAAATCATATAGCTCTAACATATACCTTGCAGCTTGAATGCAGCTCTTTGATGACAGTTAATAGCTCAATGTTCTATATTAGGATTTTGACTTATAAACTACAAGTAACAAAAAGAGCTCTTTTATAGAAGCAGTAACCCACTGCCCTATTTACATTATTTGTACTTTGTGATCTGCATGGTACACATTCTTAGCAGCAGGCATTTTAACCCTCTGCGCTACCTTAGGATGAGTCAAAATTTCCACTAGACAAACCTCCGTTCTCTTTCCAGGAAGACGATTAATCACCGGAGGTATCTTGACATTTTAATTAATGCCTGAAAATTGCTGGAGGCCAGGAACGCAGCAGCAGGTGCTTTTAAAATGTTAATATCCTTTAAAAAATGACGCCCCCACCCCAAGTCAGCGCCCAGTGTCGTGGCACCGATCGCACCGCTCTAGAGGTGCCCTGCATAGGGCCTCATTACGATGTCATTCGGAAAGCATTCCTACCGACTCCTTGTCGGAATCGTTTCTGACCTACTCAGGTTCGGGAAGTCTGACCGATTACGATGTTTCTGAACACCGTTCGGTCGGACTCCCATTGACTTCAATGGGAGCCTGTGTTCCGACCAACAACACAGGCTCCCATTGAAAAAAGGGGAGGTTGTGGAAAACCTTGCACCCTGTGGTGGGCACCCCATGGTGCCTGCCACACTGTGCATGGTTGTAAAGAGGGGTCCCATAGGTACCCCCACGGGCCCCAATGGGAGGCCTCTGGGTGAAGGGGGGCCTGCTACGGGCCCCCAAAGTCAGTTTCCAACAGCCGTTTCGTGTCGGACAGACTGATTCGGAAAGGCTGTCCGAATCTGACATCGTAATACGCCGGTCAGAAACGCGGTCCATAGACCTGTACGATTCGGCTCTGACCGACATGGAGTCTCCAAATGCCGGTTGGAACCAAGTCGGAAAGACCCAACGGTTACCTTTCCATCGCAATCAGTTGGTCGGAAATGTTTCCGAGTCGGTCGGAAACATAGGTTCCGACACGGGTTCGGAAAATCCGAATGCCGTTCGGAGCCTTTCCGACCGATATCGTAATCAGCCCCATAGTATGTATTGATCCCAGCTCCTTAGGCCCTAAATCGGATCACTCTCCACTACGACCAATATGTAACTATACATCTCTAAAATAAGAATCAACTGGGCCCATATCGATGTTCAGGGACTTTCAGCAGCATGGTTTTCACAAATGAGGCTAGATCACATGAACTTTAACAAAATGAACAAAACACAAGTGCGTACTCTTTTGCACCAAGTTTCCTGCTTCAAAAATATACAATGGAGCTAATAGGTTTTTAAAGTCTATATTATACATGATAAACATGTTTAAACCACGATTAATATGGAGAAACAGGATTGCGAAACAACCACAAACAATATTCGACAGACCTTTTGTTTTCAAGTTGTGTTTTTTGGCCAATACAATGTTTAACAAACAAAAAAACTGATGCGTGAATAACTTATGTTAAAAACTATGAAGTATACCGATTTTCCACTGTTTATGCTTTGTTTGTAATATTAAAAAGGGTACTAATCTTACTACAAACCTAATTTTATCTCACTGATTTCAAAATGTGGAGACCAATGCATTGGTTCCATCCATTAGTTTAAACACACCGCAGATCAGAGTGTTCCAATGCTCGCCCTGCTGTCATCCTTTTCCCTCCATTGCTTTTTATGCAAACATAACATGTTGTAAGGTGAACATTCCCACCCCTGGATAGCTAACAGTTGAATGCTCTATATTGATCTAGTCTTTTTTTAGGCAATGCTTAAGCGGCGTTTACAATAAGGGCCAGATTAGTTTTTCTTTACTGAGACGTTGGGCGACATTGGAAACCTCTTGTTGGAGGCAGTTGAATGTTCATGATTTTGCCCGAATTTGCCATGGTGACGTTTAACCCACCTATAACATACACAACAGGGCTATTTTTCACATGCTGGATGTCCTACCTAGGAAGGGTGAAACATCGTTGGATCAGAAAAGCATCAGAGGTAAGGTGGCGGCTAGAACTTTGGGGAGTTTGGAGCTCTTGGGCACAGCAGGGCACTGAAAAAGTGACTTTGCCAGGGAAGGAGAGGAGCTGCTGAGAAGCAGGCAATGGTGTGATGGGAGTGGAATGTGGCAGTGCTCCTGGCAGTAGCAATGGTTTCATGCGGCTGTGAAAGGTCACTGGACCTGCCCTTTTTTGATCTTACCTTTTAGCACCTCTTGTGAACCTTATCAAAACTTACTGTAGGCTTAGAGCTCACCCATTGTCACTATCACTTATTCAATGACTTGCCTTCCTTCTTCTTGCGGTTGTCCTTCTCTTAGAGCATACATACATATAATGTAATTTATTTTTTGGGAGGGTCGAACAGTTATCATTTGCTATTGGCCACTCTGCATGTCACAATGCACTTTTGCACAAATAAAATGTATTTTTTTATGTACCCATCCAAGTGGCGTCCATCATCTCATCTTGGATCAGTAAATAAAGAGCAAATGAAAATGCCGTCTGCGTCATTCCATAGGTGCACATGTGTGTCGTGACACATACGCATACATCCATCAACATGTATTCACGTGCCTACAGAATGACACAGTTGACAGCTGTGTCCCCTACATTCCACCATTCTCTTTTAAATTATTTTACCTGATAGTGCATAGCATCAGCAGTTTTGCTTTTAGCCGATGCTGCACAGCATCGGCTAATAACATTGGCAAAGGGAATAGGTCAGAAAGTCAAAATGAGACCTATGAGCTTTGCCAAAGCTTGTTATTTATTTAAAGCTTGTAAGCTTAGGGAACTATGTGAAATTGCGAGTCATACAACTATTTTGCCCACCCTGGTATATTTGCCCAGGTTTGTGGAATACTCTTTGCAGGGTATCATCCCAGTTGTGGTGCAGATTGGGGTGGAACCTCTCTGTATCTGGAGATTTTAGAGGGTCTGGAAAGGGTCAAGTTGTTTAACCATGCTCAGTTTTTTTACACTATGGCAAGGGGCAGACATCAAAATCCAAATGTTAAGTGTTAGAGCGGAAAATATGAATAGTGATGGGCAGCACAGAAAAATCGTTTCAAAAAGTCTACAAGTGGCAAATGACAAATATATGTGGGGCTATACAGAAAAGTGATGGGCAGCAAAAATACATCACGTCAACAATTCCAGATTCTGTTATTCCGGGATAAAGCTGGAGTCTAAATGGATTCTGTAGCTGTTCAAATGGACACTTTAGTCTTTTCTGCTACAACTTGATACGACCAGTGTAAATGAGGGGTCTTTTTGAGAACACTGTGCGCCTGCACACACCCACCTCAGCTCACGGTCCTCCTGCTCATTTCTCTAGTACGTGATGCTTCTCACAACGACCTCAGTGCAAATTCAGCATATATATGCAAATAAGCTTTTTTGTCATTATGAAATCACTTTTTCAATTCGCAAAGTTGGTTTTACACTTATAAAAGACTACAAGCACAAAGATTTTCTTGTGATTAAATCTACTCATGGTATGGTGAATGGGCGTGCTGGTGAATGCACTGAAAGTTTCCATACACCCACAATTGTACATATTTGTGTGTATTCACAAACTTTTCCCCAACCGTTCCTACCGTGCAAATGGTTAGAGTTCTCTCTGCTCCTTTCATAGCCATGATGGGACTGTAATGGGAATAAGAAGTGAACATCCCTAAAACTGGCTCCCAAAGCGGGTGAAAGGGTTTCGCCTCAGGGTAGAACTATCTTCCTGTGAAGAAAAAGTAGGCGCGGAAGTCCATTTGTAATGTAATCAGTAATATTTGCATCTGTAGAAGTCCCAGTGCCTGTGGGAATAACTGCATCTCTGAGAACAATGTCTTTGATGTTGACATTAAGGGCCAGATGTACTAAGCCCCATCGGGCCGTTTGAGACCGGTAAAGTGTTTTTTCGCATGTAACAACCCTATTTTGCGAGTCAGTAAACTATTACTGACTCGCAAAATAGGATTTGCAAGTTACTATTAGGAAGGGGCATGTTAAGGGCCTCCCTTCCTAATAGCGAGTCGCACTGGTATGTAGGAATGTTTTGTGACCGGGAATGCGGATTGCAAAACATTTGCAGTTACATCCAAATTCAAGTTGGTGGTAACCCATTTGCAAAAGGGAAGGGGTCCCTATGGGAACCATTCCCCTTTGTGAATGTGGCACCAACATTTTTTAAGAGTAGGCAGTGGTATCACAGACCACTGCCTACTCTTAAAAAATGAAAAGGTAACTTTTCATTTTTATTTTTGAAACGCATCCTGTTTTCCTTTAAGGAAAACGGGCTGCATTACAAAAAAATTGCTTCATTTAAAAAGCAATCATGGACATGGTGGTCTGCTGTCCCCATCAGGCCACCATCCCTGTGAGTGCAGGCCATTCCCAATGGGTTGCAAAGTGAGATCTACCTCATGAATATTAATGAGGTAGGTCTAATTGCGACCCACTAGGAATCACAAAATGTGTCTGACACATTTGTACATGGGTGTATGCGATTTCCTAATTGGGAAACGCAAAAATTCGCAATTAGGAAATCGCAAACTAATTTTTTTATACATCTGGCCCTAAATTGTGTTAACGAAGAAACAATACATATTAATTATGAAGGAATCATTGTATCTGTAAAGACTCACCGGAGGCAAGAGGTAAGTTCAAAGGTCTTTATTTTAATAATGCCACTGACACCAGAGAGCACGTCTTCTCAGGGGCTACAGGTTACAGCAACTGCCATCCAACCGTCGCCCATGCCCAAGATTCTACCGTGGAACTATAGGACGTCATAGAACCCTTGGGCATGGGCACGCGGCAGGAGAAGCAGCGCGAGGCAGAGAGAGACAAGGTGCAAGGCTAAACAGCATATAAGCTAACAAGTAACATATACAACATAACACATCTCCTTCTCATAGATGAAAAATGTGGAACAGTGAGAAGGGACCGAGCATGAACAGTACACGGAGGAAGGGCGGGACCAGAGGCTTTAGTCACACACAAAGTCGTGTAACTTAGCAGGTGGTTTGACTACCCTACCATATCTGTTCACCAATGGTTCCTTCATAAGAGTGCTAGTAGAGGGAAAAACATCATCAGCATCATGACTATTATGTTCAAGATTAACACCACTTGAACCCGGATCTTGTTGGTCCTCGTCGGCAATTTCCCCACTGAAGTTACTACAATCGTCCTCCCGAGTGGCCATACCATCAGGAACGCTCACACCGCCAGGAGACGCAGTATCCGTCCTCTGTGGGTAAGAATCCCTACCGGCATCGCCATCTAGAATCCAATCATAGTCTGGGGAAAAGGGAGGACCCTGGTTGTCTGAGATACCATAAGAGGGGGCAACGATCCCGCCACCCCTGCACAAAGATAATGAAGAAAAATGCCATATTTTACCATCAATTAAGAGGGCGGAGTTACAGAAAACTTTCTTGACCTCCATGGGCTGTGAGAAGTGACTTTCCCCCTTCCTTACGAAATCAGTTCTCTTTACCCTTGCTTTGTCACCCACCTGTATGTTCACTTTTTGCATGCATGCTTGAGTCATAATATTTTTTGCTAGTCATTTGTGAGTGTAACAACTTCTCTTTAACCCTTCCAGCAGACCAACAAACTCTCTTGGGTGTGAGCCAACCCACATTGTCTTTGGTAACTGGGGTTCTACCTCTTAGCAGTACAAAGGGGCTGGTACCAGTGGACTCACAAGGAGTTATACGGAATGCCCAGAGATTGTGGATAAGTTCTTTCCTCCAAGAAAGCTCGTTGTGATTGGCTAGCTGCACCACCCCTTTTATGACTCGATTGAACCTTTCGACTGCCCCATTGCCCGCTGGGTGGTACAATGAGGTAGTTTTATGAGAGATACCATTCTCCCTTAAAAATGTTTTGAAAATGGCAGAAATGAATTGTGGGCCATTATCTGATACAATACATTTGGGTAGACCTTCTCTAAGAAATAACCTCCTCAGAAAACTAATAATAGTTCTTCCATCAGCATTCTGTACAATTTCCACTTCCGGCCATTTTGAGAAATGGTCCACTAGTACAATAAGGAACAATTGTTCACCATGTTCCCTAATGGGCCCACAAATATCAATTCCTAGTCTAACCCAAGATGCAGGGACTGGCAAGGGGTTGGAGGGGTGGTCTAAGCATGTGCTGTGATTTGTCAGAATTCTCACAAGCTGCACAATTCCTGACTCTTCTCTCAATTTCAAGATCAAAACCCGGCCACCAATATGAATTCCTCACCCTACTTTTTGTCTTCCCTATGCCAAGGTGTCCTTCATGACAGATATCAAGGAGTTTTGCACGTAAAATGGTGGGAGGTATGACTTTACCGTTCCTAAGTATTAGGTCTTCTTCACTTGACAATTCGTCTCTGAGTTCCCAGAAAGTGTGAAATTGTTTGGGAATAGATTTTTTTGCAGGCCAACCATTTTTTATATACCTTTTTAACTCAAGAAGTGTAGTGTCTCCCTCTAGGGCTGTCAACCACTCTGACTGTGATATGCAGGGTACCTCCTCTAGGATGTTAGCAACACAGAACGTTTCAATGTCCGAGGTATGATCACCAGTGTCTGGCAAAGGCAAACGGCTTAAACAGTCTGCCACCCTATTCTTTACTCCAGGGACATACTGTACGTTGTAATTAAAATCCATCATCCTGACGGAAATGCGTGCGAGACGGGGAGAAGCACTTTGTAGGCCCTTGGTGGAAAGTACCTTGACAAGCGGTTTATGGTCACTTCTAAGGGTGACCAAGTACCCCCATATGTACTGCCTGAAGTGCTCCAAACCCCATGCGCATGCCAAGGCTTCACGCTCGATCACAGAGTACCTTTCTTCGGTAGGTGTGATCGAGCGCGAGGCGATGCCACGGTTACCTCATTGCCAGCCTCGTTGATCTGGGTGAGGACTGCTCCCAGACCTCTCCGCTGGCATCTGTGGTGACCACACTGTGTAGGGATGGATTAAATCCTTGAAGCGGTGGAGCACTGCAAATGTCCTCTTTAATTATATTGAAAGCCTCCTCACAAGAAGTGGACCATTCGAATTTATTTTTAAGTTTCACGAGTTGTCTCAAAGCGAATGTTTTGGAGGAGAAGTTTTGGACAAATTTAGCATAGAATTCAGAGAGGCCTAGGAAGGCTCTCACTTCCTCCCTGTTTTTAGGAGACGGGGCTTCTCTAATGGCAGAAAGGAGTTCTTTTTTGGTTTTATGCCACCCCCACTAATCTCGTGTCCCAGGTATGTGACATTACTGGTTGCAAAATTGCATTTCCGGACATCGGCGGTAAGACCATGATGTTCTAGGATACTTAATACCCTGTTTAATTTTTCATCATGTTCGTTTCTATTGGTGCCCATCACCATAATGTCGTCCTGAAAGATGAGGAGATCTTTTTCATTCTTGAAGAGCATACGCATCAATCTCTGGAACATGGCTGCACGCAGAGACTAATCAAAGGGTACTCTTCTAAATCTGAAACACCCCAATGGTGTGACAAAAGTAGTGAGGCTTCTACAGTTAGGGTGTAGGGCCACCTGGTGGTAGGCTGAACTTAGATCGATGGTGGAAAACCACCTAGCTCTATTAGTGTAGGACAGCATCTCACTAATTCTTGGCAATGGAAATTGGTCAACAAGGATGTTTTTGTTAAGATCGCGAAGATCCACACATAAGCGGAGCTTACCATTGGACTTCTTAGCGACGACTAAGAGCGAAACCCACTCAGCCGACTCCACTGGTTCAATGATACCAGACTTCTGCAGCCTAAAGTTCAGTTTCCACTTCGCCTATGATGGAGAAAGGAATGTTCCTAGATTTATGTATACAAGGGACAGCATTTTCTTTGAGCTTAATCTCGTGGACGAACCCTTTAAGTTTGCCAATCTTCTCTGAGAATACCTGAGGATACCTTTTTACAATCAGGTTCTTGTACTCCTCCTCAGTTTGTAATGAAAGCACGGGATCGGGGCTGTTGGGGTCAAGAATTATCCCCAAATTCCCTTGATCGATCCATCCCAGAACAGAAGGACCTACAGCAGAAACATACAGTTTACCCAGCATTTCTCGAGATTTAAATTGGAACTGTAGTTCCCTGAAAACCCAGGATTTCAATGGGTTCCCCAGTGAAAGTTTTGGGAGATATGTCCGGGTTGAGTAAATGGTTACCTATGACAGGAACACATTTTTCTAACCACACATTCTTATTTACAATAGTATACGGTGATCCAGAATCCACAACAATGGAAATTTCCACACCACCAATATTTAAATGACACATGGGCTTTCTACCTTTTCCCAACGTATTATCCTGGACTTGTAACACACATAAATTCATGTCATCATCAGAGGAATATGCATTGTCTAATTCCTCAGGTATTACTAGTTTTACACTGCTTCTACCCCTTTGTTTTCTCTGACACATTGCAAGGAAATGACCTACAATCCCACATCTTGAACATCTTTGCTTTAGTGCGGGACACGTTTTATCATTTGCCAAATGGTATCTGCTGCCACATCTAAAGCACTTTCTATCATCTGACAACTTTGTCATAGTATTGGTGTCCTTTCCCTGCATGTAGTTCGAACGCTGTTTGATATGAGAATTTTTCGAAACATTGACTTTAGCAATGGTAGATTTGTCTTCAGGAATTCACTTTTCTTCAGACAGAACTGCCTTTGCGCATCTGCCTGTCAACTCAGTGCATTTGACAATCTCGATGACCTCTTCCTTTGGCCCACAGTTTCTCTTTTCTATTAGTTTTCTATTAGTTTCTATTAAAATAAAGACCTTTGAACTTACCTCTTGCCTCCGGTGAGTCTTTACAATTTTGGCGACGAGCGACCCTGACACCACCACGGAACCACAAGTGCGTACCAGCAATTATTCACCTCGTTCCTCACTCCTGCAAGGGTCGTCTTCTTTTCTTCTTCGAGCCTGTTTTGATGAGAACAGCTAAGGGGTTGCTGTCCATGACGTCTGCTTCGGACCAAGTCCTTGCCTGAAGGTGCGACGGGACCTACCGGTGCCTCTGCTCCCGAGAGGGACAACGTGCTGCATCCTACCGACACCTGCTCTGGTTCTTCACGGGACGAAACAGCGACTGCTACTTTCCCTTCGTTCCACTGTTGTGAGGAGGATTGGAACCTTCGGCGGAGTATTACGGTGAGATCTGCCCTGTTGGCGGGGAGGAGCGGCGTATTCTTTTCTATCCCTTTGCGCCTTTCCCGCCTAGTGGCGGACTGGCTGAATTCTCCTCAGTGTACTTTGCTGAGCGGCGTGGCGTCACTGAAACGCACGCGTTGGCGGCCATTTTTAATTGGCAATACGGCCTTATTGTACAGAGGGTTTTCCATATGTGTTCGCCGTACTGGTGATACACTCTCCTCTGGAAAGTGCGTTCTCCATACCGGTGACACGCACACCTCTACTTATTTATGGATGCATGATTTATCTGTTGCGTTCTCCTCACCGGTGATACGCACACCTTCTGGTTGTAAATTCTCTTTCTTCATCTGTGATGCACACACACCTTGCGTACCTTCAACTTTTTGTTAGAGATTGACACACACTGCTTCTTCATTTCGTTCCATTTTTTTTGTTTACTCATAATGGCATCTGTAAACACATGGAACATTTCCCATCCGGAGCCTTTTATTCCCTCGACAGAGGACGCTTCTCTAAAATGGGATGAATGGCGTGAGTATTTTGAAAACTATATCTCAACAATGGAGGACGGAAGAACTTACTCCTGAGAGGAAGAAAAAAATCCTTCTCCACTGTTTAGGCGCAAAAGCGATGAAAATTTACAATCACATTAACAAAAAACCCAGGGAGGGAATGTTTACATGAATGCTCTGGAAGACTTGTCCTTGTACTTCAAACCCACTATTTCAATCTCAGTTAACAGATTCAAGTTTTTCCAACGTAAACAGATTCCTGAAGAATCTGTTGAAGACTTTGTCGCTGCCTTAAAAAATGTAGCGCTTACTTGCAGGTTCGGTGCATTGCATGACGAATTCATTCGCGACCAAATTGTCATGCGGGCGGCGAATAAGAACATCCAAGAGAAACTGTGGGCCAAAGGGGAATTGCCACTTGAAGAGGTCATCGAGATTGTCAAATGCACTGAGTTGACAGGCAGATGCGCAAAGGCAGTTCTGTCTGAAGAAAAGTGAATTCCTGAAGACAAATCCACCATTGCTAAAGTCAATGTTTCGAAAAATTCTCATATCAAACAGCGTTCGAACTACATGCAGGGAAAAGACACCAATACTATGACAAAGTTGTCAGATGATAGAAAGTGCTTTAGATGTGGCAGCAGATACCATTTGGCAAATGATAAAACGTGACCCGCACTAAAGCAAAGATGTTCAAGATGTGGGATTGTAGGTCATTTCCTTGCAATGTGTCAGAGAAAACAAAGGGGTAGAAGCAGTGTAAAACTAGTAATACCTGAGGAATTAGACAATGCATATTCCTCTGATGATGACATGAATTTATGTGTGTACAAGTCCAGGATAATACGTTGGGAAAAGGTAGAAAGCCCATGTGTCATTTAAATATTGGTGGTGTGGAAATTTCCATTGTTGCGGATTCTGGATCACCGTATACTATTGTAAATAAGAATGTGTGGTTAGAAAAATGTGTTCCTGTCATAGGTAACCATTTACTCAACCCGGACATATCTCCCAAAACTTTCACTGGGGAACCCATTGAAATCCTGGGTTTCAGGGAACTACAGTTCCAATTTAAATCTCGAGAAATGCTGGGTAAACTGTATGTTTCTGCTGTAGGTCCTTCTGTTCTGGGATGGATCGATCAAGGGAATTTGGGGATAATTCTTGACCCCAACAGCCCCGATCCCGTGCTTTCATTACAAACTGAGGAGGAGTACAAGAACCTGATTGTAAAAGGTATCCTCAGGTATTCTCAGAGAAGATTGGCAAACTTAAAGGGTTAGGTCCACGAGATTAAGCTCAAAGAAAATGCTGTCCCTTGTATACATAAATCTAGGAACATTCCTTTCTCCATCATAGGCGAAGTGGAAACTGAACTTCTTAGGCTGCAGAAGTCTGGTATCATTGAACCAGTGGAGTCGGCTGAGTGGGTTTCCGCCCTTAGTCGTCGCTAAGAAGTCCAATGGTAAGCTCCGCTTATGTGTGGATCTTCGCGATCTTAACAAAAACATCCTTGTCGACCAATTTCCATTGCCAAGAATTAGTGAGATGCTGTCCTACACTAATGGAGCTAGGTGGTTTTCCACCATCGATCTAAGTTCAGCCTACCACCAGGTGGCCCTACACCCTAACTGTAGAAGCCTCACTACTTTTGTCACACCATTGGGGTGTTTCAGATTTAGAAGAGTACCCTTTGGATTGGCCTCTGCGGCAGCCATGTTCCAGAGATTGATGCGTATGCTCTTCAAGAATGAAAAGATCTCCTCATCTTTCAGGACGACATTATGGTGATGGGCACCAATAGAAGCGAACATGATGAAAAATTAAACAGGGTATTAAGTATCCTAGAACATCATGGTCTTACCGCCGATGTCCGGAAATGCAATTTTGCAACCAGTAATGTCACATACCTGGGACACGAGATTAGTGGGGGTGGCATAAAACCAAAAAGAACTCCTTTCTGCCATTAGAGAAGCCCCGTCTCCTAAAAACAGGGAGGAAGTGAGAGCCTTCCTAGGCCTCTCTGAATTCTATGCTAAATTTGTCCAAAACTTCTCCTCCAAAACATTCGCTTTGAGACAACTCGTGAAACTTAAAAATAAATTCGAATGGTCCACTTCTTGTGAGGAGGCTTTCAATATAATTAAAGAGGACATTTGCAGTGCTCCACCGCTTCAAGGATTTAATCCATCCCTACACAGTGTGGTCACCACAGATGCCAGCGGGAGAGGTCTGGGAGCAGTCCTCACCCAGATCAACGAGGCTGGCAATGAGGTAACCGTGGCATTCGCCTCGCGCTCGATCACACCTACCGAAGAAAGGTACTCTGTGATCGAGCGTGAAGCCTTGGCATGCGCATGGGGTTTGGAGCACTTCAGGCAGTACATATGGGGGTACTTGGTCACCCTTAGAAGTGACCATA
Organism: Calotriton arnoldi; assembly: GCA_963921515.1. Classification (NCBI taxonomy): domain Eukaryota; kingdom Metazoa; phylum Chordata; class Amphibia; order Caudata; family Salamandridae; genus Calotriton; species Calotriton arnoldi. The sequence continues at coordinate 221,550 of CAWUFW010006027.1, forward strand.
AACCGCTTGTCAAGGTACTCTCCACCAAGGGCCTACAAAGTGCTTCTCCCGTCTCGCACGCATTTCCGTCAGGATGATGGATTTTAATTACAACGTACAGTATGTCCCTGGAGTAAAGAATAGGGTGGCAGACTGTTTAAGCCGCTTGCCTTTGCCAGACACTGGTGATCATACCTCGGACGTTGAAACGTTCTGTGTTGCTAACATCCTAGAGGAGGTACCCTGCATATCACAGTCAGAGTGGTTGACAGCCCTAGAGGGAGACACTACACTTCTTGAGTTAAAAAGGTATATAAAAATGGTTGGCCTGCAAAAAAATCTATTCCCAAACAATTTCACACTTTCTGGGAACTCAGAGACGAATTGTCAAGTGAAGAAGACCTAATACTTAGGAACGGTAAAGTCATACCTCCCACCATTTTACGTGCAAAACTCCTTGATATCTGTCATGAAGGACACCTTGGCATAGGGAAGACAAAAAGTAGGGTGAGGAATTCATATTGGTGGCCGGGTTTTGATCTTGAAATTGAGAGAAGAGTCAGGAATTGTGCAGCTTGTGAGAATTCTGACAAATCACAGCACATGCTTAGACCACCCCTCCAACCCCTTGCCAGTCCCTGCATCTTGGGTTAGACTAGGAATTGATATTTGTGGGCCCATTAGGGAACATGGTGAACAATTGTTCCTTATTGTACTAGTGGACCATTTCTCAAAATGGCCGGAAGTGGAAATTGTACAGAATGCTGATGGAAGAACTATTATTAGTTTTCTGAGGAGGTTATTTCTTAGAGAAGGTCTACCTAAATGTATTGTATCAGATAATGGCCCACAATTCATTTCTGCCATTTTCAAAACATTTTTAAGGGAGAATGGTATCTCTCATAAAACTACCTCATTGTACCACCCAGCGGGCAGTGGGGCAGTCGAAAGGTTCAATCGAGTCATAAAGGAGGTGGTGCAGCTAGCCAATCACAACGAGCTTTCTTGGAGGAAAGAACTTATCCACAATCTCTGGGCATTCCGTGTAACTCCTTGTGAGTCCACTGGTACCAGCCCCTTTGTACTGCTAAGAGGTAGAACCCCAGTTACCAAAGACAATGTGGGTTGGCTCACACCCAAGAGAGTTTGTTGGTCTGCTGGAAGGGTTAAAGAGAAGTTGTTACACTCACAAATGACTCAGCAAAAATATTATGACTCGAAGCATGCATGCAAAAAGTGAACATACAGGTGGGTGACAAAGCAAGGGTAAAGAGAACTGATTTCGTAAGGAAGGGGGAAAGTCACTTCTCACAGCCCATGGAGGTCAAGAAAGTTTTCTGTAACTCCGCCCTCTTAAGTGATGGTAAAATATGGCATTTTTCTTCATTATCTTTGTGCAGGGGTGGCGGGATCGTTGCCCCCTCTTATGGTATCTCAGACAACCAGGGTCCTCCCTTTTCCCCAGACTATGATTGGATTCTAGATGGCGATGCCGGTAGGGATTCTTACCCACAGAGGACGGATACTGCGTCTCCTGGCGGTGTGAGCGTTCCTGATGGTATGGCCACTCGGGAGGACGATTGTAGTAACTTCAGTGGGGAAATTGCCGACGAGGACCAACAAGATCCGGGTACAAGTGGTGTTAATCTTGAACATAATAGTCATGATGCTGATGATGTTTTTCCCTCTACTAGCACTCTTATGAAGTGACCATTGGTGAACAGATATGGTAGGGTAGTCAAACCACCTGCTAAGTTACACGACTTTGTGTGTGACTAAAGCCTCTGGTCCCGCCTTCCTCCGTGTACTGTTCATGCTCGGTCCCTTCTCACTGTTCCACATTTTTCATCTATGAGAAGGAGATGTGTTATGTTGTATATGTTACTTGTTAGCTTATATGCTGTTTAGCCTACAACATAACAGTATCCATTTTGTTTGGGTTACATTCAAGTACTTAAGTATTTTGGGCCATATGTATCATGCATTTTACGAGTCGCAAACGTCACAATTCGCAGAATCGGGCCGTTTGCAACCGGTTAAATGCATTTTGCTATGTATTAATTCCAATTTGCGATTCAGTAACATGTTACTGAATAGCAATTTTGAATTGCGAATACATACCGATTCGGTATTAGGAAGGGGCGTGTTTAGGGCATCCCTTCCTAATACTGAATCGCAGCCAGGCACGGCCGATACAGGTAAGATACAGGTAAGATCGGTGAGGCGGGGGTGAGGGCAGGGTGGGGTGAGGGGGGGTAAGTCAACATACGACGGGATAGGGAAAATAAAATAAATAAAGAAATAAAATCACTTACCTTGCACTCGCCACAACAGCGATGCAGCGAGCGCAAGGTAAGTGGTTTTAAGTAAGTGGCTTTAATAACTTTTGATCTGTTATTAGTGCTAAAATCACATTTTTAAATGGAAACTCTTGTAGCCCTACAAACACATTTTTCCAGTGACCATGGCTATCGATGTCAACAGAGCTGGCCTTGTAAAATACGATCTTTCCTGCCATTGACAGGACAGTGGCCCTGGCTGCTTTGACAACAGCCCTCCTTTTACTGGGCGTGAGACAGTCAACTGAAGCCCTGTTATGCAATAGTTCCTGCATCTGTCCGCCATCTTGCACTGTGGGATGCCGCAGGCCCTCGTCTGGAGTTAAGTAACTGACACTGTTGTCATGACAGGACGACATGCCCCAGCATGCCTCGGTACCTGCCCCACTGGCCACCCCAGGAACCCTGATCGACTTTCCCTAATAGGTCTGTGAGAGTGGGGAGCAGAGACGTTGATTGATGCCAGTGACATATGTCCGACTTTACCCAACAATAGACCGACCGCATGGACGGTGGCCGAGATCAGCCCTTCTGCCTTCTCAGGGCTGAACAATGTATCGAAGAGGTGCTTTCCCACAGGCGAGCTTTACGCCTTGGGGGAGGCGCCTTTTGGTCACTGTGAGGCCTCAGTCCGCCTCACAACTAGATGGCTAATTAAGGTGGGGTAATTAAGATGGCTCCCTGTCACCGGGGTAACACGTTTCCAGCCCCCGTTTTTTTCATTAACAAACGAATGTATTTTAACAGATGACGTCTTGCGTCATTTCTTTGAACCAAAGGGAAACGCGTATCAGAATACAAAGGTTTCTGTGCATATTTGCTAGAGGTTTGAGCATTACCAGCTTTTACTTTTAACTATGATTACCAGATGCAATGCTCCGATCGTGGGCCATTCTTTTAAAATAATTGTTTTCAGGTGTTTCGGTCCAATGGGATCAACAGAAGGGAGCCAGGTACTACAGCTCCAAGAATGCATCTGGTTGTTAAATTAAAATCCAGCCAGAGCACACTGAGCTCTTGGTGACATGGTGTCATGTAGTAACCTTATTTTAAAAAGAACACAGGTATTGGTTTTGAAATGCTAAGACCATATGCGATCATGATTTTTTATTTTACATTGCACAGTTTTGTAATGCTTGACGCTCACAAATCTCTGGCCTCTTAGCACTGTTCACTACCACTGTGAGAAGACTGTTGTCCATTGGCTCTGGCTGTTCCCAGTGAAGGAAGCTGCAAAAGCACGCCTACTAAACACATGGTCTGCCACCGTATGTCACATAAATATCAGCTGTCATCATAAGGTCTCCTGGGGAAGAGCTGATATCATACAGTGAAAGACAAGGTGAGCTGAAAAACCCTGCACAATGAGTTTCTAGTTCATATGTGAGCCACCGTGTGTCACACAATATCGGCTGCCAACATAAGGACTCATGGGAAAGGGCTGATATTAGGCCTGGGTGTGAAATTCCGCTCTGCTCGCGGAGTTGCAGAGTTTTTCCCACTCTGAGCCCCGCGTAGTGCGCAAAGTTATGAAAAACGCAGAGCGGAGCTTTTTTCTCGCTCACGCTCGCCAACGTTGGAAAATCTTGCTCCAAGCCACCTCCCGGCAAGATTTCTCAACACGGGCGGTCGTGGATGGTTGCAACCACTTGCGTTGAGAAACCTTCCATTCGCGTCGAGGAAGCTACCGCTCGGGTAGAACATCTACTCGAGCGGCAGAAAGAAGCAGCGCCCACTTGAGCTGCATATGGTGCAGTTCGCGCTGATTTCCCAGCGCGGGACAAACACCCGGCGCTAAAAATCAGCACACGGGGCGTGACCTAACCCACTCCGCTGCTTGCGGAACTCCGAGTAGTGCAGCAGAGTTTTTTGGTCACTTCGCGGAGTTAGTGCGGAAATCCGCGAACTCCACCCAAGCCCATCTGGTATACAGTGGAAGACAAGGTTAGCTGAAAACCGCTGCACAATGGGCTTCCAGTTTATGTGGGTGCCACCGTGTGTCACACAATATCAGCTGTCAACATAAGATGACCTGGGGAAAAGCTCATATAAGGTGGAAGACAAGGTGAGCTGAAAACCGCTGCACAATGGGTTTCCAGCTCAATTGTGGAGGCTTTGTAAAGGTAATTAACAACCATCAGGGGTTTGCAACCTCACTGGGGCATGTGTGTCTGTGAGTAGTCTTTATTAATGTTTTTGTGGGAGGGTAGGAGTCCCTGTTTCGGTGATGTCCTCATGTAAGCCATGCCCTCTCTTCTTTGCCCCGCCCCCTCCATGGCCCCCTCCATGGCTGGTGAGGTAGTGAAGGATCACTCTTTGCACCCCACTCCCACCTCTCACAGTCACAGTGACAATATCTTGAAGGTTGGCAGGTCTGTGAAAAGAGGTCAGGTAGTGTGACCATCTCACTCCATGTCAGTACGGACTCAGTCTCCAGTCATTTGCTTTTTCAGTGCAACCTATAGCATTCTGGGTATTGTAGTCTTGAGTTGCATCCATTGCCCGAAGTAGACTAACACAACTGATTCTAATTCTTTGCAGGTGAAAAGTCCAGTCCTGTAACCAGTGCCCCTAATGACCTCGTCGGAGGTGGTCCTACTGTGGCTGGACCTTGTGACCTTCTGATGACCTATGAGTGTTCAGTACAGCCTTGTGCTTTGGTTACCGTGTGTGTGTCTTGTCTCCCTGTCCTCAGAAGGCAGTCTGTTGTCTGCTGCATTGTTTTAGAGATAAACAAGACACCAAGCTGCAGTTCTAAATACGCCCCAACGCCTCAGATATGTCTGACATATCCACAGTACAAAGACATTCCCTTCACTACTGCTTGCTGATGGCGGACAGCTGGGGATTCCGGCCAGCAAGTGACTTTCAAAGTATTTATATTAATGACAGTTTTATTTTAATTGGGCTGCAGCAGACACTGTAATGCTTCCAACTGGCGTTGACCTTTTTACAGGGCCACTGAAATTATGCAGCAATGGAGGACAAAATTATGCATCAAGAAAAGGCAAATTAAGTTTAATATTAGACTAAAGCAATAAGCAGCTAAAAGGCAGGTCCCTCGGAATTATGCGGCAGGGGAGGACCACATTATGCGGCAGGGTTCACGAAATCATGTGGTAGGAAAAGGCAAATTTAACACACAAATACAGCAATAAGCAACAGAAAGATGCGGCACGTCTCATTACGAACTCCACTCCTGGAACCCCTTCTTTAACGCTGTTACGCAGACTCCACTGGTTACCAGTCCGTAAGCGGATAAAGTTTAAGACTGGCTGCATAGTCTACAGAGCCATCCATAATAAGGGTCCCTCTTACATCTCGTGCAAGCTTAAGCCTTACTCTCCGTATAGGACACTGAGATCTAGCTGTAAACTTCTTTTACAGGTACCAAGGGTTAGGAAAGCTAGACTTGGTGGGAAATCCTTTTCCCTCCTCGCCCCTCTATACCGGAATGAGCTCCCCCTACAGCTCCGTCAATGCCCGGACTATTTACGCTTCATGAAACTTCTTAAAGCCTCCCTGTTTTAATCTGTCCTTACCCGCCCGTAGGTTCGCTTCAGCGCAGAGATACCCCTTCGGGAGTGATTCAGGCGCTCTACAAAACCCTTAAATAAATAAATAAATAAAGTTGACCACCCAACCTCTGCGAAGGGCCTTCCATCGGGTGGCAACACGAGTCGTGGAGTTTTTATTAAGTTTTGATCCGTTTCATCTAGAAACTATTTTTTGGTAGCAAATTTGCAGACTATGGAGCAGATAATAGATTATGTGTCAAATGTGGTAAATCCATAATTATGCGGAAAACACCACGGCCACAAAAACACATAATTCCAGTGGCTTTGCTAAAATGTGACAAGATAACCTTTGCAAAGGCTCTGACTTTGTGAACAAGCATTGGCATAGCCAATAGGTCTCGCTTTTGGGACCTTATAAGTATTTAGTTATGCAGCACAATATCCTTAGTACAACAACATCAACTGTTGCATGGCGAAACACTTATAAGGTCCCAAAGGCGAGACCTATTGGCTATGCCAATGCTTGTTTATTTTTACAAATTAAGCATTGCTTCAAGTACACATCTACACACAACAAGCAAGGCTGAGTCCTAGAGAGGAAACAAAGAACCAATCTGTGCTTACAGCCTGAACGGCAGCAAACACACCCGGCGTCAGCGCTCTACCTACAGAGTTAAAATACTGTGTCCAGTACAACAGACGCTGGGGTTCGAGGCCTTTGAGGTGAAGGACGGCCTTGGTGCGAACAAAACAAAACTGTGAAACCGGAAGGCAGGACAAAATCTCGCAAGTGTAAGGAAAGGCGCACGAAAAAAGATGGGACAGAAGAAAGAACGGGTGACAGGAGGAAAAGAAGAAGGAATAAGGGAAGGATTGCAGGTGAGGTAAGAAGGAAGAGGGAATATATAAAAGACAGACGGAAGAAAGGACAGACAGAAGGAAGGAAAGAGTGAAGGATGGAATAATGGAAGAGAGGCAGGAAAGAAAGGTGGGAAGCAAGGGAGCAGGGAAAGGAGAAAGAATGGAAAGTCCGGGATCCTGGGGCAAAGGATGGAGCGGACGGGGGATACTATGGAGGGACAAATAGAATCAGGGTAGGAGCGACAGGGAACGTGAGAAGGAAAGGGAGGGATGTAAAAAGGTAGGGCAGAAGGAAACATGGAAGGTAGGAAGGATGGACGGAAGAGGGAAGGTAGGGCGGAGCAGACCGAGGGAGGGGGAAAGAAGGAAGGTGGGCGGACAGGGAAAGAACCTAGGGAGGGACAGAGAAAAGGGGGCAAAGAGGGAAGGAATAAAAGGAATGAGAAAATAATGGGGCAAGAGAAAGAAGGAAAAAGAAAAGGACGAGGGAATTAAGAAGGCGAAGGTGAAAGAACAAAGAAACAAAGAAACAAAGCGCAGGGGTGAAGATGCAGTTAGGCACGGGGAGAGAAGGATGAAAGATAGGAAGAACTAGGGGCATATTCACGAAGAGCCGTCCAGACACAGCAAACAACCAGACCAGTGCCTGCTGCGACTGTAGGGGCGGTGTTCCGGGAGAACAGAACCGTCTGCTGAGGACGGCTGCCCAGTGGCCCATCTCATGTTTTTAATCCGACAGGAATCCACACGTCCTGGTTTTATAGGCAAATGCAGTTGCATTTTGGGATTTGTAGTTTAGAGGAGGAACAAAAATCTCAGTATTTTTAGTGAAGTTGGCTGGCGGAAAGTGACGTGCCTATCATGGCACCACTTGGCAACAATGTGTAATTTGCTTTAATTTCATCAGTACCATGGTGCGTTGTCTTCTTGTTACCCTCTGTGGAATCTGAAAGTTCACTTATAACTTAGGCTTTTGGGTACAGGAGGTACGACCAGTGAGGCACTGTAGCGTAGTGTACTTCGTGTATACAAGTCCACGCCTACCCCCTCACAATCTCAATGCACCCCTAGCTCCTCACGTGAGGACACGCAGTGCAGCTTCTCTTAATGTAAACAGGAAGCTTGTGGAAAGGTCAACTGACCGGAAGAAGCAAAGTAAAGTCCGCAATTTAGCATGTCGCAAACATTACAAAGGATCAAAAGAACCAGCCTGTTAAAGAGAGACTAGGTCGATTCTAGCAGATATCCATTAACAGAACAGCAAAACCAGACTTAACCACAGACTGCGCATGCGCAACATCTCCGACTCGTGTATATAAAGTATCTTAAAACTATCCCTTGTAAAGTAGTAAGGCAATGTGTTTAACATAAAACAATCTTGCTATACATTGAATACGAATATAGGCTATATAAACAGAGAAAGTAAACTGGCATTTTGGGTAATTCGTGGAAAGGTAGTCAGGGCATGGGAGTGTGTTCTTGAATATTTCATGTTTAAAAAAAGTATAAATGCCACTCCATTCTGTGATATAAATTGTATGTACCTGAGACACTGGTAAATGTTAATTTTTTTAATTTTAAAGCCTTTATCAAATTTCTTAATGACGTGATGTCGGATTTACATCATTTGATGGCTCGTGCTTTGACTCTTCGGGCCACGTCACACCCCTGCCTCTGCTCTCCAAGGCGGAGCGTGCTCTCCAGAAATGTGATGTCTCCGACTCCTACACCCTTGCTGCTAGTGCTCAGGAAACTCAGAGTATGCTGTAGGACTACGCTTGCTGTGGAGGCGGGGCAATACAGATTAGAGGAATGGCGCCAAATTCTGATAGCCAGTTCAACAAAAGGGTAGGGCACCAGGGTAACCTGGGAGCGCAATGAAAGAGCTCCTTAAAGGAGCCTCCTTTATCTACTCTCCATTTAACGAGCTTCATAAGGCTTGGGTGCTTTGATGCCGTCATGCGAGCCCATACTCTCCCGTGAATAGAACCAAAGCGCAGTGTCAACAAAACAACGAGCGAGCGCGGCAGTCTGCTCAGCTGACGAGACGCTCAGCTGACCAGACGCTCGTGCGTCGTGGCTGGCCTTTGGATGTGTACGCGCGGCAGACATGTGTTTCCACTTATCGCGCCCGCGTCTGGGCACGATAATTGGAAACATATGTTTGCCGCGCGTACCCATCTCAAAAGGCCAGCCACGACGCTACAAGCGTTATGGGACTGCTTTTGAAACCGCTTACATTAAGTCTTCGCCTCTAAGCAGCGCTTGCGCGCTACTCGAGGCTCGACCTAAAAAGCATGTGTGGTTCCAATACATCTGGGCTGCAGCAAATATAGCAATTCGTATGATGGACGCTGACCTATGGACAGCACTTCCAAGAGCATTTTGGGTGGCAAAGTACAAATAGTAATAAGCTTAATAGTTTATTCATAAGGTATAACTATATCGCACTTTATTTATAGCAAGGACTTTGATAGAGCGAGGTCCGGCTCAAAAACAGTTTCAGAAATTGTGTGTCCAAGCTGAGACTGGGACAGTGGAAGAACAGTCAAAACAGAAGGTATGAGAAAGCAAAATAAAGAGCATGGAAAGAACAAAAAAATTAAGCAAAATCACCCCTTGGCCTTAGCTCTATGCAGCAAAGTGCACTAAAATGAGGATACACAAAAAAGAACATGGCAATAATCAGTAGCTAAAATATTTTGCAGGTACTTTGAATGTCTACAAAATGTTCTTTTGTGTTTGAGTATTGGAAGCCACGAGGCATGGAAATTATTCATTTTCAACAAATCCATAACTAGCCTTGTCATTGGTAAGATGTGACCATTAGGAGAACTCTAGACCCCATCTTCAGGATTCTTAAAGAATAGCTCTGATAAAGTATCTATATGTAAATTGTATATTACAGACATGTAGCCACGCCTCTATGATTAAGGTTGACACCTCACTCCTTGAAGAATCACATTTTTGACCTTTGTAGCGTTGGTCCCTCCTTGACCAATCTCAACATACTTGAGGGAGACAGTCTTCATGGGTCAGCCTCTTACTCTGCCTGATTTGTAGCAAATTGGTTAAAGGGATGAAACATTACAAGGTGGACAGCGTCCCAGGATAAGTTTCTCTTCCAGCTATCATGGAAAACCCACCAGTGACTTACTCCACGAAGTCTAAACCGCTTCACAAAAGTTCACCAAAATTTACAGGCAGGTAGTACTTGCCTCTATAGTACAATGGCTTTTCTAAGGTGAATTTTCCTTCAGCCATTTTTGCAAGTTAGGAAGATAAAAAACATATGAAGAGTATTAATTTACCAGTGTGGATATGTCTATAATTGTCTGTGAAGAACAGATACGAGAAAACGGTATTTCAGCAAGTTGTCAACGTTTGTTAAGCCATGTTGAAAAGCAGTGCAGCTGCTGTGCCGCATGGCTGAAAGTAAAAAGAAAAAGTGAAAAAGAGCAATGGCGGCATCATACAGCTTTATTTTTTAGGTCGAGCCTACCATTGCAGCGCATGCGCTGCTCGCTTTGCGAGGCATGCTGTATTAGGGTATGTTTTAGAAGTGGTGTGGAAGCCCCGCCCATATTTTTCATTGCTTGGCGTCATCGTCCATGGTAAATGCTGGCTTCCGATTGATAATGAGGCTTCTTAGTCCCTCCTTGCTACCGCCCTGTCTCCATTTGGGACCGCCCATCAGGACTGGATCTTTTACTTGCGGCGTTACACTGTCTCCTTCATTAGTTGGTAAGCACTATATTTTTTTCACAATGGCGACAGCTTGTCTTGTATTTGTATTCGGGGTTTTATCGCGCGGCTGTAGAGCCTGAGAACCAGGTCAGCAGAGCCGCTCTAGAGCCAGAGAACCAGGTCAGCAGAGCTGCTCTAGAGCCAGCGAACCAGGTCAGCAGAGCTGCTATAGAGCCAGAGAACCAGGTCAGCAGAGCTGTTGTAGAGCCAGAGAACCAGGTCAGCAGAGCCGCTCTAGAGCCAGAGAACCAGGTCAGCAGAGCCGTTGTAGAACCTGAGACCCAGGTCAGCAGAGCTGCTCTAGAGCCAGATAACCAGGTCAGCAGAGCTGCTCTAGAGCCAGAGAACCAGGTCAGCAGCAGAGCTCCTCTAGAGCCAGAGAACCAGGTCAGTAGAGCTGCTCTAGAGCCAGAGAACCAGGTCAGCAGAGCCGCTCTAGAGCCAGAGAACCAGGTCAGCAGAACTGTTGTAGAACCAGAGAACCAGATCAGCAGAGCTGCTGTAGAGCCAGAGAACCAGGTCAGCAGAGCCGCTCTAGAGCCAGAGAACCAGGTCAGCAGAGCTGCTCTAGAGCCAGAGAACCAGGTCAGCAGAGCTGCTCTAAAGACAGAGAACCAGGTCAGCAGAGCTGCTGTAGAGCCAGAGAACCAGGTCAGCAGAGCCATTGTAGAGCCAGATAACCAGGTCAGCAGAGCTGCTGTAGAGCCAGAGAACCAGGTCAGCAGAACTGTTGTAGAGCCAGAGAACCAGATCAGCAGAGCTGCTCTAGAGCCAGAGAACCAGGTCAGCAGAGCCGCTGTAGAGCCAGGGAACCAGGTCAGCAGAGCCGCTCTAGAGCCAGAGAACCAGGTCAGCAGAGCTGCTCTAGAGCCAGAGAACCAGGTCAGCAGAGCTGCTCTAAAGCCAGAGAACCAGGTCAGCAGAGCTGCTGTAGAGCCAGAGAACCAGGTCAGCAGAGCCGTTGTAGAGCCAGAGAACCAGGTCAGCAGAGCTGCTCTAGAGCCAGAGAACCAGGTCAGCAGAGCCGCTCTAGAGCCAGATAACCAGGTCAGCGGAACTGCTCTAGAGCCAGAGAACCAGTTCAGCAGAGCCGTTGTAGAACCAGAGAACCAGGTCCGCAGAGCTGCTGTAGAGCCAGAGAACCAGGTCAGCAGAGCTGCTGTAGAGCCAGATAACCAGGTCAGCAGAGCTGTTGTAGAGCCAGAGAACAAGGTCAGCAGAGCTGCTCTAGAGCCAGAGAACCAGGTCAGCAGAGCTGCTGTAGAGCCAGAGAACCAGGTCAGCAGAACCGTTGTAGAGCCAGGGAACCAGGTCAGCAGAGCTGCTCTAGAGCCAGAGAACCAGGTCAGCAGAGCTGATCTAAAGCCAGAGAACCAGGTCAGCAGAGCTGCTCTAAAGCCAGAGAACAAGGTCAGCAGAGCTGCTCTAGAGCCAGAGAACAAGGTCAGCAGAGCTGCTCTAGAGCCCGAGAACCAGGTCAGCAGAGCTGCTGTAGAGCCAGAGAACCAGGTCAGCAGAACCGTTGTAGAGCCAGGGAACCAGGTCAGCAGAACTGCTCTAGAGCCAGAGAACCAGGTCAGCAGAGCTGCTCTAGAGCCAGAGAACCAGGTCAGCAGAGCAGCTCCAAAGACAGAGAACCAGGTCAGCAGAGCTGCTGTAGAGCCAGAGAACCAGGTCAGCAGAGCCATTGTAGAGCCAGAGAACCAGGTCAGCAGAGCTGCTGTAGAGCCAGAGAACCAGGTCAGCAGAACTGTTGTAGAGCCAGAGAACCAGATCAGCAGAGCTGCTCTAGAGCCAGAGAACCAGGTCAGCAGAGCCGCTGTAGAGACAGGGAACCAGGTCAGCAGAGCCGCTCTAGAGCCAGAGAACCAGGTCAGCAGAGCTGCTCTAGAGCCAGAGAACCAGGTCAGCAGAGCTACTCTAAAGCCAGAGAACCAGGTCAGCAGAGCTGCTGTAGAGCCAGAGAACCAGGTCAGCAGAGCCGTTGTAGAGCCAGAGAACCAGGTCAGCAGAGCTGCTCTAGAGCCAGAGAACCAGGTCAGCAGAGCCGCTCTAGAGCCAGAGAACCAGGTCAGCGGAACTGCTCTAGAGCCAGAGAACCTGGTCAGCAGAGCTGCTGTAGAGCCAGAGAACCAGGTCAGCAGAGCTGCTGTAGAGCCAGAGAACCAGGTCAGCAGAGCCGCTCTAGAGCCAGAGAACCAGGTCAGCAGAGCCGCTCTAGAGCCACAGAACCAGGTCAGCAGAGCCGCTCTAGAGCCAGAAAACCAGGTCAGCAGAGCAACTGTAGAGCCAGAGAACCAGGTCAGCAGAGCTGCTCTAGAGCCACAGAACCAGGTCAGCAGAGCTGCTGTAGAGCCAGAGAACCAGGTCAGCAGAGCTGCTCTAGAGCCTGAGAACCAGGTCAGCAGAGCTGCTGTAGAGCCAGAGTACCAGATCAGCAGAGCTGCTGTAGAGCCAGAGAACCAGGTCAGCAGAGATGTTCTAGAGCCAGAGAACCAGGTCAGGAGAGCTGCTGTAGAGCCAGAGAACCAGGTCAGCAGAGCTGCTGTAGAGCCAGAGAACCAGGTCAGCAGAGCTGCTGTAGAGCCAGAGAACCAGGTCAGCAGAGGTGCTGTAGAGCCATAGAATCAGGTCAGCAGGGCAGCTCTAGAGCCAGAGAACCGGGTCAGCAGAGCCGCTCTAGACCCAGAGAACCAGGTCAGCAGAGCCACTCTAGAGCCAGAGAACCAGGTCAGCAGAGCCGCTCTAGAGCGAGAGAGCAAGGACAGCAGAGCCACTCTAGAGCCAGAGAACCAGGTCAGCAAGCTGCTGTAGAGCCTGAGAACCAGGTCGGCAGAGCCGTTGTAGAGCCAGAGAACCAGGTCAGCAGAGCTGCTGTAGAGCCAGAGAACCAGGTCAGCAGAGCTGCTGTAGAGCGAGAAAACCAGGTCAGCAGAGCTGCTCTAGAGCCTGAGAACTAGGTCAGCAGAGCTGCTGTAGAGCCAGAGAACCAGGTCAGCAGAACTGCTGTAGAGCCAGAGAACCAGGTTGTTAGACCTGGTACCATTGGCGTGGGTCTCCCTTCCATTTTTTCGCTATGCCTCCTCTGTTGTTGACATGTTTTCGCTGGTGTAGATGCTTTGGGCACTTTGCCACTGCTAATCAGTGCCAAAGTGCAAGTGCTCCCTATGGTAAATTGATGTATGGATTAGTGACTCCATGATTGGCTTATTTGATTTACTGTCAGACCCTAGTACAGTGCACCGCGTGTGCCCAGGGCCTGTAAGTCAAATGCTGCTGGTGGGCTTACAGCACTGGTTGTGCCACCTACCGGAGCAGCTTGGAAAGCGTGTCTCAGGCCTGCCATTGCAGAGCCTGTGTGCAGTCTGGTACTGCCATGTCGACATGGTAAGTGCACCCACTTACCAGTCCCCAAACCTTCCCTTTTCTGCATGTTAGTCACCCCTAAAGTAGGCATGCGGGCAGGGTGCATTGTATGTAAGAGGTAGGACATGCCCTGATGTGTGTGGCATGTCCTGATAGTGAATTACATCCAATTTCCTTTTTCACTATTGCAAGGCTACCTGTCCCCATAGGCCAGAATGGGCAGTTTGATTATAACATCTTATAATCCTAACTGACCCAGGGAACATGGTAGAAAAACGAATTTAGTATGCCTGAACTCAGAATGATAAAATACATCTTTTAGTGAAGTTGGTTTTAACATTCTGTGTTTGAAAATACCACTTTTAGAAAGTAGGTATTTTCTTGCCTAACCATCCAGCCTGCCTCTGCTAGCTTGTGTATTGTATGTCTGGGTTTGTGAGTGACAGGGGCTGGGGGACTCCAGGAGACAGGGTGAGTCAGCACTAGGCTGAATAGGCCTATCTGCATGAGGAGTGGTGGGAGGAGTAGCACCTGGGCCTGAATAGGGCTGTGCCTGCCTTCCACAATGCTGGCTCCACCTCCTGTGGTGTGTCTGATGACCCTGGCCCACACTGACAAAGGAAGAAGTTGTGCACTGGCAGAATGCACCCAGAACTGGTTTGGACTAGGTACAGGACCCTCTGCCTTCAGAGGACAAAGGATTTGCTAGTATAAATATTGGGGCCCAGACCCCAAGACTTTAGATCACTTCTGGGAATCAAGACGAACCTTTGCTGAGGAGAAGAACCAGGAAGCTGAAGGAGGAGACTACCCCTATGCTGCGTGTTGTTGGGGTTGGCCTGCAGTGGTTACTTTATTGCCAAACAAAGGAGAAAAGGACTGAGTTTGCTTTCATCATCTTGAAGAAGATCTCCAAGGGCTTGAACATTGAGCTTGCCTCCTGCCTGAAGTCTCAGGGATACAAGACTTCACCCCCAGCTCCCCTCCTGAATTCCCTTGCTAGGAATTGAAGTGCCTACTGCTGTTGGGCCTTCAGAGAGACTGCGTGTCGCTGGGAGCTGGAAGCGCGACACAACGAAGAGGAAGCGTGTCTCCGCCGCAGCAGTTGTCGCATCGCGGAGTAAGCGTGCTGCCGCTGTCGCATCACCGAAGCGCCACGCATCACCGGAGACGCGTGCCACCGCAGCAGTTGTCGTCGCATCACAGAGTAAGCGTGTCCCTGCTGCCGCTGTCGCCATCGCATCACCGAAGCACCCCGCATCACAGGAGAAGCGTGCCGCCGCCACAGAGGACGCCGGCGCATCACCGGAGAAGCGTGTCGCAGGGCCTGTCGCGGCTCAGAAGATCGCCGAGTCGCCGCACGGCTGTCGGGCGTGCACGCATCCCGTCTACGTTGTTGCACCGCAAGCAAGACGCCATTTTCTCGCATCGCACCGGATCATCATCGCATCGGAACCGGGCCGCAGTAAGAAACCGACGCATCCTCCTTTCTGCGTGTAAGGAATCGAAGCATAACCTTCCCTGCGACCCTTTTGTTTGTTTTGCATTACGCATCCAAAGGTACATTGAGAGTAAAGTGTCGCATTTATCATCTTTATTGAACTGAGCTATTTTCTACCATTTGAAAGTCTTATTTTTCGTATTGTATTGTGGATTTTTGTCGTTTTTTGATCTTGTGTTAAGTCTATATAAAAATACTTATTTTTATACTACAACCTGTGTGGTGTCCATCTGTAGTGTTGTCACTGGGTTGCTGTATGTGTTCACAAATGCTTTACACACTGCCTCTGAGATAAGCCTGCCTGCTCGTGCCAAGCTACCAAGGGGGTGAGCAGGGGTTATTTTAGTAGTGTATCCCCCTTACCCTGACTAGAAGCAAGGGTCCCTATTTGGACAAAGGTACCTACCTCTGCCAACTAGAGACCCCCAGTTTTAACATTGGTGGTCAGCGGTGAGGATTCTGGACCTGCATTTGTGACTCATATACAGTAATTGGTGTACACTACTAGTGAGTGCAGACCAAATGCAACCACATACATTTCTGGTATATTGTTTTTCCTGGGATTTCTATTTTTTGCCAAGAACTGCCAAGTTTAGTCACCATGAACAAAACAGCATCCATCGCATCTGTGGATTTAGATTTTGAAGAAGAAAAGCTGGAAAGTTACAATGTGAAACTGCTAAATTACTTCTGCAGGAAATTGAAAGTTGCTACTACAGGTCTCACCAAGAAGGATGAGAACCAAAAGGCGCTGAGGGCCTGGGTGGAAGCAAGAAGTACCCCTGAGCATGAGGAGGGGGCTGAAGAGGCAGAGGGGCAGCTAGATGGGCCATTGGGTCCAGGGGGGAGGAAAGCACCTTCCCCAGCAGGTAGCAGTGTTTCTTCCAAGGGCCTGTCCCCAGGAGAGCTGGAGGACAGGGAGAGAAGTAAGGTGCAGGAAATGGAGCTGACCAAGCTCAAGATGGGTGGGCAGTTGGAATTGGAAATTAAGAAATTGGCCCTAGAGGAAAAGAGGATGCAAATGGAGCAGGAGAGAAGTTTGAGGGAGTTGGAGTTGAAAGCTAGGAGCTTAGAGATTACTCCCTCTGGTGGCAGCACACCGTCCATGCCTGTTGAAGCCAGGGTGTATATACCTAAAGATGTGGAGAAAGAGTTTTATAAGAATGATGATATTGGTCAGTGGTTCAAGGCCTATGAGGTAGCTATGTCCTCCCACCGGGTCCCTGAGAAGGATTGGGGAGCAGGGTTGTGGGGACGGTTCCTTAGTGAGGGGCGGGATACCTTGTTAGACTTGCCCTCTGAAGTCCACAATTCTTATAGCCATATGAAGGAAGCATTGATGTCTAGGTATGGGCTGACTCCTGAACTGTATAGGCAGAGGTTTAGAAATTGCAAAAAGTTGGAGTCAAGTACCTGGGTGGAATATGTGACTTTTTTTGCAGAGCATTGGATGGTTGGGTGAAGGGTAGCAAAGTGAATGATTTTGACGCGCTCTTTGATTTGATTGCATGGGAGCACTTGTCAGGAAATTGTTTTCCAGAGCTACGCCAGCACCTTATTGATAGTAGGCTGACTAACCCTAGGAAGCTTGCTGAGGAGGCGGACCGCTGGGTGAGCACCCGGGTCCACAAGGGTCACGTGGGAGACTCCGCCAAAGGTGGGCAGGGTCCCCAGCAGAGGAGTGGGGGGGACAAGGGTAAACAGAGGGAGTTCCTGAAAGGGCCCCCAAGTAATCCCCAAGGGAACCAAGGGAAAGGTTCCCAGCCTCCCCCTGAGAAGAAGGCAGGGGCCCGACAGATAAGCCTGTTTACAGGGGGCCCAAGACCTGTTTTAAGTGTGGTCAAGCGGGCCACTGCTCTTATGATTCAAAATGTCCCTTGTATGGAAAGACAGCACCCACTGGTGCACCACCCCGGCAGATGGCTAGTGTAGCCCTGGGGGAGGAGATGGGTGCCCAAGGTGGGTGGGGTCCCGTAGCAATGTCCTTGGTCTCTTTAGGAGACAGTGAGATGGTCCCCAGGACCCAACTGCCTGATAACACTAAGAAATACAGGCAGTGGGTGACCATCAATGGCCAAAGGGTGGCGGCTCTGAGAGACACTGGAGCCAGTGTGACAGCTGTCAGTTGTTGGCTGGTGTCTGAAAAGCAGGTGATCGCCAATGCATTCTGCCCAGTAGTTGCAGCGGACAACTCAAAGAGCCACTGCAGAGTGGCTCAGGTTCCCTTTGAGTGGGGGGGTCTCAGGTACCTTTCAAGTAGCTGTGAGGCCAGCCATGCCTGTAGACTGTCTGTTGGGCAATGATTTAGAAAGTTCACCTTGGGCAGAGGTGGAGAGAAGGTATCATCTAGAGATGTTGGGTCTGCCTAAGTGGGCGTGCGCGACCACTCGGTCTATGGCAGCCAGTAGAGGTGTTCAAGAGGACCTGGAGCCTGAGAGGGTGGCCCAGGTGCCTGTCTGAAGAGAAGAGGCAGGGGGCGCGGGAAACCGGCCCCGTAGTTCCCACGGTCCAGGAGGAAGCAGAACCTGAGGGGGATGCTCTGGAACCTACAGGGGAGCAAGTGGCCGAACTGGGGGACCTGCCTGAGCTGACCCATTGGCAGCAAGAAGGAGGACCCTCCAGGGAGGAGTTCTGTGAGGAGCAGAACAAGTGCCCTTCTCTTGTGGGTTTGCGGCAACAGGCCACAAACCAGGCAGCAGGTGATCAGTCTGGATCACATTGGATCTACTGGGAGAATGGTCTCCTGTATAGCGAGCCTAAGGTTGCTGAGCCTGGGTCAGCCCGTGTGCTGGTGGTACCCCAGCGCTTCAGAGCCTTCCTACTGGGTTTGGCTCATGATGTGCCTTTAGCAGGACATCTGGGGCAGGGCAAGACCTTTGAAAGGCTTGTCACCCACTTTTATTGGCCCCAGATGCGCAAGAGTTCAGACACTCATTGCAGGACATGTCAGACTTGCCAGGCAAGTGGAAAAAGTGGGAGGAAGCACAAGGCTCCCCTCCAGCCTTTCCCTGTGGTCAGCACCCCCTTTGAAAGGGTGGGTATTGACATTGTGGGGCCACTGGACCCCAAGACAGCCATGGGCAACAGGTTCCTCCTGGTCTTGGTGGACCATGCCACCCGGTACCCCGAAGCCATCCCTCTTCGGACAGTGACGGCCCCCGTGGTGGGACGTGCACTGATGGAGATTTTCTCCCGCGTGGGGTTCCCCAAGGAGGTGGTGTCTGACCGTGGAACAAACTTCATTTCCAAGTATATGAAGTCCCTGTGGCAGGAATGTGGTGTAATGTACAAGTTCACCACTCCTTACCACCCCCAAGGTAATGGGCTGGTTGAGAGATTCAACCGGACCATGAAGGGCATGATTATGGGTCTGGAAGAACCCATGAGGCGTAAGTGGGGCGTCCTCTTACCATGCCTTTTGTTTGCTTACCGTGAGGTGCCAAAGAAGTCCTTAGGGTTCAGTCCCTTTGAACAGATCTATGGTCACCCGGTAAGAGGACCTCTGAATCTGGTGAAAGAAGGCTGGGAGAAAGCTCCCAGTAAACCTCCCCAGGATGTATTTAGCTACATGCTGGCCTTTAGAAACCAGACTAGGCGATTCAGGCAACTCGCTGAGGTGAATCTGGAAGCCAGCCAGGAGGAGATGAAACGGTGGTATGATCAGAATGCCACTCTGATCGAGTTTCAGCCTGGGCAGAAAGTGTGGGTCATGGCTGTGAGGAAAAATATATATCTATATGTTTGCATCAGCCAAATAAGTGAATCAATCTCAAATTCTCCCCCACACTATCTCAGACCCACTGAGCTAACTATGTCTGTCTCTGACCAAACTGCTTGCTCTGTGCTCCTAAAATCACCCCTCCTTTACAAATCTATTCCAGCCTGACCCAAGGACCTTTATTGCCCTCTCTGACCCGTCCTGGGTTAACAGCTGTCAAAAGCCTCCGATTCTTGAGGGGCGTGGCTAGCGGCCGATGGAAATGGTCGCTTGCTGAAGCGGCTCCACAGCCCACGCCGTGTAAATCCGCTCATATATCCGCAGAAAGCACCGAAACTTCCCCATCACAATAGGGAACGTTTCACATACCAGTCCACATCGGAGGCATCGCTTCGCGGCAGGCAGCGAGGACCGGAGCCTGGCGAAACGACATATGTAGAGCGACCCTGCAGAAATCAAAATGGCGGCTCGGAACAAACGGCTCGGGCGGCAGCGAAGGTGATCTCCACACCGAGCCCGCCTTGAACTAAGCAGCGATGGGCTGGAAGAAGAGACGGCTGCGGCCCCCGCGGCCCCCTTCCCGATCGGCGCTGGAAGGTGCTCACCGGATTCGGGGGTGCGGCGTGCGGGCTGCGGGAGGAACCAGCCGTGAGTGACTCTGCCGTCCGAGACCTGCCCGATCGAGATCCCTGGCCTGGGGCCTCTCCGAGAGGCTACGGAGCGGAATCGAGCAGTGGGGAGCCTCCGGTGGTATCAGGTGAGGAGTTGCGGGATGGGAGTAGTGGCAAGCTGAAGGGCGCACCCGCCGCTCGGACTGAGACCTGAACGGCCGGTGGGGAAGCAAAATCGAGCCCCCGGCCTTGCGGCCTAACATCGGGGGGCGGCTCACGTAATGCGGACACTGGGAACAGTTGCTCCCGGCGCGGCCCCGCAAGAGAGTACACCTGCCCACGGGCCTCCTTTCTCCCTGGTGCCCCGGACCGCAGGCGACGCACCCGGCCTCCCAGGTGGGATAAGAGCATCCAAGAGGCCCACAGCAACACAGCCCCAACAGGACAATAGGAACACCATTATCGCCTGCGGCCGCGCCCGGTCCTGGACCAGCCTCCTCCCACCTGACCCTGATCACCACGGTCCCCAGTGGGGTATTAACAGCGGCAAGCCCTACCACCTCCAGTGCCCACGCACTGACAGGGGTGCACAAACGCTCAACCCACACATCTAATAACTATAGACAAGAGCCGCAGAGGGGGACCATCGCGGGTGTCCCGATTGGCCTCCTGGCCTAAAGGATCCACCTGGAACACCGACAGGCCTCCCACGCGCAGGTGACAGCTGGGACGGGCGGCCCCCAAGCTCATCCCATGGCTAATAACAGAGGCCCCAAAATCCAGGTCCAGAAACAACTAGACAAGTTTGCTTGGACGAAGAAAGGTGAGGAAATCAACATGGCACCTGGAGATGATCCTAAATCATCCCAACCGCGCTCCCAGGCCAAATCTCCTACTCTAGAAGATGTCATGGAGGCCATAGCAGGGGTGCGAACATCCCTGGAATCGCGCATAGATTCCGTGAACGTAGAGGTGACCCTTTTGAGGGCAGACTTACGGAAGATGGACTCTCGAGTTCGAGAAGTTGAGACCACCACAGCAACTCTGGTGACAGATACCTCAGCCCTTCAAAATCAAGTCACACAACTACAACACCAACAGAAAAGGATGGAGGAGCTCCTCGACGATTATGAAGGGAGGGCCAGAAGGAATAACATCCGCATCCTTGGCATACCCGAACGAATGGAGGGACCCGCAACTGACCTCTTCGTTGAGGATCTCATCCTCAATAAACTCCAACCCAAACGTCTCTCCAATTATTTCTCCATAGAGCGAGCCCACAGGGTTCCCGGCGGGCGCCCCAGGCCCGGAGCTCCTCCACGTCCGCTGATCGCGAGGGTTTTTAACTTTCGGGATAGAGATGTGATCCTACAAACCACCAGAACCGAACCTCCTCTGAAATTAGACAATGCCAACATCACATTCTTCCCGGACTATACGTTCAAGGTGCAAGCACAAAGACGTAGCTTCACAGCCGTAAAGAAAGCCCTCCGTGATAAAAATATCAAGTACTCCATGATATTCCCGGCCAAACTCCGAGTAGAATCCGAAGGCAAGACCTGGTTCTTTCTGTCTCCAGAGGAGGCCTGGGATTGGATAGAAGGCTGGCACAGAGCGGGCAAACACTCAGATGGACAGAGCAATGGGGGCACCGCTGGAGGCAGACGACTACCTCCTGTCACGGGGGAGGGACAGTTAGAGGGAGATCTGGAGGATGCACACTGACTTAACCTGCATGGCCACATGGCCTCACTTGGAAGATTGAACTACACCCACTGAACGGAGACCCGTAACTCTAATAACGACCTGATGAGACTACATCAAACCAAATATCAGCTGAGGGACTTCCGAAGCCAAGCAAACTGGGGCTGCCTGGACACTGTCAGCAAAGCTCCTATCGGATTGGGCTGTAATGCGAGTCATTTAAAAGTATAACACTGAAAGCGGGAGGGACGGCGAGGGCTGGTAGCGGTTAGACAGGCACCTCACGAATGGGAGGGAGGGCGACAGGCACTCTGCCTTGTTGGGGAGTGGATAGTTCAAAATCCACTGGCAGGGGGGCGGGGAGGGAGGCACAGGGGGGGAGGGGGGTTAGTTGGGGTTTTAATGGTTTGGTTTTTGTTGCACAACACATACAACCCAGTGGGGTATCTCAGACTCACCATGGCACAAAACAACGTCTGTGGGTAATCCATAGCTGTAGAAGGGAGGGATCCCCCAGTGCAACTAGGTCACATGCATCTCCCTATCCTCGAGTTCGCGATCAAAGCCCCAACTCTTGGCTAGGAGCTCCATACTTATCGCCCCGAACTATTCGACATGGCTCACGCTACACATAGAAAACTATCCATACTGACGTGGAACGTTAATGGACTGGGCAGCAAGGTCAAAAGGGGGATAGTCCTGCAATATCTTAAACGACATTCACCAGATCTGGTGTTACTACAGGAAACCCATCTCGTGGGCAACAGCTGCAAAGCACTCCACCGATGGGGTTACAAACTTGTAGCCCACGCTGGCTTTACATCTGGCTCTAGAGGCACTGGTATCCTTATGCGTAAGAACTTAGCCCTTACTCCCACTCGTGTCTGGACCGACCCGCAGGGCCGGTTCGCAGTACTGGAGGCCACCTGGGAGGGGAAACATCTCAACATAATTTCAGCCTATCTCCCACCAGCCCTGGGCAAAATGGCACTACAAGAACTGGGACAGGTACTTATAGCTCTCCCTCCGGGCACGCTTGTTCTAGGTGGAGATTTTAATATGACTATGGACGACACGGTCGACAGATACCCCCATAAAATTTCTCCCGGACGCCCCACACCCCTGGCAAACTTTGCCCACGCCATGGGACTTACAGACATATGGCGCTCACTGAACCCAGAGCAAACCCACTTCACGCACTACTCTAATGCACACAATAGCATGTCCTGCATTGACTATTTTTTTACCCTCATCTCCGACGTAGGGAACTTTCGACATCTTCAGGGACTCCCTAGGGGAATATCCGACCATTCTCCCCTTGGGGTGGACCTCACCTTTCATCGACACGTGGCCCGGGGACCCATAATTATCAACCCATGGCTACTCACTATTCCAGACATCAAAGAAGACCTAGCCGCCCACACAGATCACTACTTTACTGAGAATCTCGGCTCAGTGGACTCGGCGAATACCATATGGGAGGCTTATAAGGCGGTCATCAAGGGCCGGGCACTGGGTTTGAAAATAGGGTACCTCCGGAACCAAAACGAACAGCTACACCAGCTGGAGAGTGATTTGCTCCTTTTGGAAGCAGAACATAATACCTCCCCTACTGATGAAACAGCCCACAAACTCCGCAATAAACAACTAGAGTACAAAGAGCTAGCAAGAGAGAAAGCCCAAGCAAGGCTGCTTCAAACTAGACACAGGGTTTATGAATTCGGGGAAAGGGCTGGAAAAATGCTGGCCTGGCTAGAGAAACGAGATCAAGAGTCGCGGTGGGTCCCGGAAATCATACTAGAAGATGGGAGGCGGGTGACAGATCCCCAAGAGGTAGCGGATACGTTTGCGAACCACCTACAAGATATATACACCTCCAAAACCTCATACTCATTTGAGGAATCCTGCCAGCTTTTAGAGGAAATGGTGCTGCCACGACTATCAGATGTTGACAGGGAAGCCTTGGATGCTGATATCACGGCAGAAGAGGTTTGTGGGGCTATTTTTGCTATAAACACAGGAAAAGCGATGGGACCCAATGGGATCCCCATTGAATTCCTGAAAGGGTTGGCTCTTAAGGTTGCTCCTCACCTCAAAAATATGTATGAGGAGAGTAGAGAGAGGGGGCTCCTTCCCTTAGATCAAAGGCTAGCTAATATAGTGGTCATCCGCAAACCCGGCAAACCAGGGACGACCTGTGGGTCATACCGACCCATTTCACTAATTAGTTCAGAAGCTAAAGTGCTGGCCAAACTTCTAGCAACCCGACTAATAGCTGTGCTCCCATCTCTGGTCCATGAGGACCAATCAGGCTTTATACCAGGTTAAAATACCGCCCTCAATATTCGACGGGTCCACAACGTTCTGGGTCGACAGCCTTACCTGCGCGAAGACGCGGTCATTCTGTCTTTAGACGCCACCGTGGCTTTTGATTCGATAGAGTGGCCGTATCTGTTCGAGGTGCTAACTCGGCTGGGCTTTGGCCCCAATTTTCGACGGTGGGTGACACTACTATACACGGATCTGCTGGGGCAGGTTAGGGTAAACAATCACACCTCCCGCACATTTGCCTTGCATAGAGGTACCAGACAGGGCTGTCCTTTATCCCCCTTATTGTTTGCCCTTACCCTTGAACCGTTAGCCCACTGCATAAGAAGGGATCTTTTAATACGGGGACTAAAATGGAGTGAGGACATAGAAAACAAAATTTCACTATATGCGGATGACATCCTTATATATCTGGCATCCCCCCGAACTTTCCTAAACAGGCTGTTTAATGTTATTACGAATTTTGGCAAATATGCAGGCTATTCTATCAACTGGTCAAAATCAGTATTATATGTGCTCCACGGCCCTCCACCTCGCCTACCTGGTGGTTACTCAATCCAGTGCACATCAACAGGCTTTAAATACCTGGGCATCTTCATTACGTCCGATCCCAAATTGTTCTATGAACGCAATCTCCTGGGTCCCTTAAAGAGGCTGCAAGATGATGTGCGACACTGGCGATCGCTGCCCCTGTCCCTCCTTGGCAGGGCGGCTCTATTTAAAATGCTCTCTCTGCCCCGATTTTTGTATGTTCTTCAGAATAGCCCCTTCCTAGTAACGAATAATTACTTCACCGCCATAGAGAGTGAGCTCCGCACCCTTTTATGGGATGGGATAGCCCCGCGGATCGCTCTCCAGAAACTCACCAGGAGCTGGTACGACGGAGGAATAGCCCTTCCAGATCTCCGCCTTTACTACTGGGCCTCCCAATTGGTACCAGTTAACCAATGGATCCATGGCCCCCCAACAAACCCGGCCTTTCACTTAGAAAAATACCAAACAGGCCGAGAAGGATATATGGGAGCTCTCTATAGCAAAGTCCGCCAGGGCCGATACCTAGGACCCATGTCACAAACAGTGGCGGTTTGGCATAAGGCTAACAAACGCCTGGGGTGGGCGGATAAATTCACCAAGGCTACTCCGTTGTGGTCCTCACAAAGATTGGGAGTCGCTCTGCTTTCATAAAGGGTTTGATAGATGGGATACTATCGGAATCACTAACTTAGGGGACCTAGTGGCTAAGGAAACTCCTCACATTTAAAGACTTGCAAACCAAACACACACTCGCACGAGGAGAGATCTTCTGATACTTACAAATCCGACACGCTATTCTTACTAATATCCCTGACCTCTCTTCCTTACCTGACGCCTCCCCTTTAGAAGACCGATTACTTATTGACCCACTTTTGACCAAAGCCGTATCTTGCACATATCGCAAACTCTGCAACAACTTACCAGACACTTTTCAAGTTCTGAGAACTCATTGGCAGGCAGACTTAGGGGCATTGGACGATGACGACTGGCAGGCCGCCTTGATGTCCCCCAGAGAAACAGCCGTGAACCACCGCTTCCGCCTCATACAATTAAAAATACTCCATAGGACATATCTTTCGGGCATCCTTCTGGCGAAAATAGGTAACAGGAGTGAGGCATTATGCCTGAGGGGATGCGGACAAGACGGCTCCTTTTACCACATCCTCTGGGACTGTCCTCTCATTCGCCCTTTTTGGGTAAGAACTACTACTAAGATGAAAGATACGCTGGGCAAACACATTCACCTGTCGCCAAAAATGGGGATCCTAAATATATGGGAGCCTACTGACCTAACGGAAATCGAGCAGCAATGGGTGGCGTTGGGATACTTATTGGTGAAAAGGGCCGTGGCCATGTCCTGGGGATCCAGCACACCACCACTCGAGATAGGTTGGGTAGCAGAAATGGACAAATGCATGATCGCAGAGAAGGAGGTTTACAAAAGAAGGGGCTGCCCTAAGAAGTGGGATAAAAAATGGGGAGGATGGGACGCTTATAGGGGGAAATTTGTACCTCTCCCACAGAAGAGATGGCAATGAGACGAACCAGAATTGAGAACCCGCAATGCCTTAATGTGTGATATGTTTGACACTGACGTACTGTGCTGTTTCAATAATGTACCCTACGATCGTATTGTCATATTGATATTGTGCCTTACATTTAATAAAAAGTATTAACATTTTTAAAAAAAAGCCTCCGATTCTTGCAGGTTTCGCTTAAACTTGCTTTCTGTTCTCTTGTGTCCTTATTTTGCTCTATGTCTTGTGCTTGCATGACATTCTATTTGTATATATATATATAACCGTATTTGGCCTTGTCCACATCTAAGGATTCTACTGATGACAGCCCTTTCTGCCCTATATATGCTCCCCTGAATATCTATGTGGGGCAGAAGAAGCTTGTTCCAAGACGTGACACTGCGTCTGCCTTCTGCCTTGGCATGCCAATAAAAGGAGAAAGGTGCAAATACATTTCCTGTGTTTTGTGGCTGCTGGAGTCTGTTTGCTTTGCGTCGCTCTGAGGAGGGTTGGAAGATTTATTACCCAACAGAATGGCGTCAGAAGTGGGAATTATTGAAGGACTTTAATGTCACCAGTTGGTAAGTAGGCTGTAAAACGCTAAATACCTTGCTGGAGTGACCTTTCAGTGTTTCAAATGCTCAGTTAGAACATAGTATTATAAAAAAAAATAAAAAAAAGGGGT
Source organism: Calotriton arnoldi (assembly GCA_963921515.1). Classification (NCBI taxonomy): domain Eukaryota; kingdom Metazoa; phylum Chordata; class Amphibia; order Caudata; family Salamandridae; genus Calotriton; species Calotriton arnoldi. The sequence goes on from CAWUFW010006027.1 coordinate 247,958, forward strand.
AGTAACTGGTATTTAATCCAAATAGGGGACTGTTGAGAAAGATTCATTGAAAAGTGAGAATTTTTCTCTATATCAATACCTTTGAATTGATATGTGGCAGTGGTCTACGGGACCGCATAATCCACAACAGAGGAGCCTAGCTAGAGAATAATTTATGACCCCAAAGGTAGGGGTAACGAAGAAATGCAAACAACCCTCCCGGAGTGTAGCGTGGGAAGCATTGACTATTGGCTGGCAGCAAGACACAAGGAAATGATTTTCGAATTTGCACTGTTCTGTCATTGATCAATGAATGTATTTAATTATGTTTATGTGTTGATCTTTAAAAGTATTGTCCCGCTATGTTTCTTTGAAATGCTTCTTTGAGTGATATAAAAAATAGTGCATTAATGCATCAGAGAAGTCAAATTGTTTTGTGTAGTGTCTGAGTGGTCCACAACTGTTGATTTTTTTCTCTCAAATCTCTCTATCCAAATCTTAACAAATTTTTCCTTCCAGGAGACAAATCTGTTTATCTTTCAGGGTTTAAAATTGTGAGTGAAGGGCACAATGGGCACCGGCAATTCTAAAGGAACCATGGAGGTGGTAAGGCCTCGCATGATGAAAAAGACAAAACAATTGTTTAAACAACTGTCATTAGAGAAGGATTTTAAATTACCAGCAGGTAGCCCTGCAGCTCACGTTGTAAAAGATACAAATTGTTTAGAATATGTAACACCTTTTTGCGCGCTAGTGTGGACTTGGAAAGGGAATGAAGGGCTGTGGCCTAGATTTGGTTCTCTTGAGATAGATGATATTGAACGCTTGACAGAAAGTATACACTTAAAGGGTGACCCATCATGGGATTCACACTATGTAAAAGATTGTTTACAGCAGTGGCTTTCAATTGCAAAAAATAAAGCTCTCCTTTCAAAAAAGAAAGGCCAGGGGAATGCCTCCACTGAATACAGAGACTGCTCTGCAATAGCAATGATAAACAGCGAGTGCAAGAAGCCTAAAAAAAAGGAGCTAGAACTAGCAAAAGATTGGCCCACATCTTATAGCCAGTGTTTATTGGAATTAAGTAACTATGTGCAAACAGAACAGCATTTGTTGTCACTATGGCAAAAGTGTGGGCTTTCAACAATTGAAGCAGACCGGGTTAAAGCTATACCAAATGCCACTACTTCTAGAAGGGCTGCTGCTCTGCTATGTATTTGGACGCACCGCCAAGTAAATATTGACATAAATAAGTTAAAGAAACTGTTTATTGCCTCCAAGCCTCAAGGCCTTTTTGTCAAACTGGGGGAAGGAATAGACAGTGAGCAAATAACTAGTAGCGCATTGACTGAGGAGGAGATTTTGTTATTTACTGAGGAAGAAAGGAAAAGACAGAGAGTAGATGCAAATAGTGAATTTAATTCCTGGGTCTCAGATAGAGCCAGCAATGAGAACAGCCACCCAACATTGGGACAAAACATCCAGTCTGCAGGGCCTGTTCCTCCTGCACCTCAATTCTCAGCCCCTCCTCCAGCAACTTCAATTTACCCATCACTTTCAGGCCCCTACATACAGTGTGAAAGACATAACACACCTGAGGAAGCACTGGCTTCACAACCAAGCTTATCACATGTCCCTTATTTCCACATATCCCTGGAAGGTGATTTAACTAGGGTATCTGACATGCCAACTAGCCCCAGAGAGGACAGTTTTAGAACACCAGTCCCGAATGGGCACTTATCCTTAGGAGGGGACATGCTACATGCTTTTGAATCCCCAGCCCAAACTTCCACTTTCGGTCTGAGGGAAGATTTAGGGCTGAGTGCAAAAGAGAGAAACGATGAGGAGGAACACGAGCAGTTGACACACCTGAGGAAAGAGGCAGATGAGTTCCAAGAAGAAGTGAACACTGATAGGGAGGAAATACAACGCTCCATTAATAAACTACAGGATAAGCTAGAGAGGAGGGAACGGCTGATACATACACGGTCACGCACACGGACCCTAAAGGGAAAGGGTGAGAACTCATATACTGATGACATACTATTGAACACTAAAATAACTGCACCAAAAATAGTGTTGGGGGGACAGCCATGCTAAAGCCATGGACCCCCTTGGAGGCAACTCAAATGACTAAGGACGCGCCTGACCCACTCACTGCCAGTGTAAAATATTATGAGTGGCTTCATAAAATATGTATTGCCTATACCCCCTCCCTCGAGATGTAGAAATGTTATTAAAAATAGGATATGGGAGCAGATGGTCTTTAGTAAAAGTGCGTTCCAAATTCCACAGGAAAGAGATTGGACCATACTGACTAATAATATGGATGTCACAGAAAATAGATTGATTAACTGGTTAGAGTCTATCAGGGACACAATTAATGGCCTAGCAGTTAAACATGGTGATTTTTCTCAAGTCACTGCCACGTTGCAGAAGCCAGGTGAGTCAGTGGCTGATTACATCTTAAGGTACAATGAAGCATGGGATAACAGTGCAGGGGTACCGCGCACCACAGAGGCCTATAAGGTATTGGCTACGCAAACCCTTATGAATGGCTTGCTAGCTTCTGTGGCCCACAGTTGTAAACTGCGCCACCCTGATTGGTCCACTAAAGGATATCATGAGTTGTGCACGCTTCTCATAACCATGGAAAGAGATGGTATTTTTAGGGTAAGGAAGGACATCGCTAAAAATGACAAAGGGATGATGTTGCAGCAAGTACAAAGAGAGGAGGAGCCAGAGGGAATGTACTATCAGGGGGCACAGCATAGACAGGATAATGGACAAGGATACCAGAGAAGAGACAAGAGTAGGGATCAGTGTTATATTTGCCGGAGGTATGGGCACTGGGGACGTAATTGTAAAAATTATAGAGGTAGAAGGGACTGGAATGAGAGAAGTGACCAGTATAATAGAAATGATAGAAACAACAGGAATGAAAGGTTTGACAGAAATGAGATCCAGCCATCAGCACCACCCATGCCCAGAGACCTAAAGCAGACCCAGCACTCCCTGAGGAATCCTTTCCAGGAGCAACATGGATCAGCATAGGACCACGCGGAGAGAGAGATGGGACAAACTGCAGCAACCAGAGCCCAGTGCTTTATGATGAAGGTATCAGACACACCTGAGGAGAATCCCATGTTTCAAATTAAGGTAGGAGATAAAGAGATCGATTTCCTAATAGACAGTGGTGCAACCCTATCGGCAGTAAGAAACAAGTTGGGTCCTAGTAGTGGTGAAACAGTCACTACTATAGCAGTAAATGGAATGATGATGCATGAAGAATTGTCAGAACCCCTACCAGTTTCTGTTGATGACTTCACACTGACCCATCAGTTTCTATTGTCACCAGATGCACCCATCAATTTGCTGGGGAGAGACCTCCTCTGTAAATTGCATGCAACATTATATTTTTCACAAAATGGGATTTACTTACAAGTACCTGAGGACAGGTTAGAATTGGCTAATAGAGCACTTACTGCTTGCAAATTAAGTGAGGACTCTGTGTTATGTGCACCCCCCGTCTTGTCTCTCTCTCCAACATGTTACCAATGGACTCCATTACATGGAGATTTTTATGAAAACATGTTTCAAGAACTGTTTAAATACAGCCCTGACATTGAGAGTGAATTGGTCACTCATTTAGTGCAGTTGATATTAGTACCTGGGCCCATACACTGTACTGCAGCATTTTTCACAGGAGCAGTGCCTGAATGGTACGCCTACAGGGCAGACAAACATTTGTACTGGACAATGGAGTTGCTCGAGCACACATTATATGTAGGAAAAGAAGGGTGTGCAGTGAGCATTGAACTAGGACCACAGGAAATGAGGTTATTTCAAGTGCCAGATTCTGAACCACATGTATCCATAGCTGTAGCACCAGGTTACTACCCTAAGGATTTGGGCCCCATGGTCAAACGCCTTCAGGACTTACCTAGAACTAAGGATTTTACATTTCCTTTAGGAATTGTGTCTGTGTTAGGAGATGGAGAAGGGTGGTGTTGGACGTTGTGTATGAACAGAAAGGACAGGACTGCAGTTTTTGACAAGCTTGAAGGGAATATGGCTTTACAGCTGACTAAAAACAAGGTCCTAGAGCAAGTGAACTCAGAGGTTTGGGCAAAACACAAAAATGAGGCAGGATTATTGAAAACATGCCCTCCCCATAAAGTGACACTTAAAGAAAATGCTGAATTACCTTATGTCCGTCAGTACAGACTGTCACCTCAGGCAGAGGAGGGAATAAAACCTGTGATTGAATCTCTCTTGCAACAAGGTATCATTAAAAAGACCTCCAGCCCCTGTAATAGTCCTATCATTCCATTGCCCAAGGGCAATACTGGGCAGTATAGGTTCATACAGGACTTACGACAGATAAACAACATTGTGGTTCCCTTAGCACCTGTTGTGCCTGACACCAATACTATATTATCTTCTATACCTGTAGAGGCAGAGTACTTTTCAGTCATTGATCTCTCCTTTGCGTTTTTCAGTATTAGAGTCCATCCAGAGAGCGAGTACCTTTTTGCTTTCACAGTGAAAGATACGCAATATACTTTCAGAAGACTAGCTCAAGGCTACACTGAGAGTCCCACGGTCTATGCGCAGGCAGTGAAGAGAGACCTGGACAGCCTACACCTGGAAGGTGGTAGCATCATCTTGCAGTTCGCTGATGATCTACTCGTGGCATCTCCATCACTTGAGGCCTGTGAAAAAGACACTGTAGCGCTGCTGAATCACCTCCAGGAGAGAGGACACAAAGCTTCATTGTCAAAATTCCAGTGCTGCCAAAAAGAGGTGACTTACCTGGGTTATGTGGTATCCAAAGGTACACGCCGCATATCACCTGACAGGATAAAAATGATTCAGGGCATGCTGCCTCCGTCCACCAAGAAAGGAATGCTGTCATTCCTGGGGATGATGAACTACTGCCGCCAGTGGATCCCTGAGTACAGATCCTATGATGCCATCCTGCGACAATGTACACTACAAGATGCTCCCAACAACATTGTATGGACTAATGAACTTGCAGACTGTTTTAAGAAACTGAAAGAGACTTTGTGTACTGCGCCAGCCCTGGGGCTGCCTGATTACAAACTGCCCTTCCATCTCTATGTGTCAGAGCAAAATGGCATTGCAAATGGTGTGCTGACACAGCAGCATGGCTCAGGAAAAAGACCTGTGGCATACTACTCTGTGACTTTGCCTGTAGCAGTAACTGGGCATCCAGCTTGTTTGAGAGCAGTGGCATCAGCAGCTGTGATGGTAGAGAGGACTGCTCCCATTGTGTTGGACTACCCTTGTATTGTTTATGTGCCACATTCGGTACAGTTGTTGTTGTCATCTGCAACACAACATTTTTCGGCGGCCAGGCAAACAGGTTATGAGGTCACTCTGTTGTCTAACACCAATATCACCATTAAAAGATGCCCACCTGTTAATTTCGCAACATTATTACCTCCACTAGGAGATTCAGATGAGACCCCTGACCATGACTGTGTTGAAGTTGTAGAGACATGCACCACACCCAGACCAGATTTGCAGCAAACACCATTAGAAAAAACTGACTGTGAGTGGTACACTGATGGTTCCTCCAGCAGACTAACAGACACTGATTACAGAGCAGGGTATGCTATAACAACAGTAGACACCATAGTTGAAAGTGCAGCCCTCCCCCCTGGCACATCTGACCAGCAAGCCGAGCTGTATGCTGTAACAAGAGCATGCATCCTAGCTGAAGGAATTTTTTTTAATATTTACACGGATTCACGTTATGCCTTTGGAGTTGTCCACGATTTTGGCCAGCTGTGGCAGTATCGTGGTTTCATAACAGCAGCAGGACGCCCCATTCAAAATGGCCCCTTAGTAAAGAATTTGCTACAGGCAATACTACTACCCAACAGAATAGCAGTAATAAAATGTGAGGCACATACAGGAGATAATACTGAGATAGCCAGAGGTAACGCCATGGCTGACACAGCAGCAAAAGAGAGCATGTTACAGCCAGTACAGATGGTGCCTTTAATGGCAAAAAGTATTCCAAAGATACAGCTGATTCAGAGACAATTGTTGCTAGCTGATGTGAAAGAAGCACAATGGTCTGCATCACCAGAGGAAGAAAGAGCGTGGATTGATGCTGGATGTGAGCCGAATGATGAGGGATTGTGGGTCCACCAGGATGGGAGGCCTGTGGCCCCACGCAGTATGTTCCTGCCCCTTACAAGGCTTGCTCATGGACCCACTCACATGGCTCAAGGAGGGATGAATGCTTTGATTAGACAAGAATGGTTTGCACCAGGGATAACAGCTTTCACTGCACAATTCTGCTCCCAATGTCTTGTCTGTGCCCAACATGCTAAAGGTCGGTCCCCCGCTACCCATGATCACTTGCCAGTACCAGAGGGTCCATTTACCAACATTCAAATAGACTTCGCCTATATGCCCCCAGTGAATGGATTCAAATATTTGCTGGTATGTGTGGATCAATTTTCAAAATGGGTGGAGGCGTTTGCAACAAGGAAGAATGATGCAGCAACTGTTGTGCGATGCTTGATGATAGATTTAATACCCCGGTTTGGGGTTCCCCAGAGCATAAACAGTGACAGAGGGGGTGAATTTGTGGCTGCAGTTGTGGAAAAGATGTGTGACTGTTTGGGAATAGAGTGGAAACTGCATGCCCCTTACCACCCACAAAGTTCAGGCCAGGTGGAGAGAATGAACGCCACAATAAAACATAAATTATCCAAAACAACTGTTGCAACAGGCCTGAAATGGCCAGATGCACTGCCTTTAGTGCTGCATGCCATAAGAGCAACACCATCTAGAACAACTCTCTTGTCCCCCCATGAGGTATTGATGGGGCGGCCCATGTCGGTGGGGTTGAGGTTGCCTCTCACAGCATCCCAAGCAGCACTGCTGTGGACGGATGAGCAGATTTCTGACTATGCTGTACAATTGTCGGTGGTCTTGAGGCATCACCATCTCCAGGTGAAGGAAGCTTTGCCCCATCCTTCCTCAGAACAAACACACCCTTTTAAACCTGGAGACATGGTCATGGTGAGAAAAATAAAAAATGTTTCTCTTACTTCTAGGTGGACTGGACCCCACGTTGTGCTCCTGGTTACCAGAACATCACTAAAGGTGCAGGGACGTCCCGAGTGGCTGCACAGAACACGATGCAGGGCTGCACCAACAACGCCTGAGGCAGAGGCACCTATAACAGATGAGCACCGGCCACCCATGGAGCAGCACAAAACACAGGACAAGGGGGAGACAGACAAGACCTTTCCTAACAACAACGCTGAGGGTCCATCATCAAGTGTCCCAGGAACAGTGACACCAACTGATGCTGTTGAGTGAAGCATGCAACGCAGTCTAGAAAAAGGTGATGGTCTACACCTGCCAAAAATAGGCTGAAGAGGACAACGCAGGGCAGGTCCGTGAAACCGCCCCTGAACAAGACGACTACGGACCGGGAGGAGAAGCAGATGACAGCGCACCACGAGAACTTTCATTATTGACACTTACAGAAAGTACCCTGGAACTGAGACAGAAAGACACTGCCTAACAATATTTTAAATTCTGAAAGTGATACTAACCACTGTCAAGAAAATGCATTGCATTATGCTAACACTATTTTTTAGTACCTTAATTATGTGTGTGCTACCTGTATTGCAACAACCTGCTGACCATCCCCTCGTTGCAGTACATGAGAAAGTTGCCCAGGCTTTAGGTCTTCAAAATTGCTGGATTTGTAGAGAATTATCCAGACACCCCAGCGACCCAATTGGCCTATATGAAACACCTGTGCCTATACAAAATTATGCGCAAGGAATAGGATGCCTCATATCCAACGTAACCTGGGATTGTGGAGAAGGAAGGATTGGATGGTACCCACGTTGTACCATACTGCCAAATATTCAAGCCCAATACCAAGTGTCTCCTACAGTAGAATACAAAGACAAGGAAAAAGCATTTCCTGTATGTTTAAAGCATCATGTTTCAGGATGTAACCCAGCTTCCCGATACTTAGGACATTTAAAAAGTAGCCAGTGTCCTAACATATTAGAATTTGATAATACCACAGGTAATTGGAACATAAAAGACAGACAGTTAGTAAGTAGGAACTGGACAGCTAAGGTACGAGGAAAACAAGTAAACTACACTTTGCATTACTGGAACATCACTGTAGATGGAGAGACACTATTAATAACACCTGATGGTCTTCTATACGATCCATTTATTGAGCAAAAGAATAAGCATGCTAGGGCACCAAATGTGATTTCTAAAATATTAGAATACCCCTTATGGTCAGCTCGCTGCTCATACATGGCACCATGGGCAAATGTTACGCTTATAAATTCTTCATGGATTGATTACAAATGGTGTGATCAATTCCAAAACAGTTTTCCTGAAGGGGTAGGCCTTCCTCTCAGTAAATATCACACATTGGACACACAGTTACAGGGCGGAATGTATTTTATTTGTGGCACTAAAGCATACAAGGTGCTTCCCCGGCACTGGGAAGGCATGTGTGCTATTTCTTATCTTACACCAAACATTTCAGTTGTGCCACACATTGCAGCCCATGAGCCACTAAATTTGGGGAGTTTTGCTCATAGATATAAAAGAGATATACATGCACCTATTCTGGAAGCTAGACAAGGTCTATTCTTTGAACTAATGCGTATATTTATTCCTGGATATGGGGTATATGATTTAGAATTGGCCCTTGTTAATATGTCTGCTGAGCTAGCCGTAGCATTCAATGCCACAAGAGATGCACTTCAACAGTTGCAGATGGAAATAAATTCAGTAGCTGCCATGACAATTCAACATCGAATTGCACTTGACCTCCTGACACTACAACAAGGAGGATTGTGTGTTTTATTAAATTCCTCTTGCTGTTATTTTTTAAACAAAAGTGGAAACATAGCAAGGGATGTGGCACAAATTAAGAATGCAGTTCAAATATTCCATGGAGCAGGGAAAATTATAGATTCTGATGACTGGTCCTGGCTATGGTCATGGCTACCAACAGGATGGTTAAAGCACTTAGTTCTAGCACTACTGGGTATCTTTTTAACAATAGTGATATTTTTGTGTTGTCTTCAGTGTTGTTGCTCCATGGGACAGCAATTGTGTAGTAAAAGCATCCATTCAATTTCTGCAGTTAAAATTCTACCTCCTACAGAGCAGGAGCTAGCCTGCAGATATCTCCAAATACAACAGGATGTAGAGAAAGCACACAAAGAAACATTTCAATTAATGGCTATAGAGCTATAATATAAATGCATTAAGTACTAGTATATAATTTTATCTATGTTGAAAAATGAATACCTCTTAGATGTGTCTACGCCAATATATGCATGTTATTTAAACACTGTGTAATGCCAGTCAAAGATATGTACTTTATCGATACTTTATATTTCTACCATATATATATATATATATATTCATATTTTTCTTACAATGGTATTTGATATTGCTATCAAAAAGGAGGGATATTGTGAGGAAAAATATATATCTATATGTTTGCATCAGCCAAATAAGTGAATCAATCTCAAATTCTCCCCCACACTATCTCAGACCCACTGAGCTAACTATGTCTGTCTCTGACCAAACTGCTTGCTCTGTGCTCCTAAAATCACCCCTCCTTTACAAATCTATTCCAGCCTGACCCAAGGACCGTTATTGCCCTCTCTGACACGTCCTGGGTTAACAGCTGTCAAAAGCCTCCGATTCTTGCAGGTTTCGCTTAAACTTGCTTTCTGTTCCCTTGTGTCCTTATTTTGCTCTATGTCTTGTGCTTGCATGACAATTCTATTTGTATATATATATAACCGTATTTGGCCTTGTCCACATCTAAGGATTCTACTGATGACAGCACTTTCTGCCCTATATATGCTCCCCTGAATATCTATGTGGGGCAGAAGAAGCTTGTTCCAAGACGTGACACTGCGTCTGCCTTCTGCCTTGGCATGCCAATAAAAGGAGAAAGGTGCAAATACATTTCCTGTGTTTTGTGGCTGCTGGAGTCTGTTTGCTTTGCCTCGCTCTGAGGAGGGTTGGAAGATTTATTACCCAACAATGGCCCCCGTGGAGCCTTGCGCGCTCCAGGATAAGTGGACCGGAACATTTGAGGTGGTGGAGCGCAAGAGTGAGGTCACCTACCTGGTGGACTTGCGATCTCCCAGGAACCCTTTGCGGGTCCTACATGTCAACCGCCTAAAGCCCCATTTTGAGAGGTCCGAAGTGGGCATGCTCCTAGCAACAGATGATGGAATGGAAGAGGAGACAGAACCTCTTCCTGACCTCCTGTCTGCAACAGAGCAAGATGGGTCAGTGGAGGGTGTGAACCTCTCTAACTCCCTGACACCTGAGCAGCAGGAAGACTGTCGCCAACTGTTGGGACAGTTTCCTGACCTGTTTTCCCTGACACTGATTGGTGCGTCCATGATGTGGACACTGGGGACAGTCCTCCTGTCAAGCACAAGGCTTACAGAGTGACTGACAGGGTGAGAGCTTGCATCAAGGAGGAGGTCTCCAAGATGTTTGCATTGGGGGTGATTGAGTCCTCTCACAGCCCTTGGGCCAGCCCAGTGGTCTTTGTCCCAAAGGCTTCCGCGCCTGGTGCCACGCCCGAACTCCGGTTCTGTGTGGACTACCGAGGACTCAATTCAGTCACCAGGACTGACGTGCCACCCATCCCCAGAGCTGATGAGCTCATTGATCGGTTAGGGGCTGCCCGGTACCTCAGCACGTTTGACTTAATGTCTGGGTACTGGCAGATCGCCTTGACTGATGGGGCCAAAGAGAGGTCAGCATTTTCCACACCAGATGGGCACTACCAATTCCAGGTTATGCCCTTTGGGATGAAGAATGCCCCAGCCACCTTTCAGAGGTTGGTCAACCAGATGTTGGTTGGACTGGAAGATTTCAGTGCCGCCTACCTGGATGACATCGCAGTGTTCAGCGCCAGTTGGGAAGAACATCTGCGCCACCTCTGGGAAGTGTTGATGGCGCTGCGGAGGGCAGGCCTCACGATCAAGGCGTGTAAGTGCCAGATCGGGCAGGGTTCCGTGGTGTACTTGGGACAACAGGTTGGGAGCGGCCAGGTGGTGCCCCTACAGCCCAAGATTGATACCATTCTGGCTTGGGAACCCCCCAAGACCCAGACAGAGGTGAGAGCCTTTCTAGGACTCACCGGGTATTACAGGAGATTTGTCAAGGGGTATGGCAGCATCGTTGCACCCTTGACAGAGCTGACTTCCAGGAAGCAGCCCAAGAGAGTGATTTGGACTGACACCTGTCAGAGAGCTTTTGACGCCTTAAAGACTGCCATGTGCACGGCCCCCGTGCTTCAGGCGCCCAACTTCTCAAAAGAATTTGTTATTCAAACAGACGCTTCAGAGCATGGTGAAGGGGCTGTTCTGGCACAGTTAAATGAGGAGGGCCTAGACCAACCTGTAGCCTTCATCAGTAGGAGGTTACTTCCACGGGAACAGAGGTGGAGTGCTATTGAGCGTGAGGCATTTGCTGTGGTCTGGGCGCTGAAGACGTTGAGACCATACCTGTTTGGGACTCACTTCCGGGTTCAGACAGACCACAGGCCCCTCAGATGGTTGATGCAGATGAGGGGTGAGAATCCAAAGCTGTTGAGGTGGTCCATTTCCCTACAGGGGATGGACTTTACGGTGGAACACCGCCCTGGTACAGAACACGCCAATGCTGATGGTCTGCCCAGATTTTTCCGCCTTAGTGATGAGAACTCCCAGGAGGTAGGGTAGTTCTCCCCACATTTCAGCTGGAGAGGACACGTGTTAGACCTGGTACCATTGGCGTGGGTCTCCCTTCTATTTTTTCGCTATGCCTCCTCTGTTGTTGACATGTTTTTGCTGGTTTAGATGCTTTGGGCACTTTGCCACTGCTAATCAGTGCCAAAGTGCAAGTGCTCCCTATGGTAAATTGATGTATGGATTAGTGACTCCAGGATTGGCTTATTTGATTTACTGTCAGACCCTAGTACAGTGCACCGCGTGTGTCCAGGGCCTGTAAGTCAAATGCTGCTGGTGGGCTTGCAGCACTGGTTGTGCCACCCACCGAAGCAGCTTGGAAAGCGTGTCTCAGGCCTGCCATTGCAGAGCCTGTGTGCAGTCTGGTACTGCCATGTCGATTTGGTAAGTGCACCCACCTACCAGTCCCCAAACCTTCCCTTTTCTGCATGTTAGTCACCCCTAAAGTAGGCATGCGGGCAGGGTGCATTGTATGTAAGAGGTAGGACATGCCCTGATGAGTGTGGCATGTCCTGATAGTGAATTACAGCCGATTTCGTTTTTCACTATTGCAAGGCTACCTGTCCCCATAGGCCAGAATGGGCAGTTTGATTATAACATCTTATAATCCTAACTGACCCAGGGAACATGGTAGAAAAACGAATTTAGTATGCCTGAACTCAGAATGATAAAATACATCTTTTAGTGAAGTTGGTTTTAACATTCTGTGTTTGAAAATACCACTTTTAGAAAGTAGGTATTTTCTTGCCTAACCATCCAGCCTGCCTCTGCTAGTCTTGTGTATTGTATGTCTGGGTTTGTGAGTGACAGGGGCTGGGGGACTCCAGGAGACAGGGTGAGTCAGCACTAGGCTGAATAGACCTATCTGCATGAGGAGTGGTGGTAGGAGTAGCACCTGGGCCTGAATAGGGCTGTGCCTGCGTTCCACAATGCTGGCTCCACCTCCTGTGGTGTGTCTGATGACCCTGGCCCACACTGACAAAGGAAGAAGTTGTGCACTGGCAGAATGCACCCAGAACTGGTTTGGACTAGGTACAGGACCCTCTGCCTTCAGAGGACAAAGGATTTGCTAGTATAAATATTGGGGCCCAGACCCCAAGACTTTAGATCACTTCTGGGAATCAAGACGAACCTTTGCTGAGGAGAAGAACCAGGAAGCTGAAGGAGGAGATTACCCCTATGCTGCGTGTTGTTGGGGTTGGCCTGCAGTGGTTACTTTATTGCCAAACAAAGGAGAAAAGGACTGAGTGTGCTTTCATCATCTTGAAGAAGATCTCCAAGGGCTTGAACATTGAGCTTGCCTCCTGCCTGAAGTCTCAGGGATACAAGACTTCACCCCCAGCTCCCCTCCTGAATTCCCTTGCTGGGAATTGAAGTGCCTACTGCTGTTGGGCCTTCTGAGAGACTGCGTGTCGCTGGGAGCTGGAAGCGCGACGCAACGAAGAGGAAGCGTGTCACCGCCGCAGCAGTTGTCGTCGCATCGCGGAGTAAGCGTGCCGCCGCTGTCGCTGTTGCATCACCGAAGCTCCCCGCATCACCGGAGAAGCGTGCCGCCGCAGCAGTTGTCGTCGCATCGCAGAGTAAGCGTGCCGCCGCTGTCACCATCGCATCACCGAAGCGCCCCGCATCACCGGAGAAGCGTGCCGCCGCCACAGAGGACGCCGGTGCATCACCGGAGAAGCGTGTCGCAGGGCCTGTCGCGGCTCAGAAGATCGCCGAGTCGCCGCACGGCCGTCGGGCGTGCACGCATCCCGTCTACGTTGTCGCACTGCAAGCAAGACGCCATTTTCTCGCATCGCACTGGATCATCATCGCATCGGAACCGGGCCGCAGTAAGAAACCAACGCATCCTCCTTTCTGCGTGTAAGGAATCGAAGCATCACCTTCCCTGCGACCCTTTTGTTTGTTTTGCGTTACGCATCCAAAGGTACATTGAGAGTAAAGTGTCGCATTTATCATCTTTATTGAACTGAGCTATTTTCTACCATTTGACAGTCATATTTTTCGTTTGTATTGTGGATTTTTGTCGTTTTGGGTCTTGTGTTAAGTCTATATAAAAATACTTATTTTTATACTACAACCTGTGTGGTGTCCATCTGTAGTGTTGTCACTGGGTTGCTGTATGTGTTCACAAATGCTTTACACACTGCCTCTGAGATAAGCGTGCCTGCTCCTTCCAAGCTACCAAGGGGGTGAGCAGGGGTTATTTTAGTAGTGTATCCCCCTTACCCTGACTAGAAGCAAAGGTCCCTATTTCGACAAAGGTACCTACCTCTGGTAAACTAGAGACCCCCAGTTCTAACACAGATCAGCAGAGCGGCTCTAGAGCCAGAGAACCAGGTCAGCAGAGCGGCTGTAGAGCCAGAGAACCAGGTCAGCAGAGCTGCTCTAGACCCAGAGAACCAGGTCAGCAGAGCGGCTGTAGAGCCAGAAATCCAGGTCAGCAAAGCGCTCTAGAGCCTGAGAACCAGGTCAGCAGAGCCACTGTAGAGCCAGAGAACCAGGTCAGCTGAGCCGCTCTAGAGCCAGAGAACCAGGTCAGCAGAGCTGCTCTAGAGCCAGAGAACCAGGTCAGCAGAGCTGCTGTAGAGCCAGAGAACCAGGTCAGCAGAACCGTTGTAGAGCCAGAGAACCAGCTCAGCAGAACTGTTGTAGAGCCAGAGAACCAGGTCAGCAGAGCTGCTCTAGAAGCCAGAGAACCAGGTCAGCAGAGCTGCTGTAAAGCCAGAGAACCAGGTCAGCCAGAGCCGTTGTAGAGCCAGAGAACCAGGTCAGCAGAGCTGCTGTAGAGCCAGAGAACCAGGTCAGCAGAGCTGCTGTAGAGCCAGAGAACCAGGTCAGCAGAGCCGCTCTAGAGCCAGAGAACCAGGTCAGCAGAGCCGTTGTAGCAGAGCCAGAGAACCAGGTCAGCAGAGCTGCTCTAGAGCCAGAGAACCAAGTCAGCAGAGCTGCTCTAGAGCCAGAGAACCAGGTCAGCAGAGCTGCTGTAGAGCCAGAGAACCAGGTCAGCAGAGCTGTTGTAGAGCCAGAGAACCAGGTCAGCAGAGCTGCTCTAGAGCCAGAGAACCAGGTCAGCAGAGCAGCTGTAGAGCCAGAGAACCAGGTCAGCAGAACCGTTGTAGAGCCAGGGAACCAGGTCAGCTGAGCTGCTCTAGAGCCAGAGAACCAGGTCAGCAGAGCTGATCTAGAGCCAGAGAACCAGGTCAGCAGAGCTGCTCTAAAGCCAGAGAACCAGGCCAGCAGAGCTGCTGTAGAGCCAGAGAACCAGGTCAGCAGAGCCGTTGTAGAGTCAGAGAACCAGGTCAGCAGAGCTGCTGTAGAGCCAGAGAACCAGGTCAGCAGAGCTGCTGTAGAGCCAGAGAACCAGGTCAGCAGAGCCGCTCTATAGCCAGAGAACCAGGTCAGCAGAGCTGCTCTAGAGCCAGAGAACCAGGTCAGCAGAGCCGCTCTAGAGCCAGAAAACCAGGTCAGTAGAGCAACTGTAGAGCCAGAGAACCAGGTCAGCAGAGCTTCTCTAGAGCCAGAGAACCAGGTCAGCCGAGCTGCTGTAGAGCCAGAGAACCAGGTCAGCAGAGCTGCTCTAGAGCCTGAGAACCAGGTCAGCAGAGCTGCTGTAGAGCCAGAGAACCAGGTCAGCAGAGCTGCTGTAGAGCCAGAGAACCAGGTCAGCAGAAATGTTCTAGAGCCAGAGAACCAGGTCAGGAGAGCTGCTGTAGAGCCAGAGACCCAGGTCAGCAGAGCTGCTGTAGAGCCAGAGAACCAGGTCAGCAGAGCTGCTGTAGAGCCAGAGAACCGGGTCAGCAGAGCCGTTGTAGAGCCTGAGACCCAGGTCAGCAGAGGTGCTGTAGAGCCATAGAATCAGGTCAGCAGAGCAGCTCTAGAGCCAGAGAACCGGGTCAGCAGAGCCGCTCTAGACCCAGAGAACCAGGTCAGCAGAGCCGCTCTAGAGCCAGAGAACCAGGTCAGCAGAGCTGCACTAGAGCCAATCAATCAATCAATCAATCAATCAGGGGTTTTGTATAGCGCGCTACTCACCCGTGAGGGTCTCAAGGCGCTGGGGGTGGGGGGTCGGCGGCTCCGGATCAGTTGAAGAGCCAGGTCTTGAGGTCCTTCCTGAACGTGTGCAGGGTGGGGGAGCATCTGATGTCCACAGGGAGCGTGTTCCAGGTTTTGGCTGCGATGTGGGAGAAGGCTCTCCCGCTGGTCCTGTTTCTGTGGAAGCGGGGGACCTCTGCCAGGGCGAGGTCTGCGGAGCGGAGGTCCCTCTTGGGTACGTGGAAGGATACTCTCTCGTTGAGGTATTTGGGTCCGATGTTGTGGAGGGATTTGTAGGCGTGGGTGAGGAGTTTGAAAGTGACCCTCTTCTCGACAGGGAGCCAGTGAAGGCCTCGTAGGTGTTGGGTCATGTGCTCCTGGCGTGGTGTTCCCAGGACGAGTCTGGCTGCGGCGTTCTGGATGGTCTGGAGCCTGTGCATGAGAGTTTTGTTGATTCCGGCGTAGAGGGCGTTGCCGTAGTCTAGTCTGCTGGTGATGAGTGCATGGGTGACGGTCCTTCTGCAGTCGGGGGGGATCCACTTGAAAGTCTTACGGAGGATGCACAGGCAGTTGAAACTAGCGGAGGCGACGGCATTGACCTGGCGGTTCATGGAGAGGGAGGAGTCCAGGATGATGCCGAGGTTCCGAGCGTGGTCTGTGGGGGTGGGTGGGCTCCCGAGGGCGGAGGGCCACCAGGTGTTGTCCCAGGTGGAGGTGCAGGGGCCGAGGATTAAGACCTCAGTCTTCTCTGAGTTTAGCTTCAGGCAGCTGCTGTTCATCCAGGCTGCCACGTTCTTCATGCCCTCCTGGAAACAGAGTCTGGTGTCTTCAGGATTCTTTGTGAGCGAGAGGATGAGCTGGGTGTCGTCGGCGTAGGATACAATGCTGAGCCCATGATGTCTGACGATGGCGGCGAGGGGGGCCATGTAGATGTTAAAAAGCGTGGGGCTGAGTGAAGATCCCTGGGGGACTCCGCAGTTTATTTCCGTGGGCTCGGAGAGGAAGGGGGGGAGTCGGATCCTCTGGGTTCTGCCGGAGAGGAAGGATTGGATCCATTTGAGGGCGGTTCCTTGAATTCCTGCGTCGTGTAGTCTGGCTGTGAGGGTGCGATGTGACACGGTGTTGAAGGCTGCGGAGAGGTCAAGGAGGATGAGGGCCGCGGTGTGTCCCTGGTCGAGCAGCAAGCGGATGTCATCAGTGGCAGCGAGGAGGGCGGTCTCGGTGCTGTGGTTGCTGCGGAATCCAGACTGGGAGGCATCCAGGATAGAGTTTTCTTCCAGGAAGGCAGTCAGCTGGGTGTTCACTAGTCTCTCGGTGACTTTGGCTGCAGAGGGGAGGAGAGAGATGGGCCGGTAGTTCTTCAGGTCTGTTGGGTCGGCCGATGGCTTCTTGAGGAGGGGTTTAACCTCTGCTCTCTTCCAGTCGTCTGGGCAGATGCCCGAGATGAGGGAGGCGTTGATGGTGCATTCTAGTTTGGGTGCGATGATGGTGGCGGCCCTGTGGAAGATGTGTGGTGAGCAGGGGTCCGTTGGGGCTCCGGAGTGGGTCTTCTTCATGGTAGCAGTGATGAGTTCGGCGGTGGCAGGGTCCCAGGATGTGATGGTGGGTTTATCTGCCGGCGGTGGGTAGGGCGGTGGTGTTCGTCTCAGGTTCACTGAAGTCGTCGTAGAGGGCCTTGATCTTCATATGGAAGTAGGAGCTGAGTTTGTCGCAGAGTTCTTGGGAGGGTTTGATGTCCGTGGCTTCGCAGGTGGGTTTCGCGAACTGCTGTATGACGTTGAACAGTTCCTTGGCGTTGGTCGTGTTGGTCTGAATTTTGTCTCTTATAAAGGTCCGTTTGGTGTCTCTGATGCGCTGGTGGTATTCATTCAGGGCGCTCTTGTGGTTGTTCCGTGCTGCCGTGGTTTTGAGGTTTCGCCAGGACTTCTCCAGGCATCTGCAGGAGCGCCTGGCTTCTTGAAGCTCTGTGGTGAACCAGGCGGCTTTCGGCGGGTGTTGTTTTGCGGGGGCGGAGGGGTGCGAGCTTGTCGGTGCAGTGGGAGACCCAGCGGTGAAAATCCCTGGCTGCAATTTTCGGGTCTGTCGTGGCGCTGGAAGGGTGTTGGCGGAGGGTGGTGTTTAGGAGTTCCTCTGTGACCCTGCTCCAGTTCCGTCGTGGCGGGCGTTGGGCGGGCTTGGGTGCGGAGGTGGTGTTGAAGGTGAAGTGGACGCAGTGGTGGTCAGTCCAGAGGGGCTGTGTGATGTGCTGGAAACGGATGTTAGTTCCTCCCGCGAAGATGGGGTCGAGGGTGTGGCCCGCCCTGTGAGTGGGTGTGTTGACGAGCTGTTTCAGTCCTAGGTTGGCGAGGTTGTCGCGGAGAGCAGTGGAGTCGGGGTTGTTGCCGTTGTCGAGGTGGAAGTTCAGGTCACCGAGCAGAATGTAGTCCGTGGAGGTGATGGCGTGGGGTGCGGCGAGTTCGGCGATGGCTGCTGCGTGGTGGGTGCGAGGTCCTGGTGGTCTGTAGATGAGGGTGCCGCATAGCGTGGTTCTGGGGTTCGTCTGGATCTGGAAGTGGAGGTGTTCTGTGCTGGAGTGGGGGTCACTCGTGCTGGATGTGGAGAGGCGGAGGTGGGTTTTGTGTGCGATGGCTAGTCCTCCTCCAGGTCGGTGAGGACGGTCCTTTCTCTGGATCTTGTCGCCGTCCGGGACGGCGGCGGCGAGGTCGGGACCGGAGGTGGCATTAGTCCAGGTCTCCGTGAAGAAGGCGACGTCGGGCCAGAGGGTGTCGAGCAGGTCCCAGACTTCTATGGTGTGTCGGTGCAGGGTGGGGTGTGTGCCGGGAGTTCCTTCAGTGGTCGCTGGGGCTTTGTTGATGGTGAAGGTTTTGCCGCAGGGCCTGCACGAGAATTGTCCGTGGGTGGTGATCGGCGAGGCTCTTGCGCAGTCGGCGTGTCTTCCGGGGCTGAGTGCGTGGAGGGTGGCTGAGTCGTAGCGGTGAGGCCATGGAGAGCCAGGGGTCCTGGCGCTGGTCGCGGTCGGGTCGCGGACGGGTGCAGACGGGCTTGCCTTAGGCGTGCCTTCGGCGCGCCAGCGGTGCGACTGCGCAGCGGCCGCCATTTTGTAGGGGAGGGAGCGAGTAGCTGAGAGGCGGGAGCGGGGGTCAGGGGGAGGGGTTAGGGGTGGACGCGGCAGTGGGAGTGGGGAGAAAAACGGCGAGAAGAATGACAAGGACAATCGGCGAATAACAGCAGAAAAACAAGGAATACCAGACAGAGAACAAGGACAGCAGAGCCACTCTAGAGGTAGAGAACCAGGTCAGCAAGCTGCTGTAGAGCCTGAGAACCAGGTCTGCAGAGCCGTTGTAGAGCCAGAGAACCAGGTCAGCAGAGCTGCTGTAGAGCCAGAGAACCAGGTCAGCAGAGCTGCTGTAGAGCCAGAGAACCAGGTCAGCAGAGCTGCTGTAGAGCCAGAGAACCAGGTCAGCAGAGCTGCTGTAGAGCCAGAGAACCGAGTCCGCAGAGCCGCTGTAGAGCCTGAGAACCAGGTCAGCAGAGCTGCTGTAGAGTCATAGAACCAGGTCAGCAGAGCCACTCTAGAGCCAGAGAACCAGGTCAGCAGAGCCCCTCTAGAGCCAGAGAACCAGGTCAGCAGAGCTGCTCTAGAGCCATAGAACCAGGCCAGCAGAGCCGCTCTAGTGTCAGAGAACCAGGTCAGCAGAGCTCCTCTAGAGCCAGAGAACCAGGTCAGCAGAGCCACTCTAGAGCCAGAGAACCAGGTCAGCAGAGCTGCTCTAGAGCCAGAGAACCAGGTCAGCAGAGCGGCTGTAGAGCCTGAGAACCAGGTCAGCAGAGCCATTGTAGAGCCAGAGAACCAGGTCAGCAAAGCCGCTCTAGAGCCAGAGAAGCAGGTCAGCAGAGCTGTTGTAGAGCCAGAGAACCAGGTCAGCAGAGCTGCTCTAGAGACAGAGAACCAGGTCAGCAGAGCTGCTGTAGAGCCAGAGAACCAGGTCAGCAGAGCTGCTGTGAGAGCCAGAGAACCAGGTCAGCAGAGCTGCTCTAGAGCCTGAGAACCAGGTCAGCATGTTAAAGATTGCAGGAATCGCTGTTAGCATGAGCTGAAAGCCATTTTGTACTTGGCAGCCATTTTAGTTAGCCATGTGCTCGCCATGTGCTTTCTCCCTCTTCCAGAGTCTTGCACATGCTCAGAGAGGCCTAGCTGGTAGAATGCACCTGCTCCTAGTATAGAACTGTCAGGCTATTCTTACTCATGTAAGCAGTTTAGTCTCCCTCCCACTTTGTGGAGCAAGCAAATTTTGTATACCCATATTAGTCAATAAGCATGCTTGTATGTGCTAGGACCTCCCCTTGATTTTATGCTGACTATGTAAC
The DNA here is from genome assembly GCA_963921515.1 of Calotriton arnoldi. NCBI lineage: Eukaryota > Metazoa > Chordata > Amphibia > Caudata > Salamandridae > Calotriton > Calotriton arnoldi. Next base: position 268,144 of record CAWUFW010006027.1, read on the forward strand.
AAATACATATATAAGGACCCTGTTCTCTGCACTCATTAGAATGCCTCCTACAGTGGCCTGCGGGTACCGTAAGATGCAATCTCCCTCATCTGAGGTTAATAAAACATGTTTTTTGATATTACAGCTTCTGTGCCAATCTCTTCTTTGTTGGTCTTAAGGACCAGATGTATCAGTGAACCCCTAAGAAGGTTTTTATTTCTACAGATGGCGCCCGAAAGTGGGACTCATCGGTGCAGCGGCTATCCAAGGGAGTGGTCTTGAAGGGAGACAGGAATCTACTGAGGAGTACAGGACAGGAATCTACTGAGGAGGTACCCTGCGCACGGAGATTATTTTGTCTTCCAGCCCAGTATATTTCTGGTCTTCCTGATCTGATCCTCCAAGTGTTTGCCGCTCCCGACTGAGAACTTCTTTGGCGTGAGTATTTTAAAATGACCGTTAGGTCACTCAGAACTTGGCAGTTGGAACCTGGACACCATTTGATTGGTAAGAGCCGTTTTGCGGCACTTGCTGTTGGTTTGATGCCTTTGATTGGTAAGGTAGTTTTAGTAACACTTACTGTGGCTTTGTTTGTATGATTGGCCAATTTTGGAATTTGTTTTGTAGTTATATATGCATTGCAATTCATATAGGCAGGTAATGAGGAGATTTTCTCTAAACTTTGAAAACTTGAACGACACATTGTGTTAAGTGTCACTTGGAGTATAATATTATATATGCTATAATATTTTTGGCATGCCTGCTTCCAGCACACTTTGCAGAAAGTGTTGCTGTCTTGGAGAGTACCGATATGGATTTAGGAAGTACTCAGTTGACTCCCCTCAGAGGGGATACCTAAATAGGTTTAGGTATAGTAAAAAGATATTTCTTCCTTGGTGACTAAGTACCCCATGGAACTAAATATGTACATAAAACGGATCCGGATCTGCGCACTTAGTAACATTCATAAGTGGTGATATGCAGAGCGCTTTTTGAGTGTTCTACCAGCCAAAACTGGCGAATTTGGTGTATTTTGGCTTCTTGACCATGGAACAGTTTTTTGGGCTACTTTTGAGAGCTCTTCTTGTAAATATGACTTACAATTAGTATTTACGAATAGGTTGGTCTTGCGTACACTTTGTAAGCAGTCGTAAGTGTTGATTTGTGGGTTAAATGTGTGTTTAAATGTCTATGTGGGGTTTTTGGTTTGACATTGGTAATACTTGTGTGAGTACTCTGTGTACGAATGGCTAGCTTTAAGCGCGCTGTGTTGTGTCCTTCTGTAACTGTCTGGAATGAGCTCAATGAATTTGTTTATGTTTTTTTGCTGTCATCATTCTGTTATGCAAAATGTCATTTAGTTACTTACATATTAAATAAAAATCCAGAAATAAATTATGTAACATATGCTAAACAGCTGCATGTTACTATTTAAATTGACAGAGTAAGACACTATACATGTGTGCAAATTGCCACAATGCTAAACATAAAATTAGAATTCGTATTCAATAGGATTAAAATAGGCCTCATACAGAGAGAAAAAAAACGAAATTGTGTGTTTTGTAATCAATAGACTTAAATACACAATGTTACAGCCTTTTCCTTAAATACATTGTATTAGACATTAATAGGCATGCACATCATTTGAGTGAATTTGGTCGTTGCTGAACTAAATACACATTATAGAAAGATAGATTTGACTGCATTGAAATGCCTCAGTTTTTAAATAGACTGTGACATGCTTTTCTCTCAGCACCCGAGAAAAAGCTTTCCGACAGCTGTGTTTAAACTGACTAACTGAAAGAAACCGTTTGACACAGCAAATGGGGATTTAACTCTGTCAGGGTATTTCAAATAATAAAGGGGTTTTTTCCTGAGAAAGGCGTGAAAATTCGACGCCTGCTGACAAACAACAGCTGCATAAATAGCATATGGCTATTCCTGCTCACGGCCACAGACAGGAATGCTGTGTCAGCGATATTTTAAGTCAGTTTAAAACTGGTATAAGGGCCTGCATTATTTTAAAAGTTTCTAAACACCAGTTTCATTATTTTGGATAACAGAGAACAAAATTGAAAGTAGGGATTTCCTTTCTTAATGCCTTTTTTATAAGTACATCTATGGTTCTGATGTTAAATGATAATTGTCCTTTTAAAAGTGGCGCAGACTTTTCCTGTTTCAAGTAAGGCTTCTGTGCTTAGGGTTATGAATGAATGCGTTTAAATATGATAGGCTACGAATGAAGCTTGCTTTTCCAATGTGGAATCATCAAAATGGTTGGTTTTAGAACTTTCCCAAGGACTTTTTTTTTGTTAGTAATGTACCCCTTTGGTCGTCCCATTTTTGAGGAGGAGCAGCCCTTTGCGGCTCCTTATCCTAATTCCTATGGCCCTGTGTGGTCCTCCTGGTCCCCCGAAGCCACAATTGTTTTTGTAATAATATGTCTGATTGCTTTAATATTTTTTAAGAGGAATGTTTATTCTGCACGAGAAAAGTTCATCTGAGCATGTTACTTTACTCTTTCCTTAAGTATATTTATTGATAATTCAGCCCTCATAAAATACTGAGAAAGTCTATTGAAAATGTTTTTATTGGGTATGTGCTGTTGGCTATTTTGAAATTGACTTGACGAGCCCCCATCAGAGCCCTGAAACTTAAAATTAGACTAGATGGTTTTGGTATTTGCTTTCTGCTTAGGATTGGAAAATATTGAGATTTCTGTTTGAGATAATAGTCATTATTCTCTCTTGCTACCTGTATGACCCAATGCTCTGTTCACTTTGTACTCCTGCTTATTCCTTGTATATACCTGCTTAATGAAATGTTTAGAATGTAAATGCCCACCTAGCATAGGATGTTGATGAATTTATGAGAAGAAAATGTGCAAAATATTTTCTATGTCTCTACTAGATCATGGGAATGTCTTTAGCTCATGCTAAAAGGATCGTCTGTTAAAGATTGCAGGAATCGCTGTTAGCATGAGCTGAAAGCCATTTTGTACTTGGCAGCCATTTTAGTTAGCCATGTGCTCGCCATGTGCTTTCTCCCTCTTCCAGAGTCTTGCACATGCTCAGAGAGGCCTAGCTGGTAGAATGCACCTGCTCCTAGTATAGAACTGTCAGGCTATTCTTACTCATGTAAGCAGTTTAGTCTCCCTCCCACTTTGTGGAGCAAGCACATTTTGTATACCCATATTAGTCAATAAGCATGCTTGTATGTGCTAGGACCCCCCTTGATTTTATGCTGACTATGTAACAAATACATATATAAGGACCCTGTTCTCTGCACTCATTAGAATGCCTCCTACAGTGGCCTGCGGGTACCGTAAGATGCAATCTCCCTCATCTGAGGTTAATAAAACATGTTTTTTGATATTACAGCTTCTGTGCCAATCTCTTCTTTGTTGGTCTTAAGGACCAGATGTATCAGTGAACCCCTAAGAAGGTTTTTATTTCTACAAGCAGAGGTGCTCTAGAGCCACAGAACCAGGTCAGCAGAGCTCCTCTAGAGCCAGAGAACCAGGTCAGCAGAGCTGCTGTAGAGCCAGAGAACCAGGTCAGCAGAGCTGCTGTAGAGCCAGAGAACCAGGTCAGCAGAGCCGCTGTATTGCCAGAGAACCAGGTCAGAAGAGCTGCTGTAGAGCCAGAGAACCAGGTCAGCAGAGCCATTGTAGAGCCTGAGACCCAGGTCAGCAGAGCCGCTGTAGAGCCAGAGAACCAGGTCAGCAGAGCCGCTCTAGAGCCAGAGAACCAGGTCAGCAGAGCTGCTGTAGAGCCATAGAACCAGGTCAGCAGAGCCTCTCTAGAGCCAGAGAACCGGGTCAGCAGAGCCGCTCTAGAGCCAGAGAACCAGGTCAGCAGAGCCGCTCTAGAGCCAGAAAACCAGGTCAGCAGAGCCGTTGTAGAGCCAGAGAACCAGGTCAGCAGAGCTGTTGTAGAGCCTGAGACCCAGGTCAGAACAGGTGCTGCAGGGACTGGAGAAGTACAAACGTAATCAGACACAGAAGAGGTGCAATGATGCAGTGTAATATGGCACATTCTGTCGCAATATTTTGCTATTTTGTCATTTTACAACACAGTAGTACCTTCTGGGCAAACTTTTCTCCTCATTAGCAGCACTCTAACACCCGAATACAGCCGTCAGCAACGGAATGGTGACAGTTAATCTTTGCAAAGCGTCTGTCCCCCCGGGGGACCACGGCTGATGCTTTTTAAAGCCTCTTTTGATCCATCTGAGCTAGAATCAATGTTTGCAACTGATACAGAAGATCTGAATCATGCGGCAAGTGTGGAAAATATGTCAATACTCCGAGAACGCGGCGGCCACAATATTGCGTTATTCCAGTGGTCCTGCCTATGAGCAAAGACTTGTAGTGTAATGGCCTTGATTTACTGACTGTGTTGTAAATCCATGAAACTATCCCCCAGAAGAATATTTGGGCAAAATATAACCTCGAAGTACTGATTCTGTGGTACTGATAAAGTAAGGGTAAAAGTGGAGGCCATGCAAGGTCACTGAAGTCAGGAAGGAATGGGCAGTTCTGGACAGCATTGTCATTCTCCAGGTAGGAATTCCCATGCAGGGCAGCGCCAAGTAGCTGTGATGAAACAAGCATTTGCAATGCAATAGGTCTCTCATTTATGCGAGTTGAAGCTATTGGCATTGTAAATGACAATGTCTTTTATTTATGTTTTAAAAACCAAAACATAAATAAAAGACATTGTCATTTACAATGCCCATGGCTCAAACTTGCGTAAATGTGAGACCTATTGCATTGCAAATGCTTGTTTCTACTTACAGCCATGCTGTACAATATAGCAAACAAAATATTGACAACACCAATAGCTGTCTTGTAGTCGAGATCTATTGGCTTTGCCAATGCTTGTTTTTTCTTGGAATCACATATGGATAATGGGAGATTCTCAGACATTTGGCTAAAAGGTATAGAGTGACTCTCCATATTCGAAATGCAATATTCAGGGTGTGTAGTTAGGGCTCATCAGTGTGGGATGGGTATGCCCAGACGTGGATCCCATGCACAGTGTCTCACTGGAACCCAGCTATACCTGCAGGAGGAGCCCTAAGTATGGTGAAACTGGTCCTGGGTTGCTTGTGTTCTAGTTCAGGGAGGATCTGACTTGACAGTTCAGCCTGGAAGGTCCCCATTGGAGGGGGGTCAAGACTGATTCGCTTATATAGCTGGGCTTAAACTGAGGTGACATGTGTGCAAAATAACAATGTTATGGGATGCGGCCTGAGTATTTACCAGTGATTGAGAATAATTCGAGCACCTCTGACAATGTGATGCCTTTCTTCACCACACAAACTACCTCTTTGGCAAACAGCAACTCTTCCTTGATTTCACTTTTCCTATTCTTCAAAACTAAATAGTTTTGCCATAAACCTTTTGAATACATATCATCATCAAAATACTGTAAAGTTACAGCTCACACAAACAGATTTCAATTTCACCCAGTGTCAACTGAAACCCACCTAGCACTGTTACACAGCCAAACTCCTTACTACCTACAGCTTCAACCAGATCTTTTATCCACGCTAGCACTAACTTTAGTCCAGTGTTTCTACCTCACATGATTAAAATAAGCATTTGCAATGCAATAGGTCTCGCATTACTGATAGTTTGAGGTATTGGCATTGCAAATAATAATGCAATGCCAATAGCTCATACTTTCAGTAATGCGAGACCTAGTGCTTTGGAAATGCTTGCCTAGTCCTAGAGGTCCCTAGTGAGCAAGGCACCAGCACTGCATGTCTAGGTGCAGTACCGCAAGCTGCTCCTAGAGGTCCCTAGTGAGCAAGGCACCAGGACTGCATGTCTTGGTGCAGTACTGCAAGCTGCTCCTAGTGGTCGCTAGTGAGCATCATAAACTATCTAAGCGAAACAGTACACAGCTGCTTGAAATTTGAGCAACTATATGTTTAAAGTCGCAGGACCGTGGTGACATCAACGGACAGCTAACATCCACTATAACAAAACAAGCGCGCACATGTTCAGGTAAAAGAGAAGCACGTCTGCCATTATCCCATCTGAGGCGGGCGTGCTGCTTACATTTTTTTTAAAAGCGTTGTGAGAGAGAGCGAGCGTGTCTTGCCTGCAACAACAGGCAGAAGAAAAACAATTAAGAAAATAGTGCCCCCAGGCTCTAATTAAAGCATACGTGTAACAACCGAAGTAAAAGGACCAGTCCTCATGGGAGGTTACAAATGAAGACAATGCGGTACTAAGGAGGGACTAACAAGCCTATTAACCAAACAGAAGCCAGCATTTATGGACAATGACACAAGCCAATGACAAATATGTGCAGAGAGTGGGCAGGGCTACAAGTACATACTGCAATACAGCATGCCTCGCAGAGCAGCGCATGCGCGCTGGCTCTAGGGTCGACCTAAACAGTGCCTTGCCAGTGCTTCCTTTAACAGTGGTGCGACAGGCACAGACCATATCTGCAAACATGTCTCTAACGATTTGTCCTCTGCTCATGGTCAACTGAATGACCCCTTAATCATTCTGTGCTCCCTCTCAACCAAACTGTTGGCCTGTGAGTTGTACAAGGCTGTATGACAATGCTTAATGCCACATTTATTCAAAAATCCCTTCATCTTCATTGATGTTGAATCGTGTGCCGTTATTCAAAATAATTTTTGTGGGATAGCCTTCCCTTTTAAACAATTCATTGAACACACTAATGGTAGACCCACCAGCCTCTTTGAATCAACATGTACAACCACCATTACGAATTGCTCACATTCATGTAGACCTGCAAGTGGTCAAATGTTCACAGATGCCATCACTTGCTTTTAATCTCATCTTTTCAAGCAATGTCCAACCATCTGGAAATTAGTTCACCAATTCTCTACCACCAAAAGTCTGCCTTTACTTTCCTTTTCATCATAGTTTGACCTTAATGACCTTTATGGGCCAGACATACTATTTTCCTTTACCCCTCCCCCATTCTGGAGGCATGAATCGATTTCCACCAAGGGAATAGCAAGAAAAATAAAATACTCCCCACTTTGAGCAGTGTCCAAAATGGCACTGAGCGAGGGGGCGAGGCAAGCAAACCCAGCAGTCATTTGAGGCATTGCTTCTCCTGAGGGAATTCTGAACGTCTGAATATTCTCTCCGTCTTTCACTCCCTTCTTCTTTCAGTATTCTGCCTTACCTTCCTTCTCTCTCCCTTTCCTTTTGATGGTTTTCCACCATGCTTTTCTTCCTTCTTTCCATCCTTTCTGAGCTGCTTTCCATCCATCCCTTCTTCTAATCCTCTTTCTGTCTTTCTACGTATTCTTCTCTGCAGCCTTCTTTCTTTTTTATCCATCTATCCTTCCTCTCTCAATTCTTGTATTTTTCTTCCTCCCTTTATCCATCTACCCTTCTTTCTTTCCTTGCATCCATAAGTCATTACTTCTCCCAGTGATTCAGGGACCCTTCCCTCCATCCTCCCATCTTCTTTCCTTCTTTCGTTCCACCTACCACTCGAATTCATTCTTTTCTCTAACCATTCAATGAACTTTGCATCCATCTTTCCATGCATCCTCTTCTTAACACATCATTCTCCTCATACATCCCACTATTCACTCATTTCTAAATTATCCATCCATTTCTTGATCTGTCCATCCATCCATCGTCTGTGAATCCTTGTTGACACCGCTCCTTCTCCCAATCCATCCACCCACCCTTCTCTCCATTACTCACTTCCACCATCCCTCCTTCTCTGCCTTCCATAGCAATAGTTGATAATTATGAGTTTCTGATCAAAGTCAAAGAAGCCATAAATACCAATTAAAATGTTTCATTTTATTCACAAGTACCATCTGGCATCCACCCCGCTCAAGCTGCTAGAACAGGGGATTCATGACACCTCTGATTTCCACACATCACTAATCTTCTCTCTCCGAATGACAATTCATCAAGAAACTTCACATATGGTCTCACATTTAAGTGCATGAGCTCTCACATCCACCTCTACCTCTCCAGTATCATGCACAGTGGCGGATTCTCCACGAGGGCGGGGGAGCATCACACCCCACGCCCACTGAGAGCCGCACATGAAAAAATAAAATGGCAATGAAATAACTGATTTTATTGCCATTTTATTTTTCACGATGTGTGCGCCGCTGTGCCCCCAAACCACGAGACATGTGTGTCCTCTGCTGCCGATTGGCAGCATAGTGTACTGGAGCAGTGGCTAGCTTGACGCTCCAAAGTGAGCATGTCAGTTTGGTTGGCTGTCTTGCGATGGCCAGCCCGACTTGTGCACTTTGCAGCTCTCCAACCCGAGCTGTCTTAGACAGCTGGGTGAAGAGCAAGCACAGGCCTCCAGGTCCTGAAGAAGCGTCTGGTCAACATGCTTCATCCAATCCTGGCGCTTCTCTCATGCTGGTTAACAGCATGAGAGCAGTGTCTGGATTGGTTAGGGGAGCTCCACAGCAGACTGCTGTTTCACAGAGGAGGACGTGTGGCAGTGGGTAAGTACCATTTCTTTAAATCTTATTTAAAATATTAGTGTAATTTTATTTTGGGTGGGGTTGTTTCATAATGGGCTTTTGGAGGGAGGGAGTGTTTTATTTTGGGGTTTTGGGGTGGAGGGGTGTTCTATTATGGACTTTTGGAGTGTGGGGGTGTTTTATTTTGGGTTTTTTGGAAGCTGTGGGGCACTTCCCTCATCCCACCACTTTCAAAGGTTGCCATCCACCCTGATCATGCATCATGGTACATCTATCAGCACATCTTCTCTGTCAGTGGCAGCCACCCATTCCTATCTCATAATCACAGCACAACATGACTCCACAACTTCCTGTACCCTGACAATTGCTTGTTCCTTCTCTCTGTTTCTCACAGCCTCTCCTTCAATGTCTTCTCAATATACCACTAGATGTGAGAGACAATCCACTCGTATGCTGCACCAACCAGGAATGTGTTCTAGTGTATACCTATGCTCTTGTAATCTTGATGCCAACCTTGCCAATCAAGAAGAACCCATACCAGAGTCTCCCGGTAATAAGAGCCTAATGGTTTATGGTTGTTGCGTAACACAAAGTTCATTCCCCAAATGTATGTTCTGTAATATTCTTTACCCCACGCAGCTACCAGTGCTTCTTTTTCAATCAATGAATACGTTCCTTCTGTGTCAGTGGGTGAGTGAGAAGAAAAAGCACCACCATGAAACTGGGAATGATAGCACAGAGCCAATGGCACTACCATCAACTCTAAGTATTGTCTTTCATTTCACATCAAAGGGCATCAGTATACCTCATTAATTATTCCTTATTTAATACTTGTAAACAGTTACAGTTGTGTTGCTCATTTTCCCCACACAAAACTGCTGTACTTACTCAATAGCAACCTGAGAGTTTGTGTCTAATTAGCAAGGTTCTCCATAAACTTTGCATGATACTCAATGAGGCCCATGAATGACCTCAGATGCACCTGTCACTGGGTGAGGGAGCTAGACTTAAGGCCTTCAACAGATCCGCTTTAGGTTTTGCACTCAGTTTTGAGCTCTCCGCTAAATGTGCGTATCCCAGCTATTCAATGTCTTCTTAAAGACATTTGCATTTTTCTTTCCTCAATGTTAAACCCGCCTTGCTCAACATGTCCAAAACCTGTTTCAGTACTAGGTAGTACTCCTCACGTATTTTCTAAAAACGAAATTTTCATTCTGAAAGAAAATGATGTTACACTTTAAACATCATTCATTGGAAGACATTGGCTGCATAGCACCAGCTGATCGGTGATGAAGGCAGTCAGTTGTTTTGAATCCTAATGCAATATGATTTGGTGATATAGATTTGGATTTTTAAATACAACTTTAAGAATAACTTCCACCCATTAAATAACAGTACCACCTCACTGATATCTGGAAAGGGCAACATTATAAACCACAATGTTCTGGTTGAGGCTCTGTAGATCAGCAAAAAATATCAGTATGCCATCGACCTTTTCTTTGATGACCATTAGGGTAAGTCAACTGGACGCTTCCTCTGATTCTGTGGTCCCATCTTCAACCATTTCCTTCAGCACAGATCTAACTTCATCCCTAACTATCACCTGTAATCTCCTCATCCTATGTTGGATCGGTTCTGCATTGTGTTTCAGTATTATTTTATGAACATATCTTCGGAGCAGCCCAAACTCCTTTTTGAACACATCTTTGGTATCACAAATTATTTCCTCAGAGATAGTGTCCATCTTGACCACTACTTGTTTAGGGGCTCTGGGATTTATGATGATTTGTAAATCATATTGATGTAGGCACCCCAAAATTGGAGGTCCATCATTTAACACATAAAATTTCCTTTCTATCCCTCTCTCTAAACTTGACGCCAGACCACATAAAACATAGTGTAGCTATGCCCTTTCACTGATATCCACCTGGACAAATCTCTTTGGGTTTTAATCTTATTTGTGGCAAATCTCTCTGACGTATACTCTTGGTGTACATAGACCCCAAATTGATCATCGGGTTAACTTTCTTTCCATGTATCTCAAACTCAGCCTTTGGTCTACATTTCCTGCCTTTGGCTTCCTGATTACCGCTTATACTTAACACTCACTCCAACCTCTCCTCCCCTATTCATATTGGAGCTATCTTGCTTCTGCACATAGACACAAGAAGTCCCCTTTGCTGCCTTCTCCATACTCTTTATTCATAGCAAAGCAATTTCTTGACTTTGGACCATGGTCGTTGCTTCCACATTGATGATATTCCTTGAGCCCTTATCTTCCTGCACCTCTATTTCCCGTTCTTCTTGATTTAAATCATTACCATCCTTCATCCCACTACTGATCCGCTGCAAGAGATATAATCCCCCCACATGTTAACCTCTCCCCCCATTTTGTCTACAGCAGATACCTCTCTGTTTAAAAAAAAAAAAGTTATGCATCTCATTCCTCTGCTTCCCTCATACAATATTCTGCTCTTCAGCAACCTTGGCTATGTGAATGGCACTTCCAAGGAAGGGTTCCTTACTGCTCAAAACTTTCTTGCACTTCCTTACTGCATTGTACTATGAGTTGGTCTTGTATGTGGTCATCAATCAATGCACCAAACTGTCATTTCATTTCACAGTGCTTGCACAGCTGTGCTCAGATCTTCTGCAACTCTTGGATCCAGCCTCAGTGTCACCTCTCTGTAAACACTTGCTACTTATTGACCATTTTCCTCCAGGGCTACTAGTAGGTATTTAAAAATGTGTTGGCTATCTTTAACCAGAGCACTTACTAGCAAAACCTTTCCCTCACCAGTCTAAAGTCTAGTAAAGACTCCAAATAGTTCTTAAAAATGTCTAAACATTCCTCCCACTCTATGCTTGAACCATAAACATGGTGGTGGTATGACTGCACTGCTCTGTTCTCCATGGTTTAAATAGCATCATAGTAGGAACAATTCTATAACAGAGAGTGCCATACTTCACTTCCTATGTAACATAAATGCTTTTAGCTCATCTCGTTTAGCTTCATGCACTCCTGGGTGGAAAGAAATGCTGGTTTAGGTGCGTTTGACATCAACATTCCTCTGCCTATTATCCAAATACATTAATCGATATTTTTCTCTTTTGAAAAACTAAAGAAAAGCATTTCTATGTTTTTTTCACTGTCCCACCTGTCTTTTCTGAATATGGTTGTCTCTTTCATCCTCTATGCATTTTTGTATACTCTAGTCTTTTTCTCTTTTGTCGATCTTGCTGTGTCTCCCCACATTCTTTCCTCTGATATCATGTGAGAGAAAGACTTGTAAGCTTGTAAGGGGAGGCAACCCATAACCTCAGCCTCTTTGCTCTCCTACTAATTGGTGGATAGAGTTGCCCGGGAACTAGCGAGGCATAGGTACCCAGCTCCTGCTGCTCTCTTGGTAATATTTTGATGAGGGCTCCTGCCTCGGTGTGCCCATAAATATCAACTCATAATTATTATTTAACCATACAGTTGTCAAACTATTGTGGCTACAAAAATATTGGGGACAAAAATGTTGCAGAAAAGTACACTACTTTTTAAATTTTGGGGAATAATTTTTGGTTATTTTGTTTTTTTTGTATTGTATTATGGTTTGATTTATGTTATTGTGAAATGTAATTTAATTTGTATGTCAAAATGATGTTACTCTACCTTCGAGTAAGGTCAAAAGGTAAACAGTACATTCCTCCATTATCCGAAAACGCAACCTCTCAGCAGTGTCCCGTACCAAGTGCTCTCAAGTACTGTTTACCTTTCGGCCTTACTTGAAGGTAGAGGAGCATCATTTTGAGATTACTTCTTATGACTGGAACCGCAAAGGTTTTTGGAATGCCAAAAGGTTTTGAAATATATAAGTGACATTTTCAAAGCCTGACTGTTAACTATTTCTGTTGATTGGAGCTTTCAAACCCTGAAGAAATCCCAAGGGGACAAAACGCGTTGGCTTTCCATTCTGGATATTTCTGTGGCTATAACAGAGTTGATTTTATGAGAAGAGTGAGGAAATAAAGATCTGAACAGAAACTATACTCAGAATCTTTTCTCGCATTATTGAATGAAAGATGGACTTTGATCTGCACCACAATGTGGTTTCTATGAGACATGTTTGAGTGCTGAGTAACATATACTACTGTGAGTCTCACAGGACTGATCATTGTCTAACAGGCACCTTCCTTATGTAATACTCAGTGGGTTGAGTGGGTTACAGTCCATGGGTTCTCTGTCTAATCATGTATTTACGTAGTCTGGCCTGCTGGAGTGTCTAGAGAATCCAAATCTCGGGTCCTATTCTGGAGAGATTCCTGAATACATTTCATTGCGACCCTGCATTTGTGCCAGTGTTTGTTAGTTTGTTATTAAAACACTGAATCTGATCCCCCTAATATATCCACCTTATTCAATGTTTGTTATAATGGAATTAGAATACTAAATCTGACTTCCGCTCAGCAACACGGTGTACAATTGGTTTGCCTCTTTTCTGTCTGAGCGGCAGCAGGAAATCTGGTCTCCGCCCTTTACAGCGGCCATTCCTCCAATGCAAGTGGGTGTCCCGCAGGGCGCTATTTTGAGTCCTACACTTTTTTATATCTATATGGCCCCACTTGCACGCCTGGCTGAGTCACATGGAGCGAAGATTATTTCTTACGCTGATGACACTCAACTACTGTTCACGTGTGACAAAGGGGCGAATTTTCATGGAATGGAGATAAACAGATGCCTAACGGAGGTCTTTTCCTGGATGCAACTTAATCAACTTAAGTGTAATCCAGAAAAATCTGAAATAATTTTTTGGGCTGCCCCCATGTGTCGACTGGAGCTTATGGTGGCCGTGCGACATGTCCCCTCCTGCGGCCCCAGTTAGCACAGTAAAAACTTGGGAGTTAAGCTGGACACTAGTCTATCGATGAAGTCCCACATCCAAACTGTTGCTGGCACCTGTATCGGACTGATTAGAATGGTAAAAACTTTCTTCCTCTACTCCCGGCTGAATCCCGTAAGATCGTAGTGCAAGCCCTAATTACATCCAGGTTGGATTACGTAAATATCTTGTATCTGGGGCTTCCTGAATATTTGCTCAATCGGCTGCAGGTTGTCCAGAACGCCGCAGCCAGAGCTATTCTTATGGTAAACCCCAGAACGCGCATGTCGCTCCACCTGAAAGCGCTGCACTGGCTCCCGGTGAGAAAGAGGATTCAGTTTAAGGCTTTGGTGCTTGCTTATCGAGCCTTCTACGATACGGGTGCGGTTTACCTGAGAAGTAGGATCCAACGCTATCAGCCTCAACGAGTCTTAAGGTCCTCTGGACAATCCCTGATGGTGATTCCCAAATTCACTCGATCTCGGATTGGAGGTCGTTCCTTTCAGGTTCAAGCGGCTCACCTATGGAACGACTTGCCTCTACATCTCAGATTGACTCAGGACTTGCTGTTCTTTAGGAAACAACTTAAAACATGGCTGTTCCAACAATAACACGTTGGTAGGTGGGGCGGGGTTTTTCCTGTTGGTTTTGGAGATTAGCGCCGGGACACTCTATGTGAGTATCCGTGCGCTTTATAAATGCCTAATTTCATTTAATTTAATTTCATTTCAACACAATGTATGCATTTCCCCCAATTTCATAGGATTGTAGTAACAATAGTTAGAATAGTGTATTTGAGCTGTTTTTGTTTTGTTTATTTTAATAATTTTGGATTTAAATTAGTTTACTATACATTATATTTTGAGCATCTTTAAATTAAAATATATATTTGTAAATTACTTTGAACTTATTTACTATTGTGTTATTTTTAAAAAATATTTATAATGTTTTTATTTGTTAGTAATTTCATGTTTTCATATTTGAAGAAAAAATATTTTATTCTTTAATGTATATTATTAATATTTTATATATGTATTTACATGTTGTTAATATGTATATATTCAACGTATTCTCATTTATAAATTATTTTTGTTTATTTTTTAATTATTTACACTTTTTTATAAACGTATATGTATTTTTATTAATATTTTTAAAGTTAATACATTAGAGTGTATGTTATTTTTATGTTACATACCTTTAAAAAATGTCACTTTTATTTCAAATTATAATAAAGTTACTCACACTTATATATGTTGACTTACCACTGCAATGTGGATATTTTGACCACAATATTTTTGTAGCCTACATTATATTTATGTATAGTCAATATTTCAGTGGTCCTGGTTTGGTATCATGTCTTGTCTTCCCACTAAAGTGTGGTATCATGTCTCCTCTATGTTTCCTCTCCTTTTCTTCTTCACTGTATCTCTAATAGCTCCTTTGTAGTACCATTTCCCTTTTATCCTCTTCTTGCTGCTGTGTGATACAGTGTCTCCTGTTCTTGCTCCTCTGTGGCATGTCTTCTGTTCTTGCTCCTCTGTAATAAGCACCTTGTCTCTTCTTGTTGCTTCTGTGTGGCAGCATGTGTCCACGTCTTGCTCCTGTGTAATGTCATGTCTCTTCGTCTTGCTCCTGTGTGGTACCAAGTCTTGTGTGTGGTACCATCTTTCCTCATCTTGCTCCGGTGTGGTACCATGTCTCGACTTCTTGCTCCAGTGTGGTCGCATCTTTCCTCCTCCTGCTCCAGTATGGTACCATCTCTCATCTTCTTGTTCTTGAGTGGTACTACATCTGTTCTTGTTCTGTACCATCTCTCATCTTGTTCTCGTGTAGGACCACATCTCATCTTTTTGCTCTGGTGTGGTACCGTTTCTGCTCTTCTGGCTCCTGTATAGCAACATGTCCTCTTTTCTTGTTCTTTTGTGGTACCCCAGCTCCTATTATTGCTCCGGTGCAGTACCACAGTACCTCTTCTTGCTCTGATGTGGTACCATGTCTCCTCTTCTTGCTCCCGCGCAGTACCATGTCTCATCTTCTTGCTTCAACGTAGGACTGAACCTGCTTGTGTTACTGTAATGCAGGGCCAAGCATTCTCTTCCTGTTTTTTAAAAATACTACGCTCTTTTTTGCTTGAGTTTACAATACGATTCCTATTTATTTTTCTAAATCACACCTGTATTCTCCTTTGCCTTCCGTGTTATACCATGACTCCTCTTCTTGCTTCACCACATGAACACCCCTCCTCTTTTTCTTCAACGTAAGACAGAGCCTTCTTTCTCCTCTTTCGGTATATTTTGCCCTTTGATTTATTTCTTTAACATTTTGTTTATCATTCATGCACACCACCTTCTAAACCCACACAATGTGTACCCTCTTATTTTTCATGCTGTGGGTGAACAGGTTTCCAGAGACGGAGATCATTGGACTGGGTTTCTGTGCCCAAAGGTGCGAGAAAACTGGGAAATACGAGCCCTTCTATCAGGTGCCTGGGTGCTTTATAGAAGAACAATAGGGCCAGCTCCTTTTCAACTACAGTTATACAAAAGCCAAGCATGAAAGCTGCCTTTCAAACAGGGGACCATCTTTTAAACAAAGTTTAACAGTTTGGCCACATCTGGACGTATCATCTCACACTTCAAAGCCAACAAGAGAGAGATTTTTTTTGTCGGAAAAATAGACGTACTTAATCCCCTATTGATTGCATTTTGTGGGGGTGCTGGATTTTTGTGGAATTTCCAAAGTTAGAGCGTGTATGAACTTTTTCTTCAAAAAGAGAAGACAAAGGGGGATATTCTCAAGAATGTGTGTTAACTATCGGCAAATTCGCTTAACACAACTTCTCACATCGCAGTCCATCGCGGGAAAATAACACCTTGTCAACGCAGCATTCACAACCCGGCGGCACCATGCGATAGCCTCACGATAACGCGACAAATGCCCGCGTTAAAATCAACGCGACGCCGAAAAAATGCGAAACACGAACGCCAAAAAAGTGGCGATGACCCCAATGGCGATACAAAATCTGCGAAAACCAGCGACAGGCCTGCTATTCCCACGCGTCATGCGTGAGAATGCACTATAAAAGCAGAGAAAAAAAAAGACAAAAAAATGTAACTGCGTAGCACCATGGACGCACCCGGACCGAGTGCAGAGGACAACGCGAACCCCACAAGCCCCACAGACGACCAGCCAGGAACCCCTGGGCCAGGGAAGGGCAAGGAGAAGAGGAAGAGGAAGACGGGGTTCAGTCCGCAGGAAAACCTGATCATCGTCACGGAGGTGACCGAACACTACCAACAACTGTTCGTCACCTCCACCGTGTCATCGGCAACACAAACGGAAATATGGCAGTCCATCCTGAACAACGTGAATGCAGTCGGAGTGTGGAGGAGGTCAATGGAGGAGGTCAAGAGGCGCTGGCATGATGTGACAAGCCAAACCAAGCAGAAACTCGTTGCCAACCGGAAGGCAGCAACGGCCACTGGAGGTGGGAGTCCTGCGCCACAGGAGGAGCTGGATGAGCTGGAGGAAATGGTGGCCACAGTCATCAGTGCGGAGACTGCGCAAGGAGTTGGGGGTCCGGACACTGCTCGATATGACCTGACCCAACAGCAACAGGGTGAGTAACCACCAGGGACTGGGGGGACGGGGGGAGATGGGCACAATGGCACACATGCACAATCAAGAATAGCACACTGCACACCCACAATGACTGTGGAACATGTCCCTGATGGCCTTGGCACACTGCAGCACACATAGACACACCAAGTAGGCCCCCGTCCACCATGTGCACAAAAGGCCCCCCTCACCAATCTCACAACCTACCCATGCACATGTGCTGAACCCAGCAAAGCAGCGGCTCTGTGAGCCACACTGACAATGCAAGTGACACTGCATGACCAATAGCATGGCTGCAGTCAAAATACATGACATGGTGCACGACACGACACTGAGGTGGCCCAGTGTGGATAACATCCTCAAAGGAGCAGGTCACACTCTGACACATCCACGTGCACATACAACCCCTGACGTCAACAACACATCTGCAGACAAACAATGCACAAGAGTACAAAATCCGTCCAAGAGCACAAATGACCCAAGTCGCCAACATCTCAGCACCGTAACAGCACACAAGTCAAAGGCACACCGCCTCAAAGGGATAATGGGCCGCTAAATCAGAGCTGCAGGGGCGACTCTCCCACAATGCAGCACACACACATAGCAATCACAGCACATCAACATTGACGACAATGTGGTACAAAGTGCCACACTAACACCACAGAACAGAGGACACAACTGGTGCCGCATGTGCGTAGAAAATGGCCAATCACATCAGGCATAGCAGGAAACTGTCAGATGATAATGTACGAGTACAACCTCACATCCTTCATGTAGTCGGAATGTCCACTGTCCCCCATCAAATAGCCAGCTCCTCCAAAACAGTCACAATGTACATTGTCATGCAGTAAGTATGTAAACATGTACAATGCGTGCACATACATGTAACACACTGTTAACCTGCATCTCCCCTTCACATTGCAGAGGGACAATCAACACCTCCTGCAGAGCAGACCAGACATCTCTTCAGTGATGAGGAGGAGGAACCCCTGGCCATCTGCCCCGACACCCTCCAACGGCTCGTGGACAGCCTCCGCACCCCACCTCCAGGAGCAGGGCAGCCCAGCTGCATCGAGGTGATACCACCCCCTGCACAGACCACACAGCAGGAAGCATCCACCATCACATCTGGCTCCCAGCACCTCACCGAAGAATACATGGCATTCCAACGCCGTGTCAGACCGCCAGAAGGGGCTGGCTGAACAGGTGCGGCTGGGTTTCGACCTCATGGCAGCAAAACTAGATGCCATACATGGGTGTCTTAGTCCCATCAGGGACCACTTACAGTCCCTAACGGACACCCACAGTCCGCTCCATGCCCAACTTGTCATCCTTAGCTGACCTCGCTGGAGCCATTACTCGGATACAAGGACTGCCTAGGCAGAGAGGCTCCAGCGACGACAGCACAGAGTTGGCACAGATGCGGAGGACAATGGAGAACATGGAGCGGATGCAGGCAGGAAGGATGGCTGCCACGGCTGAACACCAGCGAGATGTAGCTGGGATCTACCATGCCCTGCAGTTCCTCATCTTGCCATTGCTGCCACAGAGCCTGCCCCAGATGACTGCTGCAGGAACTTCGACACACACATCTCCGCCCCCTGATGTGTCAGTGGCACACAGTGATGCAGCCATACCACCTCCGCCCCCTGATGTGTCAGTGGCACACAGTGATGCAGCCATAACACCACCACACACACCTGGCACACCTGACACAGAAGACATATCAGAGGACGAAGATGTGGACGGTAATGACTCTGTGTCAAAAAGGAGGTTGTAGCATTCATCCCCCGCCATATGGCCTGTTTCTGCTTGGTACAGCCCTCTGCATCATGCCCTGGTACAACACCTTCCACTGTCCCCCGAAACACTCTGCGACATTCACCTGGACCCCGACATGGACTGCCATATCTGCTCTGGTTACCAATGACACAGCAAACAGGCTGCGGACTCAACCCTTCCTCTACCGATCAACTTGTCATTCCCTAAAGGACTCTGTTTGGCCCTCCACTGGGCAACCATGTAATGTGGGGTGTGCATGGCCATGTACTGCTCCAGCTCCGACACTCCACAGGATGTGAATAAAACATTCCTAATCACACAGATGTGTCATGTCTATGTTCAATCAAGTATAACAGTATGGATGACTGTAGGGACATTGATTGCACAAAAAGGTACACCCTGGGAAATGACATCAATGCGCATGTTTGACCGTGACACACATGGCCAATTAGATGACTGTGAAGGTGTGAACTAGCTGTGGCCTCATTGATCATGAACAACAACCTCGCAACCCCACAACGTAGCCCCACGTCCATGTATTAAATAGGGCTGTGTGTAAATATGTCAAAGTCGGTAGGAGGCCTAAAGTAGTGTCCCACATCACATGTGACGACAGAACATCTCCTCGCATACCTACACACACTCAACTGTGTGGACACAGCCTGGTTTGATGGAACACATTGATCCACATGGCAAGAAGTTGGACACCATACTCAAATTGCTGAAGACACGTAAGCGCACAGGTCTACCAGCAACTCTCCCACCCACAATGTCTGGCTCACAGAGGTGGAGCTGGCAACAGGGACTCACCCCTAAGTGAAATGCGTCAGTCAGTCCCTCCCTGTGTACGGACAATGCACATTGAGGCACACGATTTGGCATGCTAATCAACACTCATCACAGTTGAACACTAGTGAAGCTGCGTACACTTTATTGGCATGTGCGTGTCAGGTACGGGCAAGTCAAGGGCCACAACATGCAGACTAATGCATCATACACTAACAGGCAGCAAAGGTACATGTAGAGGTGCAAGACATGGGGAGGCACAAATAAACACCAACCATGACGGATGCCGACGGTCTCAGCCCACCTTGCCTTGCTGGACGAGTCATGTGGTGTTTGCCGAATGCTTATTGCACCGTGTCAGGGGACACCACTCACTGCCCATGGGATCTGAAGTCCTGTACCACCAGACAGCGCTGACTGTGTGCTCTGCTGACAGCGAGCAGGTGAAGGAGTCCAACAAGGTCACATGTAGTACTACATTGCCATGTGTGTACTCTCCCTCCAGCGGTGTGTCAGTTTGAGTAACGTTGCCAGGCGCCGCTGTCCACTCACCTTGCACAGGTGTGTGTCGACCCGCAGTCTTGCACGCACATGCATTCTGAGTCCAGGCGAATGCAGCCATGTCCACTGTAATGGTGGGATATGTGTCCATTTCTCCAAGATGCTAAAGGGTGTTGGGACCTGTGCCATGGGTTACAATCTTTTGTGGCTGCAGGAACGTAGTCACTCGTCCATGAAAGCGAGCGCAGCTTCATGGGCAATGAGTTCCAAGAGTACGTCGTTGTCGACTTCAACGAACACGGGGGCGAGCCAATCCATTAGCTGGTCCGGACAGATGTGCTCCGTCCACGCCGTTTCACCAATCCGCAACACAGCCCAATAGGGGAGCGCTTCGATGTGGTCACTGCACAGGAGGAATTGTGCAATCTCACATGCCCAACTGCCAGCACATACGCCCAATTCCAAGGCATCCCATGAACGGGTATCATGGTTACACTCCTGGTCGTGGGCCAACAGGGGCGCACACACATGTCATAATCCAGTTCATCTACCGTTGTGTTGGATAGGCAGACATCCATGGGCCACTCGAATATGCATGATCGGCAGTGGAACCAGGGCTGGACGCAGGTGACGTACGCAAGACGGAAGCTCAGACGGTAACTGATGCGCAACACTGCCAGTGGCAGTGCCCCCAACAAATGCAGCATTCGGTCACGGTACAGTTCCACGTGACAGGGGTTGTGCATGTGTCCGGGATGTTCTGCCATTGCGTTGTTCGCACTCGTAGAACCGGCACTCTTCTGACCTGCGGCTGTTATGTGGATGATATGCCACAGCTCGGAGCAATGAGTCGTATGAGTGTGCAAAGTTTGTACGTATGGGTTGTCCTGTACGTAAGTGTCAAGGCCGTTCCATGCAGGAGTACCTCGAGCAAGGACTTCTGTGTGTGGGCTGTGGAGACGTTGATCTTTCATTGGCGCCGTGTGTAGTGTGGGAGTCGTCATCATCTGCCATGGTATCTCTCTTAGGGGTGCCTGCCGCATGCATTTCCAAGGTCGGGGGTGCAGATGTCCTTCCGCCTTCTGTATTGAGACAAAGGGGCTTTCATCCCTAATGTTAGTCAGACTACTGCTTGTATCCTGGGAATGTGATGTGGCTATCGCGCTGCAATTGAGGCTAGGCCTTGGGCTTATGGTGCACCAAATGCGATGCACACACAACAGTTGCCGTGTATGAGCCAAGACCCCGAGCGGCCTTGCACCCCTTGTACAGTCCCTTCGTGCGCGGACGCCCTCCGGCTGCATGCAACATTGCAACATTGTCGATTGCGGGCCGTGTGGCGCAGACACTGCAACAGAGACACACGCATCAGTTGGTTTCCTGTGCAGCCCAGATATGAACCACGCCCAGAGGCCAGGGATAATTGTTCACACCCCTACGCTGGCCTGGCGTACGCCGAGCCAGCCCACTCGGCTTACGTATAAAGGGGGGGACGACGACGCTACGTGTCCCAGTTCTTCCCCACTGCCTGAGGTGACATGGCTGCGTCCGCCTGGCCGATGACGGGACTCAATCATTTAGGGTCCATGACTTGCGTTGCACGGAGTCGGTGGCACCGGTTGCACTGCGGCCGGCATGGGCCTACCGCCACGGGACGGTGACTTACTGTGCACTGAGGTAGGGGCACCTAAAGTGCTGAGCGGGTGTGCAGCCTGCGATGATGACGTGTGCACTGATATGGTCTCTGCCATTGCAATATCAAGACCCAGAGTCAAGTGTGCGCCTGGTGGACCGCAGTGTAGGCCTGAGCCAGCGGGCAGCGCGGGCCTACCGCCACGTGGCGTTGCCTCGCGTTTCACAGAGTTAGTGGCACCTAGAGAGCTGAGCGGGTGTGCAGCCTGCGATGATGACGTGTGCACTGATATGATCTCTGCCATTGCAAAATCAAGACCCAGAATCAAGTGTGCGACCTGGTGGCCCGCGCTGCGGGGATGCGTGATGTGGAGGCTGCCAAGGTCGCGGGCCCCGGGCTTGGAGCTTGCACCGGGACGTGGTGGGCCCTCTTGAAGACACGCCGGTGGCGGAAGGTGAGCAGTGAGGCCTGGGTGCGCAGGGGCGGGCAATCCCCGCTGGGCTGGGGTGCAGCAGCCTGTGTGCGCAGGGGTGGCCAAGCGATGTTGCAGTGTGCAATGATATGTACTCTGCCATCATTAACTGTGGACTCTGTTTCAGATGAGGGACCTGGTGGCCTGCAGTGTGAACCGACACGTGGTTGGAGACACACCGGTGGCAGCAGGTGAGCAGTGAGGCCTGGGTGCGCAGGGGTGGGCAATCCCCTCTGGGCGGCGGGAGGGGCTGTGGTGCAGCAGCCTGGGTGTGCAGTGTCCGCACTGTCTCTCCCTGTCCCTCTCTTCCTTTCACTGTCTCTCTCTCTCCCTCTCTTTCTCTATCTTTCTCTCTCTTTCTCTCTCCCTCTCTTTCTCTATATTTCTCTATCTTTCTCTCTCTCTCTCTTTCTCTATCTTTCTCTCTCTCTCACTCTCCCTCTCTTTCTTTCACTGTCTCTCTCTCCCTCTGTTGCTCTCTCTCTCTCTCCCTCTCCCCTTCTCTCTTTCTCTCTCTCTCCTCTCTCTCTCTCTCTCTCCTTTCTTTCTCTCTCTCTTTCTCTCTCTCTCTGTCCTTTGTTGAGCGCATGACACACCTTCTTATCTTCAATTTTGTCTTGCAGGCTGTGACTTACGGTTTGTCCGGAGAAGACCCACCATGACTCTTCCAATTATTGATGTTGAGTTGAATTGGAATAAATTGATTATTTTTGGCATTCTGAGATGTATGTATGTTTTTCCTTTTTCGGACCGCACATGGATGTTGGTTGTTGTACTTGTGCGACATCAGGAGAATTGCTGTGTTCATGAATTTGTAAGGTAGATGTGAAATGTCTTTGTCGGGAGGGGGTGCCCAGGGTAGGGCCCGGGGGTCCGGGGGGGTGGGGGCCTGGGTGTGGTGGCGGTGGGTGTTGTGGCCCTCTTGGGGCTCCGGGCTGCATGATCAGTAGCTCCATGGCATCTGTTGGTCTTCAGGTGTGGCTCTGGGCTGGGCTCCCTTTCATGGTGCAGGTTGTCGTCCGACTTAACACCAGGTAGGAGCAGGTGTTAGATCCCTGCGGTTAACGCGCCTTATCGCATGTTTTTGATTCTTATCGCCGATCTGGCTGGTCGTTGGGAATGTTGCGTAGTGATGTTTGCACGGGAACGCCTACTCTGCATCTCATTAGCGTTAGTTACCGGTGTCATCCGTGGCGATGTTTTTTGCGGCTGCTATCGCAGGTAGACTGGTGATATCGGCTGTTAGCACCAGCTTGTGAATGGTGCAATGGTTTTATCACCACTTTGGCTGCGATAAAGTGCCGCTAACTCGGCGATAAGTCCTTGAGAATATGCCCCAAAGTATCTTTTCAAAGTAAGAATCTGAGTGGGCTACTGTATGTTCAATATCATTTGCCAGACATTCTGAATTGCTGATGTAGAACGAGGAAAATTATTTAGTATTCATTTCCCCCAGTGAAAACAAGTTAGCATATGGAGTAGCGCTGCACGCAGGCTAACCCACCTGAAGACCGGTAGGGGTGATAAAGAGTCTGGCACCCACTGCGTAATTTGAGCCGGTGGTTGCAGACGGTGGGCACTAGCACTCATTTTTGGGGCTCAACACTGATTTTTCATCATCAGATCTTGACTGAGCAAGACATAAAAATGCAGAAAAGCCAAGGGAGGAAAAGAAAGACTGGAAAACATTGACAAAGACACAACCAGGGAATAAAAAGGACTTGCAAGAGTGAGATAAAAAAAAGACAGGAAGTGGAGGGTGGTGGAATAAAGAGGCAGACGGGGGGGATAAAAATGTAGCACTTTGGGAGTCACTAACCCCAACCTTTGGCAACATTTGGCAAAAAACAGTCTGGACCCCTGCGTTTATCATTATTATTTTTTCCAAATTAAGCATTGGTGTGTTTGATATGTGCCTGACTCTGTGAAAGCCCTACTAGTTTTTTATGTACATCAAGAGTTTCTCTCTATCTGAACTTCCTAATTTGAGATAGCAGAGTTCGCCCTGGAAACGTAAGTTTTATAAAAATAGGATGTCTCAAAGAGTCATACCCAGATCTAATCAAAATGAGGTTGAAGGCATTTCAAGCATTCTGTAATTCACTAATATTACAAACTGTGATAATGTCACTACTAGCCTCGAAGCACTGTGGACTGTCTGGTATGTGGAGTTCTGGTGTTTCCTCGCCGACAAAAGGCTGTCGGTTTATGATGTTTCAGTTATTGTATTCTAGTCCTCGCCTAAGGCAGTATGTATGTGTCCATTGTGTGATGTGAATGTTGAGTGATTAGTTTATGGTTGGAGGTCTATCAGCAAACAAGATAGATGCTTGTCTGTTGGAAAAGTGAGGCCAGACAGCTTTACCCAGTCTATGAATCTCTTAAGAAGGCGGTGACCCTCGTTGGCCAGCAGTTAGGGTTAATCTGTTTGTGATGTTGTTGGCTATGTGGCACATCCAGGTGGTGTTGGGTGTAAGATCTCACGATCGCCTAAAACTCAAATTAAAATTTCAAGTAATAAGGTCACAATGAAGAACATTATCTTTTATCAACCATTAAGCACTATTGATATCAGGTGTGGTCTGCGTTTGTCAGGTTGTATGAGGTGGTATGGTGGTGGGTTATATGTGTGCTTTTATCTGTCCTATGTCGGTGCATTGAACCTAAAGAAAGGCTCGCAGATGCAGTTGAACATTTCCAATTCATCATTATCTTTTTTTTAATGATCTAACACCTGGCTTTATGATCTAAAATAATTTCTTCTATCTCACCACGTGCAATACTCTCCCACCAATGTTTCAATCTTGTAGCAAAGATACATCGTTTTGAGATATTTCTGGAAGTTTAAATTATGGTATTTAAATAAAAGTCATTGTGAATCAATAGGCAAGGTAGTAATGTAGGTCATAGCTAAAACTGGAGATTTATTTACCCTGTGCAATAACCTTCCTCAGCTGTGAAGTAGACTAACCGGACATATCCCCCAGCGCTGGTTTCTAGTTTACCATTGAGTTTCAGGTTTGGGAACCATCCAAGAGTGCATTTCATATTTTTTGCTTCAATAAACATCCTCACTGAGTATTAAGGCTTACATTTACGAAGGCTCATACGCATGAACCGTAATGATATCAAAATAAGTTGTGTCATTAACACGACCGTTTTAGTATCAATTAGTACTCATTTGTTTTCCTGGATCGTCTAAGTAATTTTCAGCAACAGCAATCAATAACTCATAGCAACACTATAATGGGGGTAATTATCTATATCAGGTTGAGGAAGGAACAAGGAAATCAATTCCTTTCCATTCTAAGTGTAGAGTGCTGGTTACTAGGGATGAGTGGTACCTGGAGAAACATGTATATCATATATATATCATGCATATATAATGAACCATAGCACCGTATTAGAAACACTTCCAATCTTGACTGTGTTACCCAAGTTGCTTAAGTTCAGTCTAAGGTGGCCTGGTGTCACCTTTTTTGGCTACTGCCAACAGGAAGGAGTCACAAGATGATGCTAAGGTGGGCGTACTTCTCCTCCTTTGTAGTGTTGTGATTACAGACATTTCCACATAAGCCCAGTTCTTCAATTCCACACACCAGGTAGATATTTGAGGAGTCTGGTGGGACTCCACTACATGGCAAATTGTTATTTAGCAATTCAGTTGGCTAGGTCCACAAATTTACAGGTAGATCTATTTTAATACACCCTTCTCATCAATCCTAATAGGCATATCTCTGGTCCACTTATTCTAATTTTCCCGTGATATATGTGATGCTGTGTGTGATTTTCTCCAAGTAAATCTATCACGTTTGGTAGTCCCATACCATGTAGCAAAAGTCTGTGCTGTCGGAACTAGACCTCCAGTTGTTAACCTCCAGTGTCTCAATAAACGCACTTTTGCAGCAGCTAAGGCATTGGCCTAACATTTGTGGGTATGATTCATTAGATTGATAACATCAGTAATGTTGAGTAATATAGACAGGTAATACGTGTGTGTCAGTGGAATGTCACTTGTAGTTGAAAATGCAGGTTGGGCTTCCATAACAAAAGCAGAGGTCAGAATAGTTTGATCAAACCATCTGCGAGCATCTGATCCCATGTCAGTATTCTCCTAGTTGACCAATTTGCCAAGTGCATGGCAGTTCCACCAATTAGGATCCCAGCATTATGCCATATGGAGGATGAGCAGTGGATTGCGGATCAGTCGCAATCTGGATCCTGTCTAATAAGAGGGAGGTGGAGTATCTAGGGGAAAATGATAAGTGCCACAAGGATTAGAACTAATGTCTAGGAAAAACCAGTGTGGCCCAGAATTGACACCGTGAAACTGCATTGTGTGAGCTGAACTTCAGCCTCGCTCGCCAGCAGAGCCCACGCAGGCCGTATAGAGATGGCAGTCTGTATCGGGACATGACTGGTAATAAGGAGAAGGTAGGAGTGCAGAGACTTGTGTAACGTTTGAAAGAACAAAGTAACCTACCATGTAGCACTTTGTTATCAAACAGAAAGAGGAATTTGAGAATCTGAAGTTGGAAAAAGGAGGTGATTGGAATGAAATCGTATTGTAGTAATTTATATGCAGTGAATAATTCACTGCAGCAGTAAGCATAAATGTTTATTCCTAGTCTGAACAGATCCATGTTGTGGGAAACAGGCGCTGAACCCTGCCCCTAAATGCATTTCAAAACATTGTAAAATGTGTGTGTTCATGTATACACATGTGGTTGCTGTGGCAGCGCTACATGGGGATGCAGGGATTCACTTTGCGTATCCAAGCAATGCTATACCACACGCAACTGATTCCTGACATATATGTGCCTAGAAATATCAGGAACAGTGCTGGACAAACCTTTGGAAGGGGACTTTACTCCTGCTTTATATGATTATGTAGCTATCCTCCACTAACAATTGCAATGTTATATTTTTAACTTGATATAAGTCACTCCACACTATCAGGACAAGCCATTTTTTGGTTTCGCCTACAGCACGCATGCACTGTCAGCGAAAGCCATTATCCTTAAAAACAAATCTTAAAGGTGACTTTGAGCCCGCCCATTACTTATCTTTTCTTACCATTTGTTGGCTCCCACATCACTGTTGTTTCCTTGCTTCCCATTGGTCAGCTGCTCCTCCTGACATCAGTTTTCCTCCAGGCTTTGGAGTCTTTGGGGTCTTCAGTCCCTGCCATGGCCCAAGTACTGCTTCCTGTGGCCTGTATCCTTCCACTGGCCAACAGGTACTCTTGTTATTTTTTTACTTACAAGCATGCACTCACAGACTGCATGTTCAGTTGTCCCTCTCCATCCACACCCTCCTCCCCCTCTCCATGGAGTTCCCCTCCATGCCCTCTGTGGTGTCAGCCTCTTCCTACTACATAGTGTCACCATCCCCCATGTCATCTCCCGTGGGCCGTTTTCACCCAAAAACACCCATCCTCCTCCCATTCCAAAAGTAACTTTCCCACAACACCCCCACCCTCCATTGATTTTCATCCACCCGTCCTTCTCCTGTGCTTCGATGAGTCGACCTTCCCCCCAAACACCTCCACATTGTTTTTTTTTTGCATGTTGCATAGCAGCACGAGCTGCTGTGCAACATGGCTAAAAGAAAAAAAAGCGATATGACGTGGTCAACACTGGCCGCATCATACCACTTTTTTTTCACTTTGAATCATGCTGTGCAGCAGTTCAACTGCTGTGAAAATAAAATATAAAACACACATTGACAAAGCTAATGGATTTCGCGTAGGCGAAACCTCTTGGCTTTGCCAATGCTAGTTAGGTCTAGCCATTAGCAAAATTATAAGAACACACCTTTGAACCTCATGCTTAGCACTACACATCTTACCCTCCTGCTTCACCTCAAACCAATTTTCTATCAAACATACATAAGAAACTGAGAACCTGCTTACTCACACTGCCAGAAAGCGCTTTAGGCCCCTGTTAGAGATAGAAAAGCACTACGCAAATCATACCGGTCAATGCAGTACATGCAAGCACATTCAATAGCATTTCCCTGATACTAGCCCTACTAGAAAATATCTGAGCAGCACCTACGTACGTGCTGACAGTGCCTTGCCATAAGATGAGAGCAGCCTAAATAGACCTGCACTTCTGATTACTATGTTTTAAGTTAATAACATAAGGATAGTGCTGGACTATTCACTAGGCCAGGAGCAGAGATTGGCAGTATCCGAAAACAGAGACAAAAAGCAAAACAGACTTTAAAAACATACACTCAAATACACCGACTGCCATAATATGCAACATAACTAAACAAATCCCTTAAAAAGTTCGGAAATCCTCCTAAACTCACCATCAATCACTTGCCTCCAAACAAGTTTGAACTAGAATTTCAACAGTAAAATACCCATGTCTTACAGTGGGGATTGACATTGGGTATTGCTACCCATGGTAAGACTAGGTTCATTTACACTACCAATGGGTGGACGGTAGAATTTAAAACAAGTTGAAATCTTAAAGGCAAGATATTTATGCATAGTCAAAATTCTGGCAGTCTGTAGTTTTGAGTCCATGTTTTTGCAATTTATGTTTTTGGTTTGTTTGTGCATGACACCAGATTTTAACTGCGGCAGAACCATATTCACAACTTTTTGTTGTTTTTCATAGTGCAGGATTTATGGAGGGACAACTTTTTTGCCAGTTCACAATATATCAGTTTGGTACATCTTAGAGGCTCATTGCCACTTGTGCGGGATTATGTGGTAATACTGCACCTGGAATCACTGACACCGTGAAGTATTGTAAATACTGGTAGGTATTACTGAACCAGTGCAAGCTTTCTGACTTGGAATGAGGAATCCCCCAGGAACTGGTCTTGCAAACTGATTCCTTCATGTTTTCACCTTATTCCAAGGACTTTTCCAAGATATATTCTGCTTGTTTTGTTGGCGAAATGTGTCTGTGCAAAAAGTTGAAGGTGTGGATTTTCTCGCATAACTTGTAATCCAGACTCGGGCAGAAACTCCACTTTCCTACCAAATTGGGATACCGGGAACGAGGGCTTAGACAGCTGCACACATATTTGCCTCCTGTGTCTCTGGTACGTGTATGGGGTGCACCATTCTTTGATGGACACATAGGTTGATTTGCTGCATTAGAGTATCAATGAGCCACATGTATGACACTCCACTCTATGACACTCTATACCACTCCACACCACTCCACTGTATGCCACTTTGTTCCACTCTACGCCACTCCCCCATCTATGGCAGTCTATTCTCTCCACTCCACTCTGACACTTTACTCCAATCTATGCTACGCCACTCTACACCCCTCCACTCTATGCCCCCCTAGTCTATGCTCCACCGCTCTATGACCCTCTGCTCTATGACCTTCCACTCTATGGCCATCTGCTCTATGACCCTCCGCTCTACGACCCTCCACTGTTTGATACTCTACACCCGCCACTGTTTGCCCCTGCACTGTATGCCCCTCTACTCTACGCCCCTTCACTCTACGGCCCTCTGCTCTCTGCCCCTCCACTCCACGCTACCCTATGCCTCTCCACTATCTACCCCACACTCTCCCACAATCCACTCTATGCCCCTCCTCTTTACAACACTGCGATCTATTCCACTCTACGATAATCTACAGCACTCCACTCTATTCCAATCTACAACAATCTGTGCCATGCAACTCTACAACACTCTTCTCCACTCTACTCTACGCCCCTCCACTCTATGCCCCTCCACTCTAAAACACTCTACAATACTTCACAACACTCAACTCTACTCCATGCATCTCCACTCTATGCCCCTCCACTCTACAACACTCTATGATACTCCACAACACTCAACTCTACTATGCGACCCTCTACTCTACAACACTCCACTCTACGACACTCAACTCCACTTTATGGCACACCACTGTACAGCACTCAACTCAACTCCACTCCACAACACTCTACTCCACTCTACAGCTCTACTCCACTCTATTCCAGCCCACTCTACTCAACTCTACGCCACTCCACTCTACGACACTCTACTCCACTCTATACCCCTCTACCCTATGCCCCTCCACTCTATGCTCCTCCATTCTACAACACTTTACTCCACTTTATGCTATTCCACACTACGACATTCTACTCTACTCGACGCCACTAAAATCGACACCACTCTATGACACTCTACACATCTCCCTCTATGCCACTCCATGGCACTTTACTCCATTCCACTCTACAACATACTGCACTGCTCAACTACTCCAATCTACACCATTCCACGTTATGCCTCTCTATGCCACCCCACTCTATGATACTCTATGCCACTTAACTCTAGGCCTCTCTACACCACTCCATTTGACTCCACTCCACTTCACTCTATGACACTCAAGGCCACTCTACGCCTCTCCATTCTGCGCCCCTTTACTCCACTCTAGACCACTCCACCCTACTTCACTCTATGACATTTTACCCTAATCTATGCTAAGCCACTCCACGCCCCTCTACTCTATGCTCCTCTGCTCTACAACCCTCCACTCTACGCCCCTCCACTCTATGCCTCTCTCCTATACGACCCTTAACACTTTGACACTCTACGCCCCTCCACTCTATGCCTCTCCGCTTCTCCACTGTATGCCCCTCCACTGCATTCTACAACACTATGACACTCCATTCTACAACACTCCACTCCACGACATTCTACTACACTCTACGACGCAACACTCTATGACACTCTACGCCCTCCACTCTAGGACATTCCACTGTACGATACTCAACTCTACGACACTCCACTCTACGCCACTCAACTCTATGCCACTCAACTCAATGCCATTCTACGCCACCCTCCTCTATGTCACTCTGCCTCACTCTATCTACATCACTCTACGCCACTCTACTCCACTCTATGCCACTCTCTTCTACTTTATGCCACTCTATTCCACTCTACTTCACTCCACTCCACACTACACTACTCTACTCTACTCTACTCAACTATTCCTTCACTCTACGCCTCTCCACTTCATTCCACTCTATGCCACCCTACTCTATGACACTCTATGCTACTCCACTATACAACACTACTCCACTCTACGCCACTTGATTCTATGGCATTCTACTTCAGTCTGTGTCTCTCCTCTCTACGCCCCTCCACTCTATGCCCCTCTACACCACTCTGCTCCACTCCACTCCACTCTACACCTCTCCACTGTACTCCACACCACTCTACACCACTCTACTCCACTCCACACTATGACACTCCACTCCACGCTACTCCACTCTAGTCCACTCTACTCCACTCTTTAACACTCCACTCCACTGTACTCCACGACACTCCATTCCACAACACTCAACTGTACTCTACGACACTCCACTCTACGACACTCCCGACACTGCACTCCACTCTACGCCACTCCACGAGACTGTTCGCCACTCCACTCCACACCACTAACTTTTAGACATGCTTAACAGCAGCCACACTAGTGTACCATATGGCTAAAATGTATTGGTAAGGCCAATAGCTCTTGCATAGGTGAGCCCTATTGGCTTTGCCAGTGCTTGTTTTTTCTTTCTGCGCATGAGTGCTTGTTTCTTCTTTCTGTGCATGCCTCTTCCCTGAAACATGGCCTTCCCATCACCCTGCTGTTCTCCTAAGCATTACCATGCATGGTTCACAGAAGGTTCGAGTCCTCCAGGTGGTGGAATGCTGTAACAGGTGGAAGGGCCTATGCTGAAGGCATGGGGGTGGAGTGGGATGCTTGTTATGTCTCTGTTACTTAGAGGTAAATATGTTCAACTTGTTACTGCCTTGTTACTGCCTGCTGTCTTTACTTCGGGTCACAATGCCACAGTGGCACCTTAGGTGTGACCTCTGGGAGAGCAGGCAGCGGGCCTCCGTACCACTGTCTGTGCCTTCCAATGTCACCAGCCTGCCATACAGACAGGAAGATTTGTGACTGTAAACATTGTTGCATACAACTTCTGCATGCCACTGCGCAATGCAAGAGGGAGGAACGTCCATTGGCTACATCTTTCCCGTGTGATTCACAAGACACCAAAATGCTTGTGCTGCCATTCGTAATGCCCATTGTCTCCCTTCTACGTCAACCCATGGAGCACAGCATTTGTACTTCCCTTTTTAATTCTGTATAACAATAAAATTGTCTTAGATGCTAAAGACTCTGAAAGCCGAGCTCCAAGACATTGGGCATGGATGCAAAGCCGTGGTATAATCCCAACTTTTCCCCAAACACCCCTCGTGAAAGACCCGAAGAGGACCGGGCACGAGCACCTTTCACAAAGAGCAGACACACTTCTTGTTTTCCCACAGCTCAATAGAATGGGGGCGCGTGCGGCATAAACACGCCCATCCGTGTGCAGCAGCCAATCATTATTGAAAAGAATGAGACCGGCCGGCTCCATGAGAACCACGGCAAGCAGGAAGTGCTCTAGAAATGTTTACCTCGCAGCGGCAGGACAACAATGAGCCGCTCCACAAAGTGTGTTCCGAGATCCTTTCCTGCACACTTTTGTCAAAAATACAATATTCAATTAACATCTAAGCCAAGTCCTAACTGCACGTAAAGATAATTTTGGCAAGTCAAATTGTTCTCGCCCGCCTTTTATTTATCTACATTATTTGGTTTTATAAGAATTCATCTCATGAGTAAACAGGATCTCTGCTGGTGCAGTGGTGCTGTTTCTTATCAGAAAGCAATGATTATTCCTCTCTGATCATACACATTGGCAGCAGGTACATTTGGAGGGTGGAGTGTGTTGGGTAGGGGCATCCAGTCAAATGTATACAAGTAGTTGCAGGTTGTGGGCGTCAGCACTCATTAGGTCGAGCCTACTAGACAAAGCAGGCTGTGTGTGTTGCAAGACACATTGTGGGCTTACCCAAAACGTACAGGGAAGTGTAGCCTGTCCAATGCTTGGCTTTCCAGTCACTCTCGTTTGCCTGCTTTTTATTTGTGTTCAAGCTTGTCAATTTTCTGTTTTTCTTTCTAAGGAACATGCCTCTTTATCATCTCTTTTGATGGCAGAATTCTATGCTTTACTTTTAAAGCACAGTTTTTTTCATTTGGGGTAAGACTCTGTGGAAGTGCATGTGGCTTCCAGCTGTTTCCTGCATGTGCATCTCTCCCCCTGCACTCTGTGTTGCCGTCGCTCGTGGACGTCAATTCATTAAAATGCCAGGGGTAGCGGAAGTGACATCACTTGCCATGTGACCCCCGCCTGATGTCACATCACACAAACGTTGCCCTGGTGACATCACAGGAAGTGGCATCACCTTCCATTTGACATACCCAGATGATCACAGAAAGTGTCATCGCAAGGCATTTGGACCCCATGAACTCAAAGGAAGCGACATTGCCTGACCCTTGGCTTGGTGCTGTCACAGGAAATGATGCCTCTAACGTTTGGTTACTCACATTGTTGATGATGCATTGAGAGCTCTGGACCAAGATACACCCTGTCTGCTAATCCTGCTGGACTTGTCCTCTGCTTTTGACACTATCAAACATGACAACCTGATTAATCTTCTTCAATACAGGATGGGGCTATCGGGCCCTGTCCTTAATTGGTTCTCCTCTTTCCTGCATAACCGAACACAAAGAATCAAAGTCAACCAATCTTTGGCGGCCAGCACTTCAGTCTCTATTGGGGTGCCTCAAGGTTCTGCACTTTCGCCCACACTCTTCAACCTATGCATGGAACCTCTAACTGCCATTCTAAATGATTCAAATATTCAGTACCACATGTACGCGGATGACACTCAACTGTATTTGAAGATCTCCTCTCCAGATGACATTAAAACTCTTAATATAGCGCTTCAAAAAACTCAACAATGGCTAACACATAACCACCTTTTACTTAATTCTCTCAAACGGAATTTCTCCTGATTTCCCCACGCAACCACGAGGCTCCCACGCATAACTGGATCAAAAATCTCAGCACTCAACTGCACACCGCATTTGGTGGACTCCGCCTGTTCTCTAGGGGTCACCCTAGACAAATTTCTAAACATGCAAGGTCACATCAGTGCAAACCATTAAGAGTGCCAACCATCAGCTCAACACTCTTAGGAAAATCAAACCGTTCCTACCTCCCGAAGACATGCAATCAGCAGTCCAATCCTTAGTTATCTCACGAGTAGAATATGGATTGGTAACCCTAGCTGGTCTTCCTAAATCTAGGTTAGCGCCGCTAAGAGCTACTCTGAACGCCTCTGCTAGACTAATCACTGGCTCAAGAAAGCATGATCATATCACACCTGACTTAATCCAGCTTAACTGGCTCCCCATTGAAGCTAGGATCCGTTTCAAGATAGCCTGCCTGACACATAAAGCTATACATTTCAATAGCCCCGTTTACCTGGCAAAAACTTGAGCTTTCCGGAGCCAGAAGAAATTTAAGAAGCTCCAATACCCTACTACTGAAACCAGCGAAATTCAATAAAAAAGAACTTACAATCGCACCTTCTCAGGGCTGGCTCCAATAATTTGGAATGCCTTACCGACGGAGATCAGAGCCAACCCTTCGACTGCCTCATTCAAAAAACAGGTCAAATGGCTACTATTGGAAAAACTGCATCAGCCATAGCCTCCTTGTAATTTGCTAGTCAATTACCATACATCTCAGACAAGCTTCTTTACTTTGTGTTGAAATATATGACAATTTACTTTCACTTTATGTTTATAACTCATGCTTGACAATCATTTTACTTGGGGTTTAATATGTATCTCATCTGTCTTTGAAGTAAGGCGATGATGACACTGTTTCGGCCTCATCTGGGTGGGCTGTTTACTGTCTGTTCATCTTCTACCTACTCTCCCCCTAGCGCCCTCAGTCATTTTATGCCTCAGGTTCCTCGCATGTTGCCTTATTGGGTGTGCTTGGGTGTTTTATTGTATGCTTAACAATTTACTTTCACTTTATGCTTGAAACTAGTGCTTGACAATCATTTCTACTGGAGGTTTATAACGTATCTCGTTTGTATTTGAAGTAAGTCGATGCTGAAACTGCTCGGCCTCATCTAGGTTGGCTGTTACCGGTTTGTTCACTTGCTTTTTTGTAAATGTATTTATATTGTCTCTGTACGTAAACGTCAGTTTTCCTCTTTGTACAGCGCTCTGATACCCGGTTGGGTCTTGTTCGCGCTTTATAAAACTTTTCAAATAAAAAAATAAATAAATAAATACATCACACACAGGGGCTGGAAAATCTCTACAGATACAAAAGAAGTACCCCATAAACAGACATACTTCAAATCCTATTGAAAATGCAGCTACATACATTGTTTCAGGTAGTAACTTCATATATACAATTAAGATAATGTAGCATTGATTAAGAGCCTATCAAGTAGTGTAAAACAATGGAAAATACGCTAGTCAAGTTGAAATCAGCCATTATCAATATCAAATAACTTATCAAATGGGAAGGTTGATGGGCCTATAATTTTCAAACAAGTTCACTTTATCATTTGTTTTAGAAACTAAGAATACCATGTAATTAAATCTCAGTCTTAGAACGTAGACAACACTGCTATTTAATGCAGGTCAAGTTTTCTCAGCAACCTTCCTTTCCATGACATGGTATACATACCTCTAAACGTATGGAGCCATTGAACCTTTCCAGGTTTACTATCATTAATTCCTTCTAGAGAAAACATGCACATCACTGGTAGCGTACTTGTGTTGATCAATAATATACTTGTTCTGCATTAGCATACCTTACCAGCAACAATCATCTTTTCTAACAGCCAGAATGCCCAAAGGCATGAATGCTTGCTTTACAAATGCAGATGTTACAGTCCACATTTAAAAATGACTCCATTAATCACTGCTCCTAAAGTGAAACTTTCCACATTTTTAAAATCCTTCACACACATAAAGAAAGAATTAATCATACGTGTGTAAATCAGTGTATAGAAAATGTTACATAAAGCAAAGGAGACCAGAGGGTGTAGAATGCACATTTCATCCATACTAGTAGGCACTTTTTAAGAGTGCTTGATCTGGAGAAGCACAGACTCAGGATTCTGAACATAACACAGTGGTTAGGGTTGACTTTAATAATAAGAATGTATTCCTACCCAAACAAACCTTTCTTAGCAACATCAGGATAAAAAGACTGGGAAAAAAAACATAACTTTCTAGCCTGTATCATGCAGCTTGCATGCAGCTCTTAGATGGCAGTTGATGGCTCCCTCTGCTAGATTACAAATGTAATTTACGAACTTACAAACTGCACAAGAACAACAGAATCTCTGTGGCAAAAGCAGTAACCCACTGAGTTATTCACATCAAATGTTGTTATTTGATATGCATCGTACACGTTCTTTGCAGCAGGCATATTAACCCTCTGTGCTACCTTAGATAGGTGAAAACTGCCACTAGACAAAACTCGCATCTATCGCTCTTCAGCAGGTACATCAATAAATCACCAGAGTTAAGCTTGACACTTTTATTGTTGCCCGAAAACTGCTGC
Source organism: Calotriton arnoldi (assembly GCA_963921515.1). Lineage (NCBI taxonomy): Eukaryota > Metazoa > Chordata > Amphibia > Caudata > Salamandridae > Calotriton > Calotriton arnoldi. The sequence continues at coordinate 304,706 of CAWUFW010006027.1, forward strand.
ATATACAAGGAACTTTGCAGTGCTTTTAAAACTGCTACAAAAACGCCCCCCCCGACTAACAAAACCTGCCCCCCACCCTTTCAGCCTCCAGGGGAAACGCCCGCCGGTCACCCAATGACTGGTACGGCCATTCCGATAAGGGTAGAAACCTCTATGCCGACCTATTCAATTTCGCTACACGACCATTAAGGTTCTATGTTACCATAACACCCACATAGTATACAGCTGTCTAGACATATGTCCTTACATAAAATTTGATCAACAGACTTTTTCTAAATTACAAAACATTTTATTGTGCAAGTTATTTTTATATAACTTGTAACATATTTTAGAGATGTGTCTATACAAAAAAAATATATAAAAATAACTTGCACAATAAAATGTTTTGTAATTTAGAAAAAGTCTGTTGATCAAATTTTATGTAGGGACATATGTCTAGACAGCTGTTTACTATGTGGGTGTTATGGTAACATAGAACCTTAATGGTCGTGTACGAAATTGAATAGGTCGGCATAGAGGTTTCTACCCTTATTGGTTTCTTCATTCCTCCCTCCTCTTGGACCTAAATGTAATTCAGGGAGGGCCTTTTTTCTCTTTATTGGTACGGCCATTCCGACCTTGGTGGTGTTCAAAACAGACAATGTCTTGTTGGCCAGTCTACCAGCACTGACCGGCATGTGCATGCTGTGGCTACACGGATGCAGTGTTCCACATAAAACAATGGCAATTAATGTATTATTCACATTACCTAAACGATAGCTAGACTGCTAGAAAGGTTGAACCTGAAATGTATGCTCTTTAACAATAATTTCTGAAGTTTTGCAGCAGGGCATTTGAAAATCTTGTGTCATCTCCAAAAACATATAATCTTATCTTACTTTACTTGTAGCTTCTGTTAGAGGTTTGCCCAGGGCCCGTAGCACACAGGAGTCACAACGACCAGCTTCACCACAGGGGATAGTTGGAGAGTCGAGAATCTAGTTGAGTCGATGTGACAACTCAGTCAGTCTCACTCTTACACTACCAGCCCCACAGCCTGCCCGAGGTCCGACCGTCTGACTCAGTCAGAGAGTGACAAGTAAGTGAAGCTAGTCACTCACAGCCTGGCCGGGATTGGGAGTCTGTTCCCGAACTTGCGTTGTACTGTCACTCACTCTAGAGACTAGTGACACCAGGCACCCAGGCCATGCAGCAGACACGAGTCTGACTCCAACTCCCAAACCGCGCCACATGTTACACGTTCTTTGAAGCAGGCCTATTAACCCTCTGTGCTACCTTAGATAAGTGAAAACTGCCACTAGACATTGCCTAAACGATAGCTAGACTGCTAGAAAGGTTGAATCTGTAATGTGTTTTCCTTAACAATCATTTATGAAGTTTTGCAGGGCATTTAAAAATCTTGTGTCAACTCCAAAAACAGATACACTTATCTTACTTTACTTGTTGCTACTGTTAGAGGTTTGCCCAGGGACTGCACCATATAGGAGTCTCAATGATCGGCACCACCAAAAGGGGAGTTGGAGAGTCGAGACTCTAGTCGAGTTGATGTGACGACTCCGTCAGTCTCACTCTCACATGACCTCACCTGCCCCGCGGCCCGCCCGAGGTCCGACCGTCCGACTCAGCCAGAGAGTGGCAATTAATAAAGCAAGTCACTCATGGCCTGGTACTAAACTTGCGTTGATTCTAGTCAGTCACTCTAGAGTCTTGGCACCCAGCACCCACGCAGCAGACATGAGTGCGACTCGACTCGGAGGCCGCACCGCGTCAGCGCAGCTTTTACTGCTGCGCGGGGGCTGGACAATAATTTTTCCCAGGGCCATCATCATTGGTAGCGCTTTCGTGCTACCAGATTGACGGCCCTGGGACCCGGTCAGTGGTCTCAAACATGGTAGTACACATACTGCACCAGTCATCATGTCCTCAGCTAGGGTAGGGGGCAGCAGGTGCGTGCTTGCACTTACTGTGCTGCTAGTTGCTAGTTGTAGCATGTGCAGTTAGTCACTGTCCAATCATGCCCAGCCATGCTGCGCGCCCTTCGTGCTCATTCGCTCAGCTTCCTGGTCCAGGCCCGCAGCAGATACATACAATGTGTCAAATCAAGGAATGCACCGGTTGGCCTGGGGTCACCATAGCAACGAGTGAGATGAGTTTTTCTCCCCACCCAGGCCCAGCTTGCTGGCCATCATGATGTCTTTCAACACAGCAGTGCAATCAAGCGCTGCTCACACTGCGTCTGATTTTATGCCACCAGAGTGCTTGCCAAGGCTGACAAACAGCCAGGGGATTGCAAGCAAGGTAGGAGGGGTCACAACGGGTGGCTCCTGGTGACCCTAATTAACGTCCATACCGCCGCTCTTATGTTGCAAGCTCTCTTGTGTGCTTCTTTCCCACTAAACTCCCTCCAATGAGCTCTGAGTTTTTTTCTGGATTGTGTGCTTCTCCCCTCAGCCCCTAGCTGTGTTGCTCTACCTTGTTTGATGTATTACCTGATGTTTTACTCTTCCCCCACTCACTCGCTGTTGTTCCCTCCCCACCCGCTCCTCCATTTTTTTTTGTTTTTGCGAGGACCAGGGAGCAAACTGATGGTCACTCTGCCTTTTACAAGAAAAAATTAATTCTTTCTGCTTCTTTTTATTTTTCTGAAATCTACTGTTCCATCTCAGATAAGTAAATAAAAAAAAATAGCACCTGCAACTTTTTGTAGACATGCGGTAGTAATGACGCATGCCCGTGTTATTTTGTACCATCAGAGTTTGACACAGTACAAGAGAGAGAAAGGCAGAAGAGAAATAAAGAGGAAGCAAAAGGAAAACATTGACAGAGAGAGAGAGAGTCGGAATCTAAAAGAACCTGAAAGAGTGAAATAAAAAGATAGAAGAGTTGGTTGGTGAGGTAATTAGCAAGACCACTGACTCATTGTCAGTGAAATTGCTCTCCCACCCTCGCATCTCCACCATTAAGTGAGGCCTGCCCCTGCCCCTGCACTCTCGAGTGTTGGTGATCGAGGCCCTCCTCCACCCGCAGGTTTCCCTGCGCCTCATCCCTGGTGGTCCAATGGACCTCTGTCTCCTTCCACTCACTCTGCTCTTTCACTCGTTTTCACTCGTTTTTCTACCCTTTTTTATCTTTCACCTTTCTGCACTTTTCTGCATCTCTGCTCTTTTGTGCCTTATTTCTGCTCATTTTCCCTTCCTCTCGCTCTGCTCTTTCACTCGTTTTCACTCGTTTTTCTACCCTCTTTTATCTTTCGCCTTTCTGCTCTTTTCTGCATCTCTGCTCTTTTGTGCCTTATTTCTGCTTATTTTCCCTTTTTTCTTTATCCCTTATTTCCTCCCTTACCTTTCCCCGCCGCTGCTGCCCCCGCGGCCCCTCCCCCCCAGCGCGACCGGCCCAATCCAGCTCCCCTCCCCGCTCCCGCCTCCCAGCTGTCCAGCCCTCCCCGACCCCTACTTAATGGCGGTCACTGCGCGGCCGTGCCGAAGGCGCGTCAAAGGCAGCCCGTCTGCGCCCGTCCACGACCCAACCGCGACCAGTGCCAGGAACCCTGGACCTCCGCCCCGCCAACGCTATGACCCAGCAGCACTCCACGCACTCAACCCAGGCCGCAACAACAACTGCAAGCTAGCATCACCAGCTGACACCCACGGACCCTTCAGCTGTCACCGCTGCCGGCACACCTGCAGCATCGCCAAGAACACGGATCCAGCACAACCCGCACACAAGAACACAACCGAACCGAAGACCCTGCAATGCATCCTCCTCAACGTCCAATCCCTCCACAAACACGCCACAGAAATCTGGGACCTCCTCGACAGCACCACCCCGGACGTAGCGTTCTTCACCGAAACCTGGACCAACACCACCTCGGGACCGGACATCGCCATCCCCCAAGGATACAAGAACTCCAGGAAGGACCGCCCCACCCGCCCAGGAGGAGGAATCGCCATCGTCCGCAAATCCAGCCTCCGCCTGAGCACACTCCCCGACGAGCCCACAGAACTGATGGAACACCTTCACTTCAAGATACTGGCCAGCCCCACCGCCACCCTCCGAGGAACCCTCATCTACCGACCCCCTGGACCCGCGGACCCTTCGCCAACTCCATCACGGACATTATCTCCCCGCAGGCCATCGCATCCACCAACTACACCCTGCTGGGAGACCTCAACTTCCAACTCGACAACCAACTGGACCCCAACACCACATCCCTCCTGGACAACCTCCACAACATTGGACTCCGCCAGATCGTGACCGAGCCCACGCACTCAACAGGACACACTCTCGACCCCCTCTTCACTACAGGAAACTCCAAGACCTTCAGCCACACCACCGAACTCCCATGGACCGACCATCGTTGCGTCCACTTCACCTTCAGAACACCTCCCATCCACAGACACCAGCACCTGCTTCCACGAAGAAACTGGACCAAAATCACCGACGACCAGCTCACCTCCTCACTCAACAACTCCACCCCAACCATCGCGGAAAACGACGACCCCAACACTGCAGCCCAAACCCTGCATAGATGGATCTCGGACAGCACCAACACCATAGCCCCCCTCAAGAAAAACAACAATACCCGCGCCAAGAAAGCCAGATGGTTTACCACCGAACTTCGAGAGTCCAGACGCACATGCCGCTGCCTCGAAAATACCTGGAGGAACACCAAATCCACAGAAGCCCACAACAACTTCAGAGCCGCCACCAACGCCCACCATCAACTCATCAGAGAAACGAGGAAAAAAGCGATTGAAGACAGAATCTCCACCCACGCGCACAACAGCAAGGAACTCTTCAGCATCATCAAGGAGTTCGCCCAACCCACCAGCGAGTCTACCGACATCCCTCCCTCACAAGACCTCTGCGACAAACTCAGCACCTTTTTCCACCACAAAATCAAGAGCATCTACGACAACTTCGACGAAGACAACCAACACACTGAACCCTCACCAACCACCCCGACACCCGGAAACCAGCGATTGACGACTGGACAGCCCTCACCACCGAAGACACACTGAAGACAATGAAGTCAATCCACTTAGGGGCCCCCACGGACCCCTGCCCCCACCACATCTTCAATAGAGCCGCCGACACCATCGCACCCATGCTGCGCCACACCATCAACCGCTCCCTGGCGACCGCCTCGTTCCCCGACGACTGGAAACACGCCGAGGTCAACCCCCTCCTAAAGAAACCCTCAGCGGACCCCTCTGACCTCAAAAACTACATACCCATCTCCCTACTCCCGTTCCCAGCGAAAGTCATCGAGAAAGCCATCAACAGCCAACTCGCCACATTCATTGAAGAACACAACATCCTCGACTCCTCCCAATCCGGCTTCAGAAAAAACCACAGTACGGAAACCGCCCTCCTTCGCCGCAACAGACGACATCCGCACCCTACTGGACAAAGGAGAAACAGGAGCCCTCATCCTCCTCGACCTATCAGCGGCGTTCGACACAGTCTCCCACCGCACCCTAATATGCAGACTCTACGACGCAGGAATCCAGGACAAGGCCCTCGACTGGATCCGCTCCTTCCTCTCCGGCAGGGCGCAGCAGGTCAGACTCCCCCCTTTCGTCTCGGACCCCACACCTACCACCTGCGTAGTCCCCAAGGGCTCCTCCCTCTGCCCGACGCTCTTCAACGTCTACATGGCTCCAATCGCCCCCATCGTCAGAACCTACGGACTCAACATCGTGTCATACGCAGACGACACCCAGCTCATCCTCTCCCTATCCAACGAGCCCAACACCGCCAGACGCAACTTTCGAGAAGGCATGGAAGCCATCGCCAAATGGATGAAAAACAGCTACCTGCAACTAAACACCAACAAAACAGAAGTACTCATCATGGGCCCAAACCCCGATGCCTGGAGCGACACCTGGTGGCCCCCCACCCTCGGAAACCCGCCAACCCCCATGGACCACGCACGCAACCTGGGAATCATCCTGGACAGCGAGCTCAAAATGGACTGCCCAACTCTGTCTCGTCTTCCTGCTTCCACACCCTCCGCCTCCTTCGTAAGACCTTCAAATGGATCCCCCTCAAACACCGAAAGACCGTCACTCACGCCCTGGTCACCAGCAGACTCGACTACGGCAACGCACTCTATGCCGGAATAAACAAAAACCTCACCCGCAAGCTACAGAACATCCAGAACGCCGCCGCAAGACTGGTCCTCAACCTGCCAAAACACTGCCACATCTCCCAGCACCTGCGCACACTCCACTGGCTCCCCGTCGAGGCGAGAATCACCTTCAAGATGCTCACCCACGCACACAAGGCCCTCCAAGGCACCGGACCAGCATACCTGAACAGCCGACTCAAATTCCACGCACCCCAAAGGACCCTACGATCAGCCCAGCTCTCCTACGCCGTGGTCCCCCGCACCACAAAGACCAGATCGGGAGGCCGCTCCTTCTCCTTCCTCACGGCCAAAGCATGGAACGCCCTTCCGCTCCACCTCAGACAGACAACATTGCTCCCCATCTTCGCAAGAATCCTCAAAACCTGGCTCTTCGACAGACCTTCCTTGATGGAATGGAACCTGCACCCCCCCACCCCCACCCCTAGCGCCTTGAGACCCTTACGGGTGAGTAGTCGCGCTTTAACAAACCCCTGATTGATTGATTGATGAGGTAGAGTTAAGACTACATTGGCTTGATATTCAGTAACCCTGACATTAACCACGGCTTGCATTGGGCTCGTAAAAAAAGCGTAAGGCCCCAACGCTTTTTATTTTACTTTCTATTAGAAGCACAAATACCAAGAAGCTGTTCTCATTAGAACAGGGGCGAGTGATTTGCTTGTTACGGTTCTGAGACTCTCACTGAGTCCAATGTATTGTTTACTAACAGGTGCGTGTGTTATCTTTTGTTTTGTACACTACAAACCCATTTGGTCGCAAGCATTTGGCAGATTTAGGGGTGGTATTTTTGCTAATGGAAGCCTCCGGATGGAGTTCACTGATCTCTAAAGTCCTTCACAGGTCACAGTGCGAGTATGTTCCCCTTCCCACCACTATGCATTGTTTCTAAAAGATATATATTTTTAGAAATGTTTCATGCTTAATAAGTATGTCTCCCAGTTAATTTATAAAGAATATTCGAGTTCTGGTGTTTTATGGTAATTCTCGAACATTGAGTGATAGATCCTTGAAAGGGTGCCATCCTTGGATGCCCTCCAAAGTAACAAGGCGCATCTCAACGGAAGTGATGTCATGCCTGTAGGCAATAGTTTTATGGCTTTTTAATAAACTTGATTATGGCTTTGGTGCCTCATGATGTAAATATGGTGATTATCACTAGTTACAGACTTCAGTAGTTAATGAGCCCTGTTAATTTAAATGTTGCATCAAATAGAGAAATGTTGTGAAGAATAATTCCACAAAGCATAGTAAAATAAGGAAGCTTTATTAACTCTCATCATACACCATCACAATTCCAGTCAGCTGCTCACAGAATGTTCGGTATGACAGTTGGAGGAAAGGAAGGTTCCAAGGTGAGGAATAGGGAGGGGGGAACCAGGAAAGGAAGAAACCATGGGACACGTATTACAACAAGAAATCACAATTTTATTCTTTCTTCACCAAGTATGTTCTGCATCTGAGAGGTAATGTAGTAGCAGGTCCAAATTGCTGGGTACGGACAAGGGGTTGAGATTGTCCTGCATGCTCCGTTAGCAGTCACTCTCATGGGAACAGAAGATGTGATGTCAGCAACACACATTGTCACTGACTTTGATGGGGACCAGTCTATCTGAACTCCAGGAAGAGGGACTTCCTTCATATGATGGGAGTATCTGGAGGCATCCACACAAATAGCCACGGAGAGCTGTGGGCATGTGGCTATAATCCATTTATGAATCTTGACTTTTAATCAGGGCGACTGGAATTATACAATGTAATTTTTTTTTAACAGTGTTTCTGGGACAAGTGTACTTTTTTATCTACTCTATTTATTAACAGTAAAATAAACGGCAGATACATAGTTTGATAATGCACTGACGATACAGAAGGAGAGATCCACATGCTGTGCCCCAATACCCCCAATCACAATTTCAGCTTACACATATATCAATCAGCAATCATGATGGCCTTGGGAAAACCAGGTTGTGCCACCGAGGGTCCCATAGAAGTAAAGTAGTTACAGATGTTGCCTCCGTAGGCGTTCCAAGACCCCCAAATCTTTGTCCATTTTCGGGGGCAACCCCAACCCTCGTACTCCACCCTTTCAGCCAACATAATCCAATCCATGTCATGTCTCCAGTCCCCCAACCGGGGTGGCTGCTCTGCCCCCCACATTCTTGCAATGTTACGTTTGGCCACCATCAACCCCAGTGTCCACCATATCTGCATCATGCGAGTCACCTCGGCCTCATCTCAGATGTTTAGGAGATACCACTTCGCTGAGGCTGTAAGGGAACTCCCGGTCACTTCACCCATAAACTCCACCACCTCTGTCCAGAAATTTTGGATTATAGGGCAGGCCCACATAGTGTGATAGAACATGCCAGGATGGCCACATTCCTGCCGGCTGCCTTCCATCATCACTCGACCCAGGATGGAAGGGCAAAATAACGGACAAGTATATTTATTGATTGTGTCAGCGATTATTCCTTTTTTGATCTGCTGAGTACATCCTCTGTGCGACTGTCCCAGGGAAACACGAATGGCCTGCCATATCTATCATGGCCCTGGGCAAATTAATAACTTTTACTATCAAGTGGTGGGATGGAAAAGATTGATGTTGAGTTCAGCATCGTTTAAGATCAGAGGGTGAGACAACAGAGTGGGTACTGAGGGTAGACGTTGCCTACTATATAGGTGGATGTGGAGCAGCGGAGCTGTCCTGTCTGACTGCTGCCTGTCTCGAGTGGTCCCCATCAACTATGAGGCTGAAGAAGGTGAGTCAAAGGCCATACTAAAGAATGGAGAAGAGAGAGAAAGACATTTGAATACCAGCCTCCTGACCCTCCATTAGCTCTGGGCTGACCTCAGAAGGGGTCCCTCTAGATGTTTCTGCTACACCCCTCTCTTCGATGATTTATCAAAAGAGATTTTAAAAAATCAGGAGGAAATTTGTAGGATTTGAATCAAGAGAATGCATCTGAATTGTTTCTACTGTCAGTGTGTCTTTTAACCCCAGTTGTTGTTGCGAGTAACAATACGGCTCAGACTGTCAAGGATGCTGATGTCTCTGATATCGTTTGTTTAAACCATTTTTATTAGTTTTCAACAATTGTGGACAACACACAAACCCCACTGTTTGTTACAGCTCTTATAGTCCGTACAGTGTCAAGCTATACACATTCAATCTATTTTTCTTATCTTATCGAATGTATAGTGATTCCAACCTAGTCCATTCCCAAACAGAAATAAGAACATGGCAACTTTAAGGGTCAGTAGAGTCATTGCCTCTTGAGTGAACATAGATTTTGGCTCAATTACATCATCATGTCTTATCTGCTTCATGGGTGGGGCAGATGAGGCTTGAGATGTCTGGCATTATTGATACCTGTGCCCTAAAGTAACTACAACTCATTCCATAAAGTTACTATGACTCGTGCCCTAAAGTAACTATAACTCGTTCCATAAAGTAACTATGACTCGTGCCCTAAAGTAACTATAACTCGTTCCATAAAGTAACTATAACTCATGCCCTAAAGTAATTATAACTCACGCCCCCACCGTGTACAGCTAATGACCTCCAATATTACATCACTCATGACATGTTCTATAACATTATTGATAACATCACTGCAACATCTGAAATGACATAATTGAAAACAAGACTGTGCATAGCCATGGCGTAAGTTATAGTTACTTTAGGGCACGCGTTATAGTTACTGGGGATAACTATAACTGGTGTATTTCAGTAGTTTTGCTTGTTTAAATGGTATGATGTAACTGGCATTATCACCTACTTATAATGTCCCTTCAACCTGTTTTTTCAATTAATATAAATATATATACATATATATATATATATAAATATATATATATTCACTGAAAAAACCATAGGTTTCAGGGACGTTATAGTTAGTTGGACATTTCACTCGTACAAAACCAGAGAAATTCGGCCGTTATAGTTAGTTGAGCTAACTATAACTCGCACCCCCGCAATGCACTGCTGATGACGTCACATATTACATCATTCATGACATGGTCAGTGACATCACTGATGACATCACGGATGACATCTCAAATGACATCACTGATGACATCACTGATGACATCATCCACGTGATAATCTGATGCACCTCCTCATACCCTAATATAACCTTTGATACACCCACTGTAAAATACAGACTACCATTTTCAAAACCATAGACACACCAATACCAGTTACTACATACCCACTCACTGATTCCTAGGTCTACAAACGCGTCCACTCATTCACCCATACAGTCACTCATACATGCAGTCACTGATCAATACAGCACTATCATTTGCACTCATACACCTATACAGACACTCACACATCGTCACTCATCCATAGAGTTACTCACACACCTAGTCAATCATGCAAAGAATCATTCACACTCCCATTTACTCACCTATACAGTTATACACACACCACCTCACTTATTCATATAGATACTAACACATACTTACTCTCTTATACAATCACTGATGCAAGCACACACTCATCCATACAGCCACTCTCACAATCACTCACTCTCACATATAGTGATTTATATACTCCAACACTCACATATACTGCCTTTTACAGATGTAGTTACTCACACATGTACCACTGAGACACCCATTCACTCACCAACACACCCATACACACACTCACCCACCCATACAGCCCTTCACAGATGCACTCTTGAACCCATACACCCAGTGAATTACCCACTCACACATCTATGCACAAAGTCACACACCCCCCACCCGCCCACACAGACACTCAGGCACCCATATAGATACTCAGACAACCAATCAATACCCCATATAGACACTCATGTAGCTACTCACTAACCCATGCAGCCGCTTACACACCAACTGACACACTGATACAGACATTTACACAGTTTACACACTAAACCATGCATTCAGTAAGACACGTTTAATCGCTGAGTTATACAGTCAGTCACGCACCTACTAAATCATCTATTCAGACACTCATATACCCACTCATACTTCAAAACACCTTGGCATATATATATAAAACATATTTGAACTTTACAGAAACACACAGTCACTGGGTGATGTCATCAGTGATGTCATTTGAGATGTCATCAGTGATGTCATCAGTGATGTCACTGACCATGTCATGAATGATGTAATATGTGATGTCATCAGCAGTGCATTGCGGGGGCGCGAGTTATAGTTAGCTCAACTAACTATAACGGCCGAATTTCTATGGTTTTGTACGAGTGAAATGTCCAACTAACTATAACGTCCCTGAAACCTATGGTTTTTTCAGTGAATTTCAAAGGTTTTTTTAAAGGCTAATTTCTAACTATAACGTCCCTGAAACCTATGGCTTTTTCAGTGAATTTCAAAGGTTTTTTAAATGCTAATTTCTAACTATAACATAGCACTCGCGTTTGCAGAGAGGTGGAGAAAGGTGAGCGTGGCCTCTGAACACCTCTTAGCAATCCCACTGTGTGAGATTTACTGGAGGTAACAGGAGGGGTAGTTAGCCCCCAACGTCAACCTTGGGGGCCAACTACCCCTCCTATTACCTCTAGTAAGTCCCACACAGCAGGATTGCTAACTTCTCATACTAGGCCACGCCCCCTTTCTCCACCACTCTGCAAACACGCCCCCTGGCACGTTGTAAGTTGGGGAATTAATTCCCTTTGAATACTGAGGGTACCTGGGGGCCAACTTGCCCACCAGGTACCTCCAGTAAGCACCACAGAGCTCGATTGCAGAGAGGTGGACACAGGCCACGCCCCCTTTCTCCACCACTCTGCAAACGCGCCCCCTGGCGCGTTCTAAGTTGGGGGATTAATTCCCCTTGAATACTGAGGGTCCCTGGGGGCCAACTTGCCCACCAGGTACCTCCAGTAAGCGCCACAGAGCTCGATTGCAGAGAGGTGGACACAGACCACGCCCCCTTTCTCCACCACTCTGCAAACGCGCCCCCTGGCACGTTCTAAGTTGGGGGATTAAGTCCCCTTGAATACTGAGGGTCCCTGGGGGCCAACTAGCCCACCAGGTACCTCCAGTAAGCGCCACACAGCTGGATTGCAGAGAGGTGGTCCGAGGCCACGCCCCCTTTTTACACCACTGTGCAAACGCGCCTCTTGGCGCACTGCTGCTCGGGGGATGAAGTCCACTTGTGTCCTGAGGTCCTCAGGACACAAGAGGACCTCATCACCCCACCAGCAGTGTACCAAGAGGCGTTTTTGCAGAGTGGTGTAAAAAGGGGCGTGTGCTCGGACCACCTCTCTGCAATCCAGCTGTGTGGCGTGTTTAAAAAAAAAAAAAATGTTACTTATTGGGGAGGGGGGCCGCGTGGCCCCCCTCCCAGGCCACTTCTGGCCCCGGGGACCCCATCCTCCGGGGCCTGGCCTCTGTGATGGGGACCGTGGGGGGAGCCCCAATGCCCCCATGGTCCCGCCGCCTCCTGTGGGAGTCGGCATTGCTTTTGGGCAAGGGGAGCTGCTAACATGCAGCTCTCCTTGCGGTCCCCAGGGCCATCAAGGGATCCTAGAGGGGGGCCGCGCGGCCCCCTCCCTTAATTTAATTACATAGCCCCAGGGAGGTGGTGGTCCCCGGGGCCCAGGGGTCTGCTACAGACCCCGCATTGAAATAAGTCTGTGCCCCGGGGAGGTGGTGGTCCCCGGGGCGTGTGGGGGGGTTCTTGCCCCCCACACATCTTTTTAAAAAAACACAATAGAGCCCCAAGGAGGTGGCGGTCCCATGGGGCTGCGGGGGGGCCGCATGCCACCCACATCCAATTAAAAAAGCCCCAGGGAGATGGCGGTCCCTGGGGCAGCATGGGGGGTGGTTGGGACCCCCCCATGCATTCATTTTAAAAGAAGCCCCGGGGAGGTGGCGGTCCCCAGGGCTGCGGGGGGGCCACGTGCCCCCGCACATAATTAGCATAGCCCCGGGGAGGTGGCGGTCCCCGGGGCTGCGGGGGACCCCGTGGGCCCCCGCTATTTCATTTTGAGATTGCCCCCAGGACCTGGCCCACCCAGGGGCCACATTAAAATGAAACGCTGGAGCCTGCGCTTCATCTTTTAAAAATTTTAGGCAGGATTCGCGCAACCAGCGCGGATTCTGCCGATTATTATTTTTTTTAATGCTTTTTTTGGCTTTGGGGTCCCTGTGGGACCCCTGAGTAGGCCTAGGGGGTCAGGGTGTTTCTACCCTGCCCCCTTTTCTTGTTTTTCACCTTTTTTTTAACTCTTTTCTTGTGACTCGGTTACGAGTCACAAGATGGCTGCCAACACTTCCTGGATTAGAGTGCTGGCAGCCAATCAGAGTGAAGCTCGTGCCCGGGAGGAGTCGCGACTCCTCCTCGGTGCTCAGATATCGGTATTTTTCTTTTTTTAATTTCTCAGGAACTACTGAACGGATTTACACCATTTAAAAAAAAGGTCGCTTTCTGAACCAAGACCTACCTTTTTGCCAAATTTGATGTAATTCCATTCAGCAGTTCGAGCTGTAGCCTTGTCTAAAATTTCCTATGGAAATTACCATGGGGAAAACGCGTTTTGGGACCCCCCTTTTTTCTCGGCCCCTGCTTGACGAATCACCCCGAAACTTTCAAGACAGGAGCTGACCGGAGCGCCCCATTAGTTTTGAAAATTTCGCGACGTTTCGTCAACCGGCGCCAAAGTTATTGGCAAAATAAAAATGCTTTTTGAATAGAAACGAGGTCCTAACTATAACTACCTACTGGCGACTGCCAGTAGGTAATATATATATATATATATATATATATATATATATATATATATATATATATATATATTCACAAATGCCTCCTTTCAACTATGAAGAAGCAAGCCGGTACTCCAGAGTTCCGATATTCAGAGTTTCTTCAGTTAATCTGTGATCATGAATAAACAGTGAATCTTGGACTTCTGGAGTGCCGGGTTGCTTCTTTATATGTGGAAGGAGGTGTTTGTAGACATAATTTAAAGTGGCCACCACCCATTGTACAGCACCGATGCCAAGTGTGGTTGATCAGCTTTGGAGGATTTGTCTCTCATAATATATATACCAGTAGGTAGTTATAGTTAGGACCTAGATTCCATAGGAAAAGCGTTTTTTGATTTGCCAATATCTTTGGCGCCGTTTGACGAATCTTCGCAAAATTTTGTAAACTAATGGGGCGCTCCAATCAGCTCCTGTCTTGAAAGTTTCGGGGTGATTCGTCAAGCGGGGGCCGAGAAAAAAGGGGGGTCCAAAAACATGTTTTCTCCATGTTAATTTCCATAGGTGGCAGTCCCCCCCAAGCCCCGGGGACCGCCACCTCTTTGGGGCTACTTCTAAATACTAAGTGTGGGGGGGCTCAAGCCCCCCCACACAGCCCTGGGGACCACCACCTCCCCGGGGCATTGAATAATAAAGATACAGGGGTTTAAACACTAAGGGAGGGGGGCCGCACGGCCCCCCTCCAGGAGCCTTCAATGGCCCTGGGGACCGCCACCCCCCAGGGCCGGCTCCAGCAATGTCCCGCGACATTGCATTTTGCATTTTGCAATGGCGCCCTGTCATTGCAAACTTCTGCTTCGCTTCATGGAAGCGAGAGCAGAAAAACTGCTCTCGCTTCCATGAAGTGAAGCAGAATTGCTTTTGGACATGGGGAGCTGCATGTTTGCAGCTCCCCTTGTCCAAAAGCAATGACGGCTCCCGCAGGAGGTGTGGAGCCGGCAGGGACCGCGGGGGCATTGGGGCTCCCCTCGCGGTCCCCAACGTGAGGCCAGGCCCCGGGGATGGGGTCGCCGGGGCCAAAAGTGGCCCAGGGAAGGGGGGCCATGTGGCCCCCATCCCATTAAATAAAAAATAAAAAAGAGGCAAAGTCCTGGGGGATGGGGTCCCCGGGGCCGAAAAAGGCCTTTAAATATAGTTTTTATTTTTTTTAAAGTGCCCATGCCCCGGGGGATGGGGTCCACACAGCCCCCCTTCTAAAAAAAA
The DNA here is from genome assembly GCA_963921515.1 of Calotriton arnoldi. Taxonomy (NCBI): domain Eukaryota; kingdom Metazoa; phylum Chordata; class Amphibia; order Caudata; family Salamandridae; genus Calotriton; species Calotriton arnoldi. Next base: position 319,821 of record CAWUFW010006027.1, read on the forward strand.
GAAAAGAAAAAAGAAGCCGGCATTTCGCCGGAGGCCCCGCCCCCTCTCTGCACCACTCTGCAAGCGCGTTCTGGGTTGGGGGATTAAGCCCCCTTGAATCCTAAGGATCCTTAGGGGCCAACTAGCCCACCAGGTGCATCAGATATTAAGTGGATGATGTCATCAGTGATGTAATTTGAGATGTCACCAGTGATGTCATCAGTGATGTCACTGACCATGTCATGAGTGATGTAATATGTGACGTCATCAGCAGTGCATTGCGGGGGCGCGAGTTATAGGTAGCTCAGCTAATTTCTTTGTTTTTGTATGAGTGAAATGTCAGCCTAACTATAACGTCCCTGAAACCTGTGGTTTTTTCAGTGAATTTCAAAGGTTTTTCAAATGCTAATTACTAACTATAACATCCCTGAAACCTGTGGTTTTTTCAGTTAATTTTCAAAGGTTTTTTAAATGCTAATTGCTAATTATAACGTCTCTGAAACCTGTGGTTTTTTCAGTGAATTTCTAAGGTTTTTCAAATGCTAATTACTAACTATAACATCCCTGAAACCTGTGTTTTTTTCAGTTAATTTTCAAAGGTTTTTTAAATGCTAATTTCTAACTATAACGTCCCTGAAACCTGTGGTTTTTTAGTGAATTTCAAAGGTTTTTTAAATGCTAATTTCTCACTATAACGTCCCTAAAACCTGTGTTTTTTTCAGTGAATTTCTATGGTTTTTTAACTAGCAATCATGTTTGCAGAGTGGTAGAGAAAGGGGGTTGGGCCCCCAACCAGCGCTCAGGAATTCCGCTGCGTAGGACTTACAGGAAGTACCAGGAGGGCTTCTTGGCCCCCAAAGTCCCTTATGAGTAAAGTGGACTTCATCCCCCAACCCGTAGTGTGTCAGGAGGCGCGTTTGAAGAGTGGTGGAGAAAGGGGGGCGTGGCCTCCGAAGACCTCTTAGCAATCCCACTGTGTGGGACTTACTGAAGGTAACAGAAGGGGTAGTTGGCCCCCAAGGACAACCTTCCTATTACCTCCAGTAAGTCCCACACAGCATCATTGGTAAGTTCTCATAGCAGGCCACGCCCCCTTTGCCCACCAGTCTGCAAACGCGCTCCCTGGATGGGGATTGAAGTCCCCTTGCCTCCTGAGGGTCCTTAGGGGCCAACTAGCCCACCTGATGCCTCCAGTAAGGCCCAGATAGTGGGATTGCTGAGAGGTGGACACAGGCCACACCCTCTTTCTCCACCACTCTGCAAACGCGCCTCCTGGCGCGCTCTTGGTTGGGAGATGAAGTCCCTTTGCCTCCTGAGGGTCCCTGGGGGCCAACTAGCCCTCCTGTTATCTCTAGTAAGCCCCACACAGCTGGATTGCTGAGAGTGATCTGAGGCCAAGCCCCCTTTTTACAACACTCTGCAAATGCGCCTCCTGTCGCATTGCTGCTCGGGGGATGAAGTCCACTTTAGTCCTGAGGTCCTCAGGACACAAGGGGACCTCATCGCCCCACCAGCAGTGCACCAAGAGGCGCGTTTGCAGAGTGGTGTAAAAAGGGGCGTTGCCTCGGACCAGCGCAGGCGGAACAGCCCATTTTTGCTGTTTAAAATGCTTTAGCCAATGGGAGAGAACTTAGTGATATTTAAATTCTGTCAGGTGACTCATGGCGCAAACACCAGTGCAATTGCCGTACAATAATACAATAATCATTTAATAATTATATACTTATGTTTACTGTTTCATTTATGTATATGTGTGTATATATGTAAATATATGTGCATATATTTTTATATACACACACACACACATAAATATACACACATATATATGAATGAAACAGTAAACATAAGTATATAATTAGTAAATGATTATTGTATTATTTTAAAATTTAATAAGGAAGTTAATTATAAAAATTCAATAAAACTTTTAAACTTTAATTGAAAACTGTAATTTAAATTAATTACTGACATAATTATTAACTACATAAAAAAAATCTTAGTGAGAGTGCACATTTTTTTTATACTATTGTTTAAACAATTATAAACTAAATTAATTTATTTTCATTAACAATGCACAGATAATTTGTTGAGTTAATGTAATTTGTCAATTGTAAATTGCAGATCTATTATACTGCAAATATTCCCACTGCTGAGGCATTGAAGCGCTTATTCGGCAAGTAGCTCGCTACTCCAGAACCCAAGATTAGTAGTTCGTAGGTTAGTACAGTTTTTTTTCTTCTTGTGAATTAGTCGTGTTTGGTTGTGCTCTTGCTTTCATGTGTGTTTGGTAGAGTTTGGAGTAGGGATAGCATGATAGGAATGGATTTGAAAAGGGGAGTTTGGATAGAACAATAGGAATACAATTGAAAAGGGGAAGTAGTAAGTTTTTTTGTAAGTAGTGGTCATGTGTGCTTGTTAGTTGGGTGGCATGACCAAAAAGGGGCAAAAGTTTGAGAAGGATGTTTGGGAGTTCATAGTAGTCAGAAGGGTTTGGGATGAGTTAGAGCATGGGTACTCACAAACTTTCTCTCGGGGGCCAAATTTACAGTGTGGTTTGTGGCCGAGGGCCGCACCGGTGGGGGCGGGGTCTTTGGGGGAGGGGGCGGGGCTAGAGCAAAACAAAACTGTGACCATGAGGTGGAACACAGGCCCCTGCAGCGGACGCCTTTGTCCACTGAGCCACCGGACCCGGCATACACATCTCTCTCTCTATCTCTCTCCCTCCCTCCCTCTCCCTGTCTCTCTCCCTCTCTCTGTCTCCCTCCCTCTCTCTCTCTGTCTCCCTCCCTCCCTCTCCCTGTCTCCCTCCTTCCCTCTATCTCTCTCTCTCTCTCCCTCCCTCTCTCTCTGTCTCCCTCCCTCTCTCTGTCTCCCTCCCTCTCTCTCTCTCTCTGTCTCCCTCTCTCTGTCTCCCTCTCTCTGTCTCCCTCTCTCTGTCTCCCTCTGTCTCCCTCTGTCTCCCTCCGTCTCCCTCCGTCCATCTCCCTCCCTCTGTCTCCCTCCCCCCTCTGTCTCCCTCCCCCCTCTGTCTCCCTCCCTCTGTCTCCCTCCCTCTGTCTGTCTCCCTCTGTCTGTCTCCCTCTGTCTGTCTCTCTCTGTCTCCCTCCCTCTCTGTCTCTCTCTGTCTCCATCCCTCTGTCTCCCTCCCTCTGTCTCCCTCCCTCTCTGTCTCCCTCTCTCTGTCTCCCTCCCTCTCTGTCTCCCTCTCTCTCTGTCTCTCTCTGTCTCCCTCCCTCTGTCTCTCCCTCTGTCTCTCTCCCTCTGTCTCTCTCTCTCTGTCTCCCTCTCTCTGTCTCCCTCTCTCTGTCTCCCTCTCTCTGTCTCCCTCTGTCTCCCTCCCTCTGTCTCCCTCCCTCTGTCTGTCTCCCTCTGTCTGTCTCTCTCTCCCTCTCTGTCTCCCTCTCTCTGTCTCCCTCCCTCTGTCTCCCTCCCTCTCTCTCCCTCCCTCTGTCTCCCTCCTTCTGTCTCCCTCTCCCTCTGCCTCCCTCTCTCTCGGTCTCCCTCTCTCTCTGTCTCCCTCTCTCTGTCTCCCTCTCTCTGTCTCCCTCTCTCTGTCTCCCAGTGTTTGTCTCCCTCTCTGTCTCCCTCCCTTTATCTCTCTCTCTCTCTCCCTCCCTCCCTCTCTCTCTGTCTCCCTCCCTCTCTCTGTCTCCCTCCCCTCTCTCTCTCTCTCTCTGTCTCCCTCTCTCTGTCTCCCTCTGTCTCCCTCTGTCTCCCTCTGTCTCCCTCCGTCCGTCTCTCTCCCTCTGTCTCCCTCCCCCTCTGTCTGTCTCCCTCCCTCTGTCTCCCTCCCTCTGTCTCCCTCCCTCTGTCTCCCTCTGTCTGTCTCCCTCTGTCTGTCTCTGTCTGTCTCTCTCTGTCTTCTTCCCTCTGTCTCCCTCCCTCTGTCTCCCTCCCTCTCTGTCTCCCTCTCTCTGTCTCCCTCCCTCTCTGTCTCCCTCTCTCTCTGTCTCTCTCCCTCCCTCTGTCTCTCCCTCTGTCTCTCGCTCTCTGTCTCCCTCTCCCTCTCTCTGTCTCCCTCTCTCTGTCTCCCTCCCTCTGTCTGTCTCCCTCCCTCTGTCTGTCTCCCTCTGTCTCTCTCTCTCTCCCTCTCTCTGTCTCCCTCTCTCTGTCTCCCTCTCTCTGTCTCCCTCCCTCTCTCTCCCTCCCTCTGTCTCCCTTCCTCTGTCTCCCTCTCTCTCTGTCTCCCTCTCTCTGTCTCCCTCTCTCTCTGTCTCCCTCTGTCTGTCTCCCTCTCTGTCTGTCTCCCTCTCTGTCTGTCTCCCTCTCTATCTCCCTCTCTGTCTGTCTCCCTCTCTCTGTCTCCCTCCCTCCCTCTGTCTCCCTCCCTCTGTCTCCCTCCCTCCCTCTGTCTCTCTCTCTCCCTCTCTCTCTCCCTCCCTCTCTCTCTCTCTCTCCCTCTCTCTGTCTCCCTCCCTCTCTGTCTCCCTCCCTCTCTCTGTCTCCCTCCCTCTCTGTCTCCCTCCCTCTCTCTGTCTCCCTCCCTCTCTCTCTCCCTCCCTCTCCCTCCCTCTGTCTCCCTCCCTCTGTCTCCCTCCATCTGTCTCCCTCTGTCTGTCGCCCTCCTCCCTCTCTCCCTCTGTCTCTCTCTGTCTGTCTGTCTCCCTCTGTCTCCCTCCCTCTGTCTCCCTCCCTCTGTCTCCCTCCCTCTGTCTGTCTCCCTCTGTCTCCCTCTGTCTGTCTCCCTCTGTCTGTCTCCCTCTGTCTGTCTCTCTCTGTCTCCCTCCCTCTCTGTCTCCCTCTCTCTGTCTCCCTCCCTCTGTCCCTCCCTCTGTCTCTCCCTCTGTCTCCCCCTCCCTCCCTATGTCTCTCCCTCTGTCTCCCTCTCTCTGTCTCCCTCTCTCTGTCTCTCTGTCTCCCTCTGTCTCCCTCTGTCTCCCTCTCTCTCTGTCTCCCTCTGTCTCCCTCTCTGTCTCCCTCTCTCTCTGTCTCCCTCTCTCTCTGTCTCCCTCCCAGGCCTGAGCTCCCTGGCTTTGGCTCAACTCTCTGACTACAGGCTGGCGGGAAACATCACATCACAGGCTCTTACCGCACACCTCACCCGGCTCTCACTCCCTGCTGCCCTCTGTCACCCTCTGCCATCTCACCCGGCTCTCACTCCCTGCTGCCCTCCGTCACCTCACCCGGCTCTCACTCTCTGCCCTCTGTCACCCTCTGTCACCTTACCCGGCTCTCACTCCCTGCTGCCCTCCGTCACCTCACCCGGCTCTCACTCCCTACTGCCCTCTGTCACCTCACCCGGCTCTCACTCCCTGCAAACCTCTGTCACCTTACCCGGCTCTCACTCCCTGCAACCCTCTGTCACCTCATCCGGCTCTCACTCCCTGCTGCCCTCCGTCACCCTCTGCCATCTCACCCGGCTCTCACTCCCTGCTGCCCTCCGTCACCTCACCCGACTCTCACTCCCTGTTGCCCTCTGTCACCCTCTGCCATCTCACCCGGCTCTCACTCCCTGCTGCCCTCCGTCACCTCACCCGGCTCTCACTCCCTGCCCTCTGTCACCCTCTGTCACCTTACCCGGCTCTCACTCCCTGCTGCCCTCCGTCACCTCACCCGGCTCTCACTCCCTGCTGCCCAGTCACCTCACCCGGCTCTCAATCCCTGCCCTCTGTCACCTCACCCGGCTCTCACTCCCTGCCCTCTGTCACCCTCTGTCACCTTACCCGGCTCTCAATCCCTGCTGCCCTCCGTCACCTCACCCGGCTCTCACTCCCTGCTGCCCTCTGTCACCTCACCCGGCTCTCACTCCCTACTGCCCTCTGTCACCCTGTGTCACCTCACCCGGCTCTCACTCCCTGCAACCCTCTGTCACCTCATCCGGCTCTCACTCCCTGCTGCCCTCCGTCACCCTCTGCCATCTCACCCGGCTCTCACTCCCTGCTGCCCTCCGTCACCTCACCTGGCTCTCACTCCCTGCTGTCCTCTATCATTCTCTGTCACCTCACCCCGCGTGTGTGGCAGCCCAGGCTGAGACAGCTTCCCGGGCACACACACAGCCGCACCCGAGTACTTCACAGGTCTTTAAAAGACCATTTGCATGATAACGAGGCTTTGTTGTATTTCACCTCTTCTTAGCGCCCCTGCAGCTCCACTAGGACTATCGCTGGAATCGCCCGGCCCCCATAGAGCAGAGTCTGTGTTTGCTGACACTCTGTAAAAAAACAAAAAAACACAGGTACGATGTCTGCAAGGTCCGCAGGCCGCCAAGGAAGGCTTGCCGGGCCGGCCGTACTATGAGTACCCGTGAGTTAGAGGGAGGAGGGATGGGAAGGACGGCAGGGGATTTTTTAAAAGTTTTTTTTAATAGCTAAAAGAAAATGAAAGAAAATAATCTGCACATAAATATGTATATATACACATGATGCTTGGTAAAGCTTTTTTACTTGAAACAAAACCTCCCTATATGAATAGCAATATGTACATTTAAGCGACAATATTTACTTGGTCTGCTGTCCACATTTATCTTGTGGTACATATTTTATGGTTTCAAATAACTGTAATTAACTTATATATACACACATATACACAGGCCACTTATTGTAGTTATTAGTAGCAGGCATAACCCCCTATACATATACATAGAAGCAGCAATTTTGACATGGTGTGATATATACATGTATCTTGTGGTGTAATATGTAGTTTTTCCCTTATATACATGTATCTGCTTATAACAGGAGGCATAGTTCAAAGTACAATTGTGTACAAAGTACAATCATGTCAAGCAGGGGAGATGTGTGCTTGTGGCTTTACATGTAGGAGGAGTCTAGTGGTAGCATTCTGAATTGTTTGTAGGCTTCTCATAGTTGACAACGTTGAGCCATCTATGTTGCTCATGCCTCAAATCTGACAGCTGTCAATTTCTACTGCTATTACTGTGAAAATCGATAACGTCTAAAGTACTTAACTGAACCCGATGATCTTGGTGTCTGAAATTATACAAAAATCTGAGTTATTTTTCAAAATTGGTCTCAAGTTTCTTGAGTGTGTGTCTCATTCATTGACTCTGAGTGTACAAAAAATGCTTAACACTACGCTCTGATAAGCCTAAACTGCTTGCCCACACTACCATAAAATAAGCATTTGGGCTTATAAGCCAATAAGGGTTGTCTGGACTTTCTACATAGTGCACCTCATTGTGGTTCACTACATAAAAAGTCGAAATCAAAAACCCTCCTTCAGTCAGCATAAACCAAACAGATATACTCTCATACCACTAATGCAAACAATAACCAGTAAGTCAACAGTGCAAACAACAATAACACGCCCACAATTAAGTGGAAATCACTGTTTATTATATGTCTCCATAGATGTCTCCATAGATGTCTCCAAAGAGTTATTACACAGATTAGAAGATACACATCAATCAGTCAATAAAGAGGACACAACAATTATTATTAAAAATCATCAGCATATCATTATAACGCTCAAAAGGACACAACAATCGTTAAAAAACATCAGCATATCATTATTACACAAAATACTTAAAAACAAAACAAAATATAAAAAAGATGATTTAATATTCAGAAGCACCAAATAGTCAGTTCGCAACAAGATAAAACATGGAAATACCAAGAGAAGGGATAAAAGCAGGAAAGGGAACAAGGGAGACAGAAAATAAGACAAGAAAATTTGTAATCCTATACTCAAAGGTTATACTGAGACTAAAAATGGATCCAACAGCTTAAGAGAGAATAAATAAAATTCATATATTTATGCAAATCTTCTCAGCCAATGTCCATATAATTACACAGTAAACCTTCTAAAGTGCATCGACGCGTTTCGGTGGGTCTAATTTATAACCAACACCTTCATCAGGACAAAAATGATACTCCCATTGTCAATAAAGTTCATTGAAAAAACTGTTTCTTGAAAGCAAGGAGGGGGGGCAAATAGGGCATAAAAAGCCTCCACCTATCCACCGGTTCAAAAGATGGAGCAGTATTATTCTTTAAACAGGTCAACTCAAATTCAAAGTAGCTGGCGTTTATTCCTCGCTATATTCTTTCGTAATTACAGGACCAGCTTTCACCACCAAAAGTCACTTATATGTTAATCAACAATTTTCCATTATTCAAAGCTGACGGCGAATCTTTCTACATCAAAATCCAAAAAGCTAGTCCTTGACTAAGTTCCTCCCAGTCTTCCAATGTCTCGAATAAGACGGGATTTCGCACCAAGATCGGTAAAGACGGTGTAAGAACGATGTAAGAAACGGGGTATCCACCTCCGCAAAACAGACGGCATATCACTACATAAAAAGCCAGCTTTCCACAGCCATGTCTTCTCCTAGCCATGATTCTGTAATGAAAAGTGAGTATTGCCTATTGAAGTTGTGGGTGGTGTGCTATTGATGGTGTTAACTGTTGGGGGGAGAGGAAATGTTGGTTGTGGTTTATGGTATGTCTATTGTTTCACTAGCCCATAAACAGTCTCCTATCTGCTGCTTGGAGGCAACACTGCTGTGTAAACCTTTGGGAACCATGTATCACAGGCAGCAAGTTCTCAAGGCCCACTTGTCTTATGATGAAGAGTTATATAATTTCAGTTTTTTTCAAAAAAGTGTGTTCCTTGTGTCCTGAGAAAAAACAGAGAAGGGGTGAAAGGGGATCTCTTATTTACAAATGAGAACGATGTGGGGACATATCAGATTGATTCTGTTGCACAATAAATCACCAATGCATTGCTCAGCCTCTGAAATAAAGTTCTACAAATAACATGAGTATGTTGGTTATTTGTATAGCGCTTAGGCTGCCCGAATGCTAATTTCAGGAACTCACAATTATATTTAATAGTGCGCATACGGAAGGGAGACATCTCTAGCGCTATGTTTGTGTTTTATTTAATGCGTCTGCGTGGCACTAGGGAGCCAACAGGGTAAGGGCGGGGGCAGTGAAGTTGGAGGAAGTGATAGGGACCAGCGGGAGTGCAGGGGTGGTCCTGACAATTTTACACAACTTACTTTCCACCTCCTAGCTCTTGGGTGTTATGTAAACAAAAGACCCGTATATTTTTTTTCTAAGAATGGTGTCAACCTCGATCTACAACACGTTTTTACAGAAATAGTTTGTGGATAGCACTCGGTCAAACTTAAATACAGTTTGGCACAAAAATGGATGGTTTTGTTCCAAGGCGCTAACCCTGAAATGCGTCCAGGATAGGTTTGAGTAAAGTTCTGGGCAAATTGGTTATAAAGAGTTTTATGAAACACATATATGCGTGAATATCTGAAATAAAAATAAGATGGGAAGGGCGGCCATTCGTCGGCTAGGGGCAGGATAATATAGGGCTGAGGCTAAAAGGGGGTTAAAAGTGCAAACAGATCCATTCTCTCCATGCGGCCGTGGAGGGGCTGTTTAACTCTGCACACCTAGACGTTTTCGGCCTCTGATTTCCGGTGGGAGAGCCCGACTTCCCGGTTCCCAAGCTTCCCCAGCTCCTGTCTCGGCATCAGGCAGCAGCCGGCTTTATTTATCTCCAGGCCCGTCACATCAAACATGAAATATTTGAGGAAGCCGACCCTGCAAATTTGAGCTGAACCGGGAGGGTAAATGCAAGTCCTTTCTTTTTTGTTTCTCCTTCAAACAGGAAGTGGGACAATCAAGTCAGCAGCTAAATAGTTAGTATCCAGGGATGGGGGAGACCACGGCTATCCTCCCTGCACAAAAGGCCAGGAAATAAACAAAAGTAGTGTTTGTTTCATTTCATAACTGAAAAATACAAGGATTTCCTTCAACCATTCACAGAGGCAGAGGCGCTTCAGGCCACCCCCCCCCGTGCCCCCTCCAGGGCCCTCCCTCTGCCTTGACCTCCACTGACCCACCCCCTAGGGACATGGTCGCTGTTTGATGAACACCACCAAGAGGAGTACCACAACATAGATTGGAGTTTTTAATCCCTCCCTAAACATATGAAAAATATACTCAGGGCCACTGGAATTATGCGGCAGGGCCAAATTATGCGGCAAGGTTGAGTAAATTATGCGGCAAGAAAAGGCAAAATATGCGACGGAATGCAGCAAATCTTTTGACAGTATTACTTCATTATTTTGTACTTTTTACACTTGTTAACACTGTCTGGGCATTGGGTGCACCTCATTAGTATCAGTTTAACACCCACATATAGCAATAAGCAACAGAAAGGGGACCAGTCACCCTTTACAAAAGTGCATTCCACTGCGCGTCAACACATGTCGCTGCGCCTTTAACCCCTTCTATGCTCATGACGGAATGGTTCCGTCATGAGCACAACTTCTAGTGTGCTCATGACGGAATCATTCCGTCATGAGCACATGCTCAGGAAATCCCTCTGCTGCAGACAACAGAGGGATTTCCCATTTTTTTTTTTTTGCCTGGGTAGGTGGGGAAGAGCTTCCCCAACCTCCCCAGGCCTATTTTTGATTTTCATTGCTATGCGCGTGATCGTCATTGCAACGAAAACGAAACTGAAACTTAGTTTCAGTTTCTCAGTTTCGGTGCTAGTGGGGCTATCTCAGCCCCCCGAGCACCGAAAAAGATGGGAGAGGTATCGTTGGAAAGGGGAGAATCTCCCCTTTCCAATGGTACCCTTCCCTAGTGGATCCCTGCTTGGGGATCACCCCAGGAGGGCGATCCCCAAGCAGGGATCCACCCAATAGCACCAGGAGGGGGAGCGGCCCTTGGGCAAGGGCCTTTGCTCCCCCATATTTGTTTGTTGGCAACAGTCTTTCTGCCTCCCTGAGGGGCAGATGGGGCAGTATCGCCCAATCTGCCCCCGGGGGCGGAAAGCCCACTTGAAACCAGGGATTATTTTTTATTGATGTTGGGGTGGGGGCTGCCCAAAAGGGCATGGCAATGCCCCCCAGAGAAATGTAAGTCTTGGGCAGTATCCCCAATATGCCCCCGGGGGGCGGAAAGCCCACTTGAAACCAGGGATTATTTTTTTTAATTGATGTTGGGGTGGGGGCTGCCAAAAAAGGGCATGGCAATGCCCCCCCCCCCCAGAGAAATGTAAGTCTTTCTGCCCCCCCAGGGGGGCAGAAAGCCGATTAGGAACCAGGGATTTTTTTCTTTTTATTGACGTTGGGGTCGCGGCTGCCTAAAAAGGGCATGGAAATGCCCCCCCCACAGAGAAATGTCAGTCTTTCTGCCCCCCCTGGGGGGCATATGGGGGCAGTAGCCCCCAATCTGCCCCCCCGGGGGGGCGGAAAGCCCACTAGAAACAAGGGATTATTTTTTTATTGACGTTGGGGTGGAGGCTGCCCAAAAGGGCATGGCAATGCCCCCCTCAGAGAAATGTAAGTCTTTCTGCCCCCCAGGGGGCAGAAAGCCCACTAGGAACCAGGGATTTTTTTTTATTGCCGTTGGGGTGGGGGCTGCCCAAAAGGGCATGGCAATGCCCCCAGAGAAATGTCAGTCTTTCTGCCCCCAGGGGGCAGACAGGGCAGTAGCCCCCAATCTGCCCCGGGGGCAGAAAGCCTCCTAGAAACCAGGGATTTTTTTATTGACGTTGGGGTGGGGGTTGCCCAAAATGGTCATGGCAATGCCCCCCAGAGAAATGTCAGTCTTTCTGCCCCCCCAGGGGGCAGACGGGGGCAGTAGCCCCCAATCTGCCCCCCTGGGGGGGCAGAAAGCCCACTAGAAACCAGGGATTGTTTGCTGTTTATTGACGTTGGGGTGGGGGCTGCCCAAAAAGGGCATGGCAATGCCCCCCCTAGAGAAATGTCAGTCTTTCTGCCCCTCCAGGGGGCATATGGGGGCAGTAGCCCCCAATCTGCCCCCCCAGGGGGGCAGAAAGCCCACTAGGAACCAGGGATTTTTTTATTGCCGTTGGGGTGGGGGCTGCCCAAAAGGGCATGGCATTGCCCCCACCCCCAGAGAAATGTAAGTCTTTCTGCCTCCCTGAGGGCAGATGGGGGCAGTAGCCCCAATCTGCCCCCAGGGGGCAGAAAGCCCACTAGGAACCAGGGATTTTTTTTTTTATTGCCGTAGGGGTGGGGGCTGCCCAAAAAGGGCATGGCATTGCCCCCACCCCCCCAGAGAAATGTAAGTCTTTCTGCCCCCCTGGGGGCAGATGGGGGCAGTAGCCCCCAATCTGCCTCCCCAGGGGGGCAGAAAGCCCACTAGGAACCAGGGATTTTTTATTTTATTGCCGTTGGGGTGGGGGCTGCCCAAAAAGGGCATGGCAATGCCCCCCCCGAGAAATGTCAGTCTTTCTGCCCCCCAGGGGGCAGACAGGGGCAGTAGCCCCCAATCTGCCCCCCGGGGGGCAGAAAGCCTTCTAGAAACCAGGGATTTTTTTTATTGACGTTGGGGTGGGGGTTGCCCAAAATGGTCATGGCAATGCCCCCCCCCAGAGAAATGTCAGTCTTTCTGCCCCCCCAGGGGGCAGACGGGGGCAGTAGCCCCCAATCTGCCCCCCTGGGGGGGCAGAAAGCCCACTAGAAACCAGGGATTGTTTGCTGTTTATTGACGTTGGGGTGGGGGCTGCCCAAAAAGGGCATGGCAATGCCCCCCCTAGAGAAATGTCAGTCTTTCTGCCCCTCCAGGGGGCATATGGGGGCAGTAGCCCCCAATCTGCCCCCAGGGGGCAGAAAGCCCACTAGGAACCAGGGATTTTTTTTTATTGCCGTTGGGGTGGGGCTGCCCAAAAGGGCATGGCATTGCCCCCACCCCCAGAGAAATGTAAGTCTTTCTGCCTCCCTGGGGGCAGATGGGGGCAGTAGCCCCCAATCTGCCCCCAGGGGGCAGAAAGCCCACTAGGAACCAGGGATTTTTTTTTATTGCCGTAGGGGTGGGGCTGCCCAAAAGGGCATGGCATTGCCCCCACCCCCCAGAGAAATGTAAGTCTTTCTGCCCCCTGGGGGCAGATGGGGCAGTAGCCCCCAATCTGCCTCCCCAGGGGGCAGAAAGCCCACTAGGAACCAGGGATTTTTATTTTATTGCCGTTGGGGTGGGGGCTGCCCAAAAGGGCATGGCAATGCCCCCCGAGAAATGTCAGTCTTTCTGCCCCCCCAGGGGGCAGACAGGGGCAGTAGCCCCCAATCTGCCCCCGGGGGCAGAAAGCCTTCTAGAAACCAGGGATTTTTTTATTGACGTTGGGGTGGGGTTGCCCAAAAGGTCATGGCAATGCCCCCCAGAGAAATGTCAGTCTTTATGCCCCCAGGGGGCAGACGGGGGCAGTAGCCCCCAATCTGCCCCCCGGGGGCAGAAAGCCCACTAGAAACCAGTTTTTTTAAAATTGATGTTGGGGTGGGGGCTGCCCAAAAAGGGCATGGCAATGCCCCTCCCCAGAGAAATGTAAGTATTTCTGCCCCCCCGGGGGGGCAGAAAGCCCACTAGGACCCAGGGATTTTTTTTATTTTATTGACGTTGGGGTGGGGGCTGCCTAAAAAGGGCATGGCAATGCCCCCACCCTCCCCCACAGAGAAATGTCAGTCTTTCTGCCCCCGGGGGGGGCATATGTGGGCAGTAGCACCCAATCTGCCCCCCCGGGGGGGCTGAAAGCCCACTAGAAACCAGGGATTTTTTTTTTTATTGACGTTGGGGTGGGGGCTGCCTAAAAAGGGCATGGCAATGCCCCCACCCTCCCCCACAGAGAAATGTCAGTCTTTCTGCCCCCCTGGGGGCAGATGGGGGCAGCAGCCCCCAATCTTCCCCCCCAGGGGGGCAGAGAGCCCACTAGCAACCAGGGATTTTTTTTTATTGCCGTTGGGGTGGGGGCTGCCCAAAAAGGGCATGGCAATGCCCCCCCAGAGAAATGTCAGTCTTTCTGCCCCCCAGGGGGCAGACAGGGGCAGTAGCCCCAATCTGCCCCCCCGGGGGGGCAGAAAGCCCATTAGGAACCAGGGATTTTTTTCTTTTTATTGACGTTGGGGTCGCGGCTGCCTAAAAAGGGCATGGAAATGCCCCCCCCCCACAGAGAAATGTCAGTCTTTCTGCCCCCCCTGGGGGGCATATGGGGGCAGTAGCCCCCAATCTGCCCCCCCGGGGGGGCGGAAAGCCCACTAGAAACAAGGGATTATTTTTTTTATTGACGTTGGGGTGGAGGCTGCCCAAAAAGGGCATGGCAATGCCCCCCCCCCCTCAGAGAAATGTAAGTATTTCTGCCCCCCCCAGGGGGGCAGAAAGCCCACTAGGAACCAGGGATTTTTTTTTTATTGCCGTTGGGGTGGGGGCTGCCCAAAAAGGGCATGGCAATGCCCCCCCAGAGAAATGTCAGTCTTTCTGCCCCCCAGGGGGTAGACAGGGGCAGTAGCCCCCAATCTGCCCCCCCGGGGGGGCAGAAAGCCTCCTAGAAACCAGGGATTTTTTTTATTGACGTTGGGGTGGGGGTTGCCCAAAATGGTCATGGCAATGCCCCCCAGAGAAATGTCAGTCTTTCTGCCCCCAGGGGGCAGACGGGGGCAGTAGCCCCCAATCTGCCCCGAGGGGCAGAAAGCCCACTAGAAACCAGGGATTGTTTGCTGTTTATTGACGTTGGGGTGGGGGCTGCCCAAAAGGGCATGGCAATGCCCCCTAGAGAAATGTCAGTCTTTCTGCCCCTCCAGGGGGCATATGGGGGCAGTAGCCCCCAATCTGCCCCCCCAGGGGGGCAGAAAGCCCACTAGGAACCAGGGATTTTTTTTTATTGCCGTTGGGGTGGGGGCTGCCCAAAAAGGGCATGGCATTGCCCCCACCCCCCCAGAGAAATGTAAGTCTTTCTGCCTCCCTGGGGGCAGATGGGGGCAGTAGCCCCCAATCTGCCCCCCCAGGGGGGCAGAAAGCCCACTAGGAACCAGGGATTTTTTTTTTATTGCCGTAGGGGTGGGGGCTGCCCAAAAAGGGCATGGCATTGCCCCCACCCCCCCAGAGAAATGTAAGTCTTTCTGCCCCCCTGGGGGCAGATGGGGGCAGTAGCCCCCAATCTGCCTCCCCAGGGGGGCAGAAAGCCCACTAGGAACCAGGGATTTTTTATTTTATTGCCGTTGGGGTGGGGGCTGCCCAAAAAGGGCATGGCAATGCCCCCCCCGAGAAATGTCAGTCTTTCTGCCCCCCCCAGGGGGCAGACAGGGGCAGTAGCCCCCAATCTGCCCCCCGGGGGGGCAGAAAGCCTTCTAGAAACCAGGGATTTTTTTTTATTGACGTTGGGGTGGGGGTTGCCCAAAAAGGTCATGGCAATGCCCCCCCCAGAGAAATGTCAGTCTTTATGCCCCCCAGGGGGCAGACGGGGGCAGTAGCCCCCAATCTGCCCCCCCCGGGGGGCAGAAAGCCCACTAGAAACCAGTTTTTTTTTTTAAATTGATGTTGGGGTGGGGGCTGCCCAAAAAGGGCATGGCAATGCCCCTCCCCAGAGAAATGTAAGTATTTCTGCCCCCCCGGGGGGGCAGAAAGCCCACTAGGAACCAGGGATTTTTTTTATTTTATTGACGTTGGGGTGGGGGCTGCCTAAAAAGGGCATGGCAATGCCCCCACCCTCCCCCACAGAGAAATGTCAGTCTTTCTGCCCCCGGGGGGGGCATATGGGGGCAGTAGCCCCCAATCTGCCCCCCCGGGGGGGCGGAAAGCCCACTAGAAACCAGGGATTTTTTTTTTTATTGACGTTGGGGTGGGGGCTGCCTAAAAAGGGCATGGCAATGCCCCCACCCTCCCCCACAGAGAAATGTCAGTCTTTCTGCCCCCCTGGGGGCAGATGGGGGCAGCAGCCGCCAATCTTCCCCCCCAGGGGGGCAGAAAGACCACTAGCAACCAGGGATTTTTTTTTATTGCCGTTGGGGTGGGGGCTGCCCAAAAAGGGCATGGCAATGCCCCCCCCAGAGAAATGTCAGTCTTTCTGCCCCCCAGGGGGCAGACAGGGGCAGCAGCCCCCAATCTGCCCCCCCGGGGGGGCAGAAAGCCTCCTAGAAACCAGGGATTTTTTTTATTGACGTTGGGGTGGGGGTTGCCCAAAAAGGTCATGGCAATGCCCCCCCCCAGAGAAATGTCAGTCTTTCTGCCCCCCCAGGGGGCAGACGGGGGCAGCAGCCCCCAATCTGCCCCCGGGGGGGCAGAAAGCCCACTAGAAACAAGGGATTGTTTGCTTTTTATTGACGTTGGGGTGGGGGCTGCCCAAAAAGGGCATGGCAATGCCCCCCCTAGAGAAATGTCAGTCTTTCTGTCCCCCCAGGGGGCATATGGGGGCAGTAGCCCCTAATCTGCCCTCCCCCGGGGGGCAGAAAGCCCACTAGAAACCAGTGTTTTTTTTTATTGATGTTGGGGTGGGGGCTGCCCAAAAAGGGCATGGCAATGCCCCCCCCCAGAGAAATGTAAGTATTTCTGCCCCCCCGGGGGGGCAGAAAGCCTCCTAGAAACCAGGGATTTTTTTTTATTGACGTTGGGGTGGGGGTTGCCCAAAAAGGTCATGGCAATGCCCCCCCCAGAGAAATGTCAGTCTTTCTGCCCCCCCCAGGGGGCAGACGGGGGCAGCAGCCCCCAATCTGCCCCCCCGGGGGGGCAGAAAGCCCACTAGAAACAAGGGATTGTTTGCTTTTTATTGACGTTGGGGTGGGGGCTGCCCAAAAAGGGCATGGCAATGCCCCCCCTAGAGAAATGTCAGTCTTTCTGTCCCCCCAGGGGGCATATGGGGGCAGTAGCCCCTAATCTGCCCTCCCCCGGGGGGCAGAAAGCCCACTAGAAACCAGTGTTTTTTTTTATTGATGTTGGGGTGGGGGCTGCCCAAAAAGGGCATGGCAATGCCCCCCCCCCAGAGAAATGTAAGTATTTCTGCCCCCCCGGGGGGGCAGAAAGCCCACTAGGAACCAGGGATTTTTTTTTTATTGACGTTGGGGTGGGGGCTGCCTAAAAGGGCATGGCAATGCCCCCACCCTCCCCCACAGAGAAATGTCAGTCTTTCTGCCCCGGGGGCATATGGGGGCAGTAGCCCCCAATCTGCCCCCGGGGGCGGAAAGCCCACTAGAAACCAGGGATTTTTTTTATTGACGTTTGGGTGGAGGCTGCCCAAAAAGGGCATGGCAATGCCCCCCCCAGAGAAATGTCAGTCTTTCTGCCCCCCCAGGGGGCAGACAGGGGCAGTAGCCCCCAATCTGCCCCCCCGGGGGGGCAGAAAGCCTCCTAGAAACCAGGGATTTTTTTTATTGACGTTGGGGTGGGGGTTGCCCAAAAAGGTCATGGCAATGCCCCCCCCCAGAGAAATGTCAGTCTTTCTGCCCCCCCAGGCGGCAGACGGGGGCAGTAGCCCCCAATCTGGCCCCCCGGGGGGGGGCAGAAAGCCCACTAGAAACCAGGGATTGTTTGTTTTTTATTGACGTGGGGTGGGGGCTGCCCAAAAAGGGCATGGCAATGCCCCCCCCAGAGAAATGTAAGTATTTCTGCCCCCGGGGCAGAAAGCCTCCTAGAAACCAGGGATTTTTTTATTGACGTTGGGGTGGGGTTGCCCAAAAGGTCATGGCAATGCCCCCCAGAGAAATGTCAGTCTTTCTGCCCCCAGGGGGCAGACGGGGGCAGCAGCCCCCAATCTGCCCCCCGGGGGGGCAGAAAGCCCACTAGAAACCAGGGATTGTTTGTTTTTTATTGACGTGGGGTGGGGGTTGCCCAAAAAGGTCATGGCAATGCCCCCCCCAGAGAAATGTCAGTCTTTCTGCCCCCCCAGGGGGCAGACGGGGGCAGTAGCCCCCAATCTGGCCCCCCAGGGGGGCAGAAAGCCCACTAGAAACCAGGGATTGTTTGTTTTTTATTGATGTTGGGGTGGGGGCTGCCCAAAAAGGGCATGGCAATGCCCCCACCCTCCCCCACAGAGAAATGTCAGTCTTTCTGCCCCCGGGGAGGCATATGGGGGCAGTAGCCCCCAATCTGCCCCCGGGGGCGGAAAGCCCACTAGAAACCAGGGATTTTTTTTATTGACGTTGGGGTGGAGGCTGCCCAAAAAGGGCATGGCAATGCCCCCCCAGAGAAATGTCAGTCTTTCTGCCCCCCAGGGGGTAGACAGGGGCAGTAGCCCCCAATCTGCCCCCCCGGGGGGGCAGAAAGCCTCCTAGAAACCAGGGATTTTTTTTATTGACGTTGGGGTGGGGGTTGCCCAAAATGGTCATGGCAATGCCCCCCAGAGAAATGTCAGTCTTTCTGCCCCCAGGGGCAGATGGGGCGGTAGCCCCCAATCTGGCCCCCTGGGGCAGAAAGCCCACTAGAAACCAGGGATTGTTTGTTTTTATTGACGTGGGGTGGGGGCTGCCCAAAAAGGGCATGGCAATGCCCCCCCAGAGAAATGTAAGTATTTCTGCCCCCGGGGGCAGAAAGCCCACTAGGAAACAGGGATTTTTTATTTTTATTGACGTTGGGGTGGGGGCTGCCTAAAAGGGCATGGCAATGCCCCCACCCTCCCCACAGAGAAATGTCAGTCTTTCTGCCCCTGGGGGCATATGGGGCAGTAGCCCCAATCTGCCCCCCGGGGGCGGAAAGCCCACTAGAAACCAGGGATTTTTTTATTGACGTTGGGGTGGAGGCTGCCCAAAAGGGCATGGCAATGCCCCCCCAGAGAAATGTCAGTCTTTCTGCCCCCCCAGGGGGCAGACAGGGGCAGTAGCCCCCAATCTGCCCCCCGGGGGGGCAGAAAGCCTCCTAGAAACCAGGGATTTTTTTTATTGACGTTGGGGTGGGGGTTGCCCAAAAAGGTCATGGCAATGCCCCCCCTAAAGAAATGTCAGTCTTTCTGCCCCCCCCCAGGGGGCATATGGGGGCAGTAGCCCCTAATCTGCCCCCTCGGGGGGCAGAAAGCCCACTAGAAACCAGGGATTTTTTTATTGACGTTGGGGTGGGGGCTGCCCAAAAAATGGTAATGCCCCCACCCCCCCAAAAAAAATGAACAGTCTTTCTGCTCCCCCCCAGGGGCAGATGGGGGCAATAGCCCCTGATCTGCCCCCGGGGGGGCAGAAAGCCCACTAGGCACCAGGGATTTTTTCTTTTTTTTAAATGTAGGGGTGGGGGCTGCCCAGAATGGGCATGATAATGTCCCCACCCCAAAATCAATTACCACAGTCTTTCTGCCCCTCCCCAGGGGCATATTGGTAGCAAGCACTCTAGGCCTCAGGATTTTTTTTATTTTTTATTCAGGGTTGGGTTCAGCCCAGAATGGGCATGCCAATGCCCACACCTCCCCCCAAAAATGCCACAGTCTTTCTGCCCCCCCGAGGGGCGGATGGGGGCAGTGGCCCCTGATCTGCCCCCGGGGGGCAGAAAGCCCACTAGGCGACAGCGATTACGCTGGCTTTTTTTATGCGGGTGGGGGCTGCCCAGAATTGGCATACCAATACCTCCACCCCCAAAAACCATAGCCACAGTCTTTCTGCCCCCTAGGGGGCATATCGGGGCAACCCCCCCCCGATTCCCCCCAGGGCGGCAGAAAGCCCACTAGGCACAGACTTGTTTTTAGCAATGTGCC
Source organism: Calotriton arnoldi (assembly GCA_963921515.1). Lineage (NCBI taxonomy): Eukaryota > Metazoa > Chordata > Amphibia > Caudata > Salamandridae > Calotriton > Calotriton arnoldi. Next base: position 339,183 of record CAWUFW010006027.1, read on the forward strand.
TACCTGTGGATTTTGGGCCCTAGCGCAGCCGGCACATAGGGAAACCTAGCAAACCTGTACATTTTTTTAAACTAGACACCAAGGGGAATCCAGGATGGGGTGACTTGTGTGCCTCTCACCAGGTTCTGTTACCCAGAATCCCTTGCAAACCTCAAACTTAGTTAAAAAAAAACACATTTTCCTCACATTTCGTGATGGAAAGTTCTGGGATCTGCGTGGATCCACAAAATTCCACCCACCCCGCATTCCCCAAAGTCTTCTGAGAAAAATGGTACCTCACTTGTGTGGGTAGGCCTAGTGCCCGCGACAGGAAACTGCCCAAAACGCAACGTGGACACACCACATTTTCACAGTGAAAACGGACCCTTTTTTTGCAAAGTGCCTAGCTGTAGATTTTGAACCCTAGCTCTGCCGGCACCTAGGGAAACCTTGCAAACCTATAAATGTTTGAAAACTAGACACCCAGGGGAATCCAGGATGGGGTGACTTGACTGGCTCTCACCAGGTTCTGTTTCCCAGAATCCCTTGCAAACCTCAAAATGTGTCCAAAAAAACACATTTTCCTCACATTTCTGTGGTGGCAAGTTCTGGAATCTGCGTGGATCCACAAAATTCCACCCACCCCGCATTCCCCAAAGTCTTCTGAGAAAAATGGTACCTCACTTGTGTGGGTAGGCCTAGTGCCCACGACAGGAAAAGGCCCAAAACACAACGTGGACACACCACATTTTACAGTGAAAACTGACACTATTTTGCGAAGTGCCTAGCTGTAGATTTTGAACCCTAGCTCTGCCGGCACCTAGGGAAACCTAGCAAACCTATACATTTTTAAAAACTAGACACCCAGGGGAATCCAGGATGGGGTGACTTGTCTGACTCTCACCAGGTTCTGTTACCCAGAATCCCTTGCAAACCTCAAACTTTGTTAAAAAAAACCACATTTTCCTCACATTTCTGTGGTGGAAAGTCTGGAATCTGCGTGGATCCACAAAAATCCACCCACCCCGCATTCCCCAAAGTCTTCCGAGAAAATTGGTACTTCACTTGTGTGGGTGGGTCTAGCACCCGCGACAGGCAAGGGCCCAAAACCTATTGAGGCGACTTCAAAATTACCTATCACAAAACAACCTGGTTTTGCAAGGGAGGGTCTCATGAGTTTTTGGCCCCGGGCTCAGCGGCCATCTAGGGAAACCTACCAAACCCACACATTTATGGAAACTAGACACCCTGGGGAGTCCAGCGAGGTATGGCTTGTGTGGGTCCCCCAACATTTCCCTACTGAGAATCCCCTGCAAACCTCAAATTTCGCTGAAAAAATCACTCTTTTCTCACATTTCTGTGTGGGAAAGTTGTGGAATCTGCGTGGATCCACAAATTTCCTTCTACACAGCATTCCCCCAGGTCTCCCGATAAAAATGGTACCTCACTCGTGTGGGTGGGTCAAGTACCCACGACAGGCAAGGGCCCAAAACCTATTGAGGCGACTTCAAAATTGCCTATCACAAAACAACCTGGTTTTGCAAGGGGGGGTCCCATGAGTTTTTGGCCCCAGGCTCGGCGGCCATCTTGGGAAACCTACCAAACCCACACATTTCTGAAAACTAGACACCCTGGGGAGTCCAGCAAGGTATGGCTTGCGTGGGTCCCCCAACATTTCCCTACCCAGAATCCCCTGCAAACCTCAAATTCTGTTGGAAAAATCTATTTTTTCTCACATTTCTGTGTGGGAAAGTTGTAGGATCACCGGGCTGACACAAATTTCCTACCACCCAGCGTTCCCCCAGGTCTCCCGATAAAAATGGTACCGCACTTGTGTGGGTAGGCATAGTGGCTGCAACAGGAAATGGCCCAAATCGTACTGTGGAGACTTCAAAATTACCTATAACAAAACTACCTGGTTTTGGGGGGGGGGGGCACCTGGGGTTTTGGCCCCGGGCTCGCCGCCATCTAGGGAAAACTACCAAACCCACACATTTCTGAAAACTAGACACCCTGGGGAGTCCAATGAGGTATGGATTACATGGATCCCCCAACGTTTCCCTACCCAGAATCCCCTGCAAACCTCAAATTTAGCTGAAAAAAACACATTTTCCACATATTTTTGTGTGGAATCACCGTGGCGGCACAAATGTCCTACCCCACAGCGTTCTCCTTAGTGTCCCGAGTAAAATGATACCTCACTTGTGTGGGTGTCCAATGCAGAATTGGCTAAAAACGTATTTTTAAAAAAATGTAGCGCTAGAATTCTCGGTGCTATACCCTTATTCCCTATGTTTTGGGCTCTTCCCAGTCACAGGCCCTTGCCCCACCCACACAAGTGAGGTATCATTTTACTCAGGAGACTAAGGGGAACGCTGTGGGGTAGGACATTTGTGCCGGCACGGTGATTCCACCTAAAAATATGTGGAAAATTAGTTTTTTTCAGCTAAATTTGAGGTTTGCAGGGCATTCTGGGTAGGAAAACGTTGGGGGATCCACGCAAGCCATACCTCGCTGGACTCCCCCGGGTGTCTAGTTTTCAGAAATGTGTGGGTTTGGTAGTTTTCCAAGATGGCCGCTGAGCCCGGGGCCAAAAACCCAGGTGACCCCTCTTGCAAAACCTGGTTGTTGTGTGATAGGTCATTTTGATGTCTCCTCAATACGTTTCGGGCCCTTGCCTGTCGCGGGTACTTGACCCACTCACGCGATTGAGGTATAATTTTTATCGGGAGACCTGGGGGAACGCTGGGTGGTAGGAAATTTGTGGATCCACGTGGATTCCAGAACTTTCCCACACAGAAATTTGAGAAAAAAGTGATTTTTTCAGCTAAATTTGAGGTTTGCAGGGCATTCTGGTTAGGAAAACGTTGGGGGATCCACACAAGCCATACCTCGCTGGACTCCCCCGGGTGTCTAGTTTTCAGAAATGTGTGGGTTTGGTAGTTTTCCTAGATGGCCGCCGAGTTCAGGGCCAAAAACCCAGGTGACCCCCCTTGCAAAACCAGGTTGTTTTGTGATAGGTCATTTTGATGTCTCCTCAATACGTTTTGGGCCCTTGCTTGTCGCGGGTACTTGACCCACCCACGCGAGTTAGGTATCATTGTTATCAGGAGACTTGGGGGAACGCTGGGTGGTAGGACATTTTTGGATCCACGTAGATTCCAGAACTTTCCCACACAGAAATTTGAGAAAAAAGTGATTTTTTTCAGCTACATTTGAGGTTTGCAGGGCATTCTGGGTAGGAAAACGTTGGGGGACCCACGCAAGCCATACCTCGCTGGACTCCCCCGGGTGTCTAGTTTTCAGAAATATGTGGGTTTGGTAGTTTCCCAAGATGGCCGCCGAGCCCGGGGCCAAAAACCCAGGTGACCCCCCTTGCAAAACCAGGTTGTTTTGTGATAGGTCATTTTGATGTCTCCTCAATACGTTTTGGGCCCTTGCCTGTTGCGGGTACTTGACCCACCCACGCAAGTGAGGTATCATTTTTATCGGGAGACCTGGGGGAATGCTGGGTGGTAGGACATTTTTGGATCCACGTAGATTCCAGAACTTTCCCACACAGAAATTTTTTAAAAAAGTGATGATTTTTTCAACTAAATTTGAGGTTTGCAGGGCATTCTGGGTAGGAAAACGTTGGGGGACCCATGCAAGCCATACCTCGCTGGACTCCCCCGGGTGTCTAGTTTTCAGAAATGTGTGGGTTTGGTAGGTTTCCCAAGAAGGCCGCCGAGCCCGGGGGCCAAAAACCCAGTTGACCCCCCTTGCAAAACCAGGTCGTTTTTAGATAGGTCATTTTGATGTCTCCTCAATAAGTTTTGGGCCCTTGCCTGTCGCGGGTACTTGAACCACCCACGCGAGTGAGGTGCCATTTTCATCGGGAGACCTGGGGGAAGGCTGGGTGGTAGGAAATTTGTGGATCCACGTAGATTCCAGAACTTACCCACACAGAAATTTGAGAAAAAAGTCATTTTTTCGTCAAAATTTGAGGTTTGCAGGGGCAGACATTGACTGAGGTGCGTCCCCTGCTACACCATACACGACCCGCCCCTCTGAGGTTACACTGAGAGACCTGTGCCTAACGCCTACCACTGCGCGACCCAGGTGCTGATGGGGTCCTTCTGCACGCTGGGAATTGAGACCTACCCTGCAGTACACGCCGGCTGGCTGACACACGATATCCCTGCACGTAGCCGGCCCTCTAGCCATAGGAGGAAGAGGAGACCCATTCAGATGGCCGCTGCCAGGGCCCATAAAGATCGGTCTGTTAGGGACCTATTACTCAAGGCAGGGTCCGGTGGAGCTGAGACGATGCCGCACTCTGGAGGGGCAGCAGACCGGAAGGGACCGGAGGACCTTGAGGGGCCTGTCACGCGCAGCGTCCTGGACTCCCTCTTCGCAGACCTCACAAGAGAGTTCCACACGATGAAGAAAAACCTCACAGCTGAAATCCAAGAGATGCGCAAAGATATAGACTCCGTGGGGGAGCGAGTGGACGACCTGGAGAACCAGACGGCCGCCAGGGATGAAGAGGTATCCCAGCTCCAACAAGAGGTCCTTCGACTACGAGACCACCACCTAGATCTTCAATCTCATGCTGAGGACCTAGAGAATCGTTCCCGCCGCAATAACATAAGGATTCGGGCGGTACCTCAGGGTGCGGAAGATCAGGACATTGAGGCCTTTGTTATGGACTTGTTCCGTCATATTCTGGGAGGTCCTCCAGACCAGGAGATTCGACTCGACCGGACGCACTGAGTGGGACTTAGGAGATCACCGACGGCTCCCCCGCCAGATATCCTGACGTGTGTCCACGATTTCAAGCTCAAAGAACGCATTCTCCGTGAGGCACGGGCCAACCATCCCATTGAATTCCGCTCTTGCAGGCCTCTTCTCTTCCAGGACTTGGCAGCTTCCACACTACAGAAGCGACGCGACTTCCGTTCCGTCACTGCATTTCTCCGCTCCAAAGATGTCTCTTACTCCTGGGGGCACCCATTTCGCCTTATCTTTAAATGGGAGGGCAGACTCCGTCAAGTACGCTCTCTGGACGAGGTGACCTCTCTTCTTCGGCTTCCGGAGGTGGATCATGCCAGGCCAGAGAAACCTACCACCTCCGGTCATCGAGCTGACAACAACCGATGGCACCGAGTTGGAGCCTCGCCGCTCGGCTCTCACCCAGATCCAGATGTCATCGCCAAAGAACGCTCGGCAGTCCTTCAGTCCTTGTCGGACGACTCCATCACCGCAGAATGATTTACGTCCTTGGAGGTGCCAATTCTTGCTTTCCTAATGGGTTAAGCCGGCTGTCATAGGCCGGGTCCGGGGCGGGAGGGGGCGGCGGGAGTCCCTGCTATCCATCCCACGCCTCACCACAGGCGGAATGCCTGGGACATTTGTGGACTACACATTTAAATGTTTTTTTTTCTCTCATGTTTTTTGCTTGGGGTTTTTGGGTTTTCTCCTCCTCCTCCGAATTCTAAGTGTTTGTTATTTACTATTTCATCATGCCCCATACCTTAATGGGACAAGAGATGTTATTTATAGCGCACCTGAGACCCTAATCTTATGTCTTCTGAGGTTCACATTGTGTCCCTGAATGTGAAAGGGCTGAATAACCCCACAAAACGGCGAGCCCTCTTGTCCTACCTTGAATGATCAGACGCACACATTTGCCTACTTCAGAAGACACATTTGCTTTCTACTGATACTTACCGGTTGAGGTCCAGGGAGGTTGACCTTTGGAATGAAGTGCTTTTCTCTACTTTATCGGGGTGGTTTTCTTTCGAGGAGGAGGAGAGGGGATGGGGGGGGGGTTTGTTTCCCTTTCTTTTCGTCGTTTATGCCTGACACACGTGACAGCGACATGCCGGGTTGCAACCCGTTGATGGTTGAGCACACTGGCTCGTTCAATTTTTTCTCTGTGTAAAATCAATAAAAGAAATTTAAACAAAAACAAATGTATAGGTTTGCTAGGTTTCCCTAGGTGCTGGCAGAGCTAGGGTTCAAAATCTACAGCTAGGCACTTTGCAAAAAAAGGGTCCGTTTTCATTGTGAAAATGTGGTGTGTCCACGTTGTGTTTTGGGCCGTTTCCTGTCGAGGGTACTAGGCCTACCCACACAAGTGAGGTACCATTTTTCTCGGAAGACTTTGGGGAACGCGGGGTGGGGGGAATTTTGTGGATCCACCAGATTCCAGAACTTTCCACCACAGAAATGTGAGGAAAATGTGTTTTTTTTTTTACAAATGTTTCGGTTTGCAAGGGATTCTGGGTAATATAACCTGGTGAGAGCCAGTCAAGTCACCCCATCCTGGATTCCCCTGGGTGTGTAGGTTTAAAAAATGTATAGGTTTGCTAGGTTTCCCTAGGTGCTGGCAGAGCTAGGGTTCAAAATCTACAGCTAGGCACTTTGCAAAAAAAGGGTCCGTTTTCAATGTGAAAATGTGGTGTGTCCACGTTGCGTTTTGGGCCGTTTCCTGTCGCGGGCACTAGGCCTATCCACACAAGTGAGGTACTATTTTTCTCTGAAGACTTTGGGGAACGCGGGGTAGGGGGAATTTTGTGGATCCACGCAGATTCCAGAACTTTCCACCACAGAAATGTGAGGAAAATGTGTTTATTTTTACAAATGTTTAGGTTTGCAAGGGATTCTGGGTAATAGAACCTGGTGAGAGCCAGTCAAGTCACCCCATCCTGGATTCCCCTGGGTGTCTAGTTTTCAAAAATGTATAGGTTTGCTAGGTTTTCCTAGGTGACGGCAGAGCTAGGGCTCAAAATCTACAGCTAGGCACTTTACAAAAAAAGGGTCAGTTTTCACTGTCAAAATAAAGTGTGTCCACGTTGCGTTTTGAGCCGTTTCCTGTCGCGGGCACTAGGCCTACCCACACAAGTAAGGTACCATTTTTATCGGGAGACTTAGGGTAACACAGAATTGTAGAGCATCTGTTATTACCTATTGACTTTCGATGCATTTCTGCCTTCCAAATGAAAGACAATGTATAAAAAAAGAAGTCATTTTGAAAAATGACCTATAATTCTCATGCTAGTATGAGTATTCCCAATTTCGGAAATGTGCAAATATCTACTGTTTCTAAACTCTATATTTTGTTCCAATTTCAGAAATACATAGGTGTCTTTCATACCGATTTTTCCATGTATATATTTTCCCAAATTAATTGCTATATACCCGGTACATAATAAAAACCATTGCAAGACGCTGCTCAATTATTGGCTCTGGGTTCGAGTTCTTGGTGAACCTACAAGTCCTATATATCCCCACAACCAGAAAGGTCCAGCGGATGTAACGGTATATTGCTTTCAGACAGCCACAAATGGCTGTTTTTTCCAACTAATTTTCAATTTGTCCTATATTCAGCAGTTAGTTTCTATAAAGAAACCTTGAAGGATCTACACAAATGAACCCTTGCTGAATTCAGAATTTTGTCTACTTTTCTAAAATGTATAGCTCTCTAGGATCCATTATTGCTTTCATACCCATTTCTACCATTAATTGGAAAGAGGTTGAAAGCACAAAAAATAGCAAAAATAGGCTATGTCCCAGAAAAATGCCAAAACTGTGTAAACATTTTTGGTGTTCTGACAAAAGTCTGCTTGTCCCTGAAAGCTGGGAAGATGGTGATTTCAGTACCACAACCCCTTTTTGATACCATTTGCAGGAAAAAAACAGACGCTTTCATCTGTAGCCCTTTTTACCTGTATTTTGGCTAATTTCTGGGTCCCCTCCAGGGGAATCCACAAACCCTGTGTACCTTTAGAATCGCCATGATGTTGTCAAAAAGTACGCAAATTTGGCGTGGATACCTTATGTGGTCAAAAAGTTACAGGGGCCTAAGCGCGAACTACCCCAAATAGCCCAAAAAGGCTTAGCACAGGAGGGAAAAGGCCTAGCAGCGAAGGGGTTAATAACTTTTGACCTGTTTGAGCTAGAAACTATTTTTTTTGTTAAAATCTGCAGATTATGCAGCAGATGATGGATTATGTGGCAAATGCTTGAAATCTATAATTATACGAAAATCTCCGCGGCTGCACAATTGCATAATTCCAGTGGCCCTGAATACACTTAAAGATCTGGAGGGAAAACAACTTTTCATGAGGACTGACCAGTGGTTTGATACACATGTTGCCATTCAGGCAGCCTCATATGCTACGGCATCACTGGGACTGAAATATATCATGGGAAATGGTCAAGCTCATAGCCAAGGTGACGAAAATAATGTGGCAAGTGAGGACCAAATTGTGTGGAATGTATGCAGTAAGAAAAGCAAATGTAGCAACATGTTTTGCAATTACAGGCGTTTCATCTTGCACATTTTATGTCATAGTTTCTAGCCTTTTACATTTTAACAGACATTTATACAGAATGAATCCCAGTGCTACAAAAGTACATATGTTTCTAAAGGAGAAAAACTATACAGATTGGGCGGATCTTAATCTAATGTTTTCACCAACAATTAATGATTTTCTATTTTTCATGGAAGCACTTACCTTTCTGCCACACTTGTATTGCTCAGAGTTTCTCTGCCCAAGTGCAACTCTCACCCCCACTTCCATGATGTGCTCTCCCTTATGTACTTCTGCCCCATGTGTTTCTTTCTTGCCCATGTGCTTCTCCACACCTCCTCGTTGTGCTCTCCCGTCATTTTGCTTCTATGCTCCAAGTTTTTTTTGTTGCTGTTTTTATATTGCGTGACCTCAACCGGAAGGTATTGGCGCACTTTAGATGAGCACCAGTTACATTACATCTATCGGACCGTCGTACCCGTGGTGGCAGTCCTGCCACCGTCACACTGCTGCACCGTGCGCCGCTTTGCCATGTGGCGGTCGGACCTCCACAGGACTGCTGCAACTGCCGGGAATCCGTGATCCCGTGGCGTAGCATAGTGGTCAGGCAGAATAATATGCTGGAAGTGCTGCTGCGGCACTGCCAAGCATATTATGACTTGCCTTTTCGCCAGCCTTTCCATGGCTTTGAGCCCGCCATGGGCCCCCTGCTGCCTCTGTTCCTGGAGATGCATGCAGGGGTACATGGTGTGCCCCCCTGTATTGCACCCCCAAGTTCCTGCATGAGAAGAAATGGACGCCACAGTGCATTTCTTCCCGTGCAGGAACGTGTTGCTGCAGTCCAACGTCAGTGCCTTTCTAAGGCTCTCCTTTGAGCCTTAGAAAAGCACCACAGTGGGACCACCACAGCACCGTCCGCCCAACCTGGATTCCAGTCGGAATCCGGCAGGCAGTCTAACTACGGGTTTGGCAGTCCTTTTGCGTAGCGCTGGAGTGGCGCTCCGCAGGAGCACCGCCAAACTCGTAATCAGGCTCTAAGTGATTTGCCCAGAATCACAGGATGTCGAGCCAATGCCGAGACCCAAACCTGGTTCCCCAGTTCCAAAGTGGGCAGCTCTGGCCGTTAGGCCCCATCCTCTCCTCTCAGTTCCATTCTCAGTAGGACTAGGGCCAACTGATCCTTGATTATCTCTGTATTTCATAGTTCAAACAGCGGCAGGGAGTTTAGGGGGACCTTCCTTGCACTAGGGCTTATGACACACTAGCTACCCCACTGTACTTCCCTCAACCCACAAGCCCAGGGTTGTTTACACCAGCCTGCCTTTTTGCTTCCCCACCCTAGGTGTTTCCAAAACCCCTATGTTGCTTCCCCCTACTGCCTTGCTTCCCCCATCCGCTCGCACTACTTTTATTTGCTATTCGTTTACTGATCCAAAAAGGAAAAAAAGCGTTTGTGTCATTTTATAGGCACTCAAATGCTTGGTGCGTGAGCCTACAAAATGACGCGGCTCACTGCGTTAAATATTTTTTTTTTTCTAGCTATGCTGCACTGTATCAGGGATGCTGTACAGCATGGCTAAAACCATTGACAGAGCCAATGGGTCCCAAAAGCAAGACCTATTAGCTTTGCCAATGCTTGTTGATGTATGTGCTTCAGAAGGAGCTGCTTTAGGATTCAAGACATCGGACCTAAAAATATAGGTGATTTTGCTTTTCTGAAATGACTGCTGCTTTGGAAAAAAAAAAATCCGTATTTGTAAAGCGCGAACTACTCACCCTTACGGGTCTCAAGGCGCTGGGGGCCGTCGTGGAAATTAAGTGAGCTATTGCCCAGAGTCACATGGTGCTGAGCTGAGCTGCCACCGGAGATCGAACCGTGAGCCCTGTGCTCTGAAGTCAGCTGCCCTGGCCGCTGCACCACACCTCTCCACTGAAAAAGTACCTGTAATGGACACATGAATTTGAATAATGAAAAAGAAAATCTAATGAAGCAAAGCATTTTGGTGACATACTAGGAATCATTCTTTCTATCTTGTCACATGATTTCAAGCAGGAGTTTGTATCTCTTGCAGACAAAAGCCCCCCAAGGGCACTATCACCCTGTGCCTAGCTCGGAGGTGACAGAGTGCCATGATGGCTGCTTGGTGCCTCCCAGATACTAGTTCATGGTGATTTTAGGTGTTGTTTGGATACCCCAAAACTCAAAACTGTTGGTGCCATCAGATTGAATATGTTTTTGGCAAGATGTAAGCATTTTAACTAGAAACATCTTTTTAATGTTTGCACTAATCCTGAAAGTTCGCTGTTTGGATTTGGTCATCTTTAAGCCCCTTCATGTTCAGGTCAGTTTTTACCTGTACCTGGTCTCATCATCTTGTGCAGTATTTTGTGTCCCGCTCATTAATAGCATCATCTTCTTTCCCTCCTCTGGTTACAGGTGTCGGTTGAAGATCCAGAAAAACCTTTTCTATAGCAGCCTTTGGGTCAGCGTTGGTAGAAGCTGTGGATGATTTGCCGCAGCCAATGGGTGGTTTTGATTTTGTTAATCAGTTTACCAAGCTGACAAATTAATTTTGTCAACGTTTGGCATCCGTAGTTGTGGCCAGAAGTATGGACATGGATTCATGCTGTGTGGTCTGAGCTGGAGGATATCTGACTGATCTAAGGAAAAAAGTCCTCGGGTTAAATATATCTGGCATGTTTCTCGTTTTCTCAGTGCCTTAACAACTTAAAGCTGTCTTCCCAAAAAGTGGTCACATGATGCTAAGGGATAGTTCCTGGCTAGATGTTGTAACCTCCTTCAAATAGTGTGAAATGTAATTTCATCAGCTGCCTTATCTCTCACAAAAAAAGCAGAGCCCCAAACTGTTTCTTTATTGTGATGCCTGCTGGCACTGGGAACCATTGGAGGTTCCAGATTGTAGGACAAGGGGATAATGATGGCCGCTGCAGGCCCTGTGGTGCATGGGGGAGGGGGAAATCATTCCGGGGGTCCTCAACTTCTCAGGGGGACCCCTTACAGCCCAAGACAAATGAATATCTGTGAGATCTGGGAAACCCAGCGATCCTCATTACATTCTGCAGTGGCCCCACCATTTTGCGTTGCGCCACTGTTATGGTGGGGCGATGTGAACATGTTTTCATCTGGGTGCGTTTAGTTGGGTGGCAGCAACCAAGGCAGCTTTGAGTGAAGTGAGTGAGACAGACCAATGAGGAGGTCATTCCCCTCGGGAATGTGCGACAGAGACAGGGCTTGTACGGTCGTGCAATGGGTGGGTGTCGGGCGAAAGGGTTTTATCTTGCGTAGGAAGCTGAGCTGATACTTTCTCGTTCATGTGGTTTGTGAAGGAAAGGTCAAGATTATTGTAGTAGCCAAGGGATTTGGGATTGGCAGAGATGAAAGGGTAAAATCAATTAGTTGCATTTCTTTTAACCAATTCATGATCTGTGACTGTATTACTGTCATTGAGTGGGAATTCCATTTTTCAGTTTTAGTCTTCGGTGGATATCATGAGTAAAAGGGATGTAGGCAGTGCTTTACATGCCAGTTTCAGAGAACACCTTAAAGGGGCTACCCAGTGTAAAGAAAAATCACTTACAATTACCAACAACAGTCATTTTAGAATGTTGTTTTGTTTGATGACTTCAGCTTGAGTTTTGAGTTCTATTATGGCATTATTCGCCACATGTCCTTTATAAGACATACTTGTGTGTCATCCATATAGTGGTGAAGTGTGAGATCTTGAATGATTAGAAGTATTGATAGGGGATCTATGTAGAGAGTGAATAACAGAGAGACTAGGACGGAACCTCAAGGGAACTTGCATTTAAGTGAGAGGAAGTGAGTAGCGACCATATTTCTTTTTCTTTTTGTAAGGACTGACATACCTCACTTGAGGCCAGAAACTGAGATGCCTATACACATGGAAAGAATTTCATGCATAACTTGGTGGGTGACCTTGTTTAAAGTCATAGGAAGGTCAACATGAGCCAGGGCCCCCTTTTTCTGTAACTTACAGAACATCATTGCCTTGTAAGGCAATTGTCTCTGTGAAGCATTGAGGATGGACGCCAATGTGAATTGAATCTTTGAATATATAAAGCGCATAAAACCAATAGGCATCGAAGCGCTGCCACCGAGTAAGGAACCAAAGGGAACTTTATGGCAAATAAACTCAGAGCAATGGAATCTGAAGTGCAGTTTAGAAAGGCCCTAAAGACATGGATCTATGGAACATCTGATGACTCATGCTTTGCACTCATCTAGATTCTAACTTGTTACTGCTGAAGCTCGTTATCTGATAGCGCCAGGAGGCTCCTGTGGGAGTGACAGTTTGCGCTTTATAAACACCACATTTCATTTCATTTCAAGGGGGCAACCCTAGCAAAGTAGATGCAGAAAAGCCAGGAAGTCACCCAGAGCAAAGAATTATAAAACAATAACCAGGTTTTCACCTGCCTACGGAAAATCAGGTGAGATTCCAAACTCTTGATATTTTCCGGTAGGGAATTCCACAACCGGGCCTCCTGCCACTGAGAAAGCTCGTTCCCCTCATCTAATTTTCCGGAACTTAGGAATCATCACCTTTCTCTGTCCTGCTATCTCAGAGGTCTGCTAGGAGCATACCAGTTGAAGGCGACCCTAAGCTAACATGAGCCCTGCTCATGGAGGGCCTTATGTGCCGGGCACAGGGCTTTAAAAGTCACCTGCTTCCTCACTGGCAGCCGATGGAGAGTCCTTAAGTCCTCCCTAACTGAGATGTGTTTAGGCAGACCCAGGATCAACTGGGCAGCTGCATTTTGGATGACCTGAAGCTTATTTAATGAATACTGGTTACCATTTAAATAATGGGCATTACATTAGTCAAGGCGAGATGTAATGAGTGCAAGGACACCCTTAACTCCCCTTGAAGAAATGGAAAAACTTTCTCCAAGAGCTTAATTATCCAAAAAAGGGAACTCACCGTTCTATTGACCTGGGAATCAAATGTCAAAGTATTGTCAAAGATTACCCCCAGATTTTTTGCCGCGGCCACTGGAACAGGAAGTATACCGCAGGTTTCAGGCCACCAAGAGTCGGTCCAGATCATATTTTCTGCCCCAAAAACCACAATCTCAGTCTTCTCCCCATTCATTTTAAGCCAATTCTCCCTCATCCAAATACTGACTTCCGTCATACAGGACCTAAACCTGTCTTCCACCCCTTTCCAATCATTGGAGATGGGAACGATGATTTGGGTGTCATCCGCCTCGAACGACAACTGGGAACTGAAGGAGAGCACCAGTTTCACCAGAGAGGCGCCATACAGGTTAAATAGGGTAAGATTGAGGGAAGAACCCTGCGAGACTCCACATGAAAGCTTGAAAGGTTTAGCCCTAAAGTCTCTGGAGCTGACTGCAAGAGTCCTATTCACTAAGAAGGACTCCAGCAGGTTTAAGGCAACATCCCTCAGCCCAGCTTGTCGCAGCCTTTGCACCAACAGAGATGGAGATATGGTGTCAAAGGTTGCGAACAGATCGAGCATAACCAAAATGGCCGCACCTCCTTGATCAACTTGCTGTTGAATCGCATCGACTGCAGCCAGTAGCCCTGATTGAGTACTTTGGTTTCTTCTAAACCCGTTTTGATGTGAAATTGAAGCTACAGTTCTACATTTTGGAGATTTATTCCCAGGAAGGGGAGGTGAGTGATGGCACTATAGTTTGTAAGTTACTGGGTCTTTTTCAGACGGGCAGTATTTATCTGTTTTTCTCTGTTAGTTCTGATTTGGAGGTCGGTGTTCACAATGGTAAGGTAGCAGTGTAAGATAAGGATGTATTGATTGTTGAGGGAACTGTGTCATTGTTATAGGCTGTTGTTTTAAGGGATTGAAGCTTAATCCTATTTGGAAAGAGGCAGAACGGATTAATGTGGCGAGGTATGTTACAGTGTGATGTGAGTGGTGGAAATAGGCGTGTTCTGTCAGTTGGAATGTCAATAAGCATGTTCCAATTTTGAGAGTGCAGATGCTATTCATGTTTGTTGCCTTCTCAATTCAGTGCAAAATGTTAGCCTTTGGGATTGGGATGCTTGTGTGTTTTGCATAGTGCTTTGCTTTTGTTTTCTACTTCAGTGGTGATTTCAGTGTAATGCTCTGATTTGGCTTGGCATCTCTGAGTGCATGAAGGTCTTGAGGTGACCTGGATGAGAAGCAGCACTTTTCTAGCTTCCTCATTATGTATTTAGACATATTCAGGTCAACGGAGTACCAGGCTAATTGAACTTAGGTTTACCCTTTTGCGCCTATGGGTGCATTGGTTACAATAAATGGTCTAACTGTGGAGCTGAGTGTCAACATTGTCTGAGAAATGGAGGAGGAGAATGTGTAGTGAAGTGGAGGGATTCCATGGAAGCGATCTGAACAGATCTGTGTGTATTGATAATGGGTTTAAATTGTTCTTTATGAGGTGGATTGGATGGGGCTAGATGGAATGTTACTGAACCGTGATCATGAGAAGGAAGGAATATTGTCGGATATGAGGTTGCGGTTGTCACCCAGGATGGATGAAGAATATAAGGTGGGATGGGATTGAGTGATGTTAACAATAGGGCCTCATTTATTATTATTATTATTATTATTATTGTAATTGTTATTGTTATTATTAACTCTTAAATCCCTGCACACACAGCATCACAAGGATTTTCTGGAGGCTGGTCAAACTCCAGTAACAAAAGAAAGTGTCAGATCCATCCACCCCACTGTGTTCACTCCGCTAGCTAATCATAGGAACCTAGGAGGGTGGGAGAAGGGGAGCCCCTTATGTCCTCCTGATGTCTGCCCTACAAAGAAACTTTCTTGAATGCATGAAATGGTTTTTAAAACACAATACTGACATGTTGAACTAAAGATTTACATTTGTGTCCGGAAGTAGGGTGATACTTGCCAAAAACTGCTATAACATCTCATTAGGGGTAGTAAGTGCTATATAGATGATGATGAGATACACGGCACCACCACTCTTCCCCTTCAAATTCTCAATTAGTACCTTCAAAAATGTTTACGTCGACTGATGCATTTTTTCTCACTGTCACTCCTTTAAATAGATAGTTATATTTGTTCCTTATCTGGGTGGCACTCAGTGTAAGCAATTGCTTCTACATGAGCTCCACTCCTCCTCAGCAGGTTGATATCCATTGTATTGTGGTTTTTATATTGACCCGTCAAAAATTATAATCACAATCGACGTATTAGTTAGTAGACCCTTCCCTATATATATATATATATATTATCTACTGGCGGTCGCCAGTAGATAGTTATAGTTACAACCTATTATCCATAGGAAATCCGCGACATTCTATTTGAAATAACTCTCTTGCCGGTTGACGTATCTTCGCAAAATTTTCAAACTTTGTGGGGCGCTCCGGTCCGCTCCTACCCTGAAAGTCTCAGGGGGATTCGTCAAGCGGGGGCCGAGAAAAAAGGGGGGTCCCAAAATGCGTTTTCCCCATGCAATTTTCCATAGGAAACTTTAGACACGGCTACAGCCCGAACTGCTGTACGGAATTACACCAAATTTGGCAAAGAGGTAGTTCTTGGTTCAGAAAGAACCCTTTTGTTAAATGGTGTAAATCCGTTCAGTAGTTGCTGAGAAAATCAAAAGTAAAAGTACATATATATCTATGGCCGCGTCGGATCCGCGCACCCTCCCGATCACGAGCTGCATGCTAATTGGCTGTCAACACTCCAAATCAGGAAGTGTTGGCAGCCATTTTGTCCTCGGTAGAACCGAGGGACAGAAACAAGTGCGCAAACGCACAAAGGGGGCAGGGTAGAAACACCCTGACCCCCTAGGTCTGCTCAGGAAGTCCCACAAGGACCCCCTGGGCAAAAATTTTTTTTTTTAAATCGGCAGGATGCGCTCAGGGAGCGCGGATCCTGCCGAAAAACGAAGCGCGGTCTCCGCGCTTCGATAGTTAATTGGCCCCCGGTTGGCCCAAGTCCCGGGGGCATGGTGGGGGTTTTAATTTATGTAGGGGGCCTCTAAGGCCCCCAAGCCCCGAGGACCGCCACCCCCGGGGCTTTATTTAAAAATGATGGTGGGAGGGCTCTGAGCCTCCCGCAGCCCCGGGACCGCCACCTCCCCGGGGCTTCTTTTTTTTTATTAAAAAAACCTGTGTGGGGGCTCCAGCCCCCACATGCCCCGGGACCGCCACCTCCCCGGGCACTAAACATTTAAATATGGGGGTCCGTTACGGATCCTCAAGCCCCGGGGACCACCACCTCCCCGGGGCTGTGCACTGAATGGGAGGGGGCCGCGCGGCCCCCTCCTGGAGCCCTTGATGTCCCTGGGGACCACCACCCCCAGGGCCGGCTCCTGCAGTGTCCCGGGGTGCCTACCCCCGGGACACTGCTGTTTGCTATGACAGGACGGGAGCCTCGCGGCTCCCGTCCTGTCATAGCAAACTTGGTTTGCATTTTGAAAGAGAGAGCAGGAAACCTGCTCTCTCTTTCAAAATGCAAACCAATTGCTTTCCACATGGGGAGCAGAATGTTAGCTGCTCCCCATGTGGAAAGCAATGCCGGCTTCCGCAGGAGGCGGGGAGCCGGCTTGGACTGTGGGGGATTGGGGACCCCCACAGTCTCCAACGTGAGGCCAGGCCCCGGGGATGGGGTCCCCGGGGCCATAAGTGGCCCGGGAGGGGGCCACGCAGCCCCCCTCCCAAAGTTCAATTTTTTTTTTTTTTTTTAAATAAGGGAAAGGCCGGCCCCGGGGATGGGGTCCCCGGGGCCTTAAATGGCCTGAGGAGGGGGGCCACGCAGCCCCCTCCAAAGAAAAAAATAAAAATCGAGGCCATGCCCCGGGGATGGGGTCCCCGGGGCCAATACAGGCCCAGGGAAGGGGGCCACGCGGCCCCTTTCCCGTTTTTTTTTTTAAATTTTAAAAAAAAAAATGCTCAGGCCCCGGGGGATGGGGTCCCCGGGGCCAAAAGTGAGCAAGGGAAGGGGGACACGCAGCCCCCTCCCATTAAAAAAAAAAAAAAACGACCGGCATCGTGCCGGAGGCTCCGCCCCCTCCCTGCAGTACTCTGCAAACGCGCCCCTGGCGCGTTTGCAGAGGGGAACGAATTCCCCTTGAATACTGGGGGGTCCCTGGGGCCAACTAGCCCACCAGGAACCTCCAGTATGCGCCAGGGGCTGCCTTGCAGAGACGTGTACATAGGCCACGCCCCTTTTACACCTCTCTGCAACGCAGCTCTGTGGCGCTTTTGGAGGTATATGGTGGGCTAGTTGGACTCCAGGGACCCTCAGGATTCAAGGGGACTTAATCCCCCAACTTAAAACGCGCCACAGGGCGCGTTTGCACAGTGGTGAAGGGAGGGGCGGGGCTTCATGTGACATGTGTGCAAACAGGTCCCGTGGCGCGTTTTAAGATGGGGATTAAATCCCCTTCAATCCTGAGGGTCCCTGGGGCCAACTAGCCCAACAGGTACATCCAGAAAGCGCCACAGAGCTGCGTTGCAGAGAGGTGTAAAAGGGGTGTGGCCTCTCTACACGTCTCTGCAACGCAGCCCCTGGCGCATACTGGAGGTTCATGGTGGGCTAGTTGGCCCCTAGGGAACCTCATGATTCAAGGGGACTTAATCCCCCAACTTAAAACGCGCCACGGGCGCGTTTGCACAGATGTCACCTCAGGCCCCGCCCTCCCTTCACCATTGTGCAAATATTCCTCTAAAATCTGCCTTACTACGAATTCCGATTTACTCACCTGTTATCAGGAGAGACCTCAGTGCTGCATCTTTCAGCCCAGTACTGGTCCTGAAAAGTAATTTTAACCGTACTTACCGGTAACTTGAATTTCCTTCCATAGGCTAACATTGACTGGTTTCACTTGGAAATTCTTCTAAGTGTGGAGTTTTGGAACTTTAAAATATTCCTCTAAAATCAGCCGAAATACGAATTCCGATTTAATCACCTGTTATCAGGAGAGACCTCAGTGCTGCATCTTTCAGCCCAGTACTGATCCTCAAAAGTAATTTTAACCGTACTTACCAGTAACTTGAATTTCCTTCCATAGGATATCATTGCCTGCTTTTTGCTGAAAAAGTTTCTAAGTGTTGATTTTTGAAACATACAAATATTCCTCTAAAATCAGCCGAAATCCGAATTCTGATTTACTCACCTGTTATCAGGAGAGACCTCAGTGCTGCATCTTTCAGCCCAGTACTGGTCCTGAAAAGTAATTTTAACCGTACTTACCGGTAACTTGAATTTCCTTCATAGGCTAACATTGACTGGTTTCACTTGGAAATTCTTCTAAGTGTGGAGTTTTGGAACTTTAAAATATTCCTCTAAAATCAGCCGAAATACGAATTCCGATTTACTCACCTGTTATCAGGAGAGACCTCAGTGCTGTATCGTTCAGCCCAGTACTGGTCCTGAAAAGTAATTTTAACCGTACTTACCAGTAACTTGAATTTCCTTCCATAGGCTAACATTGACTGGTTTCACTTGGAAATTCTTCTAAGTGTGGAGTTTTGGAACTTTAAAATATTCCTCTAAAATCAGCCGAAATACGAATTCCGATTTAATCACCTGTTATCAGGAGAGACCTCAGTGCTGCATCTTTCAGCCCAGTACTGATCCTCAAAAGTAATTTTAACCGTACTTACCAGTAACTTGAATTTCCTTCCATAGGATATCATTGCCTGCTTTTTGCTGAAAAAGTTTGTGTTGATTTTTGAAACATACAAATATTCCTCTAAAATCAGCCGAAATCCGAATTCTGATTTACTCACCTGTTATCAGGAGAGACCTCAGTGCTGCATCTTTCAGCCCAGTACTGGTCCTGAAAAGTAATTTTAACCGTACTTACCGGTAACTTGAATTTCCTTCATAGGCTAACATTGACTGGTTTCACTTGGAAATTCTTCTAAGTGTGGAGTTTTGGAACTTTAAAATATTCCTCTAAAATCAGCCGAAATACGAATTCCGATTTACTCACCTGTTATCAGGAGAGACCTCAGTGCTGCATCTTTCAGCCCAGTACTGATCCTCAAAAGTAATTTTAACCGTACTTACCAGTAACTTGAATTTCCTTCCATAGGATATCATTGCCTGCTTTTTGCTGAAAAAGTTTGTGTTGATTTTTGAAACATACAAATATTCCTCTAAAATCAGCCGAAATCCGAATTCTGATTTACTCACCTGTTATCAGGAGAGACCTCAGTGCTGCATCTTTCAGCCCAGTACTGGTCCTGAAAAGTAATTTTAACCGTACTTACCGGTAACTTGAATTTCCTTCATAGGCTAACATTGACTGGTTTCACTTGGAAATTCTTCTAAGTGTGGAGTTTTGGAACTTTAAAATATTCCTCTAAAATCAGCCGAAATACGAATTCCGATTTACTCACCTGTTATCAGGAGAGACCTCAGTGCTGCATCTTTCAGCCCAGTACTGATCCTCAAAAGTAATTTTAACCGTACTTACCAGTAACTTGAATTTCCTTCCATAGGATATCATTGCCTGCTTTTTGCTGAAAAAGTTTGTGTTGATTTTTGAAACATACAAATATTCCTCTAAAATCAGCCGAAATCCGAATTCTGATTTACTCACCTGTTATCAGGAGAGACCTCAGTGCTGCATCTTTCAGCCCAGTACTGGTCCTGAAAAGTAATTTTAACCGTACTTACCGGTAACTTGAATTTCCTTCATAGGCTAACATTGACTGGTTTCACTTGGAAATTCTTCTAAGTGTGGAGTTTTGGAACTTTAAAATATTCCTCTAAAATCAGCCGAAATACGAATTCCGATTTACTCACCTGTTATCAGGAGAGACCTCAGTGCTGTATCGTTCAGCCCAGTACTGGTCCTGAAAAGTAATTTTAACCGTACTTACCAGTAACTTGAATTTCCTTCCATAGGCTAACATTGACTGGTTTCACTTGGAAATTCTTCTAAGTGTGGAGTTTTGGAACTTTAAAATATTCCTCTAAAATCAGCCGAAATACGAATTCCGATTTACTCACCTGTTATCAGGAGAGACCTCAGTGCTGCATCTTTCAGCCCAGTACTGATCCTCAAAAGTAATTTTAACCGTACTTACCAGTAACTTGAATTTCCTTCCATAGGATATCATTGCCTGCTTTTTGCTGAAAAAGTTTCTAAGTGTTGATTTTTGAAACATACAAATATTCCTCTAAAATCAGCCGAAATCCGAATTCTGATTTACTCACCTGTTATCAGGAGAGACCTCAGTGCTGCATCTTTCAGCCCAGTACTGGTCCTGAAAAGTAATTTTAACCGTACTTACCGGTAACTTGAATTTCCTTCATAGGCTAACATTGACTGGTTTCACTTGGAAATTCTTCTAAGTGTGGAGTTTTGGAACTTTAAAATATTCCTCTAAAATCAGCCGAAATACGAATTCCGATTTACTCACCTGTTATCAGGAGAGACCTCAGTGCTGTATCGTTCAGCCCAGTACTGGTCCTGAAAAGTAATTTTAACCGTACTTACCAGTAACTTGAATTTCCTTCCATAGGCTAACATTGACTGGTTTCACTTGGAAATTCTTCTAAGTGTGGAGTTTTGGAACTTTAAAATATTCCTCTAAAATCAGCCGAAATACGAATTCCGATTTAATCACCTGTTATCAGGAGAGACCTCAGTGCTGCATCTTTCAGCCCAGTACTGATCCTCAAAAGTAATTTTAACCGTACTTACCAGTAACTTGAATTTCCTTCCATAGGATATCATTGCCTGCTTTTTGCTGAAAAAGTTTCTAAGTGTTGATTTTTGAAACATACAAATATTCCTCTAAAATCAGCCGAAATCCGAATTCTGATTTACTCACCTGTTATCAGGAGAGACCTCAGTGCTGCATCTTTCAGCCCAGTACTGGTCCTGAAAAGTAATTTTAACCGTACTTACCGGTAACTTGAATTTCCTTCATAGGCTAACATTGACTGGTTTCACTTGGAAATTCTTCTAAGTGTGGAGTTTTGGAACTTTATAATATTCCTCTAAAATCAACCAAAGTACGAATTCCAATTTACTCACCTGTTATCAGGAGAGAACCCAGTGCTGCATCTTTTAGCCCAGCACTGACCCTGAAAAGTAATTTTAACCGTACTTACCAGTAACTTATATTTTCTTCCATAGGAATCCATTGTCTGGTTTTCAGCAGAAAAGTTTCAAAGTGTCGATTTTCACAAACTACAAATATTCCTTAAAAATCGCCTGTATGACTTAAACGCATTCTTTCAACTGTTTACAGGAGATGCACCAGTGCTGGATCCAGGATCCAACACTGAGTAAGAAAAAGTAACGATAACAGTTTTTACCTGCTAAGTGAATTTCCTTCCATAGGATAACATTGGTGATTCTATGAGAAAAAGTTTCTAAGTGTCAACTTTTAAAATACAATAATATTCCTTAAAAATCACGACTGTAACCAAAACGCTTTTACTCAACTGTTTACAGGAGATGTACCAGGACTGAATTTAGGATCCAGTCCTGTGGTTAGAAAAAGTAATCCATAAAGTAACTAATTGCATTTAACTAGAAATTCACATTGAGCTGAATGTTGCATTGTGTTTGAAAATGTGTTGCCCATTGCAACAACTGTAACTACTGTACTTAAAAGTCTATTGCCTATGTGCAAAGTATTTAAACTAAAGTAATTCATTCTGAGAAAGTATTTTTTGTAATGTAATGTATAATGTAATTACAATGTAATTTAAAAAATAAAATATGTAAAAAAAAATTGTTTCTAAAAATGTAGTAAATCAGTATGAAAAAAATTAATATAACAATTAATACATTTAAAAATTGTCATTTACAAAACCTTTGAAATTCACTGAAAAAACTGTAGGTTTCAGACATGTTATAGTTAGGAATTAGCATTTAAAAAACCTTTGAAATTCACTGAAAAAACCATAGGTTTCAGATATGTTATAGTTAGAAATTAGCATTTAAAAAACCTTTGAAATTCACTGAAAAAACCATAGGTTTTAGGGACAGTTATAGTTAGTTGGACATTTTACTCGTACAAAACCCGTGAAATTCCCCCGTTATAGTTAGTTCAGCTAACTATAACTCGCGCCCCGCAATGCACTGCTGATGACGTCACATATTACATCACTCATGACATGGTCAGTGACATCACTGATGACATCACTGATGACATCTCAAATGACATCACTGATGACATCATCCACGTGATAATCTGATGCAGCTCTTCACACCCTAATATAACCTTTGATACACCCAATCTAAATTACAGACTGCCATTCGCAAAACCATAGACACTCCAACACCAATAACTACATACCCACTCACTGATTCTTAGGTCTACACACACACATCCACTCACTCACCCGTACAGTCACTCAATCTTATGGTCACTCAGTACAGGACTATCATATGCACTCTTACTCCTATATAGACACTCAAACACCGCCACTCATCCATAGAGGTACTCACACACCTAGTCAGTCATGCAAATAATTAAACACACTGCCATTTACTCACCTATACAGTTATACACACACCAGCTCACTTAATCATACAAATACTAGCACATTGTTACGCTCTTATATAATCACTGATACAAGCACACACTCATCCATACAGCCACTATCACAATCACTCACTCTCGCTTATAGCTATTTATATACTCCAACACACATATATACTGCCTTTCACATATGTAGTTACTCACACATGTACCACTGGGACATACATTCACTCACTAACACACTCTTACACACACTTACCCACCCATACAGTCTATCACAGATGCACTCTTGAAACCATCCACCCAGTGAATCACCCACTCACACATCTATGCACAGTCGCACACACCCCATCCACACAAACACTCAGGCACCCATACAGATACTCAGACAACAAATCAATAACTCTTATAGACACTCATGTAGCTATTCACAAACCCATGCAGCCACTTACACAGCAACAGACAGACGGATACAGACATTCACCCAGTTTAGTCACTAACCCATGCATTCAGTAAGATACGTTAAATCACTCACTTATAGAGTCAGTCACGCACCTACTAAATCATCCATACAGACACTTACACACCCACTCATTCTTCAATACGTCTTTTCCTATATATATTAAAAATATTTAAACTTTACAGAAACACACAGTCACTGGATGATGTCATCAGTGATGTCATTTGAGATGTCATCAGTGATGTCATCAGTGATGTCACTGACCATGTCATGAGTGATGTAATATGTGACGTCATCAGCAGTGCATTGCGGGGCGCGAGTTATAGTTAGCTGAACTAACTATAACGGGGGAATTTCACGGGTTTTGTACGAGTAAAATGTCCAACTAACTATAACTGTCCCTAAAACCTATGGTTTTTTCAGTGAATATATATATATATATATATATATATATATATATATATATATATATATATATTGTAACCAAAAACGCCCAGAAGCTTGAGGCCGCACACAGCTGCAGGTGAGTTACAAACTCCATTTGAACCAAGCAGGCAGCTTAACATCCCTTTGAAGTCCATGGCCTGACGCGTTTCGATGCCGCTGTTTGCATCTCCTCAGAGGCCGTGTCAGCGGAGGTGATTTATGGCTGCCGCATTTACCCTGCGTGTTTGTGGTTAGTGAGCTATCAGTGCTCCTCCCTTGGTGGAAGTTCATTTTCAAATGCACGCTGGGATATGAGGTCTCATTTTGCCAAATAACGCCCTCTGGTGGGTTACCTCCGCTGCAGCTAATTATGGACGATTATTCTCGGCCCTCCATTGAGCCTTGGATGATACTCTGCCGGCTTCATTAAAGGTACCCTGCAGCTTCGGAAAGAGGAATCTTCTTCTCCCCTAGTCCCGTTGGTTGCGGGCAGTGCGATCCCTCTGCGGCCTGGAACCGCCGCATAATATGTAACCAAAAACGCCCAGAAGCTTGAGGCCGCACACAGCTGCAGGTGAGTTACAAACTCCATTTGAACCAAGCAGGCAGCTTAACATCCCTTTGAAGTCCATGGCCTGACGCGTTTCGATGCCGCTGTTTGCATCTCCTCAGAGGCCGTGTCAGCGGAGGTGATTTATGGGTGCCGCATTTCCCCTGCGTGTTTGTGGTTAGTGAGCTATCAGTGCTCCTCCCTTGGTGGAAGTTCATTTTCAAATGCACGCTGGGATATGAGGTCTCATTTTGCCAAATACCGCCCTCTGGTGGGTTACCTCCGCTGCAGCTAATTAGGGACGATTATTCTCGGCCCTCCATTGAGCCTTGGATGATACTCTGCCGGCTTCATTAAAGGTACCCTGCAGCTTCGGAAAGAGGAACCTTCCTCTCCCCTAGTCCCGTTGGTTGCGGGCAGTGCGATCCCTCTGCGGCCTGGATCCGCCGCATAATATGTAACCAAAAGCGCCCAGAAGCTTGAGGCCGCACACAGCTGCAGGTGAGTTACAAACTCCATTTGAACCAAGCAGGCAGCTTAACATCCCTTTGAAGTCCATGGCCTGACGCGTTTCGATGCCGCTGTTTGCATCTCCTCAGAGGCCGTGTCAGCGGAGGTGATTTATGGCTGCCGCATTTCCCCTGCGTGTTTGTGGTTAGTGAGCTATCAGTGCTCCTCCCTTGGTGGAAGTTCATTTTCAAATGCACGCTGGAATATGAGGTCTCATTTTGCCAAATAACGCCCTCTGGTGGGTTACCTCCGCTGCAGCTAATTATGGACGATTATTCTCGGCCCTCCATTGAGCCTTGGATGATACTCTGCCGGCTTCATTAAAGGTACCCTGCAGCTTCGGAAAGAGGAATCTTCCTCTCCCCTAGTCCTGTTGGTTGCGGGCAGTGCGATCCCTCTGCGGCCTGGAACCGCCGCATAATATGTAACCAAAACCGCCCAGAAGCTTGAGGCCGCACACAGCTGCAGGTGAGTTACAAACTCCATTTGAACCAAGCAGGCAGCTTAACATCCCTTTGAAGTCCATGGCCTGACGCGTTTCGATGCCGCTGTTTGCATCTCCTCAGAGGCCGTGTCAGCGGAGGTGATTTATGGCTGCCGCATTTCCCCTGCGTGTTTGTGGTTAGTGAGCTATCAGTGCTCCTCCCTTGGTGGAAGTTCATTTTCAAATGCACGCTGGGATATGAGGTCTCATTTTGCCAAATAACGCCCTCTGGTGGGTTACCTCCGCTGCAGCTAATTATGGACGATTATTCTCGGCCCTCCATTGAGCCTTGGATGATACTCTGCCGGCTTCATTAAAGGTACCCTGCAGCTTCGGAAAGAGGAATCTTCCTCTCCCCTAGTCCCGTTGGTTGCGGGCAGTGCGATCCCTCTGCGGCCTGGAACCGCCGCATAATATGTAACCAAAACGCCCAGAAGCTTGAGGCCGCACACAGCTGCAGGTGAGTTACAAACTCCATTTGAACCAAGCAGGCAGCTTAACATCCCTTTGAAGTCCATGGCCTGACGCGTTTCGATGCCGCTGTTTGCATCTCCTCAGAGGCCGTGTCAGCGGAGGTGATTTATGGCTGCCGCATTTCCCCTGCGTGTTTGTGGTTAGTGAGCTATCAGTGCTCCTCCCTTGGTGGAAGTTCATTTTCAAATGCACGCTGGGATATGAGGTCTCATTTTGCCAAATAACGCCCTCTGGTGGGTTACCTCCGCTGCAGCTAATTATGGACGATTATTCTCGGCCCTCCATTGAGCCTTGGATGATACTCTGCCGGCTTCATTAAAGGTACCCTGCAGCTTCGGAAAGAGGAATCTTCCTCTCCCCTAGTCCCGTTGGTTGCGGGCAGTGCGATCCCTCTGCGGCCTGGAACCGCCGCATAATATGTAACCAAAACGCCCAGAAGCTTGAGGCCGCACACAGCTGCAGGTGAGTTACAAACTCCATTTGAACCAAGCAGGCAGCTTAACATCCCTTTGAAGTCCATGGCCTGATGCGTTTCGATGCCGCTGTTTGCATCTCCTCAGAGGCCGTGTCAGCTGAGGTGATTTATGGCTGCCGCATTTCCCCTGCGTGTTTGTGGTTAGTGAGCTATCAGTGCTCCTCCCTTGGTGGAAATTCATTTTCAAATGCACGCTGGGATATGAGGTCTCATTTTGCCAAATAACGCCCTCTGGTGGGTTACCTCCGCTGCAGCTAATTATGGACGATTATTCTCGGCCCTCTATTGAGCCTTGGATGATACTCTGCCGGCTTCATTAAAGGTACCCTGCAGCTTCGGAAAGGGGAATCTTCCTCTCCCCTAGTCCCGTTGGTTGCGGGCAGTGCGATCCCTCTGCGGCCTGGAACCGCCGCATAATATGTAACCAAAAACGCCCAGAAGCTTGAGGCCGCACACAGCTGCAGGTGAGTTACAAACTCCATTTGAACCAAGCAGGCAGCTTAACATCCCTTTGAAGTCCATGGCCTGACGCGTTTCGATGACGCTGTTTGCATCTCCTCAGAGGCCGTGTCAGCGGAGGTGATTTATGGCTGCCGCATTTCCCCTGCGTGTTTGTGGTTAGTGAGCTATCAGTGCTCCTCCCTTGGTGGAATTATATTATATTTGTTCCTTATCTGGGTGGCACTCAGTGTAAGCAATTGCTTCTACATGAGCTCTACTCCTCCTCAGCAGGTTGATATCCATTGTATCGTGGTTTTTATATTGACCCGTCAAAAATTATAATCACAATCGACGTATTAGTTAGTAGACCCTTCCCTATATATATATATATATATATATTATCTACTGGCGGTCGCCAGTAGATAGTTATAGTTACAACCTATTATCCATAGGAAATCCGCGACATTCTATTTGAGATAACTCTCTTGCCGGTTGACGTATCTTCGCGAAATTTTCAAACTTTGTGGCCCGCTCCGGTCCGCTCCTTCCCTGAAAGTCTCGGGGAGATTCGTCAAACGGGGCCGAGAAAAAGGGGGTCCCAAAACGCGTTTTCCCCATGCATTTTTCCATAGGAAACTTTAGACACGGCTACAGCCCGAACTGCTGAACGGAATTACACCAAATTTGGCAAAGAGGTAGTTCTTGGTTCAGAAAGAACCCTTTTTGTTAAATGGTGTAAATCCGTTCAGTAGTTGCTGAGAAAATGAAAAGTAAAAAAGATAGTGATATCTATGGCCGAGTAGGGTCCGCGTACCCTCAGCGCACCCTGCGCGCACCGTCCCGATCACGAGCTGCATGTTAATTGGCTGTCAGCTGGCTGTCAACATTCCGATTCAGGAAATGTTGGCAGCCATTTTGTCCCTCGGTAGAACCGAGGGACAGAAACAAGTGCGCAAAGCGCACAAAGGGGCAGGGTAGAAACACCCTGACCCCCTAGGTTTGCTCAGGGGTCCCACAAGGACCCCCTGGGCAAAAAAAAAAAATCTTTTAAAAATCGGCAGGATGCGCTCAGGGTGCCGAATCCTGCCGGAAAAAATCGAGTGCGGTCTCCGCGCTTCGATGTACTGGCCCCGGGTGGCCCAAGTCCCGGGGGCATGGTGGGGGGTTAATTTTATGTGTGGGGGCCTCAAAGGGCCCCCAAACCCGGGGACCGCCACCCCCGGGGCTTTTTTTAAATGGTGCGGGAGGGCCCTCCCGCAGCCCCGGGACCACCACCTCCCCGGGGCTTTTTTTTAAATTAAAAAACCTGTGTGGGGGCTCCAGCCCCCACACGCCCCGGGACCGCCACCTCCCGGGGCACTAAACATTTAAATATGGGGGTCCGTTACGGACCCCAGAGCCCCGGGGACCACCACCTCCCGGGGCTGTGACCTGAATAGGAGGGGGCCGCGCGGCCCCTCCTGGAGCCCTTGATGGCCCTGGGGACCACCACCCCCAGGGCCGGCTCCTGCAGTGTCCCGGGGTGCCTGTAGTAGGGGACACTGTAGTTTGCTATGGCAGGACGGGAGCCTCGCGGCTCCCGTCCTGTCATTGCAAACTGCTTTGGATATTGGAAGAGAGAGCAGGGAAACCTGCTCTCGCTTCCAATATCCAAAGCACATTGCTTTTCCACATGGGGAGCTGCATCTTAGCAGCTCCCCATGTGTAAAAGCAATGCCGGCTCCCAAGGGACGCGGGAGCCGGCGGGACTGTGGGGGCTTGGGGACCCCCACAGTCCCCAACGGAGAGGCCAGCCCCGGGGGATGGGGTCCCCGGGGCAAGTAGTGGCCCGGGAGGGGGCCACGCGGCCCCCTCCCCAAAGTTTAAAAATAATTAAATTTAAAAAAAACGGAAAGGCCGGCCCAGGGGGATGGGGTCCCGGGGCCTTAAATGGCCTGAGGAGGGGGCCACGCAGCCCCCTCCAAAGAAAAAAAAAAAATCAAGGCCATGCCCGGGGATGGGGTCCCGGGGCCAATACAGGCCCAGGGAAGGGGGCCCCGCGGCCCCTTCCCGTTTTTCTTTTAATATTTAATTTAAAATAAGGGGTAAGGCCCTGGGGGATGGGGTCCCCAGGGCCCAAAAACATGAAAAGGAAGGGGGCCACACAGCCCCCTTCAGGGACAAAAAACAAAAAAAAAAAAAAACGATCGGGCCCGCAGGCCCCGCCCCTTCCTTCACCACTCTGCAAACGCGCCCCCTGGCGCGTTTGCAGAGGGAACGAATTCCCCTTGAATACTGGGGGTCCCTGGGGGCCAACTAGCCCACCAGGAACCTCCAGTATGCGCCAGGGGCTGCCTTGCAGAGAGGTGTACAGAGGCCACGCCCCTTTTACACCTCTCTGCAACGCAGCTCTGTGGCGCTTTTGGAGGTATATGGTGGGCTAGTTGGACTCCGGGGACCCTCAGGATTCAAGGGGACTTAATCCCCCAACTTAAAACGCGCCACGGGGCGCGTTTGCACAGTGGTGAAGGGAGGGGGCGGCGCTTCAGGTGACATGTGTGCAAACAGGCCCCGTGGCGCGTTTTAAGATGGGGAATTAAATCCCCTTCAATCCTGAGGGTCCCTGAGGGCCAACTAGCCCAACAGGTACATCCAGAAAGCGCCACAGAGCTGCGTTGCAGAGAGGTGTAAAAGGGTGTGGCCTCTCTACACTCTCTGCAACGCAGCCTCTGGCGCATATTGGAGGTTCCTGGTGGGCTAGTTGGCCCCTATGGACCATCAGGATTCAAGGGACTTAATCCCCAACTTAAAACGCGCCACGGGCGCGTTTGCACAGATGTCACCTCAGGCCCCGCCCCTCCCTTCACCATTGTGCAAATATTCTTCTAAAATCATCCGAAATACGAATTCCGATTTACTCACCTGTTATAAGGAGAGACCTCAGTGCTGCATCTTTCAGCCCAGTACTGGTCCTGAAAAGTAATTTTAACCGTACTTACCAGTAACTTGAATTTCCTTCCATAGGATATCATTGCCTGCTTTTTGCTGAAAAAGTTTCTAAGTGTTGATTTTGAAACATACAAATATTCCTCTAAAATCAGCCGAAATACGAATTCCGATTTACTCACCTGTTATAAGGAGAGACCTCAGTGCTGTATCTTTCAGCCCAGTACTGGTCCTGAAAAGTAATTTTAACCATACTTACCAGTAACTTGAATTTCCTTCCATAGGATATCATTGCCTGCTTTTTGCTGAAAAAGTTTCTAAGTGTTGATTTTTGAAACATACAAATATTCCTCTAAAATCAGCCAAAATACGAATTCCGATTTACTCACCTGTTATCAGGAGAGACCTCAGTGCTGTATCTTTCAGCCCAGTACTGGTCCTAAAAAGTAATTTTAACCGTACTTACCAGTAACTTGAATTTCCTTCCATAGGCTAACATTGACTGGTTTCACTTGGAAATTCTTCTAAGTGTGGAGTTTTGGAACTTTAAAATATTCATCTAAAATCAGCCGAAATACGAATTCCGATTTACTCACCTGTTATCAGGAGAGACCTCAGTGCTGCATCTTTCAGCCCAGTACTAATCCTGAAAAGTAATTTTAACCGTACTTACCAGTAACTTGAATTTCCTTCCATAGGATATCATTGCCTGCTTTTTGCTGAAAAAGTTTCTAAGTGTTGATTTTTGAAACATACAAATATTCCTCTAAAATCAGCCGAAATCCGAATTCCGACTTACTCACCTGTTATCAGGAGAAAACCCAGTGCTGCACCTTTTAGCCCAGCACTGACCCTGAAAAGTAATTCTAACCGTACTTACCAGTAACTTGAATTTCCTTCCATAGGCTAACATTGACTGGTTTCACTTGGAAATTCTTCTAAGTGTGGAGTTTTGGAACTTTAAAATATTCCTCTAAAATCAGCCGAAATACGAATTCCGATTTACTCACCTGTTATCAGGAGAGAACCCAGTGCTGCATCGTTTAGCCCAGCACTGACCCTGAAAAGTAATTTTAACCGTACTTACCAGTAACTTATATTTTCTTCCATAGGAATCCATTGTCTGGTTTTCAGCAAAAAGTTTCAAAGTGTTGATTTTTACAAACTACAAATATTCCTTAAAAATCACCTGTATGACTTAAACGCATTCTTTCAACTGTTTACAGGAGATGCACCAGTGCTGGATCCAGGATCCAACACTGAGTAAGAAAAAGTAACAATAACAGTTTTTACCTGCTAAGTGAATTTCCTTCCATAGGATAACATTGGTGACCATATGAGAAAAAGTTTCTAAGTGTCAACTTTTAAAATACAATAATATTCCTTAAAAATCAGTACTGTAACCAAAACGCTTTTACTCAACTGTTTACAGGAGATGTCCCAGGACTGAATCTAGGATCCAGTCCTGTGGTTAGAAAAGTAATCCATAAAGTAACTAATTGCATTTAACTAGAAATTCACATTGAGCTGAATGTTGCATTGTGTTTGAAAATGTGTTGCCCATTGCAACAACTGTAACTACTGTACTTAAAAGTCTATTGCCTATGTGCAAAGTATTTAAACTAAAGTAATTCATTCTGCGAAAGTATTTTTTGTAATGTAATGTATAATGTAATTACAATGTAATTTAAAAAATAAAATATGTAAAAAAAATTGTTTCTAAAAATGTAGTAAATCAGTATGAAAAAAATTAATATAACAATTAATACATTTAAAAATTGTCATTTACAAAACCTTTGAAATTCACTGAAAAAACCATAGGTTTCAGGCAAGGTATAGTTAGAAATTAGCATTTAAAAAACCTTTGAAATTCACTGAAAAAACCATAGGTTTCAGACACGTTATAGTTACAAATTAGCATTTAAAAAACCTTTGAAATTCACTGAAAAAACCATAGGTTTTAGGGACAGTTATAGTTACTTGGACATTGCACTCGTACAAAACCCGTGAAATTCCCCCGTTATAGTTAGTTCAGCTAACTATAACTCGCGCCCAGCAATGCACTGCTGATGACGTCACATATTACATCACTCATGACATGGTCAGTGACATCACTGATGACATCACTGATGACATCTCAAATGACATCACTGATGACATCATCCACGTGATAATCTGATGCACCTCCTCACACCCTAATATAACCTTTGATACACCCACTCTAAATTACAGACTGCCATTCGCAAAACCATAGACACTCCAACACCAATAACTACATACCCACTTACTGATTCTTAGGTCTACACACACACATCCACTCACTCACCCGTACAGTCACTCATACTTATGGTCACTCAGTACAGGACTATCATATGCACTCTTACTCCTATATAGACACTCAAACACCGCCACTCATCCATAGAGGTACTCACACACCTAGTCAGTCATGCAAATAATTAAACACACTGCCATTTACTCACCTATACAGTTATACACACACCAGCTCACTTAATCATACAAATACTAGCACATTGTTACGCTCTTATACAATCACTGATACAAGCACACACTCATCCATACAGCCACTCTCACAATAACACACTCTCACTTATAGCCATTTAAATACTCTAACACACATATATACTGCCTTTCACATATGTAGTTACTCACACATGTACCACTGGGACATACATTCACTCACTAACACACTGTTACACACACTTACCCACCCATACAGTCTATCACAGATGCACTCTTGAAACCATCCACCCAGTGAATCACCCACTCACACATCTATGCACAGAGTTGCACACACCCCTCCACACAAACACTCAGGCACCCATACAGATACTCAGACAAGCATTCAATAACTCATATAGACACTCATGTAGCTATTCACAAACACATGCAGCCACTTACACAGCAACAGACAGACGGATACAGACATTCACCCAGTTTAGTCACTAACCCATGCATTCAGTAAGATACGTTAAATCACTCACTTATAGAGTCAGTCACGCACCTACTAAATCATCCATACAGACACTTACACACCCACTCATTCTTCAATACGTCTTTTCCTATATATATTAAAAATATTTAAACTTTACAGAAACACACAGTCACTGGATGATGTCATCAGTGATGTCATTTGAGATGTCATCAGTGATGTCATCAGTGATGTCACTGACCATGTCATGAGTGATGTAATATGTGACGTCATCAGCAGTGCATTGCGGGGGCGCGAGTTATAGTTAGCTGAACTAACTATAACGGGGAATTTCACGGGTTTTGTACGAGTGCAATGTCCAAGTAACTATAACTGTCCCTAAAACCTATGGTTTTTTCAGTGAATATATATATATATATATATATATATATATATATATATATATATATATATATACGTACCTTGATGATATTATGGATTTTGGCAGGTCGATATCAAATTCATGATATTGTTACATATTTTTCTCTGCAGTGATAAGGGGGGATGCTAAATGTGTCCTGCTGCCTCTGTCCTCGTGGAAGCCTCCCTGTACCCCATTGCAGAAGTGTGGGTGAGGGCCATTTGGGTGTTTTAAGGTGCCCTGTGAAATAGACAATTTGGTGGATTTGTAGATGAGAAATGGTACTTCCCCTCTTTGCAGGGCTTTCCTGCGCTAATGGTTTTCAATAAAGGCCTAGTCAGCGGCGTCACTAGGGTTGGTGTCACGCAGTGCGGTAACTTACCCCATGACACCATCACATGGGGTGACACCTTTCCCAAATGAGACTATTTAGTAAATAGTCTCATTTGGGAAAGGTGTCACCCCATGTGATGGTGTCACCCGGTGCGGTCCGCACCCCCGCACTCCCCTAGTGACGCCACTGGGCCTAGTTTTCTATGAAGACACATGGGCTCAACGAGGAGGGTTGTATGACGGAACAACACATGCGATTACTTCGCATGCCTTAACAGTGCGGTCATAACCATGACCACGTCTTTACCATGCATGCCTTTACCACGCATGCCTTTACAACGAATTTTGTTGTAAATGCATGGTTGGTAAACGAAAATGAGTGATAAAGGTTACATCCCAGCCCCCTGCCCTGAGCCCTAAAACCCAGCCCAACCCTTAAAACTACTCCGACCCCAGCTCTTAAAACACCCCAGCTCCCCCACCCTGAGCCCTAAAACCAGCCCACAGCCCTAAAAACTACCCCGACGCCAGCCCTAAAAACACCCCAGTCCCCCACCCTGAAAAGTAAACCTGGCCCCAGCCCTAAAAACTACCCGACCCCCACCCTAAGCCCTAAAACCTGGCTCTAAAAACTACCCAGCCCTGAAAAATACCCCGACACCCTGCCTTGAGCCACTCAACCCAACCCCCAGACCTGTAAAATACCCCGACCCCAGCCTAACCTAAAAATCTTAAAAACTACTCCCCAAGCCGCTGTTCCTTCCATTGTCGTTCGCAGTAAGTCTCCAACACCTCTAACCCCCTTCCCACTCGCTCCAATGCTAGACCAGTGACTGCCTTTACCACGCATATGCCTTTACCACCTTTACAACGGAAATCGTTGTAAAGAAATATGCGTGGTAAAGGCATATGTGTGGTAAAGGCAAACGTGCTAACGCTTGCGTTGAAATGGCACGCGTGGTTTACACTGCGTTGTTAATGTTGTTTCCCAACTAGGAGTACCTGGAGCAGGTTGAAAAAAAGCTGTCTGTACGTGAATGTTGCGAAGAAAGAAAGACAGCAGACATCATTCGACTGCTATCTGGCTGAATGCCCTGGAGCCCCCCACCTCCAACACTTGTAGGGAAGAACCAAGGAGCATGGTTCTACATGAGCCTTTATTTTGAGCACCTAATTTCTGTGGCAATGAAAACACTAACTTCTACATTGTCCTATCTTGACATTGCCACCAGCTGTTACCGGTACCTCACCACATTCTTCTAATAGGAGCCCTGATGATGTCAAGACTACTGCAGCATAGGCTAAGATGAAGCCCACAGGAAAGAGATTGCACAGTTATAGTCAGGCTCTTCCTGTTAGGTATCTTGTTTCTGACATGAGGGTTCAGTCTACTCACAGACTGAGGGATGTAGTTAACTCCAGTCTTGTTTCTATGAGGTCTCGTACATCTAAGAAGGTGTTCTATTCTTTGATTGGGCTAGGATCAGGCGGGCTTCTTAGGTTGGTGGCATTGGGGCAAAGCTTGTCAAATATTTGATATTTAAGAGTTTATATAGCACCCGAATCACCCCGACAGGGGTATCTCCGCGCTGAGGCAGCGTGCTTCAGCCAGACAAACACATCTTAGAAGAGATAGGTTTTTAACACCTTGCCCATTTCAGGTTTGGCCGTGGTCGACTGGGCTGTGTCACCAGGAGTCCTCATGGCATTGCTTCTGGTTGTGGGGGTTCCACACTAAAATTTTCTTGGTATTGGTTGGGCACAGCTGTAGAGCAGCTCAAGCTCAGTCCATTGGGAATCTAGACCCTTTCCTTTTGGTTTAATTGTTTTCCAAGCCAGACATTTCCTTGGGAACTTTATTTACTTTATCATCCATTTCTATCCTGACCTTTGCAATCCGTTTTGACAAGGTGTTAATTCCTGTTCCATGTGAATTCTATCTGAGACTTTAAAGTAAACTAGTCAATCTGCTTGGTGCATCACACCTGCGCTCTCGAAGAGTTGCTTGTACCAGAAGGCTTCTAGTTTTCTTCATACTTCCACTACAAGGATTCCATCTACTTCTCTTCATCTGCTTAAATTCTTAGATGTTTTTGCTATTGTTTTTTTAACTCTAGGAACAGGAGTTTTCTTCAGTCTGCCAACATTTCCATCCTTCAACCTGATTCAGAAGTGGAAATAAGAATCAGCAGGTCTTAGCTTCGAACTAAAAGTTGTGAAGAAGAAGGTCTCGCGAGACCTGCGCTTGACGTTTCCTCCACCTGAAAACATCTGACCATGTTTCTCCAGCCCTCAAAAGGCTTCACTGCCTGTTATTGGCTATGCACAGCCACTCCCTTGAGCGAGACCTTGACTTCTTGACCAAGCTATCTGAGACTGTCCGAAACCATTTATAGATCACAGTGCAATCACGGAGATCAGGGTCTCAACCGTGGAGGTTTGTTCTTTTTAGCAATGACCCCTGAGCTCCTTCTGCACTTGACTCTCAGAGTAGCAAGAGTGAGCATTCAAAAGAATCCCACAAAGGTAGTATGGCTGTACAGACTCTGAACTCAGACAGTTATGTAACAGTATGTAACAGAGGGGAGAGGATGTAGCCTTACTGCTAGAGCTGCCGACTTTGGAGCTGGGGAACCAGGTTTGAGCCTCGGCGTCGGCTCAACATCCTGTGATTCTGGGCAAATCACTTAATCTCTGCATGCCTACCAAAAATGAATGTGTCCTTGTGTAACGTAACTGGTGCTCATTTGAAGCACTTCAATACCTTCGGGTCGAGTTTGCGCTATATAAATCTGCAAAAAAAAAAAAAAAACAGAGACACCAGATGCTGTCCAGTCCACATGTAAAAGCCTGTCACTATCATTCACTAACAC
This sequence comes from Calotriton arnoldi, assembly GCA_963921515.1. Lineage (NCBI taxonomy): Eukaryota > Metazoa > Chordata > Amphibia > Caudata > Salamandridae > Calotriton > Calotriton arnoldi. The sequence goes on from CAWUFW010006027.1 coordinate 375,263, forward strand.
AGTTCGATGCTACGACGCATGAGCCCTGTGACAGGGACAGTAGTCCCCTGTCACTATGATGGTGCACTTGGTGCGCCCCTACCATTTCAGGAGTAAGTCCAGAACCTATCATTGTCAAAAGACCGGGCCGAGGTGAATCTGTGCACATGGAAATAGTGTGCAGCATATTCAAAAATTAAAAATACGGGATTCGAGATATGCAGTTTGGGGACGCAGGGGACACAATTGTACATCGTGGAGGAGGCATTCCAGTTCCAACAATGATTCTACAAGGGGTTGTGGTGGTATTCGATACAAGTGTCATGAAAAAAGTGAAAAGTCACATGATTCAAACGTGCACAGCATCAAGCTGCCTGACTTTGCCTCAGTCTGAAACGTGAACACTCATAGCATCAGCTCTACAGTTCTTCCATCAGCTTCCTGTGTAACATGGCATAAAATCCAAGGTCTTGTTATTGTATTACATTTGTATAGCGCCTTAGTTATTAGCGTGGCACGGGGGTGCTTCCTTGAGCTAGGTGCTCTTTTATTAGAGTTCTAGGATTTCCATGGAAATATTTTGAACAGTTATTTATTTGTGTAGAGATTCAGAGTCCACTGAGTCACTTTTATGTGCTTTCAATTTTCTTTGCAGAAAATAGAACTGAGACCTAGGGAGAAAATGTGGGGGCATATTAGCAACGTGATTATCGCCGCTTTAGCGGGACTTTTTTCCGCTAAAGCGGCGATAATTCAATCGCCCTATTAGCAAGCTGTCGCTAACTGCTGTTAGCGACAGCTTCTAGGCGATAGCGACCGGGTTGGGTGCCGCTTTGCATGCCAGCGATATTTATCGCTAATGGCATGCAAAGTAGGCGTTCCCAACCTAAAAGCGACTGGAAACAGTCGCTAAGGTCGCTATCACCTATTAGCGAGGCAGGGGAGGTGATTAACGAACCAGCGCTAAACAAGTTTAGCGCTGGTTTGTTAACGCCTGGTCCAAACCTGACTTAGCCATGTAATCCAATGGGAGGTGGATTACATGGCTAAATCCCCCTCTCCCTACCACCAAGCTAACACTGGTTACAGTGCGAATATCCCTTGTTTTCAAGCGATATTCACACTGTTCTCCAGGGTTTCTATCGCTTTGGAGATAAGCGTTGCTGAGAGCACGCTATCTCAGCGATAGAAACCTGCGATAGCCGGCGATAATTATCCTAGCGCTAACTGCGCTTAGCGATAATTATCGCCGGTTATTGCTAATAGGCCCCGTGATTTCCCCCAGATTACACAATTTGGTGAAGAAGGGAAGTTGTGCTTAAAACCCATCTGCTATGATGCTGACGGCGGCTGCACAACTGCTGGATCACGTCATCCCCACCTCCAGATGCCACATTGAGGTTTTTGCCCAAATCCAGCAAAATCAAACCATTGTTATTTGCTATCACTGACTTTTGAAAGACAAGGCAAACTGATGCTAATTACACTTCACTTGGCCATGATCCATGGGAGATGCCAGAAACTAGGACAGAAAAGTGAAAAACATTGACAAAGCCAATAGGTCTAGCCTTTTGGACTTATTGGCTTTGCCAGTGCTGTTTGTGGTGTAGGAAGGATGGTGTGTGTGTGTGTGTGTGGGGGGGTGGTTGGAGGGGGGCACCCAAGGCAGAGAGCAACATGGAGCGCAGGGTGTGTTTTTCAGGGGGAAGCACATGATGGAGAGAGCAACATAGAGCAACACGGAGCGTTGTGGCAAGGGAAGTATTTATTTATTTATTTAGGAGTTTTATATAGCGCTAGCTAGACCCGAGGGTATTGGAGCGCTTTACAACATAAGTAATGGTGAAATCAGTCAAAGAAAAATAATATTATACATATTGAGTCATGGCGAATAAAAGTCTGAGAATATAGTATCACATTATTGGCAAGAAAACGCATTATATAAGAGTCATATACAAATTGATTTGTGTGAGGTTCTTTTCGGGAGGGGAGGCCCATGTACCGTTCGGGTGGTGGGTGAGGTAGAAGTCTTAATGCTCATGTGGCTGAGTGCTTCAGTGTGCCGGAGTTTGTGTTTGGGCAGCGGCTATCCATTTGGAAGGGATCGGTTGAGGAAGAGGTCTTTGAGTTGTCTTTGAAGTTGGAGGGGGTGGTCCTGATATGGACTGGGTTGGAGTTCCAGATTTTGGGCGCATTTCCCGAAAAGAATCGAGATGCAGTTTTTTGTTTGCAAGTTCTCGGGGGGGATGAGGAGTAGAGTGTTGCTACTCCCGAGGCTCCTTGTCTGGCCTGCTTTTTTGAGTTTCGCGGCCAGGTAGGCGGGTTTTCCGGTGTGTAGAGCTTTGTGCGTGAGACAGGCAGTTCTGAAGTTTGCACGCATTTCTATTGGGAGCCATTTTAGTTCTCTGAGTGCAGGTGAGATGTGTTCAAATTTCTTTACTCCGGTGACCATTCTGGCTGCTGCATTCAGAGTTGCTCTGAGGGGAGCCAGGTGGGATTTTGCTGCTCCTGTGAGGGTTGCATTCCCATAGTCCAGTCTGGACAGCACTAGGGCTTTAGTAGCTTCTTTAAGGTCATTCGGAGGGATGAAGGGCTTTATTTTGTTGAGCAGTTTGAGGTTGAGGAAGGCGTTCTTGGCGGAGTTTTTGATGTGTTTGGCCATGTCTAATTTTGGGTCCAGTGTGATTCCCAGTGATTTCACTGAGTCGGCCAGGGTGAGATTGCAGTTGAGAGCATCAATGGCTTTCAGCCATTCTGTGATTTGGGGGTTCTGCTCCTTGTTGGAAATGAGAATGATTTCTGTTTTGTCTTGGTTGAGTTTCAAGTGATTGAGTGATAGCCAGTGTTGGACTTCTCTTAAAGTGTCATTTAGTCTGTGGATGTCGTCCATGTAAGAGGTTCGAGATAGATCTCGGTGTCGTCCGCATAGAGTTGGAAGGGGATGTTGGATTTTTTGAGTATGGCGGTGAGGGGTTCCATGTAGATGTTGAAGAGTTGTGGGGAGAGAACCGATCCTTGGGGTACACCCCTGTTGAGGGGCGTAGGTCAGACAGGAAGTTGCTGATTTTTAAATTTTGGGTGCGCTTCTGTAGAAAGGAGGTGAACCACTACAAAGACCACCTCGTCCGCTCCCACCCTCTCTTGTAGTACCTTAATGAGTAATTTGTGGTCAACCGTGTCGAAGGCTGCCGATAGGTCTAAGAGTATGAGTAGACAGCATTGGTCGTTGTCTAGAGAGTTGTGGATGTCATCTATGACGTTCAGGATCGCTGTCTCTGTGCTGCATCCTTTTCTGAAACCCGATTGGTGAGGGTCTAGGAGTTTATTGCAGTCCATGTGTTGGGTGAGTTGGAGGAGAGCACACCTTTCCAGGATTTTAGCTAGGGAAGGAAGATTGGAGACGGGTCTGAAGTTGTTCAGATCATTTACGTCTGAGCCCGGTTTCTTTAGTAGAGGTGTGACTTGTCCAATTTTGAGACAGTCAGGCATGACTCCAGTTCTCAGGGAGCTATTTATAATCTTGGTCCAGATCGGTGCTAGGGTGAGATTGATCTTTTTGGCCAGTTGGGACGGAATGGGGTCCGAGACGTGCGTTGAGGGAGTCGAACTAGCAATCATTATTGCTATCTCAGCTTCAAAGATGGGGTTGAAAGATTTCCATTTGTTTGGGTGGTGCTTGGGTGTGGTAGCTTCTGTCTCAGTGAGTGAGCTACTGTCAGGGTGGCAGAGGTGGACGTCCAGGGAGAGCTCGATCCTTGTGATTTTATCATCGAAGAAATTGGCAAAGTTCTCACATAGGACTTTGGAGGCCTGCACAGAGGGTGCGGGGGGCTTTGAAGTTTGTTGTCTGATGACATTGAAGAGTTCTTTCGGCCTGTTTTATGCGTTGTCAAGGGCCCTACAAAAAAAGGACATTTTTCGTTCTTGATGTGCTTATTGTATGTCCTGCGAACTGATTTGAGTCGATTAAGGAGGATTGTGGATGGATTGTTCCGCCAGAGTCTTTCTGCAGCTCTAAGCTGTCTTCTTTCCGAGTTAATGTCGGAGTTGAACCAGGATCTAGAAGGGGTGTTCCTGACTCTTTTCTTTTTCAAGGGGGCTAATTGGTCCATGACGGAGGTCATATTTGTGTTGTATTGTGAGGTGAGTTCTGTTGTGGAGAGGTTGTCTGTGGTGATGGGGGGGAGTGCGCTTACCTTTTCTCTAAGTTCCTAAGAGGAATTTGTTTTAGGTTTCTCGCCCAGTGGGGGGGGGGTTCTTGCGTGCGTGGCAGGCATTGGGTAGTTTGGTTGATGTGGAATAGAATTAAATGGTGGTCTGACCAGTCCACCGGCAGGATGTGGGCAATAGTGACTGTGTCTGCTTGGGCTATGATGGCATCCAGGATTGATCCTCTGTTATGTGTTTGTTCTGTACAGTGTTGGGTAAGATTGGTGTTGTGCAGCAGTCCATTCAAGGTTTGGATCATCGAGTTGCTTTCCACACACACACAGGAGAGAGTAACAAGGGGAATGGGGGTGTCTGGCAGGTGGGGAAGCACACAAGGGAGAGACCCGTGGAGAGCGGGGATGGGCAAAGCACACTAGTGAGAGAGCAAGACAGAGAACGGTCGTGGTGGTTCTTGGGGTGTGAGAAGCAAACAACGGACAAAGCAACACAGTGTGTGGGGGTTATTTTGCTTACGGGAAGAAGCACACGTGGGAGAGAGCAACACAGAGCATGGAGGTGGAGGAAGCAGATGAGAGAGAGAGCAGCTTGGAATGCCGAGGCAGGAAGTATGCTGGAGAAAAGTACATGAGGGAGCGAGCTGGAAAACACGTAAACTCTCATGGAGTGCTTAAGCAAAAAGAAAAAAAGGAATGCTCTAAAAGGGCGCAATGGAAGGATATAAGTCAGCTAGGCAAAAGGATGGTAAATGCTCAACGGGAGAGACAAGACAAGATGGGACAAAGAAAGCTATCAAATAAGAAGCAAGCAAATAAGGGAGACAAGCAAGACAATCTAAGCAATGGTTGGGCTGTTAGCCCACTGTGCGGTTTTGGAAAGACCCCCATGGGTTTTTCCCATAACCAAACAGCTTGTTCTGTATTGTAGGTGAGACCTAAAATCTTTGTGTCATAGCTGACTTCGGGCTCTCCTTTACCCCACAGACCAACGCAGCAGAAGGGAAGAATGTTCCAACTGAATGCTCTCAGAAAGGTTTCAACACTTATGATGTCCACCCAGAGAGGACCTGGCCAGAGTGTTGACCATCCTACGAGAAGATTGTTGTGTTATTGTATGCAAGTGTCTTCCTTAAAAAAATGAAAACCAGACCATTCGAACGTACACCGCATCAAGCAGCCTCTCTACACCTCAGTCTGAAACTGGAAGAATCCGTAACACCCGCTCTACAATTCTTCTCCCAGTTTCCTGTGTAACAAGCGACAAAATCCAAGATGTTGTTATGCTACCACATTTGTATACCACCTTAGACATTAGCGTGGTATTGGGGTGCTTCCTTGACATGGATGTCCTTTGCCCACAGTTCTCAGATTTCATTTGAAATATTTTGAATCGTTATTTGGTTGTGTTTGGTCAGTAGAGGTTTGTTACAATGTCTAGTTTACTCATTAGTTATGTTGGTGAAAGTGAAATACAAATGATCTTGTATTTTTTAGTGTGTTGTGTATTAGGGTGAGTGCAGAGGGACTAATGGTATCGTATTTTCTAGGCTGTCTTTATCTGAACAGCCCTGTGACACAAGTAGACGCTGGTAGCCGAGTAGAGTTCATAAGTACCTTTATTCAGTAGCTGGTCCAAGAACATCATGATGGTATACAAGTACATCAGATAGGTAGTCCAGATAGACAGGTGATGGTGATGTAGGTCAGCCTGGTAGTCAGACCTTAGTGCCATGCCACAGCAGCCCCACCAGGAGCAGCCTGCCTGCTGCTCAGCCCATTTCTAACTGTCATTCCCCACTCACACAGGCACCCAACATTCCATGCATCACTGTATTCCCAACATTCTACTCTAAACACACACACTGGCTGAGCAGCAGGAGAATAGAAAACTACACGATATAAGTAACCTATGCAGGGCATAACACATCCCCCTCCTTTTAAAATGAAAAACGAACATTACAAATGCAGGTAAAGGTTAAGAGAAAAACTATACACAAGAAAAATTACAAATGCAATAAACAGTTCAAAACCCAGGGATGTGCAATTAAGTAAACATCACGAGAGGGTCAGAGCCATTTGAACCAGAAAGAATGGATAACTTACAACAACCAATAAATTGAGTAAAATAACCCATCCTCTCCCAATAAAATAAAATGAGAAAACTTCGTTGCGTATGGCAAAGGGCAAAAACACACCCCGCAACTCCGATCCCTACAGCAAGGGAACAAATGAGTAGACAAGATTCCTCACGTAAGGAAACCTACGTACGTTGTGAAGATGGGGCTAAAAACCCATCTTTCACCCCTCATGTGAGGGACAAACACTTGGGACTGTGACCCATAAAGTCATCCCTCCTGTAAGGGTCTATGACTTTAACCATGTATATGGGACCGTAACCCATGAAAACACATCCTGTGTAAGGGTAAACGTAACGTAATGCAATGGGAAAAGACCCATGGAAACCAACCCAGAGTAAGGGTTAAATGTAATGTTAATTGGAGCAGACCCAATAAACATACCCCGTGTAAGGGTTACCAAATCGAACAACTATAAATGGGAACCGTACCCATGAACCCACCCCTGTGTAGGGGCCGCGTGTAACACTTTATGAGTAAGGGACATGTACCCAAACCCATACCCATCCCTCATGTAAGGGAGAATGTAGTACAGCTAGCCACCAAGGACAAGACTAGAACGTCCCTTGAGCAAGAAAACCTAAACTGTGGAAGCTGGAAACATAAGTTGTGAACATGTAGCTATTCATACATAGATTCACATAAGGCAAACTCTACATACATAGGACAAAACAATCACAGAAGGAATATGTAGAACAAGTGACCCCGCCGGTGAGCGACCTCTCACCCGAGTTGCACAAGAATTCCCTGTGCTCACAACATAGCTGAACCACCAATATGCTGTAAATGACGGCTTCTTGTAACACTATGAACATTAACATTGACAAGCAAAGCTGACATTAACCACACTGTAATACAAATTTGATTAATAATGACCTCCTGTGAGCGATGTCACACCAAATTAGCAAAGACAGGCTCACTACATAGAGCGATCACAGCAAATCCCAGGAAACCGGCAGGAGGAACACTGTCAGCCAGTAAATCCAGAAAAAGATAGCACATGTCACCGCAAAATCTATGTGCATTCGAAAGTCACTGCCGAGACAAATCCATCAGCAAGGGAAAACGGCAATGGAAGACTCCGGGGCAGTGTGTCACCAGGAAGAGTATGTAGTTGCCCTCCAACAGTGCACAAGCGCACCGACGTGGACAAACCAAAGAAAGAAAAGTACCTGCATTGTCTTGTGGACCACAAACAAACCAAGAGAACTGGAGCCGATTACGCCGAACTTCACTATGCGACACTGCTGCAGTTTGAATAAACTTTATGGAGAAGACAACTGGTTGGCAAAGCAAACAGGAACCAGGCATCGGATCGTGAATGCTGCAGCAAAACAATCCCAAGATGGAGGCACGCTGTGTCACGCTGCTGCAGAGTGGTTCACGGTGCGTCCGTGCACCAAAACGTTTGGAGAAGACAAACATGCGTCACAGAGGTTCGCGCAGAGTTGGAAAGAACCCACGGAGCTGCTCGCGTCACCATGCAGGTAGGTGTGCTCGCGCTGGTTGTGGCACGCGCCTCAGTTTTTAAACTTGTGAGAAGCGGTTGAACTTGCGCTGATACAAAGATGGCTAAAAAGATGCGAATAAAAGAGACAGAAAATGGACTAACCTCCAATGTTCAACCAAACGCTCCGACACCATAGAAAAACGCTAAACATGGCCAAAGTACTCCATTCCTCTGTGCATGTAAAGTGGATGACCGTGAGAGCGATCCTTGCCCAAACGGCATCCACACCAAACCAACTTCATTTAAGGCATCCACGTTCAGAATGTCCACAGCTGACCAAGAGCTTGGTAAATAAAAGCAACCGTTTTGGTGTAAGACCCAATGTAGGGACCTCTGCTCCAGTGCAAATGTGTATAATCTTGTAGACGCAAAGGAGCACGTAGAAACATTATGCAGGCACCTCATAAGTAGCGCCCACATCTGGATGTAGACAGATTTTGCGCAGGACAAATGTCCATGTACATCTTGACGTGTACTGCGTACAAGCAGTGTGTACACATGTATAAAGTCATTTCCAAAGAGCAAGCTTCCCTTGATGGCGCAGGTCTTGTGGCAAACACACAGTACAGCATGTTTTTGTTGGGGCTGTCCGATGTACAGGACACTGGTGGGGCTGCGGAGTGTGCTGTACCAGTTTCTTTTGTACCTTTTGTGGCATCTTGTGTTACGATGATTCCTCTTGTGTTGCTTCTTGTGTAGCCTCTTGCGTGCTTGATGTAGCATCCTTTCCTAGTTGTCTGCGCTAGTAAGACATGTGGCTCCTTCTCACCCTGTGGACTGGTTAAAGATGTCATCTTCTGGTTCCTTGACCAATTGTGGAGACACGTAGGTAAGTGGGAAAGTCTCCAACTCGTCGCCAAAATATGTTGTGCCCTGTGACACAAGTAGACGCTGGTAGCCGAGTAGAGTTCATAAGTACCTTTATTCAGTAGCTGGTCCAAGTACATCATGATGGTATACAAGTACATCAGATAGGTAGTCCAGATAGACAGGTGATGGTGATGTAGATCAGCCTGGTAGTCAGACCTTAGTGCCATGCCACAGCAGCCCCACCAGGAGCAGCCTGCCTGCTGCTCAGCCCATTTCTAACTGTCATTCCTCACTCACACAGGCACCCAACATTCCATGCATCACTGTATTCCCAACATTCTACTCTAAACACGCACACTGGCTGAGCAGCAGGAGAATAGAAAACTACACGATATAAGTAACCTATGCAGGGCATACATATTTTGAATCGTTATTTGGTTGTGTTTGGTTAGTAGAGGTTTGTTACAATGTCTAGTTTACTCATTAGTTATGTTGGTGAAAGTGAAATACAAATGATCTTGTATTTTGTAGTGTGTTGTGTATTAGGGTGAGTGCAGAGGGACTAATGGTATCGTATTTTCTAGGCTGTCTTTATCTGAACAGCTCTTTGATGTATATTGATGTGGATGTGGCAGGGGAAAGGTGCTGTTGAGTTAGCAGCAAATAGAAAATTGTATGCGCTGTTGGTCTGGTGCCAAAGGTGGTGTTAGTTATGCTTCATACATTTGCTCTAGAGGGGTAACAGACTAATGCACCTACAAAAACTGCACCACTCAACACAACTGCACAAAGTCTGGAAAGCCAGAACCTTATACAGCAAACATGAAGGCAAATAAAACACAGTCGGAAACGATGCAATGGATAACCAAATCCCTTGATTAGTGACTGTCCCCCATTTCCAAAATCACTGTCCTCGCTCATCTGAACACTCATCCTGCTCCAATACTGTCTCACACGATATATTGCTTCAACGTATGGCAAATATCAGACTGGGCGGATTGGCCTTGAAATGGCTGAGCTCCTTTTTGAGCGGTAGAGAGCAGTGGGTTTGGATGAAACCATACTTCTCCCGTGCGAAGACTCTCACGTGCAGAGTACCTAAGGGGTCTGCATTAAGCCCTACGTTGTTTAATGTTTACATGTCCCCGCTTGCTTTTATAGTGGATTCTTTTGGGACCAAGGTAATTTCCTAAGCTGATGATACCCAGCTTTTCTTCTCTTATGAGGGAATGTCGGACTCAGCTAGATAATCCTTCTCTGTTTGTATGAGAACTGTTTTCAGCTGACTGAAAGTAAACCATCTACAATGCAATCCAGAGAAGACGGAAATCCTTCTCTTCGGTCCCAATCTGTCTCCTGGTTGGTTTGGTTGCTGGCCTATGGGTGGCCCTATACCCCCGCTGCCTACAGGCGCTGCAAGAAACCTGCGAGTTGTGTTTGATGACCGCCTCTCCTCTAAGGGCCAACTCTCTTCGGTAGCAAAGGTGTGTTTTTGACTAATGAAGGCTCCGAAGAAATCTTTAGCTTTTTTACCCTGGGAAGTCCAGAAAACTGTTGTTCAAGCGTCCATTTTATTTAGATTGGACTATGCCAATGCTTTATATCTTGGCCTCCCAGCTTTCCTTATTCAATGTCTGCAGGTAGTGCAGAATACAGCAGCACGTTTTTATTTAATTTTTCCAGACACCCTTTTACTTCTTCATTCTTGAAAAAGCTTCATTGGCTGCCTGTCAATAGAAGAATCACCTTTAAAGCTCTATTGCTTGCCCACCGTGCCCTGCACGAAGTTGGACCACATTATCTACAAAGAGGAATCCAACTTTACTCTCCCGGCAGGGCCCTAAGATCAGCAAAAGCTCAATTGATCTAAGTCCCACGTTTTGAAAGATCTAGGCGTGGTGGCTCATCCTTTTCTGTGCGTGTGGCGTCTATCTGGAACCTTTTACCCGTACACCTCAGAAACACGTCAAATGAGAATATTTTCCGTAAACACCTGAAAACATACCTTTTCAGCCTCTAATTGTCACTACCTTATTCAGTATGCACTTTAGTGCCGGGGCACTCTCCAAGTAGACATGCGCGTTACATGTTCCTTCATTCATTCATTCATCTCTAACCGAGATAACCAGAGTCCGCTCAACAGTGAAAACAGGCACCAGCCTCAGAAGTATCTTAGCCAAGTGGTACAATAGTCCACACATACTTAACCAAAAAAAGCAAGTAAATGTCAAAATAGATAATCAGGAGGAAGAGGTCCCATGCTGTGGGGTAGAGAAGCAGGGCTGTTCTATTTCATTGGGTGACTGTGAAAGAAGTGTGGGAACAAGATAGTGTATGCACACTTGTAGACACTAGGTGACCACCTCTCTCCAGGTTATTACAGACACTGACTCCAGCCTTGACCTTTTGACCCACAAGCCATTGATTTCAAGAGTGTTAGTCACAGCCACTAGAATTATGCAGTGGGTAGCATCAAATTATGAACGGCATAATTAAACTATGCTACAAGAAAAATCAACTAAAATAGCACTATTTGTGTAAGTATTACTTTACTATTTTGAAATTTTTACATATATTAACACTGTATGCAATTTTTTGTTTGTTAAAATTTACTAATTATGCTGATGATGAAAGAGTATGTGACAAGAGCAGCAAATCCGTAATTATGCTGGAAACACTGCAGCCTCGGAATTGTATAATCCCAGTGGCCCTGGTGTTAGTCTCATTAATTCAGTGGAAGCAAAGCAAGACTTCAACACCTAAAATGCTGTCACATAAAAACTCAGGACTGGAAATGGTGTTCTTAAGGGCCCAGATGAAGGTGGTCACCATAGCAGACACACACGTGACTGCACACAAACCACCAGAGGTACACACACACACACAAAACAAGCATTGGCCAAGCCAATAGGTCTTGTCTATGAGAGCTACTGGCTTGGCAATGTTTTGTAGCTTATGCTGTACAGCTGCATGGATGCTCTGCAGTGTTACTAAAACAAATTTAAGAAAGTGCTATGACACAGGCAGGGCTTATGCACTTTTTTTAAAGTGTATTAGCGCTGGATGAATCATAATCTTTTTTATATTATTATTGTTAGCATGCTGCATAGCAGTCATGCTGCTATACAGAATGGCTACAAATCATTGCCAAAGTTGGCAATGCCCATGTTGTACTGCATGAACGTGAGGGAATGCAGAGCCAAAAGTCTCAAAGGCAAGACCTATTGCCTTTGCCAATGCTTATTAGGTCTCTGCACAACACCCTTGTGATCCTGAGCAAATCTGTAAATCTCCCCATGCTAAAAAAGAAAACAAACATGACATTTGGCAAAAACCTATCAAATAAAAAAGCAATTACACCCATTTTCATGTCTTAGTGAAAATACATAGGAAAGCAGATAACATCTGTTGTCACAATAAACATCAATTTCAAAGCAGAAAAGGGTTTCTTTGAAATGCATCTGGCACAATAAAACGTAGCTACAAATGGCAAGAGGTTCATCAAGGACAACATCGAAGAAGACAAAATAAAAGTAGTACATCAATCACAGCGCAATCTCACAAATAAATAAATCCTACACTTGAAATTAAGGTAATTTGTAGGTTCATTCCAGAACAGGGACTCCAGCCTCCAGATCTCCAGCCTCTGCTCCACAGTCTCTTCAAATGATACGAACACAGAACCTAGGAATGCTAGGCACCGTAGATTCCAGATACAGAACCAAGCAGGATGCCACATAAATTCCCCCTTAAACACAACATTTAAGAAACAAAACCACAACAACAAACACAGAGAAAATAGACAAGCAGGAAGGCGGCAGGGGAGTACAACAGGACAGATACTCAAAATCACAATGTACTATATTTATTTACACTTAATAAATCCCACAGCTAATTACAAATGCATGAACATCAAGAATGTAATAATATCAGTACAGTATTTCATAGATCATTTGTTGATAACCACAACACATTTCAAGTTCCATATCCACGCATCTTCTAACTTAACAGCATTTTTAAACACTTTAATAATTTTGAGTGGTTTACAGAACTTTGAAACATCACAACCTTTTAAGGGAGATTTCACTACAACCAAATCTCCCACCTTAACTTTCATGTGAGACACACCTTTATTCAAATCATAAGCACGTTCTCTTTGTTCCTGGAAGTATTTTTCTATTTGCAAACAGTCATTAGAAATCCTTGAATTTCTTTCTATCCACCCTTCCTCTCTTTTTCTAATTTTTTTTGCACCCAATAAGGACAGACATTAGTACTCGGTCTCCTCCTACGAAACATCTCAAAGGGAGTTTGCCCAGTAGTAGCATGGGGAGCAAGCCTTTAAGCTTCAATTTTCCTCCATATCTCATCTTTCCAATCTTTTCCAGACATTCTAGCAAGTTGTACACTCTATTTCAACGTTCTATTACATTTCTCCACCATTCCATTTGTTTGGGGGTGATAAAGCAAGCATTTCTTATGTTGTTTATTCCTTGTGCTCATAAACTCCTCCATAGCTTTTGAGGCAAACTGCACCCCATTATCTACGAGAATAGCTCCTGGATTGCTTTCTCTACTAAATATTTTCTACAAAAATTGTATCACTACCGCTGTAGTGACTTCCAAGACCACTGCAACTTCAGGCCACCTGGAACACATATCCATCAACATTAAAAAATAAACAGGTTTGGCTCTCATATCAATGGGACCCACAATGTCCGATGCTACTTCCTTCCAGGGTTCTAAAGGGATTTCTGTACAAACCATAGGAGGAGTTCTCACTTTTTTAGCCTTATCACTCAGCGAACATTCTACATATTCTCTTATCACCCCATCTCAATCTGCACTGGAGGAGGTTTCGGAGGCAATCCGGGAGTGCTTGGATGCCGGCGGGAGGGCAGCTTTGATTATGCTGGACCTCTCGGCGGCATTCGATACGGTGCCTCACTCCCTACTTCTTGCTCGCCTTTCGGAGATCGGCATTGCCGGTTTGGCCTTAGGCTGGCTTACCTCCTTCCTGGCTGACCGGTCGCAGCAGGTTTGGCTTCCACCTTGCGCCTCTGCACCTCAGCCAGTGGCCACGGGTGTCCCGCAGGGTTCGTCCCTTAGCCCCCTTCTCTTTAACATCTATGTCACCCCGCTGATATATTTAGCGGAGGAGCTTGGGGCTAAGGTGATTGCCTATGCGGACGACACTCAGCTTCTGTTTACCTGGGATGGTGACGATGTTGCGGTCTCCTCTGCCCAACATTGCCTACTCTCGGTATTTCGCTGGCTGGCTCAGGCCCAGCTGAAGTGTAATGAGGAGAAATCCAAGATACTTCTGTATGGCAAATTCCCGACCGATTTCAGAGAGCTACTGTGGCCCGCAGGGTTTCCCTTGCCTTGCTTGTTGGGCATCGCCGTAAAAAATCTGGGTGTATGGTTTGAGGAGAACTTAACCTTTGCCACCCAGATTAAGAAGTTGGCGGGTTCCTGCTTTGGCATTTTAAAAACGCTGAGGAAGTTTCTTCCTCTTCTTCCAAAGGCTGCAAAGGAAACCGTGGTTCGGGCTTTGATCCTCTCTCAGCTGGACTACGCTAATGCGCTGTATGTCGGGACCCCTGGCTAGCTGTTGAACAAGCTCCAGGTAGTGCAGAATTCAGCGGCCCGCCTCCTGTTGGATCTCCCCAGAAGGAGTAGTGTGCGCCTCCATCTGCGCTCTCTGCATTGGCTTCCTGTGGAGGTGTGGATTACATTTAAAATCTTGTCGATTGCCCATAGTGCCCTGTATGGCCGGGGGCCTAGTTATCTACAAAAGAGGTTCTCCTTTTATGTCCCGGCGAGACAGCTGCGTTCCTCCTCCCAATTACTGGCTCAGATCCCCAGGTTCTTTCATCAAAGGCTTGGCGGATGCTCCCTTGTCCGGAAAGCCGTTCTGGCGTGGAACGCTTTGCCATTGGCTCTTCACAGCATCCAAGATTCCCGGATCTTTAAGAAAAAGCTGAAAACCTTCTTGTTTTAAACTCTGGCATATGATCCTCTCAGGTTTCGCGCCGGGACACTCTCTGGAGTAGCCGAGCGCGCTACAAATGCATATAACAATAACAATAACAATAACTTCCATTCCTGGCCACCAATAATCACACCTTAAACGTTCTTTGTTTTACATATTCCAAGGTGTCCCATATGGGCTAAGTCTATTGATTGCCTCCTCAAGATCTCTAGAGGTACCAATCTTAAAATTCTCACAACCAGCCCACCATTCACAAACAACTCATTTTGCACTCTAACAAAATTATTCTCCTGTTCATTCACTGCTTCCCACTCAAACTCTTGTCATATACAGCAACCAAAATCTTATCCTTATGGATCTCCTCCAACCACTCAGAGTCCTTGATACATGCATCTGTGACCTTGCACAGATCTTCATCCAACCACCAATCTTCAACCATATCATTGCTGTCTTAATTGTTCACCAACCTTGACAGACAATCTGCAGCCTTGTTTGAAGCACCAGGAACATACTTCACATCAAAATGAAGTCCTGTAGAGCCCCAATCTATTTACATATGCGACTGGACACTGAATCCAAACCCTTCTTCTCAAAGATCTCATGCAATGATTTATGATCTGATTATACAGAGAAACTTTGTCCCCATACATTTTATTAAACATTTCCTGATAGCCCAGTAGACTACCAAAGCCTCTTTTTTGATAGTTGAATACCTAGATTCTAACCCTCTCAAAGCTCTTGAAGCAAAAGTTATTTTGACTTCAGAGTTATTCTGAATTTGCTTCAAAACAACCTCTATACCCTTCTCACTGGCATCAGTATAGAGAGCACACGTCAATACTGGAATATAGCTACTCAAACTCTGAACTTTACCCAAAAACTCTTTCCTATCATCTCACACCCCTCAGACCACACACATTCAACTCCCTTCTTTGAACGATACCTCAATGCACAGGTCCTACTAGCAAAGTCAGGAACATAATGAGAATAACATTTTGCCATCCCTAAATACTTTTGCAATTCCTCTTTCTTCTTAGGTCTAGATATGTTCTGTTGTGCGTTGACTAAGTCATGTTTAGGTCTTATTCCTTGACTAGAAATAACATGACCCAAATGATCTATCTCTTCTTGGGCAAACTTACACTTCTTTGCTTTGAGAGTGACAACTTTCCATCCAAAATTCTGAGTACTCCTTTGACCCTGTTCACGTGTTCCTCCATGTTAAATCCAAATACTAATATATCATCTTGGAAATATAGAACTCCTTCCATATCTCGAAACAACTTCGTCAATAATCTTTGAAACACCGAGGCTGTGAAACACATGCCAAACGGCATTCGATTGATCCTGTATGTGCCAAAAGGAGTAATTAATGATGTGAAATTCTTTGACCGATCTGTAAGTTTTACCTGATGGTATGCCGAGGTAAGATCCAAGGTGATGCAAAACGTAGCTCCCAAGAAGGTACCTACCATTTCAACTATTCTGGGTAGGGGAACCTATCTACGACTACACGTTTATTAAGTTCTCTCAAATCAATGCAAAGCCTAATCTCATTATTAGGTTTGTGGACTGCCACTATTTGGGCTAACCATTCTGTCACCTCCACAGGCTCAATGGTACTTTCACCGCAAAGTCTATCCAACTCCACCTTGACCACTTCCCTCACACTGTAAGGAATGCTCCTCGCTTTGGAACAAAAAGGTGTAGCATCTGCTTTCAACTTAATATCATGCATATACCCTCTCAGACACCCCACTTTATCATAGAATACAGATGGAAATCCAGTCACCAAATCCTTTGGAAAATCCTTCACACAATTCACCTGAACTTGGGGAATGGTATTGGGATTTAAGGTTATGCCTAATAACTTTTGATGAGGCCACCTTAAAACCGTACTATCAACAACAGGAACATATACCTTCCCATGCGCTTCATTGCCTTTAAAATTGAAATTTTCTTCATAATACCCAAGTAAAAAGAACAGATGATGGACGGAATGCTGAACAAATCAAACATTCACCCCCAGTCACAGATCTGGGTTTAAATTCATCGTTTTTTTGGTCACCACTCCACCCTAGTTTGGAACAGCCATATGCAAATCAGTCTTGACCCCCATGGGAACAGTCCAGCCTGAACATGCCATTGATTTGTTCAGCCTTCCATCCATCATCTGTTCTTTTTGCGTTTGTCATCCTAAGTGGGAAGGGTATGCCCACACGTGGGTCCTGTGCTTGCTATGCCACCGGATTCAAGCTAGCCAGGCTGATGAGGGGTGATACCTCTAAACCGGCCCAGGACGGTTATTTCCAGTCCAGGGATGACCTGGCCTGCCAGTTCCACTGGACTGTTCCCATGTGGAGCAGGGTGAAGACTGATTTGCATATGGCTGGGTTCAAACTGGAATGGTGTGGTGAGCAAAAAAAACGATGGTTTTAACCCAGATCTGTGACTGGGGTGAATGTTTGATTTGTTCAGCATTCCGTCCATCATCTGTTCTTTTTGCCTTCAAAATACCCAATCAGTTCTATTGGTTTCCCACCATACGAGTAAGGTTTGACATACGGCTCCAACAATTCCACCTTACCCTTGAATAGCTTATCAAACAAACAATCTGATATCAATGTCAAACTTGCACCAGAATCCATCATCATCTCCATTCACTACCACAATATGCTTGGGATGACCACAATCCTCTTTTACCCGACTGACATAATTGGAAATTTGCAGCAAATGTGGTTGACTCAAAATACTCACTTCATTTACTTTCTCCTGCCTTTATCATTCAATTTTTCATTCGTTTTGGAAGTGATGTCACTCTTACAACATTTCCCATAATGCCCCTTTTACCACTCACATTGTACTCACACTTAATAGCAGAACACTCCTTGCTATTTGCCCAATGTCCAACATTCCCACATTGAAAACATGCCCTTTGTTTTTCTGTACGTTTTTGTTCTTAAAGAATTGATTATTTTTTATGCCAACCACATTTACCATAGATTGTTCTGATTTCTTTTGACATAACTCCGCATGCTTGGGAATTTTCAATTTGCTTTGCAATACCTGTAACATCACACAACTTCGGATCCCCTTTCAGCCATAACTCTTCTCTCACTCTGTCATTGGCACACCTTAACATAAATTGATCACTTATACGCTCCTCAACACTTGCACCAAAATTACAAGTGGACGCTAATTGTCTTAAAGCAGTAACATATTCTTCCACTGACTCTTCAGGTAATTGGGCTCGCATGCCAAAGTGATACCTCTCATGAATTATTGACACCCTAGGCAAGTAATGCCTATCTAGTTTCTTTACACACTTCTCATATTCATTCATGCTAGACTTAGAATCCTCACTCTCTTCATCATCAGATAACTCTGGAAGATGTTCAAACACTTTTTGCCCTTCTGAACCAAGGCAATGCAATAACAAGGAGGCTTTCTTTTCAGCTGAAAAGTTTGGTCCACAAACCTTCAAACAGTTACTAAAAACGTTCTTCCTTTTGGACCATTTAAATGATGGCTCACCAGGCAACGGTAAGAAGAATGAGGGAGGTGAAATGTTTTGCATAATTGCTCTTGTTATTGAGTTACTGTAACAACAACCAACACAAATACAAGAACAAAACGGAAATGTGCACGCCACATATACACCTTACACCATAACCAGTATCTGAAAAGATACCCAAGTTTCCACTCTGGAGAAGAACTACCCACAACTAGTCACCAGTATCCGATCTAATGCTTGAGTCATCCCCTAAAATATCACTAGAAAAAAAATGCAGTCCATATATTCCTAAATAAAATCTTCAATAAAGATATGTGCCATCAATCTAAAATGAAATATCTCACAGTCAATTTCCAGTATGATCCAGCCAAATCCGGGCTGGAGTAACAATAGCCACAGAGTTCATCTGCCACCAATTCGTGCATGTGCAAAACAGCAGCCAGAATATTCATGCCCCATTAATCATTTCGTGACAAGCAGCGGGTCCGTTGCCATGGTGCACAACACAGCTAGAGGCAGCAAGAACATAAGTGGCGCTTCACGATATGACGTAGAAGTTCACGTGATACTACTCAGAGCACGTGAATGGGTGCATTGTCGCTAGGGAGCCATTGCTGAGCACGTGGAAAGGACATAGAACACGCTCCTAGAGACGTCAAGGCTTACTGCGTGAAGACGCACACTGGCAGGAACGGGTGCACAGGAAAAATCCTTGATCGCAGGATGGATCACAAGATGGTAGGTGATGCTGCGCACCGTGGTTGTAGGATGGATCACGAGATGACAATGAGATTACAGATGAGGTCACGTACCTTCAAGTAAACCGCTGTCAATAAACCATCACACAGTTCAACAGTAACCACTGCACTAAACGATCCCATCACTGTAAAATCACAACTACGAAGCAGAAGTCCACTCGGATCGGGAACTGTGACAAACTGTGGCAATCACCCACCAAAAGCAGCATTTAAGGTCCAATGTAAACCCTGTAGGCGGTTCCGTTACTCAGTGAGCAATCACTGGGATAGATGAAAACTCCAAAATCAATTCTCCCAGAAATTTAAATGCACTCCATGCCTCTGTAAACACCAGTGTTTCCACCTCCATTCCCAAGGCAAGGAATTTTAAGTCTATAAATAAGTCGAAGACGAGGATAAATAAATTTACCGTCAGTACAGGAGTTGAAGTCTGTAGTGTGGACTCACAAATAAATACATCCCACACTTAAGGTCATTTGTAGGTTTATTCCAGAACAGGGACTCCAGCCTCCAGATCTCCAACCTCTGATTCACAGTCTCTTTAATTGATACAGAACATAGAACCAAGGAATGCTAGACACAGTAGAATTCAAATACAGAACTAAGTAGGATGCCACAGACAGCAATCAAGCTGAAGCAATCAGTACTTGGTCCATGCTTGAGCAAAAAGGAAGTGAAGCCAGCATGTGCTGGCCAATTAGAAGGTAACAAATAAGAGTGACAGTGAAGCCAACAAATGTTAAGCAATGGGCGTGCTGCAAGCCACTTGTTGTATACAATATCTCTTGCAAGCGAGAGTGTATGCAGCACATGGGCTGTTACAGGCGAGACCTAAACAAGCTTCCTGAAACTGGAGGGCTTGGCACAGCTATGCACTTGGAAGATTAACATGTTAAAGATGATTTAAGTACAATGGAAACTTTATAGCTTCTACTCTCAGACAATGGTCGTTTTACTGCAACAAGATGACATAAACAATTTTCCCTTCAACCTACAGAGCAAGAGATGAAAAAAGAAGCATGAATGACACTGAAAATTGCACCTTTGTCTCTTTGCTGGCATAATGAAACACTGCAATTGGGTTTCTAGGACAACTTTTTAAAATATTGTTTTCTTTGTAAATTTACTGCTTGTAAAAAAAATCCATGTTATGTTCTTTGCATTTATTATAGCGCGAACAACCATTTCTATGTCATTGTGGTGCAAACTCACCTGGCACCATTTCATACGTCAGTCGTGCCTGATGTTTGTTGGTGTTTGTGGGAAATTAGTAGTGTTTTCAATGTTTATTTTATAAGTGCTTTGCGTAGGTTAGTGTTGTTTTGTAGAAAAACATCAAACGGAATCGTAGAAGATGATCTTCAGAAATTCTTTATTTCTTTAACAATAAAAGAAGAGTACAGAAGAAACCCACGGAGGACAAGAAACACTCCGGTGAAGCTGTTGTCCAGTCGAACCTCCAGCAAGGAATGACGCGAATAGGCAACAGCAGCACCATGGAAATGGAATAGAACGTTATAATAAAACTCTAAAGCAAAACAAGTGTTAAAGGAATACAACATCTCCCTTACTAATACAAAATTAAAGATAAACTGCAATAAAGAAAAATAAACAACAAAATGAATCAATACAAATAATAATCATTAAACTTTGTATGTATAACAATGTTTCTCCTTCCAACAACAGATGACAAACCTGAAATGGAAGGATTGTCACAAACGATGCCACCATCAGACACTTCCTCATTGGAACAATTAGAATTAGCATATAACCTACATGAAACGCTATTATCAGAAATACAATTTTGTTGTTCAATAATGCGATTCTCATTAGAAACATCATTACAAAAATCCCATGCTGAACAATTCAAAACATTTTCCTTGTTATTCATTTTCTTTTCAATAATGTACTTTTGATAAGGTTCAATTTTTACAATAGCACTTATATTTCACCACCCACGATTGTTCAACAAAACAGCTGAGCGTGCTACCCTTGCAATTTGCTGTGGTCCAGTATATTTAGATTCACCTTTATTGATTTTTTTGGTTTTTTAACAATGACCCAATCACCAACCAAAAATTCATTCTGCTCCTTTGTAGAGGACTCATTTACTGACTTATATCTGCGTTCAAAATTCTCTCTAACACATTCATCCACACATCTGTGAGCCTGCAATCCAATGTCCATTGACTGTAAACTCATTTTGCTATCAAAACTGGGATCCAAAATAGTCTTAGCATCTCTACCTTTCCACAAAAAGAAAGGTGAAAAACCTGTAATTGTGTGCGGAGTATTAAGATAACGCCAGACTTTCTCTCTTAAATACTTACGCACATCTAATCCAGATGCCATAGCTGTCTGAATACCTTCTTTAAAAAACTTATTAGATCTCTCAACTAAACCATTTGCTGCTGGAAAGTACAGAGGTGTTTTCTCATGTTTAATACCATATTTGGTTAAGAAATCTACCATTTTCTTTGAGGTGAAATGTGTTCCATTGTCAGACACTAATTTTTTGGGAAAACCTTCAGCACAATTTATTTTCTTCAAGAATTCAATCACAGAGTCAGTTGTAGGAAAAGAAACAAAATCATACGTAACCCATTTCGAATAGTAGTTAGTGAGTACAATTAGATATTTCATTTCATTGCACAACACATTGAATGGTCCTGAAAAATATATAGCTAATTTTTCCCAAGGTTCTCTTGGCAAACTATTAACGTAAGTTGGCACTTTGTTAGTTTTCCAGTGCTTATCGGATAATAAGCACTCTGGACATTTGTTAATATATTGCTCAACAAAAGCATCCATCCCTGGCCACCAATAAAACTTACGCAACAATTTCTTTGTACCAGACATGCCTGGATGACCAACATGTGCAGCTTTGACCAATGTTTCAATTAATTTATATGGTGGTACAAACAAACCTTGCCTAGTGATTAAGTTGTTTTCAACACTTAACTCAGAAGAAATTTGCTGAAATGGAACTAAACATTTTTCTAAATTTCTAACCGGTGGCCAACCATTGGTAATGTATTTTATTACTTTATTGAGTGCTTCATCCTTTTCATAATGTTGAACCCAATCCTTCTCACTGATTACTCCAACAGTGCACTCTGAAGTGTCAATTGCTGAAACAACACACTCATCATCAAAATGCTCAGTATCATCCAAACTTTCTTTTAGAGGTAACCGAGACAAACAATCTGCTCTAAAATTTGCCCCACCAGATATATGTTTAATCACAAAATTGTATTCTTGTAATTTTGAGATGAGCCTAACTAGTCTTGATGATGCCAATCCTGTTCTATTTCCACTCATCAAATATATTAAAGGTGTGTGATCCGTTTGCAAATCGAAAGAATTTCCCCACAGGTAACTTTAAAATTTTTCAACAGCCCATGTACACGCAAGGGCTTTCCTTTCTATTGTGCAGTAATTTGACTTAGCTTTACTCAAAGTTTGTGAAATAAAAGCAATAGTACATTCTTTTCCTTTATGTGACTAAGTAAGAACAGCTCCCAAACCAACAGAACTTGCATCAACAGTGACAGTACATTTTATACCACAACAATATGGCTGTAATGCGGGCGCGTTTTTAATCATGTCCTTAACATTAAGGAAAGCATCCTCATGACACTGGTTCCATACAAAATTTTCTTTCTTACGAGTTAAACATCTTAGGGGCTCAACACATAAAGCATAACCATTAACCCTGGGCAAAGCACTACGCTACGCTCGCGTAGTTTGCGAAGTTTGCGCTACTCGCACAACGCGAATTGCACGTAGCACAGTGCAAACACGTGTAGCGTAGTGCAGCGGTCATTTTTGCTTGCTCGCGGTCCTCAACGTCAAGTTGGCGACCGCGAGCAAGCAAAATGACATCCCGGCGAGATTCTCAACGCAGGGAGGTCAGGTTTCTCATTGCGAGTGGTCGCGTATGCTCGCGACCGCTCGCGATGAGAAACTACCAGTTCGCGTTGAGAAAGCTGCCGCTCGAGTAAAAATCTACTCGAGCGGCAGTAAAAGACAGCTCGCACTGTGCAAGATGCCGTTTTCAATGATTGCACAGTGCGGACAAGCATCCGGCACTGTGCAATCATTGCGAACAGTGCACTACGCAGTTCGCGTAGTGCTACGCGTAGTTCGCGTTATGCGAACTGCACTTTGCGTAGCTTCGCGTAGCGCTACTTCGCGAACTACGCCCAGGCTTAATAACCATGCACAAAACGTGCATAATATTCACTGAGCCCCAAAAATGACTTCAGTGAATCCTTATCCACGGCGGCTGGTGCATTGACAATGGCATCAATTAAGTTTTTCTTAGGTTTAATTCCTTCACAGGTAATGGAATGACCTAGATACTCCAATTCTTTCACAAGAAAACGAAATTTTTCTTTTGAAACTGTCATACCTTTATCGTGTAAAATTTTTAATACCTGTTCTAAAACAGCATTATGCTCTTCAATCCCTTTTCCGAATATCAAGATGTCATCTTGAAACGCTTGCAACCCCTTGATGCTCCCAAATAATGAGTCCATAAGTTTCTGAAAAACGCTAGCTGCCGACGCTAATCCAAAAGGCAGCCTCATGTACTTGAAAGTGCCAAAAGGGGTAACAAATGTAGTAAGATCCTGTGACTTCTCTGACAAGGCAACCTGATGGTATGCGGACTTCAGGTCAATAAGTGAAAAATGAGTTGCCTGTCCAATTGACATTAATATTTCCTGAATAAGTGGCAAAGGATGGCAGTCTACAAGAATATTTTTGTTCAGTGAGCGCAAATCTGCACATAACACAAATTTCCATTTTTTTTTTAGCTAAAACCACATCCTAAACCCACTCTGATGAATCAGTTGGTTTGATAATGTTGTCCTTGCACAAACAATCCAAGAGCTCCTTTAAATCCTTTCATGTATTACTCCCTTGACACATCCAATTATTTCCTCAAAAACCTCTTTATATTTCTTTAGAATTTCATCCAAATTCACACAGTTTACTATTTTGAAATACATCAACAGATGCAATAGGCATATCTCCTAATATCATGGGAGTATCACTTCCTGGTTTGAGCATGATGCCCATCCTCCCCAGATCACGCATCCTACAATGTCACGCCCTTTTTAGCTACATAAACCTTATTTGCTATTGACCTGCCTAATAGACTCACTATTTCATGAAAATAACCAACCATTTCTATGTCCTGTCCGCCAAAAGCTTTAGGATTAACATCTGAATCAAATAGTTTTTTGGGAAAAGCATTTTTATAATAAGTAATATCTGATAGTATAGTAATTGGCAAACCTGAATCCGCCATTCCTTCAAGTGAAACATTTCCTATGCACGCTTCTCCTAAAGGTGCCTTAAAGGACACTTCTGAACCATCAACGTTAACGTTGAACATTAAATTGTTAATCATGTCATCTTGAAACTCCTCTATAGCATTCACCCTCACAGGAACAGTAGTACTGTTCCTAACATTAGATTTGCACACACTCTCAAAATGCCCTTGCTTCTTGCACTTGTTACACCTACGATAAATAGCAGGGCAACTAGGATTATTCCCAATGTGTGTTTTCGAACCACATCGATAGCATACAAATTTCTTTTGATAAACAGGATTAGTCTTCACACTTGGAGTGTCAGAAACTTTTGAACTACTGGATACTGCGCAAACAGATTCAGAATTACTGTCAGCTCCTGTGATCACTTTACTTGAAACAGATGATCGCTCTATGCTTATGGCAATATCCAAAACTTCAGTTATTGTTGGATTTCTGCAGGCCAATAAACGTTCTTGGACCTTTTTAGAATAGCAGTTAAATACAAGCTGATCACGCAAGTATATGTCCAACATATCCCCAAATTCACATTTAGCTGATAAACTACGCACATTTGAAATATAATCCTCCATACTTTCTTCAGCAAGCTGTTTTCTTCTGTTAAATCCATGTCTTTCTACCATAATATTAGGTTGTTCGATGAATCTCTTCTCCAACCTTTTTTTGCCTCTGTAAAAACATCCCAGGGTATAAATTGTCCTGGTTGGTGGTGGTTCACTTTCTGGGAGATTGTCAAAGATCTCTCTACCTGCATCACCTAACAACCCATATAAAACGGCTTTTTTGCGTTCGTTAGAATAAGCTTTTCCATCGATGGCTATAATGTAGCTTTCAAATGATTTCTACCATTGTTGCCATTTTACTGCTGGTTTACCGGGATTTTGTAGAGATGGATTTATTTGGCAAGGTTGTATTTGATAAGCCATGTATACTGTTGAGTAAAAATGTATTTGCTGGTAAAGATATTGACAAAGTTAAGACAATGTTCGCTGTTGTTGCTTCACGTCGAGTAAGCATTCATCCAGACAAAGCAGGATTCACCAAACCTCATGTGAATGATCGGAAACACAAACTGTGCGATGCGCTCTAGTCTTTGAAGACGAAAGATACTATGACGTCAGCACGTTATCCAGGTTGAAATCGAATGAGTCAGACTCGCGCGCACACGGTCTTCGTTCTGCTTGCGCTGGAATGAGTCAGACTCGCACGCACACAGTCATTGTCCTGCTCGCGCTCTGTGGAAATATGCGCGTGTGCCTGCAACGGTTCTAGTAAGTTTATTTTTAAACTTTTTATCGATAGGCTTATAAAAATGTACCTTTCTGAATCTGCTGAGTCCGCCGTAATATCCGGTGATAAATGCAGGAAACATAGAAGTTGTTCTCAACTTATATGCATAAATTAAATATTCTCCGGTGGGTTTAATTCTTCTGGTCCGTATCCGAAAGTCGCTCGTCGCCAAACTAATGTTGTATTGTAGAAAAACATCAAACGGAATCGTAGAAGATGATCTTCAGAAATTGTTTATTTCTTTAACAATAATAGAAGAGTAAAGAAAAAGCCCACGGAGGACTAGAAACACTCCGGTGAAGCTGTTGTCCAGTCGAACCTCCAGCAAGGAATGACGTGACTAGGCAACAGCAGCACCCTGGAAATAGAATAGAACGTTATAATAAAACTCTAAAGCAAAACAAGTGTTAAAGGGATACAACAGTTAGTGTGACATTTTGGGATTAAAACCTACATTCACGCAATAAGTCTATATAAGAGCCTTGGAATGCAAAATCTTGATGCTTTTTTCATTGTTTACATACACATCCTATGGATGGCGCTTCCTGGATAAGCTCTAGTGGGAACAGAGGTTTCCTAGAGTGAATTCATCGAGGGCGGGGTTGGCCCAGTGAGCAAATAGCCACTTAAGCTTGTCCTGGATAGAAGGAGTCCAGTGTCTGTGCCTTCTGGGGACTTGATGCTTCGGTCTTTCCCCCAATGTGTGGATGAATGTGGGGGAATTTGCATCAGAGATGAAGGTGGCATTAAGCTCGGCATGTCCAGTCGAAAGATAAAATGGCCCAATTATTTACGAGTAATGTTCATTACTCTTAATCCTACTCGTCCTCATCACATTCATTACATTTGGGGTGATCCCACCGACCAACCACGAAAAAAGCGCAGCAGGATTCTGGAATGCAACCCCACCCAGCCCTCTGGGTGCTATAATTAGGGCAGGATTTCCAGAATCCACCTGTAATAACCAAGCTGTGTCAGAGACTAAGGACGGACGGTGAGTGGATTTGTAATAATTGTAACTGCTTTAACAAAAGTCACACAGAAATGATCAGAACGTCTGAACTCCTGTAATCTGTTCAGATAAATAGAAATCTCTCTATTAACATCCAAAGTATGCAAAGCGAATTCTTCCTCAGAGGTAGGAGAAGGAAAGGAAGCAGGAAGAATCACCTCTTGTAAAGAGTGGAAGGAAGAGTTAACTTTAGGGCCAAAAAGAAGGGTCAAAATAACATCAGAGAAAAGGAGGACGACAGAGCAAACAGAAAGTTTACCAATTCTACGGACAGAAATTAGCCCCCAGGAAACATACCTTAAAAGAAAGAAATTTCAGATCTACTGATTCTGAAGGCTCAAAGGGAGGTCCTTGTAAAGCTTTATGAACTGAAGTTAGGCCCAGCGGTAGAGCATGAGTAGGAAGGAGAGGCCTAGATATTGAAAAGCTCCTAAATACCCTGAAGGCTAAAGCATCAATCTCATATTGGGGTTCAGAAAAGTCCCTAAAAACCTTAATTGCAAACCATTGCGCCTTCAGGGTAGAGATAGCATGGTTAAGCTGGACACCCTCCACCAAGAGCTGTAACATCGAGGCAATAGGACAAGAGAGTGCAGAAAGATCATGGTCAGAATTCCAGTTTCAAACGAAGGCCAATGTTTAGAGTAAGCTTTGGTAGTACAAGGTCTTCTAGAACTCTGAAGAGCATTAATCAAGGTGTATGAAAACCCTTTCTTCACCAAGCTCAACTTTTCAACCTCCAGGCTGACAGATTTAGGCCTAGAGGAGGCGGTAGAGAGGAAGTCCTGAGAGGTGAAGGAAATAAAGGAAGAATCCAAGGAGGAGCCCTTAGCATGGATTTCAGCTTTGGGAACCATGATTGGTGAGGCCAAAAGTGAATCACCAGAATTACATCAGCCTTCTCCCACTGAATTCAGGCCAAGACCTTTGGAATTAATGGAAATGGTGGAAAGGCATAGAGCAGCTTCCTGGGCCACTCTACCAGCAAGACATCTGTTCCCCAAACCTCCTTCTCTTGAAACTGGGAACAGTATCTGCAGATTAGGGCATTGTACGTGGAAGCAAATAAATCGGGGAACAAAGTTTTGAACCTCTTGCATATTTCTCTAAGGTGGATCGAGATAGGGCAAGACTCTTGGATGCTGGAAATCTCCTGCTCAACAAATCAGCCTTTGTGTTGTCCATCCCTCTGATGTGAACAGCCGACAAACTCCAAACATTTATCTTTGCCCAAAAACGTAATGCTGTTGCCACCTGGCTGAGATATCTGCTTCCCTGTTGATTGACGTAAGCCACTGACACTATGTTGTCTGTTCGTACTAATACATCTTTCGAAAAAGATACATTTCTTGAAATGCAGAGGCCCTGTGGACTGCTGAAATTTCCCAACAATTCGACGATCTCCACCTCTCCAAACAGGGACCACTTGAATTGGCAAGATTGATGGCTGATTGTCGCTTCTCAACAAACAGACTGACATCTGTTGTTAGAACTAGGTGTGGCTGAGGATGCATTTTCACACTCTTCTCTAGATTCTGAGAGTTCATCCACCACTCTAGCGCCTTCTTGAGGTGTAGGGACAAAAGAATGAAAGAATCCAAGGGCTGGAACTATTGAAAGAAAAATCTGTGAAGATGCCATAATACTTGCTGCAGGTGCACGAGAGTCCATTGAATCCTAAAGAGACACATCCCCATGTGGTCTTGTATCTCCATGCAAAGTTTCAATTGGAACTTCCTGTTTGATGAACAAAAGTCTGATTAGGTTCTGTAAGCAAACTCTCCTCTTCTGTGGAAAGAAAACGTTTCCCAGATCCATCCAAAACCATGCTCCAATGAGGACTATATACCTTGACAGGAGAAGCTTTTATTTGGGAAGATTCAATAACAAACCTAGTCTGCTGGGCATTGACTTTGTCTGATCCAAAAATCGAAGAATGGCTTGTTCGGAAGAAGCATGCAACAACCAGTAGTCTAGATAGGAGAAAACTGGAATGCCCAGTAGATGAAGATAAGCAACTACTGGTGCTATCATTTTTATAAAAACTCTTGGAACAGATTTATGGATGAATGTATGGACCATAAACTGACAGTGTTGCTTGCCCACCCCAAATCTCAGAAATTTCCAGTGATCCCTGGCTATTGGAATATGAAGGTAGGGGTCCATCAGATCTAACGTAATTATGAAATGATTGGATGTGATCAAAGGGGTAATCCCCTGCAAGGTCTCCATTTTGAATTTGATATCTTGAAACAAGGCATTCCAGTACTTCAGATCTATCTCCAAGCGAAACCCTCCCGTGATCTTCTTCATCAGTAGCACAATGGAGTAAATGCTCGAACCCCTCTCCTTCAATGGCACTGGGCAAACTGCTCCCCTGCGAACCTGACCTGCGACCCTCTCAAGGAGAGCCTTCTTCTTGAGAGGGTTTTATGGAGGTATCTTTTGCCAGGAAGAGAAAAATCCCTTATCTGTCATCTAACCTTTGGTTGCTGGCCAACCTCTTCCTTCTCGGCATAGTCAGGAAGTCTGACCTTTGGATCTTCCATCCTGTTTCTGTCTTCCAAATGAAAAAAAGGAAGATTGCTTGCCTTGAGCTTTTGAAGACTGGTCATAATTCTGCCTTCTTGAAGGTTGACTGAAAGATTTCCAATTAGAGAGCTTGGAAGATTTAGAAGGTTCCTTCCTGAAAGAAGAAAAATGCTTTCTCTCTTTGATGAGTCGGTGGAGTTTCTCGTCTAAGTCAGAACCAAACAATTTAGAGACATCAAAAGGTATCCTGAAGGCCATTGACCTCAGAGCCAAAACAGTGTTCCAGTACTTTAAAAAAGAATATGTCTAGCAGCAGTAGATGCTACACCCGCTACAGCAGGATCTTACTATGTCGAAGGAAAAATCCGAAAGCAATTCCACCTGTCGCACTGTCATTTCTAATAGATCAGAACATTCTTTGCCCTCCTGAATTCCCTTGAATAGAGCCTTAAAGTCCGTAATAAAGGATTGTGCAGTAAGGGCCCTATCAATGCCCGCTCTCATGGCCACGTGGGTACCAAAACCAACCTTTTAAAGTGAGGAATCAACCTTTTTATCAACGGGATCCTTCAAGATGTTATCCTCTGCCATTGAGGACCTGCCTACCAAACTGGAAGCCACTGAATATTATCTGACAGGACAGCCTCTATTTTCACCAATGGATATAACTTGGACATGAACCTTGGAAGTGTGATCTACTCTGAATCCTTCCATTCCTGCTTAATAACTTCCAGCACAAATTGATGGACAAGAAGCCCAGAGCTAATAGGTCTCTGAAATTGGCACAAAAGAGAATCCTGTGAGGTTGAAGATTTCTCCATCGGATCAAAACCCATGTTCTCCCTCACATGGGCTAACTCCTCAGGCAAAGCCTCTCTTGAAATATACTTTCCCTTCAAATCAGGTGCAGGAAAAGAGTCATCAGAATCCAATGACACATCTTACGCTGACAAAGTATCTGAGACAGCCTTGTTATACGTTTTGGACTCCACCTTATGATATTCCTTCAAGGTGTCCAAAAAAATCCTCCTAACCCTCTTCTCCTCAGTCTCACTTCTGCCCTTCCTCATTCTCTTGGGTGAAGGAGACGAACAGCCGGAGGAAGGAGAGAGGCCAAGAGATCTCTCAGGAGAAGGAGCAATATGTCTCCTTTTAGTAATCTGCTTGGCCATAATAATACAAACAGAGGAGCGTAGAAGAGAAATATGCCCCAACACAATGCACAACAGAACAATATCACCGCTTACCTGAGCATCTCCCTTTATGACAAAATGAAAGCGAGGGAAACCTACTGTGCATGTTCATTCAAAAGTAGTATTCTTGCATGCGCGGTCCCTCGAGTCGCTTCGCGTGCTCTAATGCTGCTTTACTTTCCCCGGCGTTACCTGATGGAGAGAACTGAGCTCCCAGCAAAATTAAGTGAAGACTGCTGGCCTGTGCGATAAGTTCATAGCTTCCATAAGCTGGAAAAATTCCCTGCAGGCCTGTCAAGTAGGTGAACCCTTCCAGGCAGCCATTACAACTTCACAAGTCCTGCGCCCTCATCTCTGGAGACAAACAAAATAACAAGAGGATTCTGGAAATGCTTTTCTAATTATAGCACCTAGAGGGGTAAGTGCGGTTACTTTCCAGAATGTTCCAACACTGTTTTGCTGTCTTGGAGGCGAGATCACCTTAAATGTGATCACTGGGATGTGGATGAGGGATGTAGAGGTGATGCAACCTGGCCTTAAGTGTTCTCATCAATAATTACCCACCCATACAGAGAAAAACCATAGAGTACATGCATGTTTGCTATAACTGGAGGATACCATGTTGGGAACAAGCAACTGTGTATAGTTTTGATGAAGAAAAAGACAATCCCATGGACATAGCCAAAACTTCAGGGCTGTTTGTGATAATATAAAGTGCATATGTATTTTATTGTTATCTTTAACCAATGTTCACTTCTTCTGGTCTAGCAACATGATTTAATAATTCACAGCTGCTTCAGTTGCTCATTTACAAATGATAAGCTATTCCCTCCTTAATGCCCTTCCCTTTCTCCCTTGTTTAAATTCCATATATTCCTTAGACCCCGCGATCTTGCTCTGCTTGTTGTATATATAGATGGCTCCTGTCCTACTTTTACCAGTTGCTCCCAGTTGCTGCTTGTCCCCCTAGGTGCCATTGCTGCCCAGGGACTGTTTAACTGGAATTAAACTTACCTTTTTCATGGCCCTCACCTCTAACACCTTCTTTAGTGTTGTTACACAGAAGTGGTGCAAAAGGATGGTGTAAGTGATTTTGGTAAGCCTGGCTAGTACTCCTGCGTTAAGCCAGTAGCTACTGTTCTTGAGACCTGATGGTGGCAAAGAGCCATACTGAGCTTGCTCCTAGGATGGATGGCCTGTCTTGGGGCCTATTTAGAGTTAGAGTTTGGTGGGCAGGGTCCGATGCCACAAACATGGCAGAGGACCCTGTCTGCTAAACTAATGGTTTGCACACTCTATTTAAAGTTAGATGGACGATCATGTTTCTCAGCTCTTCCAGCAGAAACCTTAGACCGATGGACTGAAGGAGTACCGGCCATCGGTCTATTTGTCTCACACGATCTGACCTATTAGATTAAATGGTCCATAATAAAAAAAAATCCTGTTCAGAACTGCAAGGAAAGGTCTGGCTGTCTTGAACAGGAAAAATAAAAAATGACCTCACACTGTGGGAGAAAATTGTCAGGGTCATTAGTTTTTATTTTCAAAAAGAATCTCCTATTTTGGGAGGTTTTTTTGAAGAGCAAAAAGGTTTGATGAGCTGCTGCATAAAACCACTAACTTACAATGCCTTCAGAGAATCTGCCGTGGCGGTGGCTCCTTTAATGGCACTGAGGTCTCCCCCAGACAGGTAGAAACACTAAAAATGTTGATCTGTAGTCCGCTAGGGCAGTAGAGTATGTGCCTTCGATGCCATGGTGGAACACAGTTCAACCAGCCAAACTCTAAATGATGCCCACTTTCTCTTTAAAATTCACTATTCTGTGAGAAATCCAATAGTTACATGACTAATTAATCTAATCTTAGGCCCATTGTACCAAACCTAAATATGGAGAGCAGCTCCAAACTCTCTCATAGGTCCACTGCTGGAGTGCCATTTTCCTCCTGCCCATGCATGGGCCACAACCATTATAACTTCTGTGCCTGACATGGGTTGAATTCTGCTTTCATGCAAGTCTGAGATTATGTCCTGCAATTGTTTGACGGCTCACCCATTTTTAGGTCGAAGCCTTCCAGACAGCGCTACTGACTGGTTTGCTTAAGACTTCTTGTGGACATTCGTAAAGCTTCCTTGGGAATGTGTTTTGCCCATTGCTTACTATTGGCTTTGTGGTTTGTTACTCACAGTTGCTTGCTTTCGATTTACTGACTTTGTTTTAGGCGGTGCAGCTTGAGTTTGTCCCTCCCTAGAGCAAATATTGTTTACTGTATCCTTCCGAGTGCTCGTTTTCTGTAGACAGGCCTTTAAATCTTGTTCTTATCTTGTCACATTTGCTGTGCAATAAAAGACAAAGGTCAAATGTCAGGCTCTGTCTTCCGAGGAAGCTTGGGGTTTACTTTTCTTTCACTGACTTCAAAGTGAGAGATTTTATGTGGCAATCCTGCTAAGTAGCCATGTGAGAGGAGAGGGAGTAGGATGCTATTATTTCTAGCACACAACAAAAATGAGCTGCCGGCACCAGTTATTTCCCCGGCGGCTGGAAGGGGTGGGAGCTGGTTTTAATGCTGGGTGCTGGTGTTGATGCAGGCCACAAGCAGTCCTCCACTCTCTCTCTAGCTTGGGTAGGCCCTCTCACTGCAAGCACAGTCAGAAGGAGCAGAGTTATGAAGAGTAGAATCTGACAGTACATTTATACATTAAAAAAAAGAAAAATATCCTGCTGCCATTGAGAAGAACAATGTTGTGGTTTACTAAAGTATCGCAAGCAGATGGCTTTTAAAACAACACATGGGCTCAAAACACCTGCTGTCGAGCTCTTCCTGTACCCAGCAAGTTCTGTGATCTAATAGCAGTAAGATAATTCTAGTGGTGAAAGAACTTGCTGGAGAGATCTGTAAGCAATTTTGACACTGCTTTGACTCGTTATAAAATAGCATAGAGGGTTAATGTGCCTCCCCCCCCGCCCCTCTTATTTGCTATGATTATTGCTTTTGTCCGTCCACCCTTCTTATTGTGAAGCGCTCTGATATCCCTCGGGATCTTGTTCGCGCTATATAAAACTTTATAAATAAATAAATAAATAAATAAATAAATAAATACAACATGCAACAGGCAGAGGTAGATTACATTTATTATGTGGGTAGCTCAGCGCATTACTGCTTCTGTCATGTAAATAATGGTGTGATCTGTAGTTCACAAGTTACGACCATTGAAATATAGCTTACTAAGTTATGAACTGGCATCTAGGAGCTGCATGCAAACTGCAAAGCTTACGTTTAGAAACGTGCTCTTTTTTCTCAATATTTCGTTATTCTATATTTGCTATTTTAGGTAGCAATAAACACGTTTTTTTAAAGTTCTATATAAATGATTATTAGTGTAATTACTCAGATACTCAAATGCATCTAACTTCCTTACAGTGTATGCGTTTCTCAAATAATAGTTTGACAGGTTTTAGAGTGACAAGCTGGTTGTCTTTGTTTTCATGCATCAAGGTGTTCGGCTCCAGCTCACCCCCAGCCTCTTCAAGTGAGGCATGGCTGTGTTAGGCCCAGCTGGAACGGATACTAAGAGAGAGGCATGGCTGTGTTAGGCCCAGCTGGAACGGATACTAAGAGAGAGGCATGGCTGTGTTAGGCCCAGCTGGAACGGATACTAAGAGAGAGGCATGGCTGTGTTAGGCCCAGCTGGAACGGATACTAAGAGAGAGGCATGGCTGTGTTAGGCCCAGCTGGAACGGATACTAAGAGAGAGGCATGGCTGTGTTAGGCCCAGCTGGAACGGATACTAAGAGAGAGGCATGGCTGTGTTAGGCACAGCTGGAACGGATACTAAGAGAGAGGCATGGTTGTGTTAGGCCCAGCTGGAACGGATACTAAGAGAGAGGCATGGCTGTGTTAGGCCCAGCTGGAACGGATACTAAGAGAGAGGCATGGTTGTGTTAGGCCCAGCTGGAACGGATACTAAGAGAGAGGCATGGCTGTGTTAGGCCCAGCTGGAACGGATACTAAGAGAGAGGCATGGCTGTGTTAGGCCCAGCTGGAACGGATACTAAGAGAGAGGCATGGTTGTGTTAGGCCCAGCTGGAACGGATACTAAGAGAGAGGCATGGCTGTGTTAGGCCCAGCTGGAACGGATACTAAGAGGCCTGCCTCACCCCTGTAAATTGATGCACTGTGTTGTGTGTTTTTGTAAAGAAGCACCATCACCCGCGAGAGTATCCTGGCGATGTGTTGTAAAACGCATCAGTTTTGCTATTTATTTCTTCAAAACGTTCTTGGGGTGACAACCTACCCAAACCCCCTTGAACTGGTCGGTCCGGCTGGCTGAGCTCCCTTGCTCCATGCACTGATTGGGCTGGAATGATAGGGATGCTTTTGTTTCCCAGTCCGACCCTGGCTTTATTTTTCACCCTTAGCTGACCTCACCTGTACGGTAACATGGCTCGTCCTTACCTCTGCAAGTTGATGTCCATATCTCCCAGTTCACTAGCTTACTGTACAATCAGGGGTCTCCAACCTTTTCTGTAGTAAGAGCTACTTATGTTCAATGAAAATCATCTGAGTTACTATTATTATTAGAATTTTAATACTGACCATATCAGACAAGTTTACATTTTTGTCTCAAATACACACTTTTCAATTTTTGTATACATATATTAATTCTACCAAGCAAAATCTTCTAATTTAGTAGGCCGGGCTGCACACAGGAGAGCTACTTATGGGTAGTTGGAGAGCTACTAGTAGCTCACGAGTTACTTGTTGGAGTAGCCTGGCCCAGATCTTTGCAGAGGAATCACAACCGCACACGAGTGTGCTAATAAACCATAGTCTTCTGACCAGGTGACATGGTGCTTGGAAGTTATCTGAGGGTGGATGAAGGCTAGCCATCTCCAGCAATATGCTGAAGGGAAAGAGATTATCTCTCTTCTAGATTTTCAAAGAACAACATTCAGCTGCCCACCGTGAACCCTCCCCAGAATTGCCGAAACCCCACCAATTTCTTAAAATGTAAAGTAGATGGCCATGGCAGGTTCCCTTGAACAGAGCAAGCTGATTCTAATACCAGTAACAACCTGCCCCTTCCCAACTGGCCTCACTTCCTTTCCTGTGCGCCCAGCTTCCTGGCTACCAGCATCTGGCATGCAGGAGGAGCTATGGGCACGGTGCCACTCATTAGTTCTGTTTCCCAGCCACATTTTATGGGCTACCTCCTTTTCCTTTGACATTGTCTACTTCCCTTTCCATTGACATGTATAATCCCTCTCCCACTGTCTGTCAGCCTTCCCCTCTTTTTAGGTCTGACGTAGAAACTTGCCAGTCTCAGGTTTTCCACAGAACTCACAGTATAAAAACATACATAAATAAAGAGGTTGTTGGCCAGCCCTCATCATTCATTGGTCTGTTCAAGTGATATTCACATATTGCTTGCATACAGTATGGGACAATGGGTCAGCTAACTTCATTCATTATTTGTCTTGCACTTGGAATTTTGCCTCAGCACATGTGTAGAGCCGCCTAGAAAGGAGTGCACTTCATTACCTTAGCTGGTGTACCTGTGATGCTGGGCCACACCCTTATTTTTACACATTTTCTATGTTTGCCAAACGTTTTTACATATTGCATATGGTTGCAAAACTGAAAAAAATATGGATGTCTGCACAGGCCTGGCCGATTGACTTTGCCAATATTAATTTTTACTGCAGTGGACATCATGTTTTGTTAGCAGGCGCAAGTTGTGTTCTTTTGTGTGCCCTCTGTCTCCCTGCCTCTTCCCGCCACTCTCACCCTTTGCATAAGATGTGCCTGCCCCTTCCTCCACACAGCAGCCACTCCTCTGATGTCTCCCACCCTTTAGCGCTATGCTTTTGATTATCCCCACTTCTCACTCCAAGCCATCTCTGGGGTATATTCACAAGAACGTGTGATAACTACCGCAAGAGTAGTGTAACGCAACTTTCAATAACGCAGCCTATCACGGGAAAATAACCCTGTGCTAACGTGGAATTCACAACAAGGCGGTACCATGCGATAGTCACCAGATAACGCGTCAAATGCCAGCGTGAAAATCAACACCACGCCTAAAAAATGCGAAACGCGAACACGAGAAATCATGCGATGAGGCCAATCGCGGTACAGAAATCAGCGTACACCAGCCACAGGCCTGTAAATCCCACGCGTCAGGCGGGAAAAAGCACCATAAAAGAACGGGAAAAAAAAGCCCAAAAACAATTCAAACTGCGTAGCAACATGGATGCACCCGGAACAAGTGCAGAGGACAAGCCGAACACCACTAGCCCTACGGAGGACCATCCAAGAACCCCGCTGTCGGGGAAGGGCAAGGACAAGAAGAAGAGGAAGACCGGGTACAGTCCTCAGGAAGACCAGATCATCGTCACGGGGGTGACCGAACACCATCAACAACTGTTCGGCACCTCCACTGGCACTGGCAACCCAAACCGAAATATGGCAGGCCATCGTCACCAACGTCAATGCAGTCGGAGTGTCCAGGAGGTCACTGGAGGAGGTCAAGAGGCGCTGGCATGATCTGGAAAGGCAGACCAAACATAAGCTCGCCACCAACAGGGAGGCAGCAACGGCGACTGGAGGTGGGAGTCCTGTGACACAGGAGGAGCTGGATGAGCTGGAGCAAATGGTGGCCACAGTCAGCAGTGAGGAGACGGTGGCAGGATTGGGGGGCCTGGACACAGCAAGATACGACCTGACCCAACAGCAACAGGGTGAGTAACCACTAGGGACGGGGGGGACGGGGGTAGATGGGCACAATGGCACACATGCACAATTACGCGCAGCACACAGCACACCCACAATGACCGTGGAACATGTCCCTGAATGCCTAGGCACACTGCAGCACACATAGAAACGCCAAGTAGGCCCCCATCCACAATGTGCACAGAGGGCCCCCCCCTATCACCAATATCACAACCAACCCATGCACATGTGCTGAATCCAGCAAAGCAGCGGCTCCGTGACCCACACTGACTATGCAAGTAACACTGCATGTCCGATAGCATGGCAGCTGCTCCAAAAAAATGACATGGCCCACGAAGCGACATGGAGGTAGCCAAGTGCGGATCACATCCGTAAAGGAGCAGGTCACACTCCGACGTGTCCACGTGCACCCACAACCCATGCCGTACAATACACGCAGCAGACGAACAATGCACCAGGCCACAAAAACAGTCCGCGAGCACACATGACCCAAGTCAAAAGCAAATCAGGCCACGAAAAGCACACAATTCAAAGGCACCCCGCCTCAAAGGGAGAAGGCTACATGAAATCAGAGCTGCAGGGGCAACTCCCCCACAATGCAGCACACACACATAGCAATCACAGGACATCCGCAATGAAGGCAATGTGGTACAATGTGCAACACCAGCACCACAGGACATAGCCCACAACAGGTTCCTCTCGTGCGTAGTAACTGTCCACCCACATCTGGCATTGCCTGACACTGTGTGACGATAATGTACGGGTACCACCACACATCCGTCATGTAGTCGAAAAACACACTGACTGCCATCAAATAGCCAGCTCCCCCAAAACAGTCACAATGTACATTGGCATGCAGTCTGAATGTGAACATCTGCAAATCATCACCATACATGTGAAACTCTGTTAACCTGCATCTCCCCTTTACATTGCAAAGGGACAAACAACACCCCCTGCAGAGCACACCATACATCCCACCATTGATGATGAAGAGGACAACCTGCACACTTGTCAAGACACCCTCCAACGGATGCTGGACAGCCTCTGCACCCCACCCCCAGGAGCAGGCCAGGCCAGCTGCCTCGAGGTGACCCCACCACCTGCACAGACCACACCGCAGGAAACACACACCACCACGGCTGTCTCCCAGGACCCCCGACCAATACATGGAATTCCAACGTCGTGTGTTGGGCTGCCAGGTGGAGTTGGCTCATCAGCTGCGGGTGAGTTTCGAGCTCGTGGCAGCCAAACTCGATGCCGTACGTGGGTGTCTGAGTCCCATCAGGGACCACGTACAGCCCCTGTCGGACACCACCTGTACGCACCATGCTCCGCCACAGACCTTGGCTAACCTCGCTGGTGCCATGAGTCTAATACAAGCACTGTCTGGTCAGACAGGCACCAGCCATGACAGCACAGAGTTGGCACGGATGCGGAGGGCAATGGACATCATGGAGTAGATGCAGTCCGGAAGTATGTCTGCCACTGCTGGACACCAGCGAGTAGTGGCTGGGAACAGCAACGCCCTGCAGTACTCCAACTTGCCATTGCTGCCACTGAGCCCTTCCCAGATGACTCCAGCGGGAACATCGACACACACAGCTCCAAACCCTGATGTGCGCCAGGCACACCGTGATGCTGCCCCATCACCTACGCAGTCTGATGTGTCAGGGGCACACAGCCATGCAGCCATCACCCCGCCACACACACCGGACACACCGGACACAGAACCCGTATCAGGGGAGTGCGAAGGGGATGGGAACTACTGTGTGAGGAAGGAGGCAGTAGCATCCATCACCGCCATATGGCCTGTCCCTGCCTGGTCATGACCTATGCATCATGCCCTGGGAAATACCTCATACTGACCTCCGGAACACCCTGGGACATTCACCAGGACCCCGACACGGACTGCCATTGCTTCACCACTGGACAATCACACAGCAATCCTGCTGCGGACTGCACTCTCCCTCTTCCCAATCACTGTGCATTCCCCAAAGGACTCTGGTTGGGCCACCACTGGGCTTCCATGTGTTGTGTGCTTGGATGGGCAGCTACAGCTCCAGCTCCGTCAATCACCTGAATGTGAATAGAACATTCTGAATCACACAGATGTGTCATCACTATGTTCACTCACGTATGGAAGTATGGCTGGATGTGGGGACGATGATTGCACATGAAGGTACACCCTGCTAACTGACATCTATGCTCATGTCTATCCCTGAGACACATGGCCAATTGGATGACTGTGAAGGTGAGTACTAGCTGTGACCCCATTGCACATCAACAGCAATCTCACAACACCCCAACTTAGGCACACATCCATGTGTTGAATAGGGCCGTGTGTAGGAGTGACCAAAACGGTGGCAGGCCAGGAGTGGTATCCCACGCCACGTGTGACAGCAGAACTTCACATTGCATACCGACTTACACACATCTGTGTGGACACATTCTGTTGTGATGTATGACATTGCTCCACATGGGCAGAGTTTGGACACCATACACACATGGCTGGAGTCATGTAAGTGCACATGTCGTCCAGCACCTATCCCAAAACAATGTCTGGCTCACAGAGGCGGAGCTTGCCAAAGGGACACACCCCCATTGCACATGCGACAGTCAGTTCCTACCTGTGTTGGGACGAGGCTCATTGTGGCACACGAGTGGACAATCTTAACAACACACCTCACAGTTAGACACCAGTGGAGTGGCATAGGCTTTATTGGCATGTGCATGTCAGTACGGACGAGGCAACGGCCACAACAGGCAGGGACATGCTTAAGACACTTACACGCAGCATGGGTACATGTCGAGGGGCAGATAATGTTGGGGCTGAAATGGACAAGATTCATCACGGATGGCAACGCTCACAGCCCACCTTGCCTTGCTGGACAAGTCATGTGTTGTTTGGCGTCTGCACAGTGTCCCGTGTGAGGGGGCACGACTCACTGCACGTGGGGTCTGCATGGTGCTCTGCCTCCGGGGTGCGCCGATTGTCTGCTCTGCCGACAGTGATCAGGTGTGAGGGTCCGACAGGTTCACATGTCGTGCTACATCGCCATGTGTGTGCTCTCACCCAGCAGTGTGTCCGATTTGGCAACGTTGCCAGACGACGCTGTGTTGCTCCGACCATGGACCTGTGTCGCCTTGCACAGGTGTGTGTGCACACGCGTTATTCCATGCACATGCATCCAGAGCCCGACCGAAGGCAGACGTGTCCTCTGTTTTGGTGGGATATGTGAGCAATCCTCACTGTGCAACAAGTTGTTGGGCAATGTGCTGTGGGTGGCAATAGGATTTGGCTGCAGGTACGTAGTTACTCGTCCATGAATGCCCGTGCAGCTTCATGTGCAATGTGTTCCAATAGTACGTCGTTGTCGTGTTCAAGGAACACCAGGGTGAGCCAATCCATTAGGTGGTCTGGGCAGGTGTGCTCAGCCCACGCCGTCTCACCGATCCGCAACACAGCCCAATAGGGGAGCGCCTTGATGTGGTCACTCCACACGAGAAATTGTGCCATCTCCCATGCACAACTACCAATACATACGCAGTATGTCAAGGCATCCCATGCACGGCTGTCTCGGTTACACTCCTGTTCGTGATCCAACAGGGGGCGCAGACACAAGTCATGGTCCAATTCATCAACAGTTGTGTTGGATAGGCAGACATCCATGGGACACTTGAATGTGCATGTTCGGCAGTGGAACCAGGGCTGGACGCAGGTGACGTGGGCAATGCGGAAGCTGAGCCTGTAACTGATCCGCAGCACTGCCAGTGGCAGTGCGCCCAGTAAATGCAGTATACGTGCACAGTACTGTTCCACGTGACGGGGGTTGTGCATGTGCCCGGTATGGCCTGCCATTGCGTTGGTGCGTCTCGTGAACAGGCACTCTTCTGGACTGCGGCTGTTGTGTGGAGGATATGCCACAGCTCTGAGCAATGATTCGAATGTGTGTGCAACGTTGTGGGGCATGGGTTGCTGTTTCCGTGGGTGTCAAGGGCATCCCATGCGGGGGTACCACAGGCAGGGGCTTCTATGTGTGGGCTGTGCATGAGTCGGATGGTTCATTTGCGGAATGCTTGGTGTGGGAGTCGTCCCCATCTGCCATTGCATCTCTATCAGGGTGTTCCAGGCGCGTTTGGGACCAAGGTCAGAGGTGCAGGTGTCCTCCCGCCTTCTGCATTGGGACAATGGTGCTTTCATCCCTGATGTTTGTCTGACTACTACTTGCATTTTCGGAATGTGATGTGGCTTTGGCGCTGAGATTGGGACACAGCCTTGGGCTCTTGGTGTACGGATGGCGATGCACACACACATGTTGGCATGTGGAGCCAGGTGCCCGTGCAGCCTTGCGCTGCTTGTGCTATCTCACTCCGTCTCTCTCCCTCGCTGTCTCCCTCTCTTTCCTTTGTTGCGCGCATGGCACACCTTCTTCTCTTGGATTTGGTCTACCGGGCTGTGTGCTACGGATTGTCCAGTGGGAGCAGCTAGGACTCATCCTAGGGGTTGTTTCTGCTTTTGTTTGTCTGGTGTTTTGTGTTGGTGGTTGCATTGCTGTATGACTGATTCTCCATTTTCTGGCCACGCATGTATGTTTATTTTCCTGTTTGTGCGACATCAGGCAAGATGTTTGTTTTGGAATTTGTGGTGCTGGTGTGCAATTTCTTAGTCCGGGGTTGGGGTGGTCCGGGGGGGGGTGTTTCGGGTGTGGGATGGGGTCCTGGGGTGGTGGCGGGGGGTGTTGTGGCCCTCTTGGGTGTCCGGGCCGCATGATGAGTTGCTCCATGGCATCTGTTGCCCTTCGGATGTGGCCCTGGGCTGTGCTCCCTTTTGTGGTGCTGGCTGCCGTCCGACTTTACACCAGGTCAGAGCAGGTGTAGATTTCCTGGTGCTAACGCGCCTTATCGCCTGTTTTGTGTTTTTATCGCGGATGTGGCTGGTCGTTGTGAATGTTGAGGTGTGCTGTTGTCTCGGCTTTTGCCTACTCTGCATCTCATTAGCGATATTTGCGAGGGTCCTCTGTGGCGATGTTTTTTTAGGCTGCTATCACAGGTAAACTGGTGCTGTGGGCTGTTAACACCGGCTTGTGAATGGGGGGGTAAATTTATCACGACTTTGGCTGCGAGAAAGTGCCGTTAATTCGGCGATAGCTCCTTATGAATATGCCCCTCTGTGATTTTCACTTTCTCGCTCCTCTCTCACAACTGACTCCCTTTGTTTGTTCTCTCCCACTTCATAGTCTC
Source organism: Calotriton arnoldi (assembly GCA_963921515.1). Lineage (NCBI taxonomy): Eukaryota > Metazoa > Chordata > Amphibia > Caudata > Salamandridae > Calotriton > Calotriton arnoldi. The sequence continues at coordinate 417,472 of CAWUFW010006027.1, forward strand.
ATTCACTGTTTATGCCTTCATATGGCACTCATAAGGTCTAACTCCCTATATTTGTAAGTTTACTGCCTCCCTGTTTAGGTCGAGCCTGGGCAGCGCATGCGCTGCTCTGCGAGGCATGCTGTATTGAGGTAGGGACTTGAAGCTCCGCCCATGTCCCGCCCATTTTTTCAATTGGCTCCCGTTACTGTCCTTGCAAAATCGTTGCTTTTCATTCCTGAATAGGCTTGTTAGTCCCTCCTTGGTACCGCCTTGTCTGCATTTGTAACCTCCCATAACGACTGGACCTTTTACTTGTCTTAATACATGGTCTGCTTTATCTTGTCTATGAGCTCTATTTTGTTCAATGCTTTGCCCCTATTCTACTCACTACGTCGCAGCACGCCGCCCGCTTTTATTTTAATTACTAATGGCGGTCACCTTTAACTATAGCGGGGGCTTTTCTTTCTTTCTTTCTTTATTTTAGCAGCACAGTCCGCTTTAAGTATAGCGGGCGTGCTTTTTTTTTTTTTTTGGTTTACTGGCGCCCACCCGGCCCCTTTCTTAAGACCCCTTTCTTAAGACAAGCCGCGTCTAAAGAAAGGTGTGCGGCTACTATTAAAGTGAAAGCGCGGCATGTGGCGCTTTTACAAAAAAAAGCATTTGTTTGTCAACTTGACAAACAGGTGCTTTTTTTTGTCAAAGCCCCCATGCCACGGTTTCACTTTAATGTCGGCCACACCCCTTTCTTTAGACACGGCTTGTCTAAAGAAAGGGGCGTGGTCTCCATTAACGTGAAAGCGCGGCATTGGTCGCTTTGACACCAAAAATATTTGCAATGCAATATCAATCAATCAATCAATCAAGGGTTTGTTAAGCGCAGCTACTCACCCGAAGGGTCTCAAGGTGCTGGGGGGTGGGGGAGGGGGCGTACAGCTCCAAGGCACTCACGGAGTATTGTTGGAGGCCAGGTGGGTTCAGAGGTCTTCCCTGGCCTATCAGGGTACGTGAGGTGCCGGACGCTCATGGTGATTCGTCGAAGAGCCAGGTCTTGAGGTCTTTCAATAACTTGGAGAGAGTTGGTGTCTGGCGGAGGTGAAGAGGGAGGGTGTTTCATGCCTTGGCTGTGAGGAAGGAGAAGGAACGACCTCCTATTCTGGTCTTCTTGATTTGCGGTACCGCGGCGAGGGAAAGCTTGGCTAAGCGGAGGGATCTTTGGGGTGCGTGGAATGAGAGGCGGTGGTTCATGTAGGCGGGGCCAGTATTGTGGAGGGCTTTGTGGGCGTGGGTGAGAAGCTTGAAGGTGATTCTCTTCTCAATGGGGAGCCGGTGATTTGCCCGCAGGTGTTGGGTGATGTGGCAATGGAGCCCTAGGTTAAGGACTAGTCTGGTGGCGGAGTTCTGGATGTTCTGGATGTTCTGGAGTTTGCGGGTTCTTGTTGATCTCGGCGTAGAGTGCATTTCCATAGTCCAGTCTGATGCTGATGAGGGCGTGGGTAACAGTTTTCCTGTGTTCGAGGGGGATCCAGTTGAAAGTTTTACGTAGGAGACGGAAGGTGTGAAAACAGGAAGAGGTGACGGCGTTGATCTGGTGGTCCATTTTGAGTTCGGAGTCCAGGATGATTCCGAGGTTGTGTGCGTGGTCCGCGGGTGGGTGTGGGTTCCCGAGGGCTGGGGGCCACCAGGTGTCGTTCCAAGCATCGGGATGTGGGCCTTTGATGAGTACTTCGGTTTTGCTGTGTTCAGTTGAAGGCAGCTGTTCTTCATCCACCTGGCGACTGCTTCCATTCCTTCTTGAAAGTTGTGTTTCGAGATGTTGGGTTCGTTGGATAGTGAGAGGATGAGTTGTGTGTCGTCTGTGTACGATACGATGTTGAGTCTGTGTGATCTGACGATGGAAGCGAGAGGGGCCATGTAGACGTTGGACAGAGTGGGGCTGATGGAGGATCCTTGGGGGACTCCGCAGGTGGTTGGTGTGGGCTCTGAGATGAAGGGAGGGAGTCTGACCTGCTGCGAGAGGAATGAGCGAATCCAGTCGAGGGCTTTGTTCCGGATTCCTGCATTATGGAGTCTGCGGACTAGGGTGCGGTGTGAGACTGTTTCGAAGGCCGCAGAGAGGTCCAGGAGGATGAGGGCCACAGTCTCTCCTCTGTCGAGGAGGGAGCGGATGTCGTCTGTCGCGGTGATGAGGGCGGTCTCTGTGCTGTGGTTCTTCCTGAAGCCTGATTGGGAGGAGTCGAGGATGTTGTTCTAGTCGATGAAGGAGGCGAGTTGGCTGTTGACAGCTTTTTCAATGACTTTCGCCGGATAGGGAAGTAGGGAGATTGGTCTGAAGTTCTTGAGGTCATTGGGGTCCGCCGATGGTTTCTTTAGGATAGGGTTGATCTCGGCGTGTTTCCAGTCATCGGGGAAGGAGGCAGTCTTGAAGGATCGGTTGATGATTCTTTGTAGCTCAGGGCGATGATGGTAAATGTGGTGGGGGCAGGGGTCTGTGGGGGCCCCGGACTGGGTGGTCCTCATGGTCTTTAGGGTGTCTTCGATGCTGAGGGCATTCCAGCTGTCCAGCGTCGGCTGTGTGGTGCAGGAAGTGGTGGGAGGATTTCTTGAGGGGGGCAATGCTGTTGGCGCAGTCGGTGATCGATTTGTGTAGGGTACTGTTGGCGGTGGTGGGGTCGTTGTCTGAGGCCGTGGGAGCGGAGCCGCTGAGGGTGGTGGTCAGCTGCTCGTCGAGATCTTGTTCCAGTTCCTGCGTCGTAGCTGGGGTGGGGTGTCTGCGGGGATGTTCGCTTTGTATTTGCGAGAGTTTAAGCTATTGGCCTTGTAAATGCCAATAGCTCAAACTCTCGTAAATGCGAGACCTATTGCATTGCAAATGCTTGTTCTCAGTGTGTTTGGATATTGATATCCATCTTGCAATGGCATAACGAAAGTTGAGCCCCCCCCTGCAAACTACATGGAGGGGCCCCCTCCGGACTCACTCCGGAGCTCTCAGGCCAGGGTACTGTGCTGAGGGGGCCCCCTGGATCTCAGGGGTCCTCTGCACTGCGGGGGATGTAGGGGCATTTGTTACGCCACTGCCTTCTTGTGTCTCCCACCCATGATCTACATGTTCTTCTTGTTTCTTCAACTAACCTGATTCCCACCCTCTAGCCACTTTGGTTGGGAATTCCACCAGGCCCCCTTCTCTCTGACTCAGGCAACCATCCATTTGTTTATTATCTGTACTGGGGTATGGTGTAGCCGAGGTGTGTGATAATCATTGTTATTATGATACATGATTAATGTTCCTTAAGGAGGTGTCCATGGTGAGTGTGGTTGAATGGGGATGATATGGTCTAGTGGTTAAGATGCCAAGTTGGAAACCAGGAGATTTTTGTTTAAGGAAAACAGAGAGTAAAAGAGTAACACATGCTTCTGTGTGTGTGTGTAAATCTGTGCTTGTGTGCTCACATTTAGGTCTCTGCGCTTGTGTGTACGTGGATACCTATCAACGAGCAAAACTAACTATTGTGAAGTCCACAAACATTGATGCTGCTTTGCCTACTAGTTGAGAATGTACTTTTCATTTTCTGAGTGAATAAATGAAAAGATAGATATAGCTCAAAACCAAAACCCCAAATCAGCCTGTGACACTTTCTGGTTGAAGAACTGATTTGTGGTTTAGAAGATGTACATTTTCAATTTAATTCTGAATACCATACCTTGCTGACAAAGAGGGGACCTTTCCAAAGGCCAGACAATATTTTCTGTGTCTAGGTGTAGATATATGAGCTTTCCAAATGCCAGGATATTTTTCAAAAGGCCACTTGTATAAGTTTTTCTGTGCTTTTCAAAAACCTGGTGGCTTTTTCTGCAGGTAGGAGACCTTTCAGAAGGCCACGTAATCCTTCTGAAGGAAGGCTTGGTGACTTCTTAAAGTTAAAATGTTTGTTTACGTGGCTACTTGATCCTTTAAATAGCCATGAGGTTGATTTTTCTGGGGGAATATGTCAGTCTTCTTAAACGTAGGTGATCCTTCCAAGTGTCAGGTGTTTTTTTCTTAAGGTAAGCTGCTTGTCTTAAGCCAGGTAGTCCTCCTGAAGGAGAACCTGAGAAGGAATGCAGTTGCTATGATTGGTGGACGAGGGACACTACCCATCATTGTCTTTCTTGCAGTGTTTTTTAATCGCTCACTTTTCCAGTATTTCTGAATGTCACATGTGTTTTTCTATATTTTCTAAAGGTTATTTAATTTTCTTAAAGCAGTTCATCTACCTCAACGTCCAGTGATCTCTGTAAGGGTGAAGTTATATTCATGAATGCCCAGTGACCTTCGTTTAGGAACTTCTTAAAAGTAGGTGGCTCTTTCTGATTGCTAGGTTATTGTGCATTTCCAATGAACACCTAATTTTTCTGAAGGAAATTAGATCTGTGAGCCCCACTGGTGACCTTTCAGAAACCATGTGACCTTTTTTGGCAGGCCTGTGAAATTCCTCAAGAAAGCTTGCTCTTTCTAAAGGCCAGTTCTTCCCGATATCCTAGTGCTGTTGATGAAAGCCTCAGATCTTGTTGCTCTCTGAGTGGGCTTGCGGAAGCCATGATGAGCAATCTGATGGCCCTACTGACCTTGCTGGATTTCCAGTGATCTACAGGAAAGACTCTTTGCTCTTGCTGAAGTTCCAGTAATCGTCTAAAGGCTGTTAGTCTTGATGAAAGCCAGGTAGCCCTGATACTATCCATCAGATATTGCTCATCTTGCAGGATCTCAGTGTTTTTCCTATTTGTCTTTCTGAAGGTCTTGCTGAAGGCCCATTAAACTTGATGAAATGCCAGTGGTTTTGATAATATCCCAGTGACGTTGCTGAAGGCGGAGCGATCTTGCAGATATCTCAAGCTCTATTGACCTTGCTTAAGACCCATTGACCTTCATGAAGCCAGATGATCTTGCTGAAAACCTAATGATCCTGCTAAAGGCCAGATCTTGTGGTCTGGGTGGATCACCTCTATGAACATGTTGGTAGGGAGCGAATTCTATAGTCTCTTCTCTATACTGTACTTCGTCATCCTATATTATGAGCTTCATTTTATTCTGTGCGCATGGAGTGGACTTTGGTTGGCAGAGCTGAAGGAGTGTTCTGGGGGGTAATATTTTAATGCATTGCTATGATATTTGGGGGCTAGTTTGTTTATGATTTTCTGGCCGAGGAAGAGAGTCCTACTCCTACAGAGATCCCTTATGCACTAGAAGTAAATAGTTATTCCACACGTTCCACTGATATATTTTCGCTGCCTCTGTTTGATGGTGGATTGTGACAAGCTGCTGGTGTATGGATGGGAAGCCTGGAGAGCTAGGAGGGTGCTGCAGTACAGAGTCTTTTGTGGCCACTAGGTCCTCGCCTTCCCGGTTGTGGTTGGTGGCTGGAAGTGCATCTGGAGGGAAGCAACATATTCATGTCTTTTCATTCTGGCCTCTGACCACCCCACCCTGAATGCTGCTGGATGTCACTGGATGCTGCTAGATATAGGTGATTGGGAGCATCCCCAGGAGGTGTAACCTGTGTGCCCCACACCAACGCTGATAAGGGTTCTACCCTTCTCATTGCGCCACCTTTAGTTACAGCTTGAGGTTGAGGATGTGGTATTGGGGGGCAGTCCATGTTAGTGATACCTGTAGTGTGCCGCTGCTTGGAACATACCGCTTCGTGCCACTGAGGGCATTGGAGGCTTCTGTTATCTCCCAACCCTTCCTTGTCATTTTGTGGCTTTTTGGGCTGCTGTCTAGGGCGGCCTGGAATATCTGGCTGCCTGAAGGTCTAATGTCATCTGTCCTGATCTTAATGGGATATTGTGTCTCCCCTCTATATTTGTAAGAGTGGTGTTAGAGTTTTGAGTTATTAATTGTGGGGCATATTAACAACGGCTATCGCTGGCCGTGCTTAGCGATAATTATATTATCGCAGGCTATCTCTGGTATTTATCGCCCTGGTAGAGTGTTATTAACAACACGTTACTCCAGGGCGATAAAATTCCAGAGATAGCGAGGTATCGCCCTTTGCAGGAACATCGCTGGTTTTCCAGCGATGTTCCCTGCAAAAGGCGATATACCTTGCTGATACGACCCACAGGGTCGTATCAGCATAATCCACCCCTATGTTAGGGATGGTTAAGTCAGGATTTTAGCAGACGTTAGGTTTTGGTGAAAACGGCCGTTTTCGCCAAAATCTAATGTGTGCTAAAATCATGTGGGCTGCCTTGTAAATATCGCGATGTAAACATCAGCGATATTTGCAAGGTAGCCCATCTTGGGTACGCCCAGTAACGCCCACTTTGCATCTCATCGGAGATGCAAAGTGAGGCGTTGTGCAAAAGGGTGCTAACATGCAATTATGCATGTTAGCACCCTCTTGTAAATAGGGCGCTGGTTTTATCTCCGCTTTTTTGGCTTTGTAAGCCAAAGAAGCGGAGATAAAGCCCTTGTAAATATGCCCCTGTGGGGCATATTAGCAAGACCCACGTTAAAATTATCGCCGTTTTAGCGGCAGGAAACTGCCGCTAAAACGGCGATAATGGGCTTGCTAATATGCGTTATGGAATTCCAATAGAAGCCCAGGTTAGATGTCCTGCACATCTAACCTGGGCTTCTATTGGAATTCTATAACGCATATTAGCAAGCCCATTATCGCCGTTTTAGCAGCAGTTTCCTGCCGCTAAAACGGCGATAATTTTAACGTGGATCTTGCTAATATGCCCCTGAGTCTTTTAGAAAATCACTTACATGACGGGAGCATGATTACTCCTACATATGCAAATGTTCTTTCTTCTTTTCGTCCTCATTGTTCTTCCAAAGACTCGTTTTCTTTTCTTTTTTTGCCTCTATCTTGTTCTCATGTCGTAAATACATTGCACCATCTCATTAATTTGGCAAAGTGCTTGGGTTAAAACCGCCAAAGAAAATAAAAAGACAATTATAAAAAAACACAAAACGATTAAAGGAGTTAGAAGAACCTGACACATGAATCTCAGAAATGTTGATTTGTCACTGTGTTATTAACGCGTGGACTTGTAATGGCAGCAGTGAAAGCTGCACTCAAAAAGTCCTCTACCATACCTGTTTTTAATTGGATTTGTTTGCATTTACAGTACTTCCTTTATTTTAATTGGGTTTGTGTGAATTTTCAGTGTTTCCTTTAGGTGGCATTTTGTGAGTCCACCTGGCTTACCCAGGGTAAGAGAACAGAGAAAATCTAAAGACATGTTTTAAAAGCCCATTTAAAATTCACACGGGCATGACCTAGATTTATTTACCGCGGTTTAAAAGACCACCAACCTCTGCTCCCCACATCACCCCTTACCCCCCACGCCCCCACCCCCCATGAAAGATCAGTGCCCCCTCAATATGTTCCCCAGTCCAGCGCCTTGAATAGCTCCATAAATAACTCCAATCTCCCCTTCAGCTAGGCAGCTGGCCGGCACCGTGTGACCATGTGCCCAGCCAGAAGGAGGCTGTACACTCCCCCAGGAGACAGCAGATGGTCAGCTGCAGGGAGGGAGCGTGGCGGGTCGTGAGATCACAAGCCGACGCTCCAGGGGAGAGGCAGCAGCAACTAGTTTCTTGGGACTTGGAACTTTAACCTCGTTCCCTGGCTAGTAAGTAAAACCTAGGGGCATAGTTATCAAGAAATCACGCAGCGCACAAGCCACCTTGCTGCGCTGTGCTGCGTGATGGGGAAAGGGCAGGAATGTGCCTCATTTAACATTATATGGCGCATTCCTCTCTTTTCTCTGAGCTGGCACACAATGTGCTCCCTAGCGTCAATGCAGGCACTCTGTGTTGTAAGCAGAATTGTTTCTTTGCAGGAAGGGACACCTTCCTGCACAAAAACAATCCAAAGGCATTTTCCTCTTTCTATGGGCCATGTTTATGAGAGGCTTGCATCATGGTTGCACCACGCAAAGTGGTACATGCGCGACGCAAGCCTTTAAGTCATGAAGCCACACACTTAAAAAATTTGGAGCAAGACAACGCAGCATAAATTGCTGCGTTGCCTTACTCTGCGTAAGGGAGGCGTTCCATGGGCGTTGTGGTGGGAGTTCCCATGCAACTCCCATGGTTTTTGACGCATTCCCACATTTACAAGGACTTATAAACCTAGGAATGTGACAAAATCTTACGCCTCCCCAGGTGAGGCGTAATGAGGAGAAATGTCTTTATTTCTCCTTGTATTTTCCCCTTTCTGCATGTACTGCATTCTGCAGCACACATGGAAAGAAGAAAAAGCCTCTCAGGATTGTTTTTGTGCAGGACGGTGCCCCTTCCTGCACAAAAACAATCCTGCATGCAATGGAGGCACCCTTGCATGTGCAAGGGTACCTGCGTTGTCGATAGGCTGCCAAAATGGCGCCAGCACAAGGGAAAAGGACAGGAATGCACCATATTGTATAATTATGGTGCATTCCTGGCCTTTCCCTATGATGCAGGGCAGCGCAGCATGGTGACTAGCTGCGATGCCCTGCACCACTAATCTCGTAAATATACCCCTATGTGTGCTGCAGACTGCAGTAGTAGACCTGGAAATGCGTTAAAATGCTACGCATCCCCAGGGAAGGCGTAGCGAGGAGAAATATCTATATTTTTCCTAGTTTTTTCCTCTTTCTATGTGTGCTGCAGACACACATAGAGAGAGAAAAAAGCGAGGCGTATTAAAGATATTTCTCCTCATTACGCCTCCCCTGGGGATGTGTATAATTTTGACGCATTCACATGTCTACCAGTAATGGTAAATGCGCCAAACTCCATGGGTGGATGCATAGGAACACTCAAGCGCCACCCATGGAAAGCCTCCTAGGGTAGAGTAACGCAACGCAGCAATTTGCGCTATGTTGCGTTACTCCAGATTTATCAAGCAACTCAGGGCCCCGCAATGTGGCTGTGCGTGGCTTGATAAATCTAACTAAAGAGTTGTGTTGCTGTTGCGCTCGTTGCATGGATCAAGGGCAATGCAACTGTTTGATAAATTTGCCCCCTAGTTCTCAGGAACAGCCAATCAGATCTCGTGGATGGAGGGGGGTGCATTGGTACCTTTACTGATGTATTATGTTGTACTGTGATGGATTGTATCATTCCTGCATCTCCCTCATACCAGGGGGGTAACGCAGGCCCCTGCAGCCTCTACAGCACAGTGCGACCACCAACCTTTTAGGGGCCCCCAACTCCTCAGGGGCCCCCATTGAGCCCAAAACCAATAATTATCTGTGAGGTGTGGGAGACTCAGAAGTCACTCATCACATTTTTCAGGGGGGCCCCATCATTTTGAATTACGTCACCGTTCCATACCTCGCATTGGGACCTCGAATCGTTTTCTTGAACGGTCCAGTGAGTAATTACTACATCTGTACTAGGTGTTGGTTATTCATCTGATAGTGTTCACAATTATCAGTGGGCGAAATGTTTCAGCAAAATATTAAACATTGGGGTAAAACGCCAAACATGCGAAATCTACCTGTGGAACAAATTTCTTGGATGGAATGAAGTGACCACTTTTTTTGCAAATGTGTTCTGCTGGGCAGATGCCGCTCGATTTTATGGAATTTCACGGTTTTCAAGTAATTGTGAGGTCTTCCCATTCTGCACACCCCACACAAGCTAGAGATCCCCATCACATCACTGTAAAACACCACAAATTGGAGAAATTCTGTAGAAGCTGTAAAATTGGATTGCCGCATTTTTTCACAACTGTGTTTTGCTGGAAAAAAAAACAGGTGATGCCTTTTTACACTTATTTTATTATCACCTGGTCTTATGTCTGTTACAACCATTTCATAGGTAGTAGATAATGATGTGACAGGTGGTACATAGTCATTTGTTGTCATAGTCCATGAATGGTGTTACATGCTGTAGTCTCCTTGCGCGGGTCATATAGTCATTGATACAGGTTGTCTATTCGTTTGCTGGGTATTAAACAGCAATTTGTTTGGCGTTCCATGTTAGAAGTTGCACAGTCATTTCATAGGCATTACATATACTTAATGTTTTTTACAGTACTTTTATAAGCATGTTTATTGCTTGGATAGTTGTTCTATAATCATTTAATTGATGTTCTCTACGTAGTTGATATGCACTATAGTATTTGTAGGTATTTCTAGCTCATTTGATGAATTTTGTGTGGCATTTGATAGAGGTAACATAGTGAATTAGTAGGGATTACGTAATCCTATGATAGATATATATGATATATTTATTAGAAAGCGTTACATGGTCTTACAGTTTAAGAATACTGCCGCCACCCCCCAAACCTGTGAACCACTCTCTGGCACCTATTCTTATATCTGAGTGAGAAAAACAAAAAAGTAATGAGTAGAATGTTAGAATCAATTGCAGCCACTGGTAATTACTCAGGAACCACCCTTACAACCCATCCTTTTGTTCACCATTCCACCTAAGACAGGAACCAGCCATATGCAAAAAGGCTTTGGTCCTGCTCTAATCGAAACAGTCCATCCTTAATAGTCAGGGCAGGACTCCTCTGCACTGGAACACATGTAACTGCAGACCAATCTCAGCCTATTTAGAATGACAAATGATTGCAGCCCAAATAATCACCAGTGGCTGAGATTAATTTAAGCATTCTTTACATTTTTTTGCTGTAGTAGACACCCTAAGTGTGACTGGTATGCTATTCTTAGACATGGGTCTTGTGGTCACTGTGCCACAGGACTCAAGTTGATCTTCACTGAGGAGGCCTAAGTAGGCTAAAACGTGTCTGAGGATGCAGTGTTCCCGTCTGGACGGGATGTGGGTCGGCAGTTCAGAAGGGACTGTTCCTATTGAAGCAAAGTGTTGTCTGTATGGATGGACATTGTCTAAAGTGGTACAGAGGGCGAAAAATGATCACCTAGAATTTGGCTTGAGTGAGATTGCCAGTGACTGAGATGTATTATAAAAACTTCCTTCCAACCTTTGTTGTTTGTCACATTAAATCTAAGGTGGTCAGACTACTGCCCAAAAAGTCAATGGTTGAAACAGAGTCTCCATCCAACTGTCCTTCAATCAACTAAGCTCCTCCAAAAACGTTTAAATCCCTCCTGTTGGACCAACTAACTTTCTAACAGAACTTACCTGCCCATTACAAATTGTTTTCTGGCACATCAGTAACTGTGTGTACCATTGCACAGGTGTTCAGCGTAATCATATCTTCCCACTTTAATCAATTCTTCACTGTCTTCATCCTCCTTGACATCTCAGCTGCAGTAGACACAGTAGATGAGCTCCCATGTTAGATGTTATCACACCCGTAGGTATCACCAGCCCAGAACAGAACTGAATCTACTCCTATCGCTAAGCCAATCCCCCTTAGTCTCCTAGTGATCTTCACACACTAAAAACCGGTGTCCTTCAAGGCTGTGGGCCAGGACATCACCTCGTCTAACTTCGCCTCACTATCCTCTTCAATATGATCTCCATCTCTAGGTTCTCCACTCGCCTCTGTGCTGGCAGCACACAGTTCTTCTGCGTCCCAACCGTCCTTCCAGCTTCCAAACCAGAATCTTTAGCTATCATCAGACATAATCTGGCCCACTGCTCCCTCATGTAAAACCCATCTACAACTAAAATATTATGCTTTCCAGTATCTTCAGCGCTGCCACTTTGACCATCTCCATCTCTCACTGTGACACAATAGCACCCACTTCTTGTGCATGGATCGTTGACATGTCTAATGACAAAAACACAAAGCTTACTTCCTTCATTACATCCACTATCACTGCAACCAGATTGTAGCAACTGGATATCTGAAGTGTTCAGCCACAATGCCCCGTCCACACTGGCAAATTTTGATTAACACCTTTGATGTGTTTGAAAATATCTTTATTGGATTTTGCAACTTAAACAACGGTAATACATGACATCTTACAGCATATTGCATTAGTGCTGAGCAGAGAGATCAGTGCATTTAAGCATGGGTATGTTATACAAAGCATCTGCGTTGGGTACTCTTAGGTGTCTGAGTCCGCCCTGTCTTGGGTGCTTACTGCTTTTGTCCTGCCGTAAAAAACAGTGTTATGATGTAACTGGGAATGGACAGAGGGATCTGAGTGAGGGGGGCGAGCGGGTTTGGCCTTAGTAATGAGTTGTAGAGGGCAGTGTGGGCAGCTTGGCAGGTTTGGGTGTTCTGGCGTGCCGTAGGTAGGTAGGTGCGGGGAAAGGTGCACTGCAGGTGAATGTTAACATGCGCATCCCCGTCTGGAATGGTGTTTCTTGCGTGTGCGGGGCAGGTCATCATTTCTTGCCTCCAGTTGGAAGTGTGTGAGTAGGGTGGCCACCTGGGGGATATGGGTTATCTGCGCAGCTGACGAACCTCCTCATGTCGGAGGGCATCTTCTTCTGTCGCACCCCATTTGCGCATCGCATCGCTCCCCTCCACGCTTCCACCGGGGGTGCCGTGGACCTATCACCAGCTCCCCGCCACCCGCTTGGATCTCATTGGCGGCTCGTAACTAAGCCCGGGCAGAGTTCGCGTAGCCACGCTATGCGGAACTCCGCAAAGCAGTAAAAAAACTTTGCAGCACTACGCGGAGTTCCGTGAGCATGTGGAGTTGCTTGTTCCCCATGCTCGCGCATGCTCGCAAGACGTTTCTGAGGTTTGGCAACGCGGATTGCCTGTTGGGGGGGATATATCGCGCAAACTTCACCACGCGGTCGCCAATGGGTGCGGCCATTTTGTTTTTCTACTCTTTGTTATGGTTCTGGGGCCTGTTTTGAATCTTCCCTATATCTTTTCAATCCTTTGTTCCTAAAACTTTTTTTCTGATCTTTTTTATTTATTATCTATCCCTCTCTCTTCCTAAGTGTATATTTTGCCTTTTTTTTTCTACTTTTTCTGCGTTTTTGTACTGTTTTTCTATTACTTGCTTTTTATTTTATTTTACTTTCCTACTTCTTCTCCTGACTTTATTTTTTACTTCTACATTTTCTTTTCCGCGCCCGCACCCCAGAACCATGGCTAAGAGTAAGAAGACGAAGCAGAGTGCGACCAGGAGCCGCCTTCCTTTCGAAGGCGTCGCCCTGAAAGGGTGCAGCCCCAGGCCTTATTCTCCGAGGTTGAGGTGGAAGCACTGGTTTTTTTTGTGCAGCGCCACCTCCCCTTATACTTGGCAGCAATGTACGGGATCCAGGAGCGTCACTGCCGGTGGATGAGTGTGTGCCGGACAGTGTTTAGCTGTTCTGAGGTCCGGCGCACCCACAACCAACTGACTCACCGGTGGTCCGACATCCTGGACCGGGAGCAGGACCTGCTGGACCTGCTAGGTGTTGAGGTCGTGGGGCTTGGTGAGTAGCTAATTTATTACTATTGTGTGTTCTGTTCTGTATTATTGCGAATATTATTTTTTTCCCAAATAGCAAGAATGCTGCTGCTGCTTACATGCTGGTAAGTTACGTTTAAAAATCTCATATTATGTGATTGTTATTCTTCTAGACAGGTGAAAGGCGCTAGTAATCTTACTTGTTTGTAAGTTTGCACTCGCTTGGGCTGATTATGTAAGAGAGGTTAGAGAACTTAAGTTAGGTAATGCAGACTAGTGAGACTCCTTTCCTTTGTTCGGGACCTAAGATAGTGGTAGGCAGTTATAGTTAGTTACTTAGTATTAGTTGGTCATTTTTTAGCGGTCCGCGTGATCCATCCTCCATCACGTGCTGCTGACTTTTTAGTAGAACCTTTTGTAGTTTGTTAGTGAGTGAATAATATAGCAACTCAGCATCAGCAACCAACCAACAATTTGGTGTATGCAATATGCATGTGTCCATTTATGCATTTTTGAGGACTAAAATAAATGCAAACTTAGTGAATTGGCTCGTCAAAGGGGTTGATTCATTGATGATTGCGAATGAGATTGGAACTTAGAAGAAGCAAATATAATTTTTGGCAATTCATTCCAAAGTCTTTGGAATAGGCGGCCTAGGTGGTACTTAGGTCTAGGATTCTGGAATCGGAATGGAACAGTGAAATAATAAAGAGATAGGACAGTCCGCGATCGAGATACTAGTCTGCTACTACTAGTCGATCTGATTAGATAAGTCAATTTTATTGCAATTGCCATTTCCTGTCAAAAAATCTTTTTGGAGAGATTTTTTTTAATATTTATTATTTCACACCAATCAATTTTTGTCTCTTTATTATGTCTTACATGATCAGCATCCAGGGGCAAGAAGAAGACGGGGTCTGCCGAGGCTCCCAGGATCGCTCCTCTACAGATGGCTCTGCTGCTGGCCCCAGTAAGTCCTCCTGTTGTTAATATCAATAATTATATTTCCCTAACTTTACTGCACTTTATTTTTTTCGAACTATTATTTCCATTTCCTAATTCTATTTTTTACCAAATTTTCGATCTATCTGTTTCTAAATTCTTGTTATCCCTGCATTACCTACCAACTTAGTTATTTATATTTCTAGTGTCTGTTTTTTTTTACATCAATCTAACTGCCTCTGACTCTGTACTATTAGTCTGTCTGTAGCTTGCTTTATAATTTATTCAGTTTTTTCAGTCAGCTTTCCCTCTCCCCTTATATTTTGTGGACTGCCTAGTGGTGGTACTACTGTAAGACTCAGAGAACACATTGGTCCTTTACTACTACTAGTACTACTACTCTGCTGTGCAGATTGCATGCCCAACTAAGGTATTCTGCGCATGTTTGTTGAGATTAGAAGGCTTTCTTTACTTTCTTTCTCATGCTCAATCAGTAAATAAAATGATGATCACGTTAGACACCCCAAAGTGGTGTATTTTTACTTTTTCTTGTCTAGGCCTAGTACTATTATTATTAGCAGCAGTTGATTGTGAACAACTGATTACTGTGCACCATGGCTGGAAGGAAGTATGAGGAGGAGGAGGGCACAATTATATTTTCCAACCAAGAGCGAGGACTCGAGAGACCTCATATCCGATTGTCCGCCCAGTTGGACACTCTTTTTCCTTTAAAAAAGTTTTAAAACTCAGATTCACCAATCTGAGTCCAGTCCTTTGTGTTGTCCTCTTCTTGAGGGGCTTTTTGAAAATTGCCACCAACAAAATGCCCAACCAGATATTTTATTACCTTTGATAGGATAGGGCATACTGTCTACCCTACTCTAGTACCCGATTTGTACTAGTGATGTGTGTGGTGTATGTATTTATTGTATTTTCAATCTTGCTAGTGAAAATAAATAAATAGGGGGAGGCGTATATGGCATCTAAAAAATGTGCAATGTTTTTTCTAGGCGAGCCGACCACCAGTGCTGGGGCCAGCGGCGAAGGCGACGCCAGTAAGGAGGGAGCAGCAGATGCGGCAGCTGCAGGGGATGAGCCAGCAGCAGTGGCGGGCGGTGGTAAGTTATATTCCTTACTTATTGACAATACACACTTGCTACAAGGGTGTACACTGTACTGTTGAGAGAGACTAAGTTGTTGTGAACAACGGTTGAAGAAGACACCCTTTACTTAGCATTAGCAATAGCATTAGCGGCGGGAGTTGAGTAACTAATGGCCTCTTCTATCTGACTTCAACTCAGCTGGGAAAGTTTTATGAAGAAGACTAAGAGTCAGATGACCTTGATGGATGGGTTGAACGAAAAGGGAAAGAAGGATGGAAGGAGGAAGGACGGGTGACATGTAATATATGACTGGCAGAGAAGGATGCGTGGGTGAAGGAAGGGGGCCCGGGATGCATAGGTGGCTGATAGGATGCATGGATGGTTGAAGGATGGGTGAAAGGTGAAAGAAAGGGTGCCTGCCTGGGTGGGTGAAACTGTATGGGTGTAAGGAATCCTCCCTGGGGGTTGGATGGGTGAAACCCAAAGTCAAGCAAAGACGCATGGGTGGTGGTTTAAAAAAATGACAAATGTATGTTGTTGGTGAAAGATTTGTCGAGAGATTAAGAAGAATCATAGCCATGTTTACTTTGAATGGATGGATGCCTGGATGGTATTCAATCATAGCATAGGTGGAGACTGTCACTGGATGAAGAGAATGTAAAAGAAAAATAAACCGTGCCAGAGTAGCAAAGCCAAGGGTGAAGACAAGATTAAGTTTAGAATAAAAAAATAATGCTAGAAGAGCATTGCAACGATAAATGGAACAAGCATTTGTAATGCAATAGGTCTCGCAGCTACCCGAGTTTAAGCTAATGGCATTGTAATGACAATGCCTTTTATTTATGTTTTTAAAACGAAAACAAAAATAAAAGGCATTGTTATTTGCAATGTCAATAGCTCAAACTCGCATAAATGCGAGACCTATTGCATTGCAAATGCTTGTATTGCCTGGGCACCCTCCTCATCTCAAAGCCTCGTGGGCAGCCCCGTCAACTCTTAAAATTTGAATTCCACTGTTGGAGGTCCTTTGGCCAAAGTTGCCGAAATGCGCCCCGTTACAGTTATGTATATGGGGGTGTAGGAAAAGCTGAGCACATAAGAGGTAAACACGGACATGGGAGAACACGAAAACAGTGGAAACGAGGGACACATCGAAAAGGAGGCTGCAACAGAAGAAGCGGAATAAAGGAAAATACAAAGAGAGTAGGAGAGAAGGTGAGAGGTATGTTAAAAGGCTATTGATGGAGAGGAGAAAGTAGGAGGACGAGAAGAGCAGGGGCAGGGAAAAAGGGTGTAGAAACAAAAGAAGGCAAATGGCAAAGTGAGAGAATAAGACATGGATGGGAAATAGTGATGTTGAGATAGAGGGGAAGAGAAAAGCAATAAGAAAGGGAAGGAAGCAGAATGAGGGAGTGGAAGAGAGGGGTGTGTCAGAATGAGACAAGAATTAATAAGTAGACCGCTTGGGCCATATTATAGAAACGTTGGAGTGCTGCCAAAACAGTATACAATAATTTTGCACTGTTTTTACTATGTATCTAATAAAAATAGTCGAGTCTAGGCGAAGGAAGACGAACGGAAATGATGAGAAAAGGGGGATAGAAGAGTAGAATTTTTTAGAGGGGTTGACCTGGCAGATTAAAAGTGTGAGGCAGGACAACAGAGGAGAAAGATGGACAGGCGAGTCAGAGAGGTCACGTGTATGTCTGCGAGTAAAAGAGAACGCGTGTGTGCAGAATGAAAGAGACCAGTGCTGGAAATGGGGGAAAAAAAATACACCGGGATACCGTAAATAGGGGTAAGCATAAATGGGGTGGGGTCACAAGGGGCAGAGTCTGACTGTCAGTGTATACACTAAAAAAACCTGCAGCATCTAAATAAATTTGCAACAAGGACCAACTATTTGCTCAGCCCCTGAGGGGTTGCAGCTCTGAACGTACAGTACACAGAAAGCAGTGCAGATGACTGTGTCCTGGTGCCTGCAAATTGCACCGGATCCAGCTCAATAATGACTGCCGGACCGGATCCCCCTAGATCTCAAACCCCCTCCCCTCAACACCAGAAGAGAATAAGATAGAGAGAGAGAATAAAGTATAAAGAGAAGGACGATGTGAGAGAGCGGGAAGAGAAGTGAGAAAGAAACAAAAGAAAAGTGGGGAATTTGGAAGGTAACGAATGAGAACAAAAGGAAGCCTAAAAAGAGGCTAAGGGAAAGACTTCAAGAGAGGGGTTGCAAAGAGGACATACAGGTGAACATAAAGGCAAGATTGAAGACGGCGGGAAAGTGGAAGGGGCGAGGTAGAGAGGGGAGGAGACTGAATTGAGGGAAGACAGGGCAAGAAAAGGAGGTGGTCAAGGGAAAGGAGCATTTGAGGGAATGAAAACAAGCGCGCGCGCCTCGCGCTGAAAGTTTAAAAAAAAAAAAGGTGTGCAGGCTGCAGCAGTAGGGACGTCAGAGAGGGAGAGAGAGGTGGAGGGGTGCACCCGCGAGTGGTGCGCGCGTGCACGCTTGGAAGAGCAGTCTGCTCATTTTCAAGCACTGCACTCGTGCTTGTGGCGCGCCCCTGCTCGCTCCCGCAAGGTGGATGCCGCCACAAGCACGAGTGTGTGCTTGAAAATGACCAGAGCTACGGCTAAAGGTCCTCCTCGCGCTGCGTAGGCGAGACCTAAAAAGTGCAAGATAACGAGAAGCCACACAAAGAGATCCCGGACTGACAGTAACTTTCATCATTTGGATCCCAAATTATTCCCTTTTGAAAGTCAAGCTGATAACGGGATGTGTCTTGCAGACCAGAACAAAAGGCAGCAGGCGACCAGGCGGTAGCAAGAGCTGCGCGCGCGAGAGAGAGGGGGAGCAGGAGGTGAGCCCGGGAGTGGTGCGTGCGTGCACCAGAACAAAAGGCAGCAGGCGACCAGGCGGTAGCAAGAGATGCGCGTGAACGGAAGAGCAAAAAAAGTGCAAGATAACGAGAAGCCACACAAAGAGATACCGGACTGACAGTAACTTTCATCATTTGGATCCCAAATTATTCCCTTTTGAAAGTCAAGCTGATAACGGGATGTGTCTTGCAGACCAGAACAAAAGGCAGCAGGTGACCAGGCGGTAGCAAGAGCTGCGTGCGCGAGAGAGAGGGGGAGCAGGAGGTGAGCCCGGGAGTGGTGCGCGCGCGCGCAGTCTGCTCATTTTCAAACACTGCACTCGTGCTTGTGGCGTGCCCCTGCTCGCTCCCGCAAGGTGGATGCTGCCACAAGCACCAGTGTGTGCTTGAAAATGAGCAGAGCGACGGCTAAAGGCCCTCCTATGCAGCGCATGCGCGTTGCGTAGGCGAGACTTAAAAATCACTGGGAAGAAACAAGGACTGTTTTTTTCAAGGTTTTTGATTCAAGGTTGTATTTCAGAATACTCCCTTGACTCACAGTAGTTTGCAAGCACAACATATGTTTTGAGTATGTATGTACCCATACCCACCCATTATCAATCGCCTCCCTCCGACTCCGAGGCCTCCTCCCTACCTATGTCATTTCGACCGTGTCAGCCATGGGTGGCCTATCGGCTGCATGGTTACACAGTCAAACAATAGTAGTACCTCACGTCGTCTCGTATATAATCATTCATATCAGATATCATCTGCCTTGTTGTAGTAGTCAAGGTGAAAGTGAAATTGAGCAGTTGCCATTGATTTAACAGAGTATGGCCATAATAGAAAAATAGATAATTGTGTAGTTGTAGACTACAGCTGCCCCACCTGCAGACAGTAGTAAAGTAACGTGAGTCTGCGACTGCAACACAAGTATGTCTGTCTAGGGCGCAAGCTGACTGAGCTGGCATGCCTACAAGGTTAAGTTAGCTGAACAAGAGAGAGAAGAAGAAAACTTGGCTACTCCATAATGCCTTGTAATGCCTGAAACTCCCACAAATGTTAGAGGCTGAGGAAGTGGGAGGATGCCACAAATGTTATTTACTTTGCTTGCTAGTGCTACTGTGCCACTATAATTTTATGTGTATAATTAATTTGGTGTTACTGTTTTGCTAAGAGTATTGGTTACAATTGTCTTTTTTCTTTCTTGATATAGCTACTCCTTCCGAACCAAAACAACCCACCAGGCAGGTGTTAGCAGCCAGGGCCGTGCAACGGAAGCTGGAGGCCATCCGGGATGAATATCGGCGGCTGGTGGTTCTGACAGAGGAGGAGGTGGCAGTAGCTGCAGCCTTCTCCGATGCCCTGGGCCCCAGCCAGGCCCCCCAGTGCCTCCGGTAGTACGGACCGTGGTCTGGCAGCAGCCCGCCGCACTTCTTCAAACACTGCTGCCCCCCCTGTTCATGCAAGACATTTCAGCGCAGCATGCTCCTCCGGATGGCGCACCTAGAAGAGCGGATAAACACCCTGGAGAAGAAGATCGGGCGAGCCCGCCGCCAGACCTCCGTCGAATTGGGCGTTGGGGAAAACGTGTTTTTTTTATGGACATTTTAATTTATGGACATTGGACAATTGGACTTAATGATGGACATTGGTTGGGGTTAGGGAGAGGGGTGGGTCAGGTGTTGTGGGTATTTTTCATTCCAGTTAGTTTTTTTGCTAGGGGAATACATTATTTATAGTTTACAATATGATGTAAATCTTTTGTGGGGGGTTACTCTTTTACTTCACACTGTTTCCTTTGCTGCAGGGCCGCAGCCAGTTTTTGATTGAAATCTGCCGATAGCATAACACACCAACACCACACCCTCACTTGTCCTACTAGTACTGTCAGTCTCTCTTCCTAGTCTATGCAGTCTGCAACTAAAACCCCTATGGACTTGGAAGGGTGTGGGTGTGTGAATTAATTAATTTCCATATTATATACATTATGCTTCCCCCAAACTTCTTCTCTTACCGGTGATTGATGTTTATACTTAGGCGAAGCAATGGCTGCATCGTGATGGTTTGGTTTCCCAAGGTGCCATGGTGGTGGTAGTAGTAGACACTGACAGTAGCATTTCCAAAAAAGAAAATGAGACAGTCAGTCACCTGACGGAGCCTTGGGAACGAGTAGTAGAAGTTCAGTACACAAGAAGTCTGCCAAACAAGAAACCATGATGATGATAAGCAATGCTAAAGTAAAATAAACCAGAATGCCTGGAGGGCTAGCCTAGTACAAGTTACAAACTGAAGTTGACTCGAGCTATGAAGCAGACAAGCGGCTTCATAACCTTTAGTGCTGGAACTAGGATGATTGATGACTTGATGCTGGCAATTATATTATGATGGATTAAGAGCCTCTGTAAAAAATTTGAATATTGAATACTGTGCATGGGTGGGCAATCTAATCTCTATATATTGTCAGTGTGGGCTATAGTATATATACTTAGAGCAGAAGAAGATCCTTGCCCTGCCTTGAGTTAGTGTTGCTTTCACCACATCTGCCCCAGCAAGTGTGTGATCAATAATTGGTGTAAATTTAATTTAGTCACACCTCAATATAAATCACACAGCCCGGGGGAAGAGGGTTAGGGTTTGATGAACGGTTGGGAAGGGGTATTTGAGGGAAAGGTTTGACAAAGACAAACACTGCACATGGACAACACACATAATCCTGGCAGCCGACCATCATAAATCTGTTAAGGGAGAAAAAGGAAATGCATACATGATGATGACTTGATGAGTGGTACTAGACTTGTACAGGGCAGTATATTATTAATTATTATGCAATTGCCTTGCCTGTCTGCCCCCAGAGAGACCCAAGTAACATACATTTTATGTTCTGTTGTACGGGCTTCCTTTGAAAGATAGCAAAGAAAATTAAAAAATATCTGTAGGAGTCAAATGTAAGCAAACATAAACAACAACACACACAGTCGTAATGATTGAAGAGAAAAAATGAATAAAATGAAATGATACTATAATTATTGCCAAATTGGGAGTTGCATCTCCGCATTCCTCTTGGTCCTTCCTTGGACTGCCTGTCCATCAATCTTGAGTGCCTGCTGGCGGATGCGGTTTGGTAAGGTAAGTGTGAGTTGTTTTTCCCAGTATAGCGCAGGGTAAAGGCCGGCCTGTAGATGGAAAAACAAATAAGATATTGAAAAATCAAGGAGAAAAGTTAAACTGCATAAATTAAGGAGGAGTGCAACAAGAAGACTTTCAGAGGCGGCATGGCTAAATCATGTCAGTTTCCAGCAGATACCTCCAACAACAGGAGCAGGCCCCAACCTCCACTTAGCTTAGAATTTGAGCCAGACAGCACTGAGCAGAGCACACATACACACACAGCAACATAGCATTTTGCAAATTAAGAAACAAAATCAATGCACCGCTGTCAGTCACACCACCACACTCGCCTCCACCACTACACAGACATGTAGGTCTGGTGTTGTTGTTTACCTTTTAGGCCACTTCATAAAACGCCTGAGTTATTCCATCAATCATCTCCGATCCTACTGACTGACTGCGAGTATGGTATGGTCATGGTGTCCAACTCTGGGTACAGGTCCCTTTTGGTACAGATCCCGAGTATGTCCAGACTCAAAATGCAAAGGATTGGCCTGCAGTAGTACAATTTTGTTATTGAACAACAAGAAGGGAAAGATTGACTTGAGTCACTTTTTTTGTGTGTAGAATACTAGTAGACATCATGCACAACAAACACCAATCACTCAGCGTGCAATGCATGCCATCATTTACCTGTTCTTCCGGGGCAGTCCCTCTAGGCTCGGAAAGGAATAAGGATAGATATATAGTCAGGTTTGGACTCGAGGCGGGCACACATTTCACATTTGTTGGATGTTCTCCTTCCAATGTCTGGCTTGAGGGAAATGGATTTAGGGCGAGCCAGGAGGAGTGGACTTACTTCTTCACTGACTGCACACAGTTGCAACTCCAATCCGGCAATAAAAGAGTAAAACGGTGGTGATGGATTTGTTGTGATTCGAACCAGAAAGACAGTGACACACACAAATAATAAAGTAAATAATATTCCTTAGCTATATCTTTTTTGGGGGACTTTTTTTTGGGCGTCAAAGGAAGAAAGAAAGTAACTCGAAAGCCTAGTTGTCAGGGAAGTAGAGCTCGTCCTCAAACTCTGGTGGTTCACCCAGAAGTAGGTCACCTAACACACTTCTTCCATGACCTGAGTTGCCGTCATCATCTTCCTGCTGTGCTACTTCAGGTATGGTGTAATCCAGTTGTATAAAGTGCTGATTAATTTTGATCATGGTTAATCTCTCCACATTTTGGGGCGAGAGACTGGTCCTTCTCACTGTCAGAACGGCACCAGCAGCACTGAAAACATGCTCAGAAGAGACACTTACGACAGGGCAAGCCAGATAGTTTATCGCCAGCCTGTTGAGCACTGGCCATTAGCACCTTTTCCCATACCAATACAGCAATGGGTTTTGATCAAAGTAGACCTCTGTCGGGCATCCAGATAGGCCTGGACCATCCGCTCAATGCTCATGGGTGCTCCGATTTGCTTGGCCTCTTTTGCCTTTGCCTCAGCACTGGACTTAAACCCTGCCTGTAGAAACCATTCCTGTGCCAATTTTGGGGCTGATGCTCCTATTGTTGTTGTTGTTGATGTTGTTCTTGGTGTTGGTGGTTTTGGCTGCAGTGAGCCAACCGCACTGCCCTCAGGCTCTGAAGTTGAACTTGAAGGCTGACCTGCAGTACTTGTTGTGCCCTGGAGGAGCGGGCCTCCAATTCCCAGCCGTTCTTTTTCTAGCACACTGGCTTGCACAGCTATCCAAGTTTTGTAGCTGGCAACATCCCCGTCTGAAAAAGGTATGAAAGTGTGCAATAATGGTTTGTACCGTGGATCAAGAATTGTGCCACAAATGTAATGGTTGGATGAAACAATTCCTCTTTGCACCCTTGTATTTTCAGATAAGCGAAGGGTTAAGCTCTCCACCAACTCATATGCTTCTTTTTTTTCCTCTACACCTGCATACATTGCAGACACCCCCTTCAGCTGTTCCTGTAGCATGTGCAACAATGGGATATCTTGGCCCGTAGTACAGTCCTCCTTGCTGACTTCACGTGTGAAGACCTCGAAAGGAAGTAGCATCTCTGTCAGGCATTTAACTAGGCCCCATTGGTCCAGCTCAATGATCATGCCTTTCACAGTAGCATTCCCTCTTTGCATGACATATTCATTGATTGGTCTGTGCTGCTCAAACAGACGTTCAAGCATGTAATAAGTCGAATTCCAACATGTTGGCACCTCCTGGATGAGTGCTTTAACTGGCATTCTATGCTCACGTTGATTGATCCTCAGCTGCTTCCTGGCTTTAAAAGAATGGCTGAAATGTGTGCAGATTCTTCTGCAGGTGGTCAGTAAGTTGCTGACTCAATCTTCTTTTTTCAGAAAGTCTTGAACAATGATGTTAATGCAGTGCTCCAAACACAGGACCCTGAAATAGCCACCATCGGCCATGGCCTTAACTATATTTCTGCCATTGTCCGTGGCAACAAAACCAATGTTAAGCCTTCTTGGTCGCAGCCATTCAAAGACCTTGCTGTCAAAGTCTTCCAAAATGTTTGCAGCAGTATGAGATTTCTCCATGGTAAACATGGCTACAGATGCATGTTTCCGAGCGGCATTAAAAATCACCTGCAGATATCTTTTCTCTAACCCCCACAAAAAAGATCCCGTGTGAAGTGATGCACATGTAATCAGTGGCTTGGCAACTGGTCCACATGTCTGTTGTCAGGTGGATAGTGTGAACAGCACTCTGCTGCAAAGCTTGTCCAAGCAATTCCACACGTCGTGATGTAGTGCTGGAACAGCAACTCGGGCGAAATAGGAACGGCTGGGAACCTTCCATTTCGGGCAGATGGCTGCCACAAATTCAAGAAAACCCACCCCTTCCACAAAAGAAAAAGGGAGGAGGTCCAGCGCTAACATTTTAGCCAGCTTCGCGTTGTACAAACATGCTGTTGGGTGGTTGCGTTCGTACTGCCCCTCTGACCTAACATGCTGAGAATGGTAGCCTGGATGTTTTTCTTTTCTGGTGCCATTGATGCAGGTGACTTCTTGGTGCCAGATGTTAGGCTCAAAGCACGTTTTTTTGTTGCAGTACTCTCTTGCCTTGGACCCCTTGGTTACTCAGCCTGACTCTCGTGCCATTGCGATGTTGCTGATGATGATGTGGGCCATACCACTGCTGGGGACAGGGCTGCTTTATATAACAGAAAATGTCTTCCTCTTGTTCACCTTCCACCATGATCGGATCTTCTTCTTCATCCCCTCCACCAACAACACGTGCAGTTTTTTGGACGCTTAGGTGCGCCTCCCAATGGATCAAGTGGTGTTTTCTCAGATGCGTTGTTTGGCCTCAGGTACCATAATTTGTACCAAGCTTACCCCGACTAACACCTTGTCCACAAATGGAGCATATAGCAATGTTCACCTCCTTCCTGCTAACCGAAAAGAAGTCCCAAACTGGGGAGGTCAATTTTCTGGCGCTGCTGGTGCCACTTGCAGTGTCAGATGAACTAGTAGGTGGGCGTGACGTTTGACTCTCTGCAGTACCTACTTCTACTGAGGTGGTTGTGGTGGATGTAGGTCGCTGCCGGGCCTTTGTAAATATGGAAGCTGGAGGTGGTGTTGGTGGTATCCGTGCCACATTCTTAACAGCAATTTGGGATGGGGTAATGTCGGTCTCCACTGGGGCGGGACTAATGTCCATGATGACTGGCTTATCATCATCCTCCTCTTCTACGTCTACCTCCATAACTCTAAGGCTTTCTGGAACCTTCCTTTTCCCTAGCCTTGTCTCGTGGCGTGTCTCACTCTCAGACTGAGGTGGCTTCCAAGTGGTGTCTAGATCATCAGAAGGGGGGCTTGCAGAAGAAGTTGATGGACTAAACTTGCTGGGGATCTGGAAGACAATGGATCTTCTAAAAGAGTGGCTTGTTCTTCTTCTTCCTCTGCAGGAAGCACGATCTCCTGAACTGCCCCTACTTTGGGAGGAACAACTACTATTGAGGGTGGTTGCGGCTGTTGTTGCCCACCTATCTGAGTTTCCTGCATTGATTGGGTACTACTTTGCGATAACGATATGTCAATTTTAACATCACTGCTCGTCTGAGTTGGACTCGTGATTAGACTGGCTGCCTCTGCAACAGGCATGGGCTTGGGCCTAGGTTGGTGGGGTGGGTCCACTGATGCAGGGATGCTGCTCCCAGCTTGCTCCCCGGACACCGCTCCGGCAGGCACAATTTTTGGTTCCCAAAAAAGGTCTTGGGCGACATACCGTTGGTGGTAAGTGTCAGTGCCTTCTTCTCACTGGCAACCTTTTAGGTACTGGACCTGGTACCTTTCTTTGGGGCCATCTTGAAGATGTCAGCAGCACGCAGTGGCACAAGTTGAAGAGATGTCTATGGTCACACGTCACGTGACATCGTGCGCAGCAGGACTTCTGTCTGGTAGTACAATGGGTGATGTTGTCTCCTCCTCTTTTGGGCACGAAGAACATCAGTGAAATGTGGCATTAATTGTTGTGGTTCGATTACTAGAACAAACAAATGTAATATAACTTAGTGTACAGTCACACTTGTTACCTCAGTTATTAAAACAATTACCAATAATACAGTGTAGCCATTTGTGAGACTTTGACAACAACAAGGGCTTTCATGGTGTACTGTATGTACAGTACACTCGGGAAAGATAGGAAAGAAGAAAAAGAGCAACAAAAATACAAATGTAACGGTTTGGCATTGTGCATCACTTGGGATGCAGCATTCAGGGAGCTGCAGCTGACAAATGATGACAATGGATGGAAGCAATAAGCCCCAGCGGAACAAAGGAAAGACATGCAGGCCTATGGTCACTCACAACAACAACAAGCAGGAGGCCTGGAAAACAATGAACTCAAGCAGGCCTATATGGACACAGACTTTACAAAATCGCCCCTGGCCACATGGGGAGGATCAGCGAAGGCAAATGCTGGCCCACTATTACAAACACACTCACACACTGGCCAGACAAAGAAGGCATGCTAACAACACATCTTTAATGCAACAATGCTAAAAACAAAAATCCACAGGGCAAAAAAAAGGTTTGCAAGTTATTACAACCACACACATCCAACAAAGACATGTGAAAAAAAAGTGAAATACCCCAAAAAAAACACATTTTGCATTTCAATCCAATTCCATCCATGCCCTAAATGATGTTTAAATTCAACAGACACCACAGAAACAGTTGTTTAATGCACCCATGAGTAGCTCTGGGCCTACTGACTGAAAGGCTTATTAGCAGACTACTGAGCTACATAGTGAATTCAATAAATATTGCAAATTGATTATTTCAAAAGTTGGAGAAAGTGTAGTGAACTGTGCAACATGTGTCCTTTATAAAAGAAGGAAAATTACTTACAAAGCAACAACTAGACCCCTACTGAAACTACAGCCCAGCTACCACAATAATTTTTTTTTTTAAACGATGAAAAGTACAAACAAATCTAGGTGCATGGCCCCAATCAAACAAACAACACCAATTTCCCAATTTACTTGTGAAATCTCAAATTCAAAAGTCCTCAAATCCAACGATATATGATGCAGCAGCCACAAAGAGTGATCTTTCCAGCTCCAAATCCAAATGAAAAGTGAACAGGAGATGGACAAAGCACTGGGAGGAGCCTGCTGGACAGGAACAGGAAGTTGGAGACTCTGGGGCACTTCCTTACTCTTAAAAAAAAAAAAGTTAAAAAAGAAAAAGAACTCCTTGCACAATAAGTACAGCCAAATGTCAATATGAGGAGTTTTTTTATTCAAAATCGTCATTTCGAGAAGGTTTTGATGCTGCTCGGGAGATAACCTTCTCCAGATTGCAGATTTTGCATGTTCGGTATCGCCTTCTTCACAAACCGTCTGCCGGAAGTCCGATGGCTCGTCCGAATGATGTGTTCGCAATCGCAAACGCTCGCGGGACCATGCGTCTACCTACCAAATCTCATGGAGCTCGCGAACGTCTCGGGAAATCTCGTCAGCGATCGCAGGCACCCGATAAGTCGCTCCCGCGCGTGCAAAAACGCATTTCAGGTGCACAAACGGAAAAAACTCAGTTGTGGAGTGCGTAGTTTTCCGGCAACTCCGCGTTCTATGCGGAACACGGAGTTGCCAAAAATCTGCAAACTCCGCGAGCGGAGTGGAGTTTTACACCCAGGGTTACTCGTAACAGTAGCTACTGCCCTCCACCATAATATTGACCGCCTCGAGGCTCATGGGCCTCTCACGTCAAGGTGCCCCCAGGGCCACCCTCTAGCTCCAGTGGGTGAAAGGCTAGCTGTGGGAAGATGTCGGCGCGCATCAGCGCCTCCCCCGCTGTGTCACAGGCTATGTAAGGCAATGGTCGGGCTGGCTGCCGGAGCGCTAAGGAGTTGCGTCTGCCATCTTGGCTAGCTTGGCCACGCCCCCTCTAATTAACACCTTTGTGGTAAAAAGCGACAGCCTCTGAGGTGGTGTCCCACAGCATTTGTTCCCCCTACCCTAACACCTCAAATTGGTTGTCTCTCACGCACACACTCTATTAAAAACCCTGTAGACACAGCCACTAATCCATACCTAGACCAAGTTGACTTCTGTCAGTTAAATCCATTTAAACTCATTGCACTGGTCTACAAGGCAAGGATACGTTTTCTGGATCAATATTCCAAAAACACACACAGAAATAGGCTTTCTAGATGGCCTTGCATTAAGGACTTTGTTAGTGTGCCAACTCGAGGCAGAAAGCCAGTTGGACTGAAACCACCTCGCAATCCCCAAGTAATGATCAGTTGTATCACAGGAATAATTACTGGCCCTGAAACCCTTTTTTATCATGGAAACTCAGGCCACTAGGAAAATATAGACATATTTTAAATACTTCTTTTTGAAAACCCTATCCTGGTGTACACACAGCGGCGGCTCCTCCGCTAAGGCGGAGGAATGCCACCCCACTGCTCTGCGGGCAGTTGTTAAATGAAAACTAAAATAATAATAACCAACATAACTAACATTTTAGTTGAGGTTGACAGAGCAGGGACCAGGGGGAGGAGTGGTTTGCCCACTCCAAGTGTGCATGAATGTTTGGCTGGCTGTCTCTGGCCGGCCAAACCGTCATGCGCACTTTGCATGTTCTCCAACCAGGCTGCATTACATGCCCAGGCTCCCATTCCCCGTCTGAGCGCCGAACCAACGGTACATTGCAGCATTGTGATTTGCTAGGGGAGTAAGGAGCCCGGGTGCTTCCTGGTTCCTGCTTCCTGCTGTCGAGGAGCCGAAGAGGAGCGAGAGGCGGCAGCCGACCGGCCGGCCTGCAAGTAAGTGTTTTTTCATTTACCAACCCGCCCGCCACCCCGTTAAATAGCGGCCACCACTGTGTACCAACCTGAATAGTAACTGTTATGAATACAAACAATATAGCAACGCCAAAATTCACGAGAAGTGTAAAAACTAGATAGTATTGTAGAATATTGGTAACATCATAAAGCTTTTCTTTATGTCAATATGTAAAATCCCATCCCCAACTCTATGGCTAGCTAAACTGATTTTAGCACCAAACAAAAGGGCCAAAATTGAGTTTCAAAGATAGTTTCACCGGGCCGGATTAAGACCTTTAAAGGCTTAAGCACTTAAAAGATTTTGGTACCCCCATATATATCTAATTCAAAATATAAACAATATAAACCATAAAATAAAATGTCATTTTTCTAAATGAAACAAAACTTAGAGTAAGATGGAAAATAATATTTATTTTTGTAAACTTCCACTTTATTTATATTAGAAAGTTTTCTCCTACTTTTTCTAATTGCAACATTTGCAGTTTTGCACCTCCGGCAATAGAAAATGTCTGTGGTGCCCCCCCCTCTTCCTTTGATGCCCTAAGCATGTGCTTATTTTGCTTAATGGTTAATCCATCCCTGGGTTTCACACTTGCATGCCTGCTCTGAACAAAGAAGCACTGTTCAGTCTAATAGCAATGTCTGATATACTTGTCTGCTTCAGAATGCAGAGAGCTGAGCCTGCAGAATGAAGGCTAAATGTGCCTCCTGTTATCCTTCAGCAAAGTAGGGTGACACTGCTCGGAATGGCCTTGGTACTGGGACTCTGGTATGAAGTTCCTCTTCATCTCTCACATTCGGTTCTTGACTCTTATTATGCATCTGAGAAAACAATTAGCAGAAAAACGTCATTGGCAACCTCTCGCTTATGTACATTTGGTGAAATCATGTTCGTTGTTTAATAACAATAACCGAGAAATAGAATGATTACCTTCATGAAACATGGTTCATAATTTCAAGATAATTATTGGAGCTTCATTCAGGTAGGAGAGGAGTTGGCCTAACGGCTAGGGCCGAATACCTCAAATCTGGGGAACCAGGTTCGAGTCTCGGCAAGGACGCGCAACATCCTGTGATTCTCGGCAAATCACTTCATCTCCCCGTGCCTAACAAAACAATAGACATAGCCAATAGGTCTCGCCTTTGGGACCGTATAAGTGTTTAGCCATGCAACAGTTGATGTTGTTGCACCAAGGATATTGTGCTGCATAACTTAATACCTATAAGGTCCCAAAAGCGAGACCTATTGGCTATGTCAATGCTTGTTTATTATTATTTTTAGCCATGCTGCTATATAGCATGACTACAAATCATTGCCCAAGTCGACAATGGCCATGCTGTACAGCATGAACAAAAGGCAATGGTCGAGCCAGTAGTATCAAAGGCGAGACCTGTTGGCTTTGCTAATGCTTGTTAAGTCTTGGCACAACACCCCTATGATTCTGAGCAGATCAGTCAATCTTCCCATGCGTGAAAAAGAAAAAAAATATGACATCTGTGAAAAGATCTTATCATATAAAGAAAGCAATTGCGCCCATGACCTTGACTTATTGAAAATACATTTGGAAACAGATAACATTTGTTGTCACAATAAAAGCAGATAACATCTGCTGTCACAATAAACATCAGCGGAAGGACAGCAATAAAGCTGAAGCAATCAGTACTAGGTCCGTCCTCTAGTCAAAAAAAGAGAAAGTGAAGCCAGCGCGCGCTGGTCAGTTAGAAGGCAGAAATAAGAGTGACAATGAAGGCAACAAATGTAAAGCAATGGGTGGGCCACACACCCCTTGTAAATATACAGTATCTCTTGCAAGCAAGATTGAATGCAGCACATGCGCTGTTGTGGGGGAGACCTAAAAAGAGCTCATAATACAATCTCGAAAGACAAACACATTAAACTTAGAAGTCCTCACTGGTTCTATTACGTGTGAAAATGAGGAGGCTGTTCGAAACATGCTGAACTTTAAGAATAATTGTTATATGTAAAATATAATAATTATCATGGGAAGTGCAATATGCGCCATCTTCTCATTTTTCACTATGATTTGTGCAGGTCACATTTCAGTATTCTTTGAGAATGCGTTGTAGTCTATTCTGTGTTCAAGTCACTAGACTTCAATAGAGTAATATTATTTTTTTGCAAGGTGCTTTAAATAGCAGAGGCTGTCTCAGAGCACTTTGTGTGGGGTGGAGAGCTTTAGAAGGGGCTAGAACTGCAAGGACTATACAGAGGTCACACTCTGCTGTCTTTGGTTTATGGATATTGTTGCATCGTCTTCATTTCCGCCTCCACCAGGCTACATTTAAATTCATTCATTCTCACTCATCACTGTGGGCTCAGTTGATCACTTTCTTCGCAGGATCTGGAGCTGTGACTTTCAGTCTCTGTACTGACCATACAAGGTATATTGTTTGCATGTAGGGCAGAACACAATAAATTGACGAAGGCACCAGGCTAACATATCCGTCGGAGTGAGTCTCGTGGGTGCTCCGACCACTTTTAGTTAGAACATGCATCAAAGGCTAAACAATGGTAAACGAGCCATCCTAAGCCTTTTCCGTGTCTGAAGTGGTCAGTGCTATGCTTGCGTGACACAGCAGATTACCGGGCACGTTTTTCAGTTCTGAAAGGATTTGGACTTATCGCGCGGCGGTAAGTCCCAAGTGCAGCGGAGCCGGCTCAGGTGCCGCCAGTCCTGTGGCCTGTCTGCGGTTCGTGGACGGTTCTCGGAATGACAGTGAACATCTGCTGTTGGGAAGCAATCTCCTGCGGGCGGGAAGGGCGCATGACAGGCGTGCCGAGGGAGCGGGGAGAAGTGTGTGAGCCGTTCAGCTGATAATTCTGTTGTTATGGGCTCGATCTTTCATTCCCAGACAAACCTGTGGGTCGCGGATAGAAAGAGCAGAGCTGTCAGGAGACATCAACGCACGGTGATCTGATGAACATCCTCGCTGCCGCAGTGAGGAGAGGGGTCAGTGGGAAGGGTGTGGGGAGGAGAGCCCCGAGCGACCGGGAAGATGAGCAGCCTTCATAGCCTGGAAGGGTCGAGGTGTACAAGCAGATTGAGGAAGGTGGGCGGTGGCACAGATCTGTCAGGGTATTGTGAAAAGGTTAAGTAGCAGGGTTGCATCAGCGCATTTTGTTCAAAGAAGCTTAATATTTGTATGCAGAGGGCAGGGCATGACAATGGGAGGGAGAAGTGAAGGGGAAAAATCGGCCGAGCGGACAGATGTGTCGCTACGTTTTGAAGCTCACGATCGGGAACGGGGGCGCGGCTTCGAGGCTCAGTCCATGTATGGCGTTTACCTTGTGGGAGCGAGTGCGATAATTGCAAACAGATGGCGCCGCTGCTCGCTCCCGCAAAGTAAACGCCATACATGCACGAGTACTAATAGGAAACAGTGCAAAGCATGCACGAGTTTCAACAAAAGCCCGGAGTGATTCCAAGAGGTCACTCCAAAGTAGCGCTTGCGCACTGTGTAGGCGAGACCTAAAAAATGAATGTGTCCTCATGTAATGCAACTGGTGTTTATGTAAAGCGCTCTGATACCCGATACCTTCGGGTCAAGTTCGCCTAAAACTCCATAAAACAAGCAAAAAAACACACGAATATATTCAAGCAGACTTGATTATCACATGGCAATGAATAGTAACATGAACACGTGCATTTCAAATTCAAGCAACTAATATATGTAATTCAAAAAAGGGGACACCTGAACGGAAAAAACATGATAATTATAACAAGATTGGGTGGCACCTCATGCCCCTACCTCTCTCAGACATGGCATGTCCCTTCTTGGCGAAGGCAATCTTCTGTACCCAATCATCAATTAGCCTCAAACCCCCATGCAACCCACACTACTACAGATCATTCAAATAACTGGGGCTCTCCCTCTAAACAGCAGTGGGACAAACAGTCCCTTCCTGCATTCATGTCTGCCCTCCTTGCCCAGCTTGTCAGCCTTGTTTACCAGCAGTGTAACCTTTGTCCATAAGAGATCCTTGTCCTTCCTTGACTTCAGTAAGCCCTGGATTCTAATGTAAATATATTACCTGTATTATATATGTGTCCGTCATTATTTGTTCCACACCTGGAACATTTAACACTTTCTGTGGTAGAAGTCAAGATATTATGTTCATCATTTCTGTTTTAAATGCTTTGATCCAAATAAATGCAGAACCTACAAAAATATAAATATGTTAGGTGTTCTGCAGCATTTAATGCATTTTGCCTTGTCCATTGATAGATACCACGTGGTCGTCTGTTACGTGTTCCACACTCCTTGTCTGGTGTTGCAAAGTACTTTAAAATGTATTCATTCATTCATTCACTTAGTGTTACATGCATTGGGTGTAATATTTTATTTGTTTATTTATGTACCAATTTATTTGCACATTATGTAGTGTTGTAGCATGCACCTTGCAAACCAAATCACTCTATGTGCGTTCGATGTATTATGCTAAGGACAGCATGACTTCTACAGGCTTTAATTGAAAATGTTGGTTTTTACAGCTTTCTAGAAGACAAGAGGAGCTAGTAGGGTGAAGACCTCCAGCGGTAGATCGCACATTTCGTGGAACATTGAAGGGTGACATTTTCTCTTGTAGGTAATCTTAGAAGGAGGATCCTGCCTAAAAGGTACTTCTAGGTGATCGAAAGCATCTCAAAAGGGTCATCAATGAACGATGTCACAATACATCTCAAAGCCCAAGCAGATATCATCGCAAAAGCAACTTTCTAGAATGCTTATTGCTGGTGATTGTTAGCGATGCAGGGGTGGGTAATGAGACCTGTTTTTTCCGCTGCACTAGAGGACCCCCTTAAATTTACATTTACATTTTTAGTGAAAGTAAGTATTTGTAGATCCTCAGGGTAGTGTTGGGGCAATGGGTCCCTTTTTCAGGACAGAAATAATATTAGAGCCTGCATTTTGGTCTTCCGGAAGGCAGCAATGTGGTAGTCTGGAAGGTACTCTTAGAAGGTGTTAACAGAATCCAATCTGGAGTTAACAAGGGTGCCAACTACAACAGGGAGGGGACTGGGAGAAGCATGATGGAGATATGTTTTCTGATCTGAAGTAAGATGAAAAAGATGTTTCGTAACAGAATTACCTTTCATTTCATGCTGAGGTCCACAAACAGTAGATCCCAAATTTTTGTCTGAGTGCTTGGCGGTGTGACAACAGAAGGTGGAGGAACGGGTAGAGGAGAGGTGTTGACCAGAAACTTAACATCTGTTCGTGCCCCAGTCAGTTTAAACCCACTCCTATCAATCCATTTGCAATGATGCTTGCATGATCGGACACATTGGAGAATAGGTTGTAGGGTGTCCTCTGATGAGAACATTCTAGAGCACCCCAAAAAACTCATTAGGTCTCACCTAAGAGACCTTTTGCGGGCTATAGCAAGAACTTATAGTGGGCTTAGAGCCTACCCACTGCTTCACGTGGTAGGTTGTGTGGTCATTCTAATTTGCTTGCTTCTTATTCAATGGATTCCTCATCACCATTAACTTTTAGGGAACTACCTTTTTCGTTATCTACTCCATGAGAGTGCATGTTTTGTCGGGATCTCTCCTTTGTGTGCTTCTCCCCATATCAAATACCTGCCCCCCACACTCTGCGTTGCTCTTTCCCTTGTGTGTTGCTGTATCTTTGGTATGCATTATTATTATTATTAATAATTAATATTTATAGAGCGCCTGGCTACCCTTAGGCATCCCCGCGCTATCCGAGATAAGCAAAGCACACGCACAAGAGGTGGCCTCATTAAGGCAGTCTCTGGAAGAGCCACGTCTTCAACTGTTTCCGGAAGGATAGATGGTGAGTAGTTGCACGCAGCTGAGCAGGATGAGTATTCCATAATTTAGCCACGTTATAAGAAAACATACGACCCCCTGATCGTGCTCTCTTGATTTTTGGTATCGCTACCAAAAACTGGTTAGCTGACCGGAGACATCTTGTTGGGTGGTAGAAGGTCATAAGAGAGTGATTTATCTTGGGACCTGTCCCCCAAAGGGTTTTATGTGCTATGCACAAGGCTTTGAATTTAATCCGTTCTTCAATTGGCAGCCAGTGAAGTTTTTTTAAGACCGGCTTGACGGAGTGCCGGTAGGGGGTGTGATGCAGCAACCTAGCTGCACAGTTCTGCACCACCTGTAGTTTCCCTATCGTGGCCTTTGTGGTGCCTAAGTATAGGGAGTTCCCATAATCTAATCGTGAGAGCACCAATGCCTTTACAATGATACGACCCCAGATACGACTCAGATAAAAAGTTACTATGCATCCCCCCCATATCAAATACCCACCCCCGGCACTCACGATTGCTCTCTCCCTTGTGTGTTGCTCTTTCCCTTATGTGTTGCTGTATCTTGGGTATGCATCCCCCCATATCAAATACCCACCCCGGCACTCATTATTGCTCTCTCCCTTGTATGGTGCTCTTTCTCTTGTGTGCCTCTCCCCCTGCTCAACTCCCCCCACACTCTTTGTTTCTCTCTTCCTCGTGTGCTGGTCTTCCCTCTTACCACCACCAGTTTTTATTTGTATTTTAGCCATTGCTTAATCCCACCTGCTCCTCTACCCAATGTCAGCATTTACATTTTTTTAAGTTGCATTTTTTTGGAGGGTAAGGAAGCTGACATTTGCTGTCAGACAATCTGCTACAAGAAAAGAGCCTTTGCGTGCTTAATATCTCATTTTTGTTTTATTTACCAATTGAAGTGGTGTCCGCCATCCTATATCAGTCAATTAAGAAAAAAAAAGATGGTCAAGCATTAATTTTCAGAGGCAAAGAATCTTGAATGGCAACATGAATGGGAGGTGCACACTATACAAATTAGGGAAATTGATTTAAACTATGGTGCCTAAACTTCACCTAATATTTACAATTTATTCAGAAAAAGTCACCTTTGTGGACAGTGTGTTGCCTCTCATTCTTAATATATTTTTAATTTCAGAGAAATTCTATATTAATTCTTAATTTGAAGACTGGTAGCCCAATCGGAGACTCTGTGAGTCTATGGTTCCTGGGATATTTATCATAAGACCCACGCCTGGGTATAGCACACCTCGAGGTCTACAGCAACAAACAACAAAGCCATGTAAAAAATGCTTGAATTAATCTCAGCCACTGGTGACTATTCGGGATGCAATCCAGCCCATCATTTTTCAGCCAAATAGGCTGAAATTGCTCTGCTGTTACTTGTGTTCCAGGTCAGAGAGGATCTAGCCTACCAGTTCAGGCTACAGTGTTTCTAATGGAGCAGGACCAAAGCTGATTGCATAAGTCTGGTTCATGTCTTAGGTGGACTGGTGGGCAAAAAGTTGTAGTGTAATGTAGCCTGAGTGATAACCATAGGCTGAGACTTAGCATGGGACATATGGAGAGTCACAACTCCCACCCACTCTGCCGGCCACACGCTTGACCCCATCTTCTCCGCAAGCTCCCACGTCACCTTCAGTCACACCACCGAACTCCACTGGACCGACCATCGCTGCATCCACTTCACCTTCCAGAAAGCCACCACGCACCACCGCACCCAACAGATGCCTCGCCGCTGCTGGAGCAAAGTCACCGAAGACCAGCTTACCACCACCCTAGCCCGGCGCCCACCAGCCGACCCCACCGACCCCGACACCGCCGCCCGCAACCTCAGACAGTGGATCGACGACTGCGCCAACACCCTCGCCCCGCTCAAGAAACCCCCAACAGCCACACCAGCAAGAAAGCCAGCTGGTTCACTGAAGACCTCCGGGCCTCCAAGCAATCCTGCCGAAAGCTAGAGAAGAACTGGCACCGCGAACAAACACCGGACAGCTACGCAGCCCACAAGAACGCCACCCGCAGACACCATCACCTCATCAGATCCGCCAAAAGGGCCTCCTTCAAAGACCGCCTAGACAACAACGCACACAACAGCAAAGAGCTCTTCAACATCGTGAAGGAACTCTCTAACCCCAGCTCCAACACCAACGACATCCCACCTTCGCAAGACCTATGCAACTCGGTGGTCGCCTTCTTCCATCGCAAGATCACTGACATCCACGACAGCTTCAACACCACGATCGCCCCGACAACCACTGAGATCCCCGCCCCCACGACCAACATCCGCACCAACCGCCTGCTCTCCTGGACCAACATAAACGACGACGACACCATCAAGATCATCAACACCATCCACTCCGGATCTCCGTCAGACCCATGCCCACACCACATCTTCAACAAAGCCAGCACCACCATCGCACCCCATCTCCGGAAAGCCATCAACATCTCCTTCGAGACAGCAACCTTCCCGGATAGCTGGAAGCACGCCGAGATCAACGCCTACTCAAGAAACCCAAGGCGAACCCCAAGGACCTCAAGAACTTCCGGCCCATCTCCCTACTCCCGTTCCCGGCGAAGGTCATCGAGAAGACCGTCAACAAACAACTGACCCGCTACCTCGAGGAGAACAGCATCCTGGACCCGTCCCAGTCCGGGTTTCGCAGCAACCACAGCACCGAAACTGCCCTCATTGCCGCCACTGATGACATCAGGACCCTGCTAGACAACGGAGAGACCGCAGCCCTCATCCTCCTGGACCGGTCAGCCGCCTTCGACACGGTATGCCACCACACACTACGCACACGCCTCCACGACGCCGGAATCCAAGAGAAGGCCCTGGACTGGACCACCTCCTTCCTCTCTGGCAGAACACAGAGCGTCCGCCTCCCCCCCTTCCGCTCCGAGGCCACAGAGATCATCTGCGGCGTACCCCAGGGCTCATCCCTCAGCCCAACGCTGTTCAACATCTACATGGCACCACTCGCCCACGTCGCCCGACTGCACGACCTCAACATCATCTCTTACGCCGATGACACCCAGCTGATTCTCTCCCTCACCAAAGACCCCCACACCGCCAAAACAACCTCCACGAAGGAATGAAGGCCGTCGCCGAATGGATGAGGAACAGCCGACTGAAGCTGAACTCTGACAAGACGGAGGTCCTCATCCTCGGATCCACCCCCTCGGCCTGGGATGACTCCTGGTGGCCGACCGCACTGGGAGCATCCCCAATACCCACCGACCACGCACGCAACCTAGGAGTCATCCTCGACTCCACCCTCTCCATGACTAAGCAGGTCAACGCCGTCTCTTCCGCCTGCTTCAACACCCTCCGCATGCTCCGCAAGATCTACAAGTGGATCCCCACCGAAACGAGAAGAACGGTCACCCAGGCCCTCGTCAGCAGCAGGCTGGACTACGGAAACGCCCTCTACGCTGGAGCCTCTGCCAAACTCCTGAAACGGCTGCAACTCATCCAGAACGCCTCTGCATGCCTGATCCTCGACATCCCTCGCCGCAGCCACATCACCCCTCACCTGAGAAACCTGCACTGGCTCCCCGTCAACAAGAGGATAACCTTCAAGCTCCTCACCCACGCACACAAGGCACTGCACAACACCAGACCTGCGTACCTCAACAGACGACTCAGCCTCTACACCCCCGCCCGCCAGCTTCGCTCCGCCGACCTCGCCCTCGCCACAATACCCCGCATCCGAAGAGTGACCACCGGCGGCAGATCCTTCTCCCACCTCGCCGCCAAAACCTGGAACACCCTCCCCATCCGCCTACGGCAGACCCAAGACCTGCTGACCTTCAGAAGACTCCTGAAGACCTGGCTCTTTGAGCAGTAGCAGCACCCCTCCCCCCCCCTCAGCGCCTTGAGACCCTCACGGGTATGTAGTGCGCTCTACAAATGCTATGATTGATTGATTGATTTCCATGGGTGAAGATAGCACAGTGTTGCGTCTTATGCATCAGGCAGGTCATTTAAGTTGTCGCCCTGTGTATTCATGTTTGGTAGTGATGCGTGCGAGCTTGCTTTGAGCATGGTGTATGGTAGAAGTGCTTGGATGGCACTTGTATTTTTGGGGCGTATTGTACATTCCTTCCTAGAGTGATGTTTGGAAATTGTCATCCACCAATAAGCTGAAATGATTCAGGATTTCAGGGTAACAGATTATGACCGTGGCAATCTTTTGCATGAGCAGCGGAAGGAGAGGGCTGAGTAAAAGCTGCTACTGAATGCTGCGGGAGTGCTAAAAACGTATAATGCTCATAGTGGTCCAGGGGCATACACCATCTTGAACACTGCAGATGGATACACTCAAATATCCTATTCGAGAGAAAAATCTGTCTGTGTTTCATCATTATACCCCTCACTGTCACGCATTTCTCAATATTAATTTATCCGAATACATACATGTCTTTTAAACATATAATGGATATTTATTACAAAGCATACCAAGTAAAGTTCCCTGTAACCTTTTTAATGAACCACAACATTTAGTTGGTTTGTTCCAGTTGTCAGCCTGCTGACAGCCATCGTGTTCTGTGGGGACAGACACTCCTGGAAAGGACTGCCGTTTGGAATTTAGAGCTGGGTATTGACATTTTGCCCAGATGGGAGGCAGTACACTTTGATTTATTCTCCCTGTGGTACTACACAAATGTTATCTCTTAGAGAAGCAAGGCTGATTCTGGAGAGAAGTCCTAAGGGAAGAATCTTGTATAAAAAAGCTGTTCCAATCCAGGGTGATACCACTGGCCTCCATTCTGTTCTGAAAGTCAGGTAGCTTGAAATTTTCGCATGCAGCATAACATACCATAGAAGATCCCCAGCTCCAAACCCCACAGTCTCTGATGGCTCAAAGTACGTGATATAAGCGGGGACTCTCAGAGTTGGACATAAGATGCTAAATGCCTAGTAGCAATGGCTGAAGGAGATTGTTGAGCCCTTGTGTTGATATATTTGTGTGGCCTGTGGTACCCTACTAGAGCTGCTGCACACTGGTAGTTCAGGCATGGGAGCTTTTGTAATAGGTTTGTTTTCATTAGAAGAGATACAGATATCTATAGAGTCATTCCATCTAAATATCGACTAAATAATATTGTGGGACCAAGATATTGAGGCCTAGATAGCAAGTGCCAAACTATTGTTACAATTAGGATATATAAGTATGTATGGGTTTACTGTTCTTAACTTCCCACAGGACCTAGATATTTTGGCCCTACTATATTTTTGTCTTCAATATTCTGTAGCAATGAAAAAAGTATGCATTTAAGGAGATTTGAATATCTATGCAATGGTCGTGAAGAGCACAGTTGAGGACATCAGCACGTTTGTTGGACAACATAAACTTTGTGTGAAGTGCCTAGACTGATTCCGGGCACTGCCACAGGATATGTTGGCCTAGAGACCAGGTAGCTCACAGTGCCACAAGAATCCCCCCTAACCTTACCAGGGAGCGAATGGTTTCTGGTAACCACTGAACATGACAACCGTGACCCCTAAGGGATAGTGGAAACAGATCAGAACCTTTCACTCAGTCACTCGTGCTTACTTGTGCTCAGAGAAATATACAGAATACATAGTGGGACGTTTTCCATATATTTATTGAGCCAACGTTATTCTGCTATAGAATACATGTGCTGTGATAATCAGTAGACAGAAGCAGATAAAAGTGATTACAAGCACCTAAAGCGTAAATAGTAGATATAGTTCTACCATGGTGCTAAAACAGTGTATATATGCAGGCAAATAAACAAGGCATTAATCAGGCATACTCCTACTATGCAAACCCTACTCTGCGTGTACCTAGAGTGTGTGTAGGTATGAAGCCAAGAATCCCCCAAGGGATGATCCAAACTCTTTACTTGGCGGGAGAGAATGAAGGACCCCCGTCCTGGTCACGAACTGGACACACCTCATGAGATGTTGGACGACTGCATGGTGAAGTCTCAGCATGCAGGGACCCTCAGTGTCAGCTGTAGTGCCTCTTCTG
The DNA here is from genome assembly GCA_963921515.1 of Calotriton arnoldi. Lineage (NCBI taxonomy): Eukaryota > Metazoa > Chordata > Amphibia > Caudata > Salamandridae > Calotriton > Calotriton arnoldi. Next base: position 457,900 of record CAWUFW010006027.1, read on the forward strand.
CTAATCTATTGGGATGCTATTTATTTATAATAGAAAGCAGCCTTGCGATGTGCGTATAGATTAGTGATGTTATGGATATGTAGATAGCCCTGTCGTCCCGTGGATGAAGATAGAATGGCATTTGTACATAACGCTTAGAAGGGTTTTGTGTATGATTTTCGAGGCATTGTGATAATGTTGTGCAAAGCTAGATGTGTAAACAAAGTAGTTTCAGGGAAACTAATCCAACAGTGTCGTGCTCACAAATATGTGCAAAAGGTCACGTCAGAAGATGTTAATGTGAAAAATTGGACAATGTTAGAAATGAGCAGCTTCACCACATGGGCCTAGTCCGGGCACATAACAGGAGGTTTCAATGTCTTGCTTCAATACTGACATGAAGCAAGAGAAGGGCTGAGAGGAGGACTAAGTTGGTGCCTAATAGCAGTGTGTCCCTTATCTTGGTTATTTTTACTAAAAAGCTGTTATACTTTTGTCATTTCCTTGCAAATACACTTGCAGTTTCCCATGTAAGCCAAATGCTAGCCATTAACAGGCACTTCTTCACAGATGATGATCACAGTGTGTGGCGTGGCATGATGGCCAACCTGCCTAGCCCATTGATTTATCTGACTTTCCTTCTGCTGATACATGAGTGAGACGGAGAAAACAGCCGTACTAGCTCAGGTATTCCTTATGAACATTGAAGCAAAACTGCATGGCTATCTGAATTTGCCACACTACATGTTTGTGTAGTTTGTGTAATAGGAAGGGAAATTCTAAGATTGAAACAGGTATTGCTAAGAACTGGGCTGAGACCACCTAACTCTTTTCACATATTTAACTGGAGCAATCAGGCTGAGGTCAGGACTGTCAAGGTGTAGATGCTGTAAAGGACTTTCTAGTTTCCTTCTTGATTGCCCAAAGAAAGGGAGACTCATTTACTACACTTGGTGCCACACTGCACTTAATTTGCAATTGAAAAGGTGCACATCTCTCGTCAAGAGAGTGACAGCTAATAAGAAAAAGCCAAAAAGGGCAGAAAAAAACTCCTTGGCCAAATTGGCATATCTTGATTGAAGATAACAAACGATACAGGAGTCGACAAAAAAAGCCCTTTAAGTACTGTGGAATCAGGGTTGAGAAAGAGCCCATCAAAAGGTCTCTCAGAAGAAATAATCAAACATTACTACTGCAATCCCAGAGGGCTACATGTCGCTCGATAGGACAGCCTTCATAAGCAAGGAGGAGGACTCGCTATCATCTACAAGGAATCCATCAAATGCACAACATACACAGAGAACACCATTCATGCAACACCTGCACTTCAAGCTGGAAATCTCTGAAAAATTCACTGTGAATAGAACCCTTGCCTACCAACCACCTGGACCCCGAGCCACCTGTACCAACCTTTTGTCGCTCTGCTCACCATGGACTCAAGACCCTACATTCTCCTCAGTGACCTCAACTTTCACATGGAAGACCATAAAGGCCCCTGCTCCACAGCACTCCTCGAAAGCTTGAGTAACATCGGACTCACCCAGCTCGTAACAGAACCAGCACACACCACAGGACACATACTAGACCCCATCTTCACCTCAAGTGACAGCATCAAATACAACTCCACCACACAGCTCACATGGACTGACCACTCTATACTCCACTTCCAAATCAAGATACCTCAAGTCAACACTCCTACCATGGTCAGCACTCCAAGCCACAACTGGAGCAAAATCACAGAAGCAGAATGGCTCAGTGCCCTCAGCACTGATCAGTGTAGCCCACAGACAACGTCTACAAGGACATCATACACTTCAACAACTGGATCGAGAACTGCGTGGACTCGCTTGCGCCCATCAAACCCAACAAGCATAGTAGATCAAACAAGCAGGCCAGGTGGTGCACAGAAGACATCTAAGACACCAAACAACACTGTAAACAGCTAGAAAGGAAACTGAGAGCCAGCCTCGACACCACCAACAGAGCTACCTACAAGGCTGCACTCAGACGCTATCACCAGCAAATTAGAGATACCAAGAAAAAAATCACAAGTGGACCGCATTGAAGGAAGCTCCAACAGCTGCAAGGAGATCTTCTTGATCGTCAAGGATTTCACCTCGCCCTCAGCCACTGTCAACAACATTGCTGTCTCCCAGCAAATCTGCGACAACCTATCCAACTTCTTCCACTGCAAAATCGCAAACATCTACTGCAATTTTGCACATCAACCTAACCCTACCACCAACCAAGACGGCCACCTGACTAAATGGACAACCCACACCAGAAACGACACAGTGGCAATCATGCAGACCTTTGACTCTGGGGTCCCAATGGACCAAGCCCCCATCACATCTATAACCTGGGAACATCACCAATCTGCACCACCCTGACCTACATCATCAACACCTCCATCATGTCCGCCACTTTCTTGGAGGAATGGAAACTTGCAGAAATCAACACCCTCCTCAAGAAGCCCACAGCCTACCTGAATCAACTGAGCAACTGTCGACTCATCTTCCTGCTCCCCTATCCAGCCAATGTGATTGAGAAGGCCATTAAAGGAACTCACAACTCACCTCGGATTTCACCATCTTCGAGACAACATACAATCAAGATTCTGAAAGAACCACAGCACCGAAACAGCATTTATTGCAGCCACCGACAACATTTGAAACATCCTGGACCGAGGAGAAACAGTGGCCCTCATCCTGTTCTACCTGTACGTGGCCTTCAACACTGTCTCCTACAACACCCTTATCAGAAGTCTCCATGAGATTGGCATACAAATATCCGCTCTCAAATGGATCTGTTCCTTCCTCACGGAAAGAACCCAAAGGGTCAGGCTGCCACCCTTCACATCAGGGACCAAGAAACTGATATATGATGTCCTACAGGGATCGTCCCTCAGCCTCACTCTTTTTAACATGTAAATGACACTGCTCATCAACATCATCTGATCACAAGACCTCACCGTCATCTCCTATGCAGATGACACCCAACTCATCCTCTCCCTGACAGACAAGACAAACACCACCAGAACCAACTTCACCAGCGGCATGGACTGGATGCAAACCTACTGCCTAAAGCTCAACTCCGACAAGACGGAAGTACTGGTCTTCCACAACAAGACCCCCCCATGGGATTCCACTTGGAGCTAGGACCAACACCCACAGACCACACAAGAAATCTAGGGATCATCCTAGATGATAAGCCCAACTGTTGTATTCCGCTTTAGGTGTCCGTATATAGGTTTTCCTGAAACATGTCCTTATATAGGCACAATTCGCATTGCCCTTATATAGGCATAAGATCCCAGTCCTTATTTAGGCATTAGCCATGCTATCCAAATACAGGCATGGTCACTTACATCCGTCCACCCTAACGCCACAACGAGTTCTTAGAAACCAGACCCTTAAGCTCTTGGGAGTTCCCCTAGCACAGGATTATTAATTTCTCCAAGAACTCATTTATTATGCATGAACCGCTATACCTTAAGGGTTCATTCCTAACGTCTTCCTCTGCCCGACTTTACGTAAATGCTAACATTCCAAGGCACATACCAGGTATAAATATACCTTCCCTTGCCCAAGCAAGTGGGAGGAGACCTCTACTTTAGAGGAGCCCGTGTCCCGGCCTTACGCACTGAGAAGAGACGCTGTCATCCCTGCTCGCAGAGAATCCAGCTCCCAGTGTTCTGACTCCCTTCGCGGGGTGTTAGAGTTCGAGACCCGGAAGGAGATTCCCACCTCTCTCATTCTCAAGGTATGGAGCTGACTAGAACCTAGAGGGACTCTTGGCATACTAGACTTGGCATACTAGACTATAGCATACCATACTATAGAATACTTCACCTACTTCTTACCTTGCCCTACACCTAGGTTAGGTTAGGTACACTGGGGTAGAACTAGCTTAGAGAAGCATCTTATGAGTACTCGCATTTTTAGCTTATGTTATTTATGTATATGAATATATGTGTCATAGCTAAAAGATAATGCTAGCGCAGTATTATTTCTTTCTACTGCTTACGCTGTACATTATATATCTCACATATTGTCTTGTGATCATAACAGCTCATATCTCTTACACGAGAAGCAAGACTGTTCAATAAATCCTTTTATTGAAACGCCCGTCTATTCTTTCTGTGTAACTCTGAAGAAACTAAGCATGCACGATTAGCTGAGTGAAACTGTTATCTATTGTTTCCACGATTCTGAGAGTGTTCCGATTCTAAAGGAAAACAAAGTTGTCATGTTTATGCGGTTGCCAGAAACTACTCCCTTCTTGTTTACAAGGAGTTTCTAGTGGCCTCTGAGTTAGCTGGCACAAAGTAATTAAGTTTAATATACTTGATAGGGACATACTGACCTCAGTCCTATGTCTAATCTATAGGGTATATTATTCCAATGCGCAGAGCCTATTAGGGAAATAGGAACTACACTACATGGCGCCCAACGGTTTGGTAAGGCACTAATTTAACGCTAGATACTGAGTAACTCAGTCGTGCTTTTCTCAGAGACCCCTACTAACATACTCCATAAGACGTCTGGAGTGGGTAGGGTTAAGTATCCACCAAAGCTAAATAGGACAAAAACCCTATATATTAGCTGTTTGGTTTGTTCAACGTTGAAGGATACAGTGTTCCAAAATATTGTGCACCTTATCTTTTGTTTCCTTGAAACTTGTTCTACATTTTTCAAAAAACAAATGTCCCTACACGGGGATAATGGCACCGAGAACGGTGTAGCTGCGGCTGACCCAGTCGTAACAGCTTTTAATCTTACAGGTTTAAATGAAACCGATGAGGGTGTTATAAACATCCATCCAAACTTAAGGAGAGCCATCACTCTAAAACTTATAAAACACGGCCTACCACCAAGAGGTGGTAGAGCAGTTTTCGTGATAGAGGCACACGAATCCTTTCAGACAGAGGTATTCTATTCATGGATAGTATTCCCAGAATAAAATCCAATAACAAAACTATTTCACTTCTTTAAAGAAGATGAACCACCAGAGGAATTTATTCCTTTCGAGGATATTGAAATTCCACTCACATACCAGGAGCATAATCTCTGGTTTAAAGGCGCCCTAAAACATCACAAAAACATTACCAGGCTCGGTCCACTAGGCAGACCAGGAGCAACATGGCCGATTCTAGCCGGCTACACACCTCATCCTGACATCGATGTAATGTCAGACGAGGAATTACTTACTCAACTACAAGAGTTAATAAAAATGTACAGACAATTAGTCCAATATGTCATGCGGACTTTCACAGTCCAACCACCAAGGCCCATTCCAAATCAAACCCCTCTACAGGGGAATACACTAAAAATTACTCCACAGACTTTACACGCAGTCATGGGTAAAATGCCCACAAAACGTGAGCAAATTCCATTCTGGATAGCTCAAAAAATGGCTCAAATAGAAGCAGTATTTCCTAATACTAGCCCTTATGAGAAACGCAGAATCCTAACAATCTGTTTACCAATGGGGATCACACCACAACTTGAAGATTGCACCACTTAGGGCGCAGTCTTTGCTGCCATCTATACTAAAACACATGGTGTTCCGTCAATTGCAGTAATACCAGATGTCCTGAAACAAATTCAAAGCGAATACGGGGCAGAGCCTGCTCTGAATTTAGGTATGAAATTACTGAAAAACTTCGACCAGGTCTCAACAATAATATTATCAAATATTAAAGGGGAGGCAGCATCAGTGGCGATCCGCCAACGCTTAAGGGAATTTGATGTAACAGAACATCAACATGAACTGCCCAGAATAATAGAACAATCTTATGCAGAATTAGGCAGAGATAGTTTGGGTGGAAAACCTTTGAAGCCAAAACTATCTGAAAGTCCTGAGAAGGACTCTATTAAACAAACTCCTACATCTTCTAAAAGAAGTGGGAAACTAATAAACAAAATTCAAATGTGACACGTTCTCAATCCCGAGGTAGGTCTCCTCAAAGGAGCCCTCTGAAAGGAGGTATAACCTCAGGAATAGGGATAATTTAAGAAAACCTGACAGGTATCAAGATACTGATACACGTTCCTCTCGTATCTTTCAGATATCGTCACAGACATCAGAAAGAAGAGGACGGTCAGAACATAGAGAAGAACGCGTAAAATCCAAAGACGACAAACACGTTCAGAAAAATAAATCAGCACCTCAATTCACAAAAAAGAAGGTAGCAGGTCTGAAGATCAGACATGCCGAGAATACTGAGAACACAGCTCAAGAACGGAGAATGGGCTCAGACAATGCTGGACAATGCAGCAGAAGTCACAATAGCTCGCCAGAACCTGAAGGAACTTCTGGAGATAGTGGACTTGAATGAGTACATCACAGTAGAAACTGTAGACACCAGGGTTAGTACTCCACAAAAGTTATATGAAATAACACTCCGAATGGAGAGAGACATACCAAGAAAAGTGAAAATACTCTTTTGGGAAAAACTTTCAAGGGGTTATGATATACTTCTAGCAGAAAAAGACTGGCCACCACACTTTGTCAGGGAGTGCCCACATGGCGAGGACATCATTATGCCAGCCTTCTCCAACCATATTCCAATTCATACTTAGTTGCTCTACCGATCCCCCCACCTGGACCCTCTTCATTGTCGGGCATTAGATGCCCCATTAACGATTGGGGAGTCTGACTGGCAACAGACCAAATGGCATGCAACAAAACTCCAGGGATGGATGGACTCCCAGTGGAGTTCTATGGGACATACAGAGCCACACTTGCCCCACGGCTCTTACATTTATTTTAGTATTTCAGGTAGCCAAGGCCACTGGCACTCTCCCACCATCGTTGAGAGAAGCGCTCACTGTGGTCCTACCCAAGCCCGATAAAAATCTGTTGAATGTGTGATTTTTATAGGCCACTCTCCCACTCAGTACTGACTGGAAGGTGCTGGGGAAGATTACTGCTAATCGCTTGCTACCTCACATGTCCGTTCTGGTCCATCCGGTGAAGAACGGCTTCATTCCAGGGACGAACACATACCTCAGTCTTCAACGGCTGTTTGGCATCATGTAAGAGCAAGGCCTTGAGCCCTCGGCTGGAGTGGCTCTTTCCAGTGGCCCATGCAGTGGCTTGGAGACAACCCCAGCGTTGAGTAGACGTGTGTATGGCGCACCTTAGTTAACCAGGATGTATTGGGATAGCTCATAAACCCAAAGGGCAGCACTGGGTGACTGGGTTGCCTGCTCCCGATGACCAAGTGCTGTTGGGACCGATACTCCACTAAACCTTTGAGGTGGCACTAAGGTTATTATGGTTAGAGCTTGAGAGTACGGCTGTACGTCTGTACGTACCTTACTATCAATTCAATTTCAAAAACATTATATACACGCATTATAGGGTCCATAAAAGCAGTTCACATTACAGAACAAAATATATAACAATTTGTAAAATACAGAACACATGAAGTATATAAAATACAGTACAAGATAGTAGCAGCAACATGTTTAGGAGAGCATTGATCTACGTGCTCGTACAGCAGATTTTAAAAAGAACTCAATGTGGAAAATAGCTTCCTCATTGCTATAAAGTATTAACAATCTAAAAGCAGGTCTGCATTTGCCAATATTACAACAATATTTCCTTAAAAAAGGGATTAAAAATAGTCTAGTGTACCGTAAATAAAATTTACAGAAGACGGTAAAATGAAGCATTGTTTGACCGGAAAAAACATCAGATGGGAAGGGTATATATATTCAAGATTGTGTGTAAAGCCCATGGAAAAACCAAGCAAATATTTAATAGTATTGGATCTAAAACGAAACAATAAATAACGCTTCCATAAGCTGCAGGCAGTCCGGATGTAGTCGGTGGTGCAGTCTGATTCCCATAGGTCAAGGTACCTAATGATAGTGGGTTTCCCTATCAGGTCCCTTATTCGCCCTGTTTCCCCAAGATTATAGAATGCATCTGCCACACTCCTCTTGTTGATATGAACACATGAATGTGGATCTGTGAAAATAGATTGCATCCCAATCCTACAGTATTCAGCTTTAATATATGAGATTCAAGGAATTTCTAAGGAAAGAAAGTCCAGTACCCTCTCAATCTCCCCATTGGCCCTAGACTGACTATGTTAGGGATCATGGAATCTAGGATTTCCTTCCCAGAACTCGATCAATCTCCTAATATTTTAGGAAGTACCCAGAGACAGGATAACCTCAGGACACCTGAACTAACAATGATATATCTAAACACTCGCTCTCTGGCAAAACACAAATTAGATATATTTCATCTATTGGACTCAACTAAACCAGACATTATTTTATTAACTGAAACCTGGCTCTCACAGAAGTCCACCCCGATATTTTGCCCGCCCTCCCCAACAACTATTATATCCTTCAGGCGAATTGACCAGCTGGGAAAATTGGTGGAGGGGTAGCCGCCATAATATGTCAGGAATTGAAATTCATCATCTCGGTAGACAATCTAGTTATTAAATTAGACTCGGATCTGGCACCCTTAATTTGCGTACTACTATACAGGGCCCCCCCCCAGAACATGCCCCTTTTTCCCCAAATATTAGGTGAGCAGATGGCCCATCTTATAATCAACCATGCAAAAATCTTGCTGATAGGTGACTTTAAATATTGGGCTAATGATGTGACGGGTGCACCACACTCTGCTGAACTGACCGATCTACTTAGTGGGCTGAACTGTACTCAACACGTAACTTCCCCCACACACATCAAAGGACACACACTGGATCAAATTTGGACATCCAATCTTATAGTGTCCGCATTGGCAGTGTCCCCTTGCACATGGTCTGTTTACTTCTTAATAAAGTTTGTGATCAATAATATAATTTCAGACAAACCCCCAGTCAAAGGAGGGCTCATGGCAAGGAATTGGAACAGCATTGATATTAATGCCTTTTGTAGCACACTGGTAAATACAGCTCCCATTATTCAGCCATCCGTTAACCTAAGTGAGTAAAATATCACAGCTTGGTTAACAGCAGCGAGCGATGAACACGCCCCCCTCAGGACAATAAAAACAGCTAGACGCCATGAGGCCCAGAGATGGTTCTCAGAGGATTTAAAGTCTCAAAAAGTAGTCCTACGCCAAACTGGAAGGAAATGGAGACGGAACTACTCCCCTGATAAAAAAGAGATTTAATTTAACGAATATAAAAAATCTATTCAATCGACTAAAGCAACCTATTTTTCCTCTAAGATCCTCAGCTCCACCAATAAATCAAAAGAAATATTTACAATTTTCAATGAGCTCTCCAATCCTGATAGAGTTACAAATAAACCCATCCCTTCCCAAGCACTTTGTAACTCCTTGAACACCTTCTTCATCGACAAAATCACTAAGATTAAAGCCAGCATTCCTACTAGCTGTGCTTATGAGGCATTACCCACAGCGCTGAGAAACCCCTGCTCCCTTCATCAATTCCCGGCAATCAGTAGAGAAGCGCTCTTGGAACTTTTGATTAAAGTTAAATCTGGATCCCCTACTGACAGCTGTCCACCTTATATTTTAAAATAAGTTTTTACTGCAAGTCCTGAGCCTGCCCTTTCTCTTCTAAACGAGTCATTAACACAAGGCTGTGTCCCTAGAGATTTAAAAAAGAGCTATCATAGTTTGTCTTCTAAAAAACCCTGGCGCAGAACCCCTGACCCCGATTAACTACTGTCCTATATCCTTGCTCCCCTTCCTGGCCAAGGTATTGGAATCTCATGTGGCAAATTTCCTCTGCTCATTTATCCAACAATCTCATTACCTTGACCCTCACCAAGCAGGGTTCTGACCCTCACATTCAATGGAGGCAGTAATATTGATTGTGTCGGACAAATTATGGGAGACTGCCGACAAGGGCTCCCCTCAGGCTCTGGTGCTATTGGACCTGACAGTGGCATTTGATACGGTCGACCATGGTATCTTGGTGGACCGTGTCAGGGATGCAGGACTCAAGGGTACGGCTCTTAGCTGGATCACGTCCTTCCTGGAGGATCGTTCCCAGTCTGTTCGCCTCTCCCAGTTTACTGCGCCTAACATGAACACAACGTGCGGAGTACCACAGGGATCTTCATTGTACCCACATTTGTTCAACTTATATCTTCTCCCTTTGATCCTGTCCTTAAGAGAAAGAAATGTGTGCACATTCAACTATGCAGACGATCTGCAACTAATATTTGCCATCGACAACACATCTGACTCTAGGTCTGAATTCCAAGCTATCATGCTGCACATCCGCAATTGGATGAATTGCAATCATTTAAAGTTAAACCCAGACAAAACCGAGCTGGTCCTGATAGGAGGTGCTCGAAATCCTTGGAGCTCCTTTTTTGGGCCAGCTGAGCTGGGCTCTCACCCCACCCCATCTTCCTCATCTAGGAGCCTCGGAGTCACAATCAACTGCGAATTATCCATGAAGTCCCAGATCGGAACGGTAGTCTCTACCTGTTTCTTCCAGTTACGTAAGATAAGAAAAATCAGCAGACTTCTTACTAGGGAAGCACTGGTGCAGGCAGTTCTTGCCCTAGTTATCTCTCACATAGACTACGCCAACTCACTGTATTTCAGTCTGACGCTATATTTAGTCAAAAGACTACAACTTGTGCGGAACCAGGCTGCAAGACTGATTTTGCATCAGCCCAGATGGCAACATGCTTCTCCTCTTATGAGGAAGCTACATTGGCTCCCCATATCACAACCCTGTGCCTTCAAAATCGGGTGCCTCATTTTCAAATCCTTGCATGGCACCTGCCCTGAATTTGTCTCCAATCTTATTCAGAGACACATACCCAATCGCAATTTGTGCTCAGCTAACATGAACCTTCTGGTCACTCCGCTCTACAAATCAAAGCGGTTAGTTGACAGCAGATTTGCGGTGCTGGCCCCCCGCTTCTGGAACGCCTTACCCCATGACATTAGATCCTGTACAGACCCCCTGAGATTCCGAAGACTCCTTAAGACATGGTTGTTCACTCAGGCATATGAATAACTCTTCAGGATTTAGGCTACTCCTATATATAGCGCCAAGAAACCAACCGGTGTACGTGCGCTCTACAAATAATTTTAACATAACAGTACTATTTCTTTAGTTAAGGCAGCATCAGGATTCTTCCAGATCGAGAGCCACAACAGAACAGGCCACACCCAAATCAAGTCTCCAATATAGGATAGCCCTAGTTCCTTGTGGCAAATGATATGTGAGGCAAACAAAGGGACGGATAAAACCTACCTTAAAAATCTATTTTCTTCCAGTTGAATGGCCATAAAATTAGAGATTTATACATTTGTAATAATGAAACGGGAGAACTGCCATCCAGGGTTGAGGGATACTGCATAAAGACCCATTGGCCAAGGCAAATTTTATGGCATGATGTGCGGTGTTGGGGGACGAGGACCCTTGGGCAGAAAAATAGGTGCCCAGATAAGGAAAGGTATTTTGCAATAGATGACAGCTGTCTACACTTAGGTCCACAGGACATTACAAGGGATTTGACTAAGTTAGTCTGTAAATCTAAGGAGGCATAAAATCTACAAAAGCCTCTACTAGCTGACGCAGTGCCATGGGTGTACGTGCCATGAGCACTGCGTCGTCCGCATACAATAAAGCTGATAGAGGTTTGCCTTTTATAATAGGTACATGTGGGGTTGCACATACAAGGGAAGGCTGAAGATCATTAACATACAGGATGAATAGGAGGGGGGCCAACTCACAACCCTGTCTCACTCCGCGATGGATCCCTATGTCACCAGACACCTCCCCCTTACTATCATTAATAGGATGTAGCAAAACCCAAGGGTCATCAGCCGTAGATTCGGTAGGCAATGCCACTAGACTAGTGCCTTTCTTGTCAGGCTTTAATAGATGTACTTATTTATTGTTTGATCTGTATTAGCTCATTTTTTCGAATTGTATTTTCTGATCCCCGTTGAACTGACCTTTTGTAATTTAGTTATCAAATATGAGATTTGGGAAAATGTGGTATCAGAATCTATCCTTCAGGTTGGAACATCAACGTAGATTAGGCAATCTGTCAAGATGCTCTTAGCTTGCAAACTAGATCCAACAGGAGTGATGCGAGTTTCCACACTTCTCCACACCCACAGTTAACCTCACACTATTATTGTGCAAGTTAACAGTAGACTTGGGGAATGGGACAAGAGAAAGAAATAGAAACACTGTATTGCGTTGCGCTGCCTGGTTGCGCAACTGGGCTTAATCTGTACTGGAGGAGCACTGATATCTGAAAACAAGAGAACACTTTTGTATAGTGTTGCCCCTGGAAGTTAGCTTCTGATACTGTATAGGATATACCTGCTAACAATCTCTACATTTCCAACTCTCTATTTGGGAGGGAAACTCAGCACATTTTGTGAGCTGTAAGGAAATGAAAGTTGATATGTGATTTGGGAAAAAAACCTCTGGTTGACTACAGTCCTGATTTAGAGCTTGGAGGACGGGTACTCCATCACAAACATGGCAGGTATCCCATCTGCCTTAATGCATGGGCCATAGGTTATAATGCACTTGTAATAAGACAGATGGGATAGCCATCACATTTGTGACAGAGTAACCCGCTCGCCAAACCCTAAATCAGGCCCAAAATGGGGTTGCTGATGAGAACTAATATTACAGTTATGCAGTAACTTTCCGTAGTTCGGCTACCATTTGATGTAACTGGTTGGCAACCATAAGACGAAAGTAATTTGTTACTATCATGTAATTCACCTAAACTCAAAATATTCATATAATCACTTGTATCTATATCCTCATACCAAACTTCTCGAACAACATAATTTCTGTGGCAAGCATTGCAGTGGAGTTTAATTCTGCCTACTGGTGAAAGCAATGCAGTGCAGAATTAGTTACTGATGAAAGAAATGATTCCCTGCAGAATAAAAAGTGCATAGATTTAAAAATCCTAATGGATGAGTCTTATGAAAAACTACAAATGGAAGTCTAGTCCTCTGCTAGTGTGATATGAGAATATTTCTTTGAATCCAAGGATGACTTGCATTAGCTTCATGGAAGAACAGATTTACTGGAATTCTAACTTCCAACAGCAAGTCATGGCTTCAGCAACTATGTATCACGATTGCCTGCTTTCAAGATGGTCACCGCCATCGACAAGTGTTGTAGGGGTTCAGTTGCATCATGGAACATGTAGTCTTGCCTTTACTAAGGTGTTTAACAGAATGTGTCGCTCAGCGATGAAAAGCTTGTGTCCAGATGGTACCCACACCCTGCACACCCCACCTCTCCATTCTCTTTTGAATCTGAAGATATGCACAATTTGGAGCTTGTGAGTAAAGCATTGTCATGTCCTTTAGGCTAGTCCTGTCACATATACCCCGATTTTCATACATTGTCCTATCCACACGACAATAACGATTCCAAACAGGTGACCTTTTACCTAGTAGCTTGCTCCTGTCTCTTTGACACCAGGCTCTTAGTATTCTATCATAATACCTGTACCTGACATACATAAAGATGTCCCCAGGCACTGCATAATTATTCTGCATAAGGGTCACCACTTTTTTTCATCCTTGGCCAACAGCCCGCTGTGTATGATCGCATTTGTTTGGAAAAACATTTATGATTGTTTTCAAAACATATTGATCCTAGAAGAAACCCTGGAGTGACCACTCTAGTATATAAGACCCTTATTTCCCCCTGCAATTCAGAGGAGAATTCCTTCCAAGCTGACACGGGGTCCTGCATACTGAATCTTCGACACGCAGTGGTCTGACATCCCTTGAGGGGTGTCATCCTTGAAGCAGAGACGGGGTCCTTCATTCTCAACCATCAGGTGAGGGGGCTGTTTCTTCCCGAGGGGTTTCTTGGCTTCACACATATACATATACGCATATACATGCTACACATACAGATCAAGGCTAGGTACATTCAGGCAAGTTACTTAGGGCGCACATTTCAGGAATATGCAAGTGCTACTGTTTTTATCTGATCTACTTATGTTCATCTTATTAGCACTATGGTAGAAATGTATCTGCTATTTACTATATTGGTACTAGCAATCTCTTTCGTATGCTTCTGTCTCCTGATTGTCACAGCAAATATGTTTTACACAAGGCTGACGCTGGAGCAATAAATACTTATTGAAACGTCCTAATCGCCATCCTGTGTATTTTCTGAGAATAAGCAAGCACGAGAGTCTGAGCGCAATGTACTGTACTGTTTTCACGCTCCCTGAGGAATCAGGGTTGTCATGTTCAGTGGTTGCCAGAGACTACCTACATCACTGTAAGATACAGGGGGGTGGTAGTGGCACTGTAGAGCTAGCTGGTCTAATGGCTTCCATATCCTGTGGGGGTGTTCGGAAGCGGTCCAACACCAACCCCTCAGTTCAGGTCATCCAAAACGCGCAGGTCCTGGGGACTCCTAGGAACTACACAACAGCATCTCACGGGATCGGCATGCAAAGGTAAGTGTGTTCTACACAGCATCCTGACAAGTTTTAATTCTAGTCACACCCGCTGCAGGAGAATGGCAGTTTCCAGAAATAGCTGTTGTGGGACAATCTTCTTCTGCATGCTGCTGTACTTGCCATCTCCTTAGCCCAGAGATCCACGCAACATGTGGACGAGCCCTCTGGTTGACCGCAGCCAAGGAAATGCCAACGCTGCTGGGCAGAATAATGAGGAATCTTCACCACACACCAAGCAAGTGGACCTAAAATGAACTAGCTTCTCTTCCATGGATGCAAAGCCAAGTGAACACGCGGCTGCATCTAATGAGTCTGATCTCCAGATATACCAAAAACTCACACTGCGTATCTCGTGCTGGATGGCTAGTAACACAGTGCAGGGTCATGCTGAGCTTCTGTTGCTCCTGAAGGTTAGTGTGAAAGCTTATCATTAGAAAAAATTAAGGGAGTTCAATGCAGTGATATTTATTGCAATCAAAGCATTGCTATGCACCAAACTTTCTGCAAATAATACTAAACGAGGGGCGAGATGGTGCTCATGATGAAAAAAGGTCATGTTTTGACACACTCAGTCATGCTAAAGGTGAAATTTGGTGAAATGTTGACTCGACTGATGCAAAATTGCACAGCACCAGTGCAAAATGCCTATCACAGATGCAATCCACGTAATGTTGCCATAAATATTCACTTTTAGAGTCACATCTAAAGGCTACTGATAACAGTGTGGACCCTACTCACCTGCCCCATGGTATCCTTCCCTTTAACCCTACCTCCCACTTAGTTTTTGTACAAGTCCCAGCCTTCTCCATAACATTCCCCTACTTTCTACAGCACTCCTTTGATCTGTAGCCAGGTTTGTGCCATACACATCCGTATCTATATATATATATATATATATATATTACCTACTGGCGGTCGCCAGTAGGTAGTTATAGTTAGGACCTTGTTTCTATTCAAAAAGCGATTTTTCTTTTCCCAATAACTTTGGCGCCGGTTGACGAATCTTCGCAAAATTTTCAAAACTAGTGGGGCGCTCCGGTCAGCTCCTGTCTTGAAAGTTTCGGGGTGATTTGTCAAGCGGGGGCCGAGAAAAAAGGGGGTCCCAAAACACGTTTTACCCATGTTAATTTCCATAGGAAACTTTAGACAAAGCTAAAGCCCGAACTGCTGAACGGAATTACACCAAATTTGGCAAAAAGGTAGACCTTGGTTCAGAAAGAGACCTTTCTTTTTTTTAAATGGTGTAAATCTGTTCAGTAGTTCCTGAGAAATTAGAAAAAGAAAAAGTTTCGATATCTGTGGGCGCGGTGGGTTCGCGAACCCTCCCGGGCACGAGCTTCACTCTGATTGGCTGCCAACACTCCAAACTAGGAAGTGTTGGCAGCCATATTGTGACTCGGTAGAACCGAGTCACAAGAAAACAGTAAAACAAAGTGTAAAATTAAGAAAAGGGGGCAGGGTAGAAACACCCTGACCCCCTAGGCCTGCTCAGGGGGTCCCACAAGGACCCCCAGGGCCAAAAAAAGAATTTTTAAAAAAAATAATTTCGGCGGAATTCGCGTACGGGTCGCGAATCCCGCTGAAATTATTAAAAAAATGAAGCGCGGGCTCCCGCGCTTCATTTTAATGAGGCCCCCGGGTGGGCCAGGTCCTGGGGGCATTGTCAATAAATAATAGTGGTGGCCCGCAGGGGCCTCCGCAGCCCCGGGGACTGCCACCTCCCCAGGGCTTTTTTGAAAAACGAATAGGTGGGGGGGTCCCACCCCCCCCACGCTGCCCCCACCCCCCCACGCTGCCCCCACCCCCCCACGCTGCCCCGGGGACCGCCACCTCCCCGGGGCTTCATTAAATAAGGGTGGGGAGCCTCGCAGGCCCACCCAAGCCCCGGGGACCGGCTGTCAAAATTAATTAGTGTGGGGGGGCTTGCCCCCCCGGGCACTTTGAATTTAAATACGGGGGTCTGTTACGGACCCCCATGCCCCGGGGACCACCACCTCCCCGGGGCTTTTCAAACATTGGGAGGGGGGCCGCGCGGCCCCCCTTCTGGAGCCCTTGATGGCCCTGGGGACCACCACCCCCCAGGGCCGGCTCCTGCAGTGTCCCGGGGTGCCCACCCCCGGGACACTGCTGTTTGCTATGGCAGGGCGGGAGCCGTGCGGCTCCCACCCTGCCATAGCAAACTCTGCTTTGCTTCATTGAAGCGAGAGTAGGGAAACCTGCTCTCGCTTCAATGAAGCAAAGCAGGATTGCTTTTCCACAAGGGGAGCTGCATGTCAGCAGCTCCCCTTGTGGAAAAGCAATGCCGGCTCCCGCAGGAGGCGGGGAGCCGGCAGGGACCGTGGGGGCATTGGGGCTCCCCCCACGGTCCCCAACGGAGAGGGCCGGCCCCAGGGGATGGGGTCCCCGGGGCCAGAAGTGGCCTGGGAGGGGGGCCACACGGCCCCCCTCCATCAATAAAATAAAAAAAATAAAAACGAGGCTCAGCCCCGGGGGATGGGGTCCCCGGGGCTAATAGAAGCCTCAGGAGGGGGGCCACGCAGCCCCCCTCAAAAAATGATAAATTTAATAAATAAATATATGGCCATGCCCCGGGGGATGGGGTCCCCGGGGCCGAAATTGGCCTTGGGATGGGGGCCATGCGGCCCCCTTCCCGTTTATTTTTTTATTTTATTAAGAAATAGGGGTCAGGCCCTGGGAGATGGGGTCCCCAGGGCCCCAAAAATGGGAAAAGAAGGGTGGGCACACAGCCCCCCTTCTGAAAAGAAAAAAAAAAAGCTGCCATTGTGCCGGAGGCCCCGCCCCCTCCCTGCAGCACTCTGCAAACGCGCCCCCTGGCACGTTGTAAGTTGGGGAATTAATTCCCCTTGAATCCTGAGGGTCCCTGGGGGCCAACTAGCCCACCAGGTACCTCCAGTATGCACCAGGGAGCTGCGTTGCAGAGAGGTGGTCCAAGGCCACGCCCCCTTTTTACACCACTCTGCAACGCAGCTCTGTGGCGCTTACTGGAGGTACATGGTGGGCTAGTTGGCCCCCAGGAACCCTCAGGACTCAAGGGGACTTAATCCCCCAATTTACAATGCGCCAGGGGGCGCGTTTGCACAGTGGTGCAGGGAGGGGGCGGGGCCTGAAATTACAAGTGTGCAAACACACCCCCTGGCGCTTTGTAAAGTACACCTGGGAGTGCATCCCACCTAGAGGCAACTCTTTTTGTATTTTGTACAGCGGCCTGCCTGGTCGCGGGATTGCACCACCGCGAAACACTTGCGGGTCCGCGGCTGCTTTATTGGGGCAGCTAACTGTGGAACAGGAGGTGCCTGTTATATGCAGGGGTGCCAGCGCGAACATCGGCAATCCTTTTAAGACATTTTTGAATGTGAGTGCCGGCGGCGACCCACTTGGGTTTTACTGAACCACCAGTCCCAGGAAGCTTTGCTTCAGGTGGTTCACCTGAGCGTTATTATTATGGGGATTTACTGGTGGTTGCCGCATGCCGGCACGTCACATGGTCTGCCACTGAAGAGGGCGTTGGCCCGAAACGCGTCTGGCAGGTAAACCAGAAAAGGACTTTGTTCATGGCGTGTGCCCTTGCTTTGGCGTAATTTCCACCTGGGAGTGCATCCCACCTAGAGGCAACTCTTTTTGTATTTTGTACAGCGGCCTGCCTGGTCGCGGGATTGCACCACCGCGAAACACTTGCGGGTCCGCGGCTGCTTTATTGGGGCAGCTAACTGTGGAACAGGAGGTGCCTGTTATATGGAGGGGTGCCGGCGCGAACATCGGCAATCCTTTTAAGACATTTTTGAATGTGAGTGCCGGCGGCGACCCACTTGGGTTTTACTGAACCACCAGTCCCAGGAAGCATTGCTTCAGGTGGTTCACCTGAGCGTTATTATTATGGGGATTTACTGGTGGTTGCCGCATGCCGGCACGTCACATGGTCTGCCACTCAAGAGGGCGTTGGCCTGAAACGCGTCTGGCAGGTAAACCAGAAAAGGACTTTGTTCATGGCGTGTGCCCTTGCTTTGGCGTAATTTCCACCTGGGAGTGCATCCCACCTAGAGGCAACTCTTTTTGTATTATATATATATATATATATATATATATTCCTCTATTCGCCAAACACTGCCGCTCTCGAAACTGACAGGTGCCGCTACTTCGGGGAGGAAGGAAGGAGCCAAAACAGCATAATGTGTCAAAGCAAGAGTGGCAGGCAATTCAGTCTGTGAAGGAGGATCAAACTATAGTCTTCAAGCCCTCCGACAAAGGGGGAGATGTCATTGTACAAAATAAGTTGCAGTATCAGCCAGAAGCTCTACGACTATTAACAGACACACAATGTTATCAGGTGATCACCAGAAGAGAATACAATGCGAGTATTCTGGCTTTCTATGTATTGATCACAATCTGGAAAGACAGAAGTATACTGTCCCATGAGGAATACCTGTTCTTGAAAGTCGACTATCCAGTTGTTCCAACTTTTTATCATATACCGAAAATCCATAAGAACTATCAAAAACCACCAGGACGTCCTATAGTATCCTCAAAGGGCAGCTTGCTGGAAAACACTTCCATCTTTGTAGATGCAATTCTCTATCCATTTGTGCAGAGTCTGAGTTCATTTATGAAAATAATCAATAATATCACTTGGGAAGAAAATCTTCTACTCGTGACCCTTGACATAACTAGCTTATATACTTGTATTGATCATCAACCATGTCTGGAAGCAGTTAAAACCTTCCTGAGACAGAGACCCTTGACCAGTTATACTTGCAGAAGCAAGGGACTGCCATGGGCACGTGCTTCACCCCCAGTTATGGAACTTTTTGTAGGCTGGTGGGAGAAGCACGTGGCCTGGGAAGAGGCCAATGATCAGTGGGCCAACAAGGTGGCATTGTGAGCCCGCTATGTTAATGACATCCTTATAGTCTGGCGGGGCTCACGAAGTGAAGTTGAGGAATATATCACCATCCTCAACAATAACAGTTGCAATATACAATTCACCAGCAATATTAGCAGCACAGAGGTTGCATTTTTGGAATTATTGGTGTAGGAAAGCAGGATCTGCTTTTATGGTTACCCCCACATTTTGCTTGATGTAATGCTGTTTCTGACTTGTCTGACTGGGATCCTGCTAATCAGGACCCCAGTCTCTGTGCTTTCTCCCCTAAATTGGTTTGGTAAGTGCTTAGGTACATCCCAGATTGGACACTGGTGTAACCTTATCAGTCCCTAGCATATGGTACTAAGGTACCCAGGGCATAGGTACACCAGGGGTCCCCCATGGGCTGAAGCATGTATTATACCACCAATGGGAGACCACTCAATTTGTAACTACAGGCCTGCCATTGCAGCCTGTGTAAGTTAGTGCTAACACCACTTATAAAAGATATATGTTTAGCTAAATCTAAGGTCACTGCACTTAAAACCTATAAGTCACCCCTAAGGCAGGCCTTACAATCCTGAAGGCAGGGTGCTTGGTTCTAAGTGTGAGGGTGCACCTGCATGAGCAGGACACCGCTACAGCCTATGGAGTCCATTCTCCCGGGTTGTAAGTGAGACAGCCAAATGACATATAGAGGGGCACCGCATAATTACGCGATGACCATGTCGAAACTGGTTATAACGAATCCTATCATGTTTGGTATCAAACATGTTGGAATCATACCCCCGAATCATACCTCCCACACCGTAAACGGTGTGGGAGGTATGATGCCATGCACCATAAAGCTTCTTTAGGAGGCCCTCAGTGCTCCCGGTACCAGTCTTCCAGACCAGAACAGCAAGCTAGGGCTGCTGCTGGCCAGAGATACGTTTCTGCCCTCCTGCTGCTGAGCCAAGCTCAGGCAGGGTAAGGCAGAACAATAGGTATCCTGTCACAGGGAGGTGTGACTACCTCCCAGACAGGGTTTAGTGTATTGGGGCAGGGTGTGGGCGCTTTCCAGTGCCACATAGTCTGCGTGCAGGGCACACTTGCTGCCCTCCATGCATAGTCCATTTCAAACCAGTTCAGGGAGCTGTTGGCTCCCGCTCTGGCACGAAACTGGACAAAGGACAGGGGAGTATCCTCCCCCTTGTCCAGCCCCTCCTTAGGGAGGGACCCCTGAATCGTCTTAACCCTTTCCTTAGGGTATTTAAGGGCTTACCCGTGGGTGGGTCCCTAGATTCATCGTGGGGCAAGATACATTTTGGACACCACTTCTTCTTCAACCGCCTGGGCACTCTGGACTTCGCTCTGGGCATCAAGGCGGCAACCAGGAAGACTCCTGCTGCTTCTGATTTCGTCACCCTGCTCATCTGCTGCAACATCCATGCCTGTGCACCATACAGGAACCTTCCAAGGCCTGTGGGCATCCAAGACACCTGAAGGAATCTACCTTGAAGTGAAGGAGTCACTTCCCTGCATCTGCAGGCACCACAACTAAGCTGACCAGTCTGCTGATCCTGGGCTCCCACAGACACTGAAAGGCTCAGCAACACAGGTGGTAGTTTTTCACATCTCTCAAGGCCTGCCCTGTCCTCTCACCAAGTTTGAGGCAAGCATCCCTCTATGGAGCCACAGGAACTGAACCCCTGTGCACTTCGTTGACTTGCAGTTGCAAAGGCTTGTTGGCTTCCTCCTACCAAGATCTTCGGGTTACAAGTAGCCCCAACCTCAAGCATCTCCAGTGACCAAGATCTTTGTCCTCACCACATCACTTGCACCGTGGGCCCGCATCTTTGGTGAGCTGCTCGAGGTCCTCTTGCGACTCCAGAGCTTCCGGCCTGTGGGTCCTCTTGAATTCTTTGGGCTCCCCTGATTGCTCAGGGTCTGGCCTGACTTCCTTGCTTCTGGTGAGTCTCCTGGACCTTGCTGGTCCCAACATTGCACCTTCTTCAACTTCCACGCTGGTTGCACTGACCCCTCAACTTTCGACATCCGACATGGAACAGCTAGTATCCGGCTCCTAGTTGTCCACAGCATCGCCTGGTCCGCACAGCTGCAGTTTCAAGGTCACCGTCAGCTTCCTTGCAACACTCAACATCAGTGGGCATTCGTCTTCCGTGCCTCCTGGTCACTCCTGAGTGGCATAGAGTCTGTCCCCTCTGCTTGCAGGTTCTTCACATCTTGAATCCACCTTTGGGTTCCACCGGACACCTTCACCTTCTCCAGCAGTAGCATCTTCCTGAAGTCCTCCATTGGGTTCGATGGCGGTTTCCGACGCCACTTCACACCTTTGCACTCGGCTTCCCTCGTGTAGGTATCCTGGTTCCTAGGGTATCCACGGGTGGGGTGGCTGCAACCTTCTGTCTTCAATGGGAAGGGTCCTTCTTCTTTAAAATTGCAACCGCGACTTACTGATTGACTCGCATTGATCCCGCGGTTGTGTTCCCACTCTGCACATGGCCTCCGTGGGGCTCCTGGTTACTTACCTCGGGTGGTTCCTTGGGTCCCTGGCACTTCTACGTCTTCTGGGTATAGTCTTGACCCGAGTCGTGGTTCACATATCACTATTTTAGTATATGGTTTGGTCTCCCCCTGGTGACCACTGTGTATTTCGTGCTACTTACCTGTTTCCATTGAAAAGTATTGTGTGTATTGTGTATATCTCTGGTTAGGAGATATCTGTATGTGTTAGTGAGTGTCTTATAATAAATAGATATTTTTTATAAATACACTGTGTGGTTCTTTTTCATTTAATTTATACCTATAAGATTATGTTCTGCTAAAAAAGCTGCTTTACACTCCTTCTGGACTAAGCCTGAAGGCTGCTCTCCACAGCTACCACTTAGAGACCTTTCTAAGGTTGTTTAAGACCACTAAAATCACCATAAGGGTTGTCTGGTTTGGTGCAAGGTGCCCACTTACATAAGTGTACACCATATACCAAGCCAGCTTCTCACAATTGGTTTATGTGGACAGGCAACAATTGATGACTAAATTGTACCGTAAACCCACTGCAGGTAATTCAATCTTACATTTCACCAGTCAGCATCCACGTACCCTGATCAATAGTAATCCATATGGAGAGCTACGGTGCCTTAAGCTCAATTGCTCTACCCTTGAAAGTTATGAACAGGCATAAAAAGAGAAAATTATTAAGATTTGAGACAAGAGGATATTCCAGCAAGACCTTAAAGGCAGCCTCGAACAGAGTAAAACAACATGATAGGCACCAGTTATTGATACAGAGAACTAGGAAGGATGAGGACGACCCGGTAACTAGATTAATCTTGACTTTCTTGACATTCTCAGGGGAGATAAGAAAGATTATTGGTAAACATTGGAGAATTCTTCAATCAGATACGGTAATCGGCCATCTAGTTCCCCCTCATTCTAGTGTAACCTATAGAAAGAATACATCATTGAAAGATCTCCTGGTCCATAGTCACTTCACAAGTAGAACTTTAGAGAACTGAAAGGTAACAGGTTTCTTTCCATGCTTGTGATGCAAAGCTTGCAGGAGAAGTGTTAAAATCAAGGATTACCCAGTGCCAAGAAGGAAGACCAGAAAACCCATTGCCAAGTTGCTTAATTGTAATACCAGTTTTGTAATTTATTGCATGGTGTGTCCATGCAACCTACCATATGTGGCCAGCACGGTACACCAGGCAAAAAAGAGAGTGCTGGAACATTCTCGGGAAATAACCAATAATGATAACAGCTACCCAGTGGTGAGACACTTTGCCTCCCTCCAGCAGACCAATAGCAATCTTTTACGTTTTTACTGTATCAACCATGTGCCTATCTCTGAGATAGGTGGAAATAGGGTGAAAACATTGCGTAAATTGGAGTCTAAATATATTATAGAGCCCAAGACCCGTACTCCATATGGTTTAAACAGTGAAGAGAAAATGTGGCTCCATCTAGGTTATATACTACATGCTAGCTCCCACTGAACAATATGAAGGAACATTAAGTTTGATAAGCTACAAAACAAAACTCTCTCTACCTTATAGGGGTTTTTCTTTCTCTTTTTCCCCCTTTTTCTGCCCCCAGATTATAGCTTTGGGGTTTTTATTCACATATTGTTTAGGATAAGATTAACACATAGATTTTATTAAGGTAGAGGCACAAAGGCACTTTATATGGCGATTTGTTTTAGGCACAAAGCCATCTTCTCGATAATAACCGTTAGCACAACCACTTTATCGGAGCTGATTGCCAGCTTTGCGCCACATAATGATAGAGAAATAACAATTGTGGGCTAAATATAGCTCCTGCGCTTGTTTTTCATGAAGCCCCTTGGTGGGTCAGGCCCCGGGGGCATTTATAAAAAAAAAAGGAGGGGGTGCATGGGCCCCCCCGCTAAGGCTCTTAGAGACCCGTGGAATACCACCTCACTGGGGCTTTCTTTACATATTGGAAGTGGGGAGCGCGTGGACTCCTCTCAATGGGCTCTCATGAGCCCAGGGGACCACCATCTCCCCGGGGCTTAATTTAAAATATTGGAGGGGG
The DNA here is from genome assembly GCA_963921515.1 of Calotriton arnoldi. NCBI lineage: Eukaryota > Metazoa > Chordata > Amphibia > Caudata > Salamandridae > Calotriton > Calotriton arnoldi. Next base: position 481,750 of record CAWUFW010006027.1, read on the forward strand.
GCTGCACGGGCCCCCCCTCCATGGGTTCTTTAGAGCCCAGGGAACCACCATCTCCCAGGGGCTTAATATGAATAATTAGCGTGGGCCACGCGGACCCCCCATGCCCCGGAGACCACCACCTCCCCAGGGCAGTAAGTAAAATACATGTGGGAGGGGCCATATACAGCCCCAGGGACCACTACCTCCCCGGTGCTGGCAGTGAAAAGAGAAGGGGGGGCCGCACGGTCCTCCTCCTGGAGCCAATAATGGTCCTGGGGACCTCCAACCCCCAGAGCCCACTAGTGCTAAGTCCTGGGGTGCCCACCCCCGGGACATAGCTGTTTGCTTTTGGTTTGCAGGTGCTGACAGCTGGGTTTTCTGGTTCATAGCACTGTCATTTTGGTGACTAGGCCACTTGAGAAATAGGGGGATCCTTAGCCCTGAAGAATGCCCCAGACCTGATAAAGCTAAACATTAGGGCAGAAACATGTTGGCTTAGAGAGACGGTTTGAGCCATTTGTCTCAAAATACCATCTTGTTTCGGTTTTTAGACATACCTGAGGAACCCACTATTAAAGGTGATATACTGGGGAACTGCAAAGTATTTTTAATTCACCTGGATCCCGTCATTTTTCTCTAGCTTTTATATAAGAACTCCCTCCTCCGTCTAAGTCCATCAGGAGGTTGAGTCTACCTGATGGCATTGTCCTACTAGGGTGGAGAGAGGTTTTCAATGATGAAGCATGACACAAATATGTGTGTGAGGCTTCATCTTCCATAAGAATGGTCTTCCCTCATATTCTGGCATTTTGGCAGTAGTTCTGTGAAGTCCCTAATCGGACCCTGACTTGTACTCCTAAATAGGGAAACAGTCAATCTCTTTTCCTCTAGAGCTACCGTACTCATTTGTGATTTAATCTTTGACTAGGGAGGACATATGGTGGCCTGACCTTCTCCCTCCACTCATGTGTTAAAAGGGGTTGCCACAGGGCAAACCCCCCACTGTGCACGGCCACCGTGTGCAGCGTGGAGTTAGCTGCATGCAGGGGCCGTGCGGCACCCCCGCTATGCACGGCCAAAGCCTGTTTGAGCAGTGTGGGGGTTGGCTGCATGCGAGGGTTTGGCCTGCACCCAACCCCCCACCATGCATGGCCATGCGCGGCAGCGGTTGGATTAACATATTGTAATTAAATATTACTTTACGTTAAAAAAAACCTCTAAATTCACTGAAAAAGTCAAAGGATACAAGGATGTTATAGTCAGAAAAAAGCATTAAGAAAAGTAGAAATTCTGTAATTTGTTCTTTTGGGGCGACAGATGCTTCCCGTTCAGAAGTGTAGGGTGGGGGGTGTTGGGGGGCAGGGAGGGGTGGGAGGATTGTTGACTCCCGATTGTTCATTGTTTTTGGCCTCGCTCGGGCCAACGATGTTTTCTTTTTATGGCAGCTCACTGCACATACAAGTCACATTCCAGGACACGAGACCTACCACAATACACGGGCTTGATCCCTGCACCCAGGCTACGGGACGCTACCTCCCTTGGGATCCGGGCCTCCCCCTGATGGTCCACGCACTCACCACCCACTCACAGGATGTCGGCTTTTCCTAGACCTCTCCACATTTTATCGTGGAACGTGAATGGCCTTCTAGACCGTTTAAAACGGACTGCGGTTCTCCATAGTGCCCAACGCCAAACACCAGATATTCTCTTTTTACAGGAAACACACCTCCTGGGAACTCACTGCCCCTTCCTTGCTCGGTATGGCTTTGACAGGGTCTGGCACTCGGGTTTCGTGCGGGGCTCCCGAGGGGTGGCCATACTGGTTCGTAAGGGTCTCCCCTTCACTTTGTCACGAGTAGAGACAGATGCCCAAGGGCGATATGTAGCCCTAACCGGTAGGATTGAGGGACACCTTCTTAACCTCCTCTGCACTTATATTCCCCCTCCCACACTGCCCGCTACCCTCCGCCACCTCACATCACTGGTCTCGGCTTTCCCTCAAGGTTTGACGATCATTGGGGGCGACTTCAACGCTGTCATGCAGCCCTGCGCGATACGACGGGTGCTCCCTCAGCGTCCCGCCTTGCCTCTGCCAAGCGCCTTTCTGACTGGTCCTCTGCCCTGGGTCTCTGTGATGCCTGGAGGGTCTGGAACCCCCGCCAGGACCAATACACTCATACTTCGGCGGCCCACCACACCCACTCCCTTATCGACTTGCTCATGTTGCCGGCCACCGACTGTAGCTTGGTGACGGGGTGGCTATCCTTCCCCGTGGAATCTCCAACCACTCCCCTGTCTCCCTCCATCTCGGGCGTCCTCCTGACGGGCCCCGCAGGATCTGGCGGATGAACGCTTGGTTCTTGCAAGATCCCGATTTTGTTGAGAACCTCAAGCAAGAGCTGGAGCAATATTTTCTGATCAACAAAGGGTCAGTTTCCTCTCCAGGTACCCTGTGGGAGGCTGGCAAGGCCACTGCGCGTGGCGTGGCTAGAGGCTTGGTCCATGCAAAACGCATGACCCAGACCGCTCGCCTTCTGCAGCTCGAGGCCCAGGCGCTGCAATTGGAATCGGCCCAAGCATCCGCCGACACTGCTGACTCCTCCCGCCAATTCGCACTACTCCGCAACGAGATCTGCCGGATCTCTCTAGAGTCGGCCAAGATGCTCTGGCGCTCCTCTGTGGCGCGCGTGTACGGCTGGGGTGACAAAAACGGGAAACTACTCCACAATCTTGTCTCTTATCCCTCAACCAATCGCATAATCCCCGAGATTTGTGATGCGACCGGTGCTCATCACTTCACTTCCCAGGCCATCGCTCAAGCCTTTGCGGGCTACTATGCCCAACTTTACGCAGCCCGGCCCCCCATGGCTTCTTTAACTGCATTACTGTCGGAGGCCGCGACCCAGCTGCCTCGCCTTCCCCAAGCAGTCTCCGAAACTCTGGATCTCCCCCTCACCCCGGAGGAGATACAGGGGGCCATTTCACTCATGCACTCCGGTAAGACGCCAGGACCAGACGGATACCCTCAAGACCTATCGTGATTTGTTGGTTCCTCACCTGGTAGATCTGTTCCAACATGTGGTGGATACCGGGTCCTTTCCCCCCGAGACCGATGTGGCCACTATTGTGGTTCTGCCGAAGACGCAGCCGCCTTCCCTCTCCTGCGCGGATTACCGCCCCATTTCCCTCATCAACACTGAGATGAAGATCTTTGCTACCGCCTTGGCTCAGCGCCTCTGCCCCCTCTTGCAGGAATTGGTCCACCCGGACCAATGCGGCTTCATGCCGGCCCGAGGCACCCGACATTGCATTCGCCGTCTTCACCTTGCCCTCGCGCATCGTCATCGGCTCACTCCATACTTGGCCCTGCTTTTCATTGATTTTGAAAAAGCATTCGACACCGTCGACTGGAGTTATCTGGAAGATGTGTTGGAGGCGATGGGAATGGGCCTCCCGTTCCAGCGCTTTATCCGCGTCCTCTATTCTAGTCCAAAGGCCCGGGTCTTAATTAATGGCGTGCTCTCTGAGGCTTTCCCCATTCAGAGAGGCACCCGCCAGGGTTGCCCCCTCTCTCCGCTTTTATTCGCGCTAGCAATGGAGCCTTTGGCCTCCCTCGTGCGCAGTGACCCCCGCGTCCAGGGGTGGGCCTGGGACCCCATCGGATCGACAAGGTCGCCCTGTACGCCGACGATGTCCTCCTCTTCCTGGCACATCCCGAGGACTCCGGCCCCCGCTGTCTGGAACTCCTCCTCGCCTTTGAACGAGTCTCGGGACTGCGACTCAATCCAGCGAAATCCACTTTGGTTCCCCTCCACCCGTCACGTGCCTGTTTCGACTGGCAGACCACCATCCCCCTGCGAAGGCAATCTTTCAAATATTTAGGTATCTGGGTCACCCTGCTCCCAGAACTTGAGTGGGCCCTCAATCTTACGCCCCTGGTTGCCAAGGCTGACCTCAAGCGATGGCAATCCCTCCCTCTCAACCCTCTTGGCAGGAGCGCACTTTTTAAAATGATGGTTCTCCCCCGATTCCTCTATATTCTTCAAAACATAACATTTCACCTCCCGGGGAGTTGGTTTCGTGAACTTGATGGTCTACTCACCCGGTTCTTGTGGGCGGGCGGGAGGTCGCGAATGTCTCTGGCCCATAGTCGGATACCTCCCTATGACGGTGGCATGGGTGTGACCAACCTTCACCTCTACTACTTAGCCACGCGACTTATCGTGGTTCACGACTGGTTCAACGGCGGCTGGTCTGACCCGGCGTACAGGGTCGAGCTCCGTTCCATGGATTTTCCGCACCTCCAAGCCTACTTATACGGGGCCCCCATACCACAAGCCTTTCCCCCCATGACTAGGACGGTCCTACTGGCATGGCGCACCGCACTGCGCCACATGAGGTGGGATGGACGACTAACCCGGCAAACGCCTCTGTGGCACGGTACTTGGCTCCGTGAGACCTCAGCTCTCCGGGACTTCCGTCAATGGGATCACATTGGGATCTTGCTTCTTGGGGATGTCTGGGCTGGGAATCACATCATGACCTTCGCAGACCTGCAACAACGTTACTCCCTCCATGCCTCCCAATTCTACAAATATCTGCAACTTCGGCATGCCCTCCATACACGTTACGTCTCCCATCTCCCTTCCCAAATTTAGTCCCTTAGAGGCTCAGGTGATGATGGGGAACCTAGGCAGGGGAGGGGTGTCGCGGATATACCGCTCACTAGTTAACAACGGCCCTGCAACCCTAGCCTCAGTACGTTCCCAATGGGAGGATTGGTTAGGCCCACTGGACGACGCAGATTGGCGGGATGCTCTCATGGCTCCCAAGACCCTGACGACTTCCTCCAAATTGCGTCTAATTCAACTCTACTATTTGCGTATGGCATACTTAACCCCCGCACGTCTGTACAAAGCCCGACTGAGACCCTCCCCGACATGTACACGCTGTACCCACGCTCCAGCTGATTTTTTCCACATGGTTTGGCAGTGCCCTGTCATTGCGCCATTTTGGGCGGGTGTGGAGCTAGAACTTACACAGACCTTGGGGTGGGATGTTCCCCATGAGCCACTCCGCCTAATCCTGGGTGTGTTTGACGGCCTAGACGGCTCCCGGGCTAATAAGCGTTTCCTGGGGACTGCTGTGGCGGTGGCAAAGCGGCTCTTTGGTCTCAGGCCAAACCTCCGGGGGTGCGGAAGTGGAGACGAGGGGTGGACTGGTGTGGAACCCAGGAGGAGTCTCTCTTCGAGGCCCGAGGCTGCCCCGAAATGTTTGATAAGATCTGGGGGAAATGGTTTCATCTTTTGTCCTGATGGATGTGTGTATCCTTATGTATTATGTTATCCCCACATGAATACTCACTCTGATGTTTGATGTACAGGTCTCCGTCACCATCTTCTTATGGTCATCCATTGTAGTACTGCGTGTGATTATGCTGCCAATGTTTTCGTTTTGTGGTTTTTTGGTTGAATCACTCAATATCAATAAAATTGATTATCAAAAAAGAAAAGTAGAAATTCACTGAAAAAAACAAAGGTTACAGGGACGTTATAGTTAGAAAATAGAATGTAAAAAACCTTAAAAATTCATTAAAAAACAAAACGTTACAGGGTTGTTATAGTTAGGTCCAGATTTTACACATATAAAACCATTGAAATTCAGCAGTTATAGGTATCTGAAACTCGTGCCCTAAGGTAAGTATAACTTGCGCCCTCACCATGCACTGCTAATTACCCCACATATTACATCAGTCATGACATCTTCTATGACATCATTGATAATATTACTGCAACATTTGCATAAAATTATTGATGAGACAACTGTGCATGAATGGGGCGCAAGTTATACTTACCATTAGGACACTGTTATAGTTTCCTGAGATAACTATAACTATAAGTGCTGAAATTCTATGGTATTTTGTGTGTAAAATCTGAACCTAACTATAACGTCCTTGTAACCTTTGGTTTTAGTGAAAAAATATATATATATGTCGGGTTTGGTGGCTTAGTGGACTAATGCGTCCACTGTAGGGGTCTGTGTTTGTCTTCATGGTCACAGGTTAAAATCCTGGTGGGTTCACTCACTCTTTCATCCTTCTGCGGTCGATAAAATGAGTACCATTGAGTTGCGTAACAATAAACATCTGTTATTCAGTGCCAAGATGCCCACAGGTGAACGTGCGCTTTACAAATACACATGCCATATATATAAAACATGAGCAAACCATTAGGGAGAGGAAGGCTACGAAGTTTACTAGGGATCGACTAGATTATGAGAGGGGCCAAATATTTACATTTGCCCGGCGTTTCGACAACCTTCGATGCCAAAGACTATCAGGAAGCATGAGTCATGACAAACCACCCAGGAAACAACCATCTACCACTGATCTGAGCTCAGAAGCAAGTTCTAATATGAGCTCAGAAGCTGAAATTGAATCTGATAGTAGTTCAGCAAAGAAAGGAAACAACAAAGAATCTCAACAACCCCCAACAGTTGTAGACTAACTGCGTTTTTTACGCTTGGACAGGTCTCAAAATACACAATTAAAACCTCAATGGAGGGGAAGAAGACGACAAGGAACAGGAAAAAACGGAGGGGAGGGCATGGAACTGCGTTCAGGGGCCAGAATAAAGGACAAGAACCAGAACAAAGAGAAAACACCTTGACAACAGTGATCAATCTAACTGATCTAAGCCTCACGGAGGAAGAGAAGAATACACTATCATTGGGACTATCATTCTGCACCAGAACTAACTATAATTATGCTCAGACCTGCAAAGATTTTTACAGATATGTGAGGAATTTAAAATTGAAAAAATTCTTCTATAAAAAATCAGAGAACAGTATAGGAAGAGAAAAAGAAGTAACAGGAAGCATGTCACTAGAAATTGAAGACCTGGATTTCCTACATCAACTACATGAACTAGAGAAGGAGTGTGAGGGAATGATAAACCCAGGAACTGTGAGAGAAACGGTGGAGTCCATGGGCCTGGATATATACAGCAGCAGCAAGACCCCGTTTAGACCAAAATCGAACTTTGTCCCGATGACACCTAAGGACTCAATAGATGCATTCACGGGCTCAGTAGTAAAGGACTTGCAAACTTTGTCTATTCAATCGAGTGAAGGGTTCCTGAGAGGCAATAGATATCAAGAAAGGAATTATGAAATGATTGTGAAAAAAATTAAAAATCGGAAAGATATTGTTGTACGTCAATCCGATAAGGGAGGTAATGTCGTTTTATGGCCATTGGAAATGTATAATGATCAAGCTATGTCCCAATTGAGGGACAATAAATGCTATCAAAAGGTACCAAATAGTAACTTGACAGAAATAAAGAATAAGTTACACAAAGATTTAGCAAGGTGGAGGGGGTTGGGCCTTATTTCCCAAGAGGAATATGAGTTCTTAAAAGTAGACAACCCAGTGACACCAATTTTGTACCTTACTCCAAAAGTGCATAAAAACACAGAGGTTCCCCCAGGTAGGCCAATAATTTCGGCCATAGGAAGTCTATTCGAGCCAGTATCAAGATTTCTAGACTTCTTTTTACAAGAGCATGTGAAAACATTACCAGCTTATATTCAAGACACGCAAGATTTTCTCAGAAAAATAGAAAACATCAGATGGAAGGACACATTTCTTTTGATCACATTAGATGTGTCATCTTTGTACACGAGTATCCATCATGAAGATGGGCTAAGGGCTATGAAGCATTACCTCAGCAGAAGACCCATTACACTGTAGCAACATACATCAATGCCAGTGGAAATGGGTAGACTGTGCCTTGAGACAACATTTTTATGTATGGTACTGAGACATACAGGCAGGTGCGAGGAACAGCGATGGGCACCTGCTTCGCCCCCAGCTATGCGAATTTGCATATGGGCTGGTGGGAGGAGCAGGTGCTCAGGGTACAATTTGCTGAGGAATGGGATACAAATGTGGTATTATACACTAGGTTCATAGACGACCTATTTGTAGTGTGGGATGGCACATTGGACACAGCAGAATCTTTTGTTCCAAAGTTGGGTAATAACTCATTGAATCTAGCCTTTACCCATACTATCAGCAACACGCGATTATGTTTTCCTAATCTGGAAGTCTATGTTGAAGAAAATGTCTTACATATGTGTGCCTACAGGAAACCCACTGCAGGGAATACTATTCTTCACGCTAGAAGCCACCATCCACTACAACTAAAAAACAGTATCCCTTATGGTGAGCATTTAAGAATCAAGAGGAACTGTAGTGAAATACGTGTTCTAGAATCAGCACAGAGAGAGCTAAATACACGTTTTACACAGAGGGGTTATAAATCCTCAGTACTTGACCAGGCAGTGTCTAAAGCTAGCGCTATGAAGAGATCAGATTTACTACATCCAAATGAGAAGCAGAGAGAGAAAAAGACAAGCAAGAATAGAAATGAAATAAGAATGATTACCACCTACAATGCCTATCACAGCAGGGTGAGAGACTGCTTAAATAGGCATTGGTACTTGGTGAGAAGGGACCCCATATTGAGAGAGCTAGTCTCCCGGAGACCGCTAGTGACCTTTAGAAGAGCATGGTCTATGCGACAGGACTTAGTTAACAGCAGTCCGGAGTTAAGGACAACAGAAGGGTGGTTACGGGCAAGTACAGAATTTTATAAATGCGCAAAATGCTAAGCCTGTACAATAGGACAGAACATGAAACAAATCTGCTCTCCCCTACTGAAAAGTCCATGGGTTATTTGAACTCACCTGACATGCAGAAGTGACTATGTAGTGTATATGCGTCAGTGCTCATGCCATAAAATATACGTGGGCAGCACTATCTATATGGCTCACATAATAATATCGCAACACATGAGGGCAGTGGCAAACAAGGACAAGAGCTACCCGGTAGCTAGACACGTAAATAAGGCACACAATGGCAATGTCCAGGATTTGATATACTATGTGGTTGACCAGGTACCTAAAAATAGGAGAGGTGGCAATCGTGAGCGTAAAGTACGCCAACTTGAGTCCAGATACATCATACTCTTCAATACCAAGATTCCGTTTGGGCTAAACTCTGATGAGGACCTTTCGGTACATTTAGGAGTCTAGACTAAAATAATTGGCTACCGAGTTTTTTTTAAAGATGGTTTTAATATGCATGTGGAACGGAAGGTCACGAAGGAAATACTGAATTGTGGCAAAAAATGCATTAAATCATGAGTCTTGTGGTGCACTTGCATGAAGCACTTGCTATCTGAGAAAAAGGACACAGTGAGACGACTTTGACAAACTAAGTTTGGTGGCAGCAAACAAATTGAACCAATCGTGTGGTATTATCATTGAAGGGTTAGAATGCAGAGAAGGTTAATCTCCAGAGAGGAATGAATTGGCAATGGAATCAAGCACTAGCGCAAGAATTTGGCCATATGTACTGGGTTTTCATTTCTGGAGTATTAACATATTCACTTGCACTGTATATATACAATGTCACCATAGCTTCACTATGAATTTATAATTTATTCGAATTTAATTTAATGAAAAGGTCTAATGTATTGAAAAATCTTTTTGACAAATGATTCACTTGAAAATTGTGATCAAATATAATTGAATGAAATTTTGTGCCATAAAACAGAATGAAATGTTCATGACATTTAAACAGTCAAAGTGATGAAACAGATCAAATCTGGGTAAACACAGTAAGATCGTGTACAGCCACCAACAGACGATATAGTCTTTCTTCAGTGGTGGTAGTTGCTTTGACCCATGTGACTGGGAGTTTCACCAATAGCTTTTAAAAATGTTGATAGTGAAACAGACGCTTGATGTGTGACCAAGGCAAAGGAATGCCGAAACGCGTTACAGCGAAAATAATAAAAATCTAAGCGCGAAAACCGAAGGATTGGTGTGGTGTCTTTTCCAGTGTGGATCTCCGATTCGAATGAGGAATTGGAACTGGCAGTATATATATATATATATATATATATATATATATATATATATATATATATATATATATATATATTCTACCTTCCTCCCTGAGATGGCTGCATGAAGTAAAGTGTGCATTCATGGGTGCAGCGACTACTGTTTCCAAGACAGGATTGTATATATAATCAGACCGACCCTTTCTGCAGAGAAATAATCTGGTGTCAGAAATGGAGAGATTGTTCCATGCCTTTATCTCATCAGACAGTAAGCGGAAGTTCAGAGGGGGAAAGGTAAACGTGGCCTGCCCTACAGATAGATCCCATCACGTGAGAACCTAAAGAACTTGCTGCAGATTTGTTGGAGGGGAGTAGGTGGTAGAATAGGAGAGGCCAGAGTAGGGCATAAGGGCGTGTGATACTGCTAGACTTTACTTCAATTGAGTTTTTTTAATTCTGTGAAAACGTTTGCAAATCTCATGAAAGTTCAGTATTTCTTTTTAAATTAGAAGAAAAAGTCAAAATCATGTTTTGTGGAAAAAACCATACAAATGTTTTTCTAAAAATCTTTCTGCAAATTTACTTCTGCTGGAGAATATACCTGGAGAAACTGGAGATATCTGCCTGTGACATAACTGAAAACAAAATTCTGAATTTTCCAGTTTCATGAAATTGTAAAACGATGAATATGACCCAACGACAGAGGCATAAGAAAAAGTTCAGGTGCCCCTGGCATAAGAGGGCAAGTGGATAGAGAAAATGAAGAACACAGAAAAGGGAATTAAAGAGCAATTTACCGAAAACTATGCAATTATATCCATTCATGTGATTATGAGTAATTTTGCACAAAAATCCTAAAGCAGGAGCACAAGAACAACAAATTTAGAGAGCGTGAGCCGCAGGCAGCTGCTGGCTACGTCTACTCATGTTCTGTTGCATTTAGCACTATTTTTTTCTTGGTGCAAAATGCATCCTCGGGTTCAATGCTGGGTTACACTTCTTGCTTAATTCTGCTATAATTCTGTGTAATCACGCTACAGCAAATTACGTAACTTACGCCCACCCCTAACATAAATGCTTCTGCGGCTCCTACTGTAGCAAATCATCAGCCAAGTACAAGGCAGGCCATCCAAGAGGCTGAAATGCCTTTTCCTGTCTCAGGGACTGGGAGAGATAAGCTTTGGAATGGGTTCCTTTTTAGGTCGAAGCCTACCAGTCTGGTTTGCTAAAGACATCTTGGGGACATTGGGGAGAGGATGTGGCGTAATGGCCAGTGCTGCCAACTTTGGAGCTGGGGAACCAGACTCGAGCCTCGGTATCGGCTCAACATCCTGTGATTCTGGGAAAATCACTTAATCTCCCCGTTCCTACTAAAAATGAATATGCTTGTGTAATGTAACTGGTGCTCATGTAAAGCAAGCAATACCTTCGGGTCGAGTTTGTGCTCTATAAAACTGCAAAAAAAAAAAAAAAAATCCTGGGAATGCAGTCCAACTGTTGCTTACCATTGGCTTTGTGGTTTGTAACACACATTTTCTGGCTTTCTATTTGCTGACTTTCTTTCTTTTAGACTGTGCATGTTCAGTTTGACCCTCCCAAGGAGCACAGCAATTTCACACTACCTCTCCTTGTATTCTTCCATGAGTGCTCCTTTCTGTATACAGGCCTGTAAATCTTTTTCTTATTTTGTCACATTTGCTGTGCATTCAAAGACAGAGATCAAATGTCAAGCTTTGTCTTCCAAGGGAGCTTGGTGTTTACTTTTCATTCTCCAACATCAAAGTGAGAGGATTTATGTGACAATCTTGCTGGATAATGGGGAAAGAGGATTTTTTTTTCTAGCACACAACAACATTTAAATGAACTGTGAAAGTATTTCAGAATATGTCTTAATTAGTTACGCTCAAATGAAGCTGATTTTCTGTCAATTTTGAAGTGTTCTGGAAACAAATACTTTAATATGATCAAAACAAATCAATACACTAGGTGATGCCATTTCCACACATTATCGTTTGTCAGGGGCGGCCAGCATGGCTCGTGGGTGGGTGAAGGTGCGGGGGGGCAGGGCGAGGGCGCTTTAAAAAAAATATGTATATATATATAAAACTTACTTTGCCTCCGCCGGGTCCCGCGTCTTCTCTCCTGCTCGCCTGTGTCCGACTCCAGGTCGGAACAGGAAGCAGGCAGCCAGGCTCCCACCCCTAAGCCAATCACAACGCTGCAATGCAGCGTTGTGATTGGTCTGAGCGCCGTGACACAGCACTCAATCAGGGGCTGGAGGGGTGGGCATGTTCTCCATGCAGGCTGTTATGCAGGCTGCATGGAGAACAGGGAAGTGCGCATGACTGTTTTGGGCCGACCAAACAGTCATTGAGCACAGGAGTGTTCTACCACTCCTCCCCTGCAGCTCCACTCCACCCCCTCACACACTGCCGCATCAGGAGTTAAAAATAAAATGATAATAACATTCCATTATTATAATTTTATGTTTTCCTTTCTTTGCTGCTACTGGCAGTGGGGCAATATTCCTCCGCCTTAGCGGAGGAGCCGCCACTGTCATTGTGTGCTGTATAGTTTTATTAGTAAAACAGTATGTCTTTGCAAATGTAATGGTCATTTCAATTGAAAATTTGACGTCTGTAAAGGCAGTGTGCTACCACACCATACATACTCCATTCTACGCCACTCCACTCTACTCTGCACCACTCCTCGCCATTGCACTCTACTCTGCACCACTCCACTCCACGCCACTGTACTCTATGTCACTTCACTCTATGCCTCCCTACTCTAGTCTGCACTACTCTACTCTATGCCAATGCACTCTACGCTACTTTACGCTACGCTACTCCAGTCTATGCCACTCCACTAGACAACTGCACTCTACGACACTGTACTTTGCAACACTGCACCTAAATTCACACCACTCTACTCTGCACTACTGCTCTGTATGCCTCTGCAGCACTTCACTCTATGCCACTGCACTCTGTCACTTCACTCTGCACCACTCTACACCACTGCACTCCATGCCACTCTACAACACTCCCCTCTACTCCGCACCACTGAACTCTGACACTCTATTCTATTCCACTGCACTCTATGCTACTCTAATCTGCACCATTTCATTATGCACTACTGCACTCTACTATGCACTACTCTAATCTATGCCACTGCATTCTACGACACTGTATTGTACGCTGCTGAATTCTATGCCTCCGCACTCTACACCACTATACTCTAACACTCTACGCCAGCGCACTCCACACAGTCCACTCTACTCGATGCCACTCCACTGCACTCTACTCTGCACTACTGTACTCAATTACACTGTAGTCCTTACCACTCTACTCTACACCACTCTGCTCTGCGCCACTGCACTCTACACCAATGCACTCTACGCCACTCTATACCGCTGCACTCTATGACACTCTACTCTGCAACACTACACTCTACACCACTGAACTCTACACCACTCTGCTCTGCATTACTGCATTCTAAGCCACTGCACTCTACAACACTATTTTTTACACTGCACACTATGTCATTTTACCCTGCATCACTCTACACAACTGCACTCCATGCCACTCTACTTTACTGTACACCACTCTATTCTACTCTGTGCCACTCTACTCTGCTGCACCATTCCATTCTGTACCACTGCACTCGACAATGCACTAATCTAATGCCACTGCATTCTATGACACTCCATTGTACGCTGCTGAATTCTATGCTGCTGCACTCTACACCAGTCCACTCTACTCTGTGCCACTCCACTTCACTCCACTGTATGACACACCACTGCACTCTACACCACTCTGCCCTATGCTGCTACACTCTACACCAATGCACTCTACACCACTGAACTTTCCGCTACTCTACTCTACATCATTCTACTCTATGCCACTGCACTCTGCAGCACTCTACTCTACTCCACTGCACTCAATGTCAATGCACTCTATGGCACTATACTCTACTCTGCATTACTCTACGCCACTCTACTCTGCATCACTCTATGCCACTGCACTCTATGCCACTCTACTCTGCATCATTGCAGTCTATGGCACTGTACTCTACCCCACTCTACTCTGCACCACTCTATGCCACTGCACTCTTTGCCACTCTACTCTACATCACTGCAGTCTATGGCACTGTACTCTATTCCACTCTACTCTGCATCACTGCAGTCTATGGCACTGTACTCTATGCCACTTTACTCTGCACCACTCCACTCTGCACCAATGCACTCTATGCCACTGCACTCTACTATGCAGCACTCTGTTCTACGCCACTACATTCTACGATGCTACATTGTACGCCGCTGAATTCTATGGCATGCACTCTACGCCACTGAACTCTACACCACTATACTCTGCAACACTCTACACCAGTTCATTCTACTCTAGGCCACTATAATGTTCACCATTCCACGCCACTCCACTCTATGCCACTTCAATAAACGACACTCTATGCCGCCCCACTCTACTCCACGCTTTGCTATTCCACTCGATGACACTCCACACTACTCTCCTCTATGCCGCTAACCTTTAGCCATGATGAACAGCAGCCACACTGGTGCATAACATGGCTAAACACATTGGCAATGCCAATGTCTCTTGCACAGGAAAGACCCATTTTCTTTGCCAATGCTTGTTAGGTTTGTCCTGCCAGCACAACTATCTACACAACCCATTGTTGTCAATTCTTTAACATCTCCACCCGACAGGGGTATTACTTTCTTACCTCATGTTATTGGCTGTTCAGTGTGTCATTTCACCGCGTGTGGAGTGCTTAAATTACATTTCACAAGGGACTCTTTTACAACTCAAAATCACACTGAATCATCACACGTGAATTTGTTTACCTCATTGGAAAAAATGACAAATGATGTCCAGGTATATCCCGACCAGGCATTTAAGATCAGCTCAGCAACAGCTTCTTAGGACATCGAGAGCCAAAAGAGCCAGGTGGGGGGGCATATCATTTGCCCACCTGGTACCAAAGATGTGGAATGCCCTCCCATATAAAATAAGAATTCTACCCAACTAAACCGTTTTCAGGAAACATCTCAAAACTTTGCTGTTCCCCTTGTAGACGCACTATGGATAGAGCTTGTAAACAGTACTCTCTAGCGCTGGGAAGCCCTCGGGCAGCCACGCACTCTACAAATTCCTAAACATAAAATGCATCACACAAAGAAAGTAATCATTATTATTTTATCTTATTCTTTATCCATTCTTTGGTGCACAAATCTACAGGAGTGGCCATGTCCTATAGTGTCAATGTCTGTATAGAATTTGACAGTGTCATCTTCAGGATTTTTGGAGCTCTGGGCAAGTCCTATTTTGGGGTCCCCTTTTTGGAATAATTTTGAATTCTATCACTCACAATATGAAACTATGATCAACTATCAGAAACTGAATAGCACAAAACAGCTCACATATGTCTTGGCCGTGCTCCAAAAATACTTATGATTACACTAGAGAGGGGAGAGACTGAGATGGAGAAATATACTGAGGTGATAGAGCGAGAGAGATAAACTTCCCACGGGGCACTGCCACAGCAGGGGGCACTGGGCAGGTGCCCACTTTGCCCATGCCTTAAAACGTCTCTGTCAGCACTTATTGCAAAGCCTGACATTTATATCTTTATTCTCGCCCTCATGTAAAATAATTACATTGGGCAACAAACATAAGTAATCACATGTATTGGGTACAATGTTAAGTATTGCAAGTATGTTAAGGGATTTTATGGGGCTTGAGGTCACGCACTTCAAAAAATATAGACAAAGCTGCTTGGCAGCAGTGCTTATTAATTTCTTAAACTATATATATATATATATATATAGGGTAAAATATTACAAGCAAGCCGAACTTTTCAAGTGAGATCACATGGTAGTGCGACCTAATGAAAGAATTTGCCAGAAGCAATTTTCTGTTTTACATTTTTCTTGTACTAAATCTCGTATGTGAAAATGCAAAAATATATATATATATATATATATATATATATATATATATATATATTGTAAAGAAAGGAGCCAAAATAAGTAAGGTCTTCAGAAAGTGTCAAAGCAATTTTGACAAAAATTGAAGTTCGTTCTTGGCCTTTATTTTGTTACATTTTCATGCCCAGCTGGCAACTAACCCCATCTGTGACACCTGACGTCGGTCCTGGCAATTTAGCCAAAAGCACTTTGCACTTGAAATTTTGAAAACCATCCTCACAATTTTAAATTAGAAACTAGAAGTCCCAAAATGCAATGCACTGTTTGCTAAAATACCAGGGATGGCTCAGCATGTTTCACAAGAAAAGGGCCTATTTTGAGCTCTGAAAATGTAAACAATTGCATAGCTGCAGTTATGTTCAGTTATCCCTGTTAAAAGTGCAGTCAAATACATTGATGTCAACCTGCTTTTGTCGGACCTGTGAACCTAAAAATGTCCCCAGTGTTATCCTTTATCAGAAATAAGGGTGTTGGGTGTTGTTTGGCGGCCCCCCTTAGACACCTACTCCCAACCAGGACAGGAATCATAAAAAAGTTAGTGATTGGCTATTGTAGAGTGGCTCAACTCCATTTCTTCTTTCACCAAATCACAGGGCTGTTTATTAACATGATGTTTGTGATTCCAAGGGGCCTCCTAAAAGCGCCTCTTGGACAGAGCCCGGTCCCTCCCCTAACATCACTTCAGCCCTCCCCAGTGTGGTGGTTGAAGACCTCTTGCATAGCTCCTATTGATTGTCTCGACTCTGTGCACTACTACTTTCTAGAGCCCTTGCTTCCTTTCTTCTCTGATTCTCCAATATATTTGTTTCATTCACTTTGTTCATTTTGTGTCGTATTTCTTTATTAATTAAGTTTTCATTACATATGCACCATGTACACCAAAGAGGTGTTTACATACATAGCAGTAATCGGAGTCAACCATCAGTGCATTGTTTTCAATCTGCATTTCTGAGGGGAGCCTCAGATGGTTGGTGGCGAACTCATACGAACAACAAGCAGAACTAACTTGATAGCTCCTATTGATTGTCTCGACTTAAATGGTTGGTGGCGAACTTGTACGAACAACAAGCAGAACTAACTTGATAGCTCCTATTGATTGTCTCGACTTAGATGGTTGGTGGCGAACTCGTATGAACAACAAGCAGAACTAACTTGATAGCTCCTATTGATTGTCTCGACTTAGATGGTTGGTGGCGAACTCGTACGAACAAAAGCAGAAATAACTTGATAGCTCCTATTGATTGTCTCGACTTAGATGGTTGGTGGCGAACTTGTACGAACAACAAGCAGAACTAACTTGATAGCTCCTATTGATTGTCTCGACTTAGATGGTTGGTGGCGAACTCGTACGAACAACAAGCAGAACTAACTTGATAGCTCCTATTGATTGTCTCGACTTAGATGGTTGGTGGCGAACTCGTACGAACAAAAGCAGAAATAACTTGATAGCTCCTATTGATTGTCTCGACTTAGATGGTTGGTGGCGAACTCGTACGAACAACAAGCAGAACTAACTTGATAGCTCCTATTGATTGTCTCGACTCTGTGCTACTGCTTTCTAGAGCCCTTGCTTCCTTTCTTCTCTGGTTCTCCAATATATTTGTTTCATTCACTTTGTTCATTTTGGTGGTGTGTCTTTTACATCTCATTATTTTCATTATTCTTCTGTTCCACTCTCTTCCACAATACTTTACGTTTTCCCACAACCATCAGGTGTTTCGCACAGTGTGCGGGAGTTCCCGCCTGAGCTCTCTCAAGACTTATTCTAGTGGTCCTTGCATTTATACTGTGTAGGTGTCTGTTGGGATCAGTTTTGTTTGTGAGAGCCTATCCAAAACAAGCATTGGCAAAGCCAGTAGGTCTGCATTATGTGCCAACTCCTGTAAATACACTCAAATGCTGTGTACATGTGTTGCATGAACAAATGCTGTTTATCACAATAAACCCTGCCCTGGTTGATTTTACAAGTGCTGGGAAAATCACAAAAAAATACTGCTTTTTTCATATAGTGCGTATAGGAGATAACAGAATGGAATGTGCCAAACTGTGTGATCACTGTGTGGTAAAATAGTCCTTTGTGCACGCCAATAGAAGTATGTCCTAGAAGGTGGAAGGATACACCAAATTGCCAGTAGCATGAAGTGAGAGAGTGATACATTTATGGGTGGAGCTATAGAAACTCACTGTATATTTTTAAGAATTGGTAACAATATGTATCGCAGACAGTCGCTCTGTCAAGCCAGACATAAATTCCCATTGACATATGGCAGACGTGTGTTCTGTTGAAGCTGTACTTTGCTGTTTATGAAGCATGAGGAGGTGACTGCATGAAAAGGATGATATGAAAGTCGTTGGCATTACCTGTTAGAGAGACCTTGTAACTGGAGGGTCGTGGAAGAGAATCCAGGGTTGATTCATTTTAGTTACTGGCTTAGACTTGCGCTCTCATTCCCTAAACCTAACCCTGACTTCTACCGAACGCATTTATCCCTTTTTTGTGCTCTGTCAAATTTGTCGGGTATGGGAACAGAAATACAGAAAGTGGGGGTCATTTGCCAATAGTCACACAATGTGGTGAAGCGGGAAAGCTGGGATTAGAATTCGGCGCCTGGCTCCACTGTCAACAATTCGGGCATTCCAAGCGCATTTTTTTCTATTGTAGCTTCTAGTCTGATCCTTTTTTGAGTCCGGCTAACTGTGCTTGGAGTGAGGGTCTCCTAAAAAACGCAAGCAGAATGTGGCCTTCCTTTATAAAAAAAATGATTCTTTATTAGTTTAACTACAAAGAACAGCAGCCATAACTAACAGCATAACATTAGGCACAATCCGCAGGGTGTTAGAAAAGAGTGTTGACATTTCTCATAGCAGTTATTAGAAACGACTAGGAGCTGCTCAGAATGTTGCATTCCTAACGTCCATCCAGGACCCATCAGGCCCGTTTGATTTCCTTGTGTTGGCAGCCGGCTGGGGCTGCATTCTTTCCAAATATTTGTGCATTGTCTCTAGAGCTCTGTTCAATCAAACATGGAGATACTCTGCCTCTAAGCCGTGTCTCCTAGGAAATGTCAGTCTAAGCCTCGTCTGAATAATGCTCCGTCCTTGAGGTTATCAAAGCAGTGTGATGCTAAGACCCGTTGTCAAGCCGTCCCAAGCAGAACCTCGAGAATTCATGAGTGTCCAGTGTCAACTGCAAACCAGTGCCTTCCTGAGTCTCAGGACCTAAGCTTTCCCCTAGGGTTACCTTCAGATTGAGCTGTTGGCCGCTGAATAATAATAACTTCTTCATATATATATATGTAGCGCTTCATACCACACTTCTGCTGTTTCTGTGCACTATAAATAACAAGGCTTACTCAATTTATGGTTCTCAATTTACGAACCTTCAACAGTATGGAAGGCTGAGTTGACCTTGCTCATATTTTAACTCTGATGCACTTTGGTGCATTGTTGACGTCATAAATTAAAAACATAAATGCAATCTAGGGGTAGCAGGTGGTGAAGGAGTGAGAGCTTGAATAAGAAAAAGAAAGCAGAAAATAAAAATACAAGTAAACAGAAAGAATATGAATCTGGAATAAGGGGGGCAAAGAAAGAAGACAAAAATGAAGAAAGAACATTGCATGTTATGTTGATTATTTGTACGGGGAGAGGAGTTGGCCTAACGGCTAGGGCGGTCGACCTCGAATCTGGGTAACTGGGTTCCGAGTCTCGGCAATGACGCTGAACATCCTGTGATTCTGGGCAAATAACTTAATCTCCCCGTGCCTAACAAAAATTAATGTGTCCTCATGTAATGCAACTGGTGCTATGTAAAGCGCTCTGATACCCGATTTGGGTCAAGTTCGCGCTATATAAAACTCTATAAAAAATAAAATAAAAATAGTGATTTACACCATCCTGGTGCTTTAAAACGCCCTGGGGAGACAAGAGAGATGGGGAAGAAGGACCAGAACAGAAGATAGGAAAGTAGCTCACAATAGTGGAGGCAACGAGTGTCCTTGCAGAGTGAGTGTTTTTTGCCAGAATGGCTGCACAGAACAGTAATGCATTGTGGATGTTATAACTTCTCCAGCACAGTTAGACCTTCCCACCTGGAGCACACACACTGGGCTGTTTTCCAGCCATGGGGTGCAGCATCTGTGAAGGGGGTGACACCTGCCTCTAAAAACAGCACTGACCATTAGGTATGGCCAGGGAATGGCTTGGGTGGTGGCCCTTGTGTATGGGTTGAGGGCCTGGTGCTCCGGGATACGTTCCTGGATGTGCGAGAGGTGGCCAGGCGACCATCGGAAGAGAGATGGAGGGTGGCAATGTAGCCGGGAGCCGTGCTTGGGGTGGGTGGTGGGGGGCAGGGTACGTGCTGGGGTTGGGGGCTCCCATTGAGTATGGCTGCTGAGCGGCCACTGGCCTCCTACTCCCTCTCGCAGCAGTGGTAATGGATGCCCATTGCTGCAAAGCGTCGCTGCCTCTGTTTTTTTTTAAACAAAAAGCAAACTACGACTTCCTCACTACTGCTATTTCTTGTTTCTTTGAACTGCAAAAGAACAAGTGTTACTATTACCCAATTTAATGGTACTCAATTTACCAAATTCATAAAGATGGACTGTTCAGAGGTCACAATGCCAGATGTTAGAGGCCAATATTAATACATTTGCCAGCTTGCACCTCAGGCGCTCTGATGACATCACAGCCTTGTCTCACCCTCAGTCTCCTCACTGTTTCTTATTTGCTTCTGTGGCGGCTCTGCAAGGGGCACATAGATAGAAACTATACAGTTATGCAACATGTAATATAGAAATGTAACACATGAGCAAGCATTACAGCAAACGATAATACAAAGAAAACATGACATAGCTTAACATGACATTATATAAAATAATAAAACAGCATACTACAGATGTGTTAACTGTTGTTTAACCTACATTATTAGCATATAAATTAACAACATGGCATGACTAAACATTAAACCATAATGGCTGTGGTGCCCAAGGTGTGACTTTTCTCCCGAGCTGGCTGTGCAGTGACTCAGATTCAGGGACAGTGGGACACCGAGAACTGCACATATCAAATGAAACCGAAAGTGTTTTGTAGTGGAAGTGAGCGGTTCTCTTTTGTGTCTCTAAATTTACTTCATAGAACAGCGGAAGCCACACAGGGGTTTTGTTCATGTGTCCTGGTGTGAACCTGCTTCTCGCAGCGGGCACCGACAACAAGCACTGGCACAGCTGACCGTTTTGACTATTGATTAGATTTCACTAAATCACTCAGCACAGGCGCATCACAGGCAGAAGCAGGGTATGTTCTTGTCCAAACACACACGTAGAAGAGGTGCAGCAAGAGCAGCAGCTGGGCACAATTCTCTCATTTACACAGAATAGACATAGTACAGGTAGCTTCAGTGCAAGCTTCCCTGACACACATCAGTTACAGCAAAGGCGCAAAAGTGCCAGCTTCCCATGGGTGTCTTTGAGATCCCATATTGGATAACCTCTGGGGTGGGTATACATATTCACAACATAGCAAGGCCAGCAAGAGGGACATTGGGATTCAGAGGAAGACATAATAAAGGCATCCGAAACGAGTGGTTGTTTAACAGCTTTGCAGTGCACACATTACTAGTATGGCCTTATCTGAAGCACTGTGCACAGTTAAGAGGGCTGATCTGAAATATCATCTGCATTATTTCTACTAGCATTAAAGCCACAAAATTGGGACCCAATATGGAGTCACACCTGGAGTCGTGTGTCTTTATAGGATGCATTGTATTGGTTGCTAGGGCTAGGGCTGTGATTGGTTGAAAGGGCCAGGTCTCTCATTGGTCCTACGGCTTAGGGCTAGGATTCTGGTTGGTTAGAGTTAGGGCTAGGGTTCCCATTGGCCAAAGGCCACCTGATCTAGGGCTATTTAACCTTAGGGCTCAGGGCCTCTCAGCCGGGCGTCGGGGCTAAGGGTGGGGAGGACAAGGGCAGTTGCCTGTTTGGGCCTGTTCCGGACAAGTCGGGCCTACAGACAGAAATGCTGCCCTTTTATTCCATGCATCAGCGACTACCTTAACTCATCAAGGCCCTCAAACATAATAACACACTCACAGAAAATGCACTCTACTCACTTACTACAAACAAACCCTATCTACAGTTTAATGTCTCAACTACCACTACAAAACTCCACAAACCATACCTATACACCCTACTACCCCAACTACCACACAATGGCACCTTCACTCTAACACATAACACCACTCTGTCCTATACCACGAACAAATCCACACATCACCAACACAGCACAAAGCCACATCATACATAAATGTTATCCATCCAGACACACACTCCGTGTTCATACAAAACACCAGTTCTACCTCTACTAGCTCCTAACAGAACCCTTTTTGTCACCCCCAAACCTATACTCAGCCCTCCATCATATTATCCACCAACACCCTCCTCGTTTTACCTAGAACACACAACACATATTACCTCTTTCAGATATCAAATCTAACAAAAACACTCTTAACTCTTGTCCATCCCTTCTCACACACCACATACACTCTTTTCCAAAACACATCACCACTCCTTACCATTCAACTTCCACTTACCAACAGTACTCTACATACAATTCCTCCTCAGAAACCCACTAGATCAATATCTTCTCTCACTACTCCACAAAAACAAAACATAACACACACACCAGCACATCAAAATCTCACATGCACACACAACTTCATAATACATTCCGTCACAAACTATAAACATACACTTACTCCCACCCTCATGACCACACAAATAATACAGATCCTAAACCATCTTTACTCCCAAATGTTCTATCTTCACCAACACCTACTACAAATACGCCAATACAGCTCTCATTCACCCGCCTCTCATTCATTGCACGATTTAGGGGCATATGTACAAGCCCCTATCGCCATGGGAACGTCACTTTTTGTAATGTTCCTGTGGCGATAGGAGCCTTGCCTTATGTACAAGGCAGCGTTAAGCCACTTAACGTGGCTTAATGCTGCCTTGTACATAAGGCACCCTTTCACGCTATGTTAGCGTGAAAGGGACGTGCAGTGGGTGTTGTGGTGGGCGTTCCACCGCAACACCCATTGTATTTGGCGCTGCCCCCTATGTACAAGGGTGGCGTACATAGGAGGCAGCGCCAAAATTAAGGCCAGGTAAACCCTGGTCTTAAGTTGGCAAAACGAGGAGAAATGCATTATTTCTCCTCGTTTTTGCTTTTTCCATGTGTGCTGCCTTGTGCATCACACATGGAAAAAGCAAAATACCATGGTTTGTTTATGTACAGGAAGGTGTCCCTTCCTGTACATAAACAAACCTTTTTAAAATGCCATTTTGTAACTTTCATATGTGCTGCATGAAGCATAACCAATCCTCCCCTGCACACAGACACCCTTGCACTCTGGTGCAAGGGTCCCTCCGTTGGCGCTAAATTGTTAAACTTAGCGCCATCACAGGGGGAAATGCAAGGCTGCACCACATTCTTGTAAATATGGTGCAGCCTTGCGTTTCCGAAGTGGCGGAGCATGTCGTTAAGCCCAGGAGGCTAACGACACGCTCCGCCACTTCTATTGTACATATCCCCCTTAGAGTCTTAAAACATGACCCACATGCTCCACCACCAGCCCTAACCCATGCACCTTCCACCCTAAACAGACGCAAACAAAAAAACAACTTGCCACTCTTCTTCACAACTTCTTATCCCCATTGCTATTACACAACAAGACTACTTTACAAAACAACACAGCTCACCAACTCACTCTCAACCACCATCTCCACCACCTACACACGCAGACCCAACAAAATGTCTTCTCAGCCTGCTGGACGAGAAATATGATATAGAAAAACAACACTATTGCTATCCTCATACAGTTAATCCCATCACTAATAACACACTTCCTACAAGTTCAAAAGATACTGCTCACTCTTCTAGAAAACAAAGTCACACTACCACCAAACCACTATCACTAAACTGCCTACTAATAAATGCTTGATCACTCTCTGAGGACAAGTACCCCATCTATGACCTACTCACTGACACACAGCTGACTTACTCTTCATAACTCAATCATGGTTGCGAGATGACATGGCTGTAGTGTTGCATGAAGCCGTATTTCCAGGCTATCAAACTGTCACAGAAAATCATATCGGCAAAAGAGGAGGTGGACTAGCTGTTATATTCAAGAAAACAATAAATCTCACCAGAGCGGATGACATTTCCATACAAGGTTGTGAAGCCCTCATCACCAGATGCAACCCTACACCAACTTCCTCCTGTAACTTCCTCCTTCTTTACAGACCACCACCTAGCAATGCAACATTCCCAAACACATTATTAGACACAGTTGCATTCTTGGTGACCTAAACATTTGGTTTGACAAACCCAATATGCTCCATCCAAAAACTATAATCACTAGACTAGTCATACTAAACCTACATCAGATCGTACACAAACCCACATACATCGCTGGACACATCCTAGATGTAATTTCAACAAATCCAGAACTAGTTACCTTTCAAAGGATTACTCCAGTTACATGACCAGGCTACCATTTTGTAGCTTTTCAGCATAAAACACCACAAATCAACACACCTAAGACCACCTTACATGCATACACCTATCGACCGTAGAACAAACTCAATTTTGAATGCTTATAAACACAACTAACATCCAACACATATCTAGACACAATGAATTCAGTTAAAAAACTTTATGAGTGGCCACAGGAAGCTTTGATATCCTAATAGCACTAGGAACAACAAAATAGGACAAAAGAAAAAAATCACCTTGGAGAAGTACAAAACTAAAAAAAAAAGAAAAAAAGAAAGCTGCAGAACACTTGGCTCAAAACAAACAGTAATCCAGACAAACTTAACTTACACAAACTTAACAGAACATGTAAGTCAACAATCAAACAAGCTAAAAAGGTACTATTCAGACAGAATTCAAAATGCTAAATGTGCAAATCTATTTTTTTGTTCTGAAATTCTCAATGAATTTCGTAAACCTAAATGCACAGAAGGAACTCATCCCATTACTCACATATTCACTGACAAACCGGCAAATCACTACACATTGGGCTACTTTTCAAAACAAAGGAAAACCACCAGCACCAACCAATTTCCAAACCTCCCCTTCAAGAATAGGCTAATCCAGCCTCTGCATTCCTTCAAACAAATATCATAAAGTGAATTTATGGATCTGGTCAAAGCAAGCAGGCCAGCCGGCTGCCCTTCTGACCCTTGTCCACCACAAATCTTCAAGAACATTAGTTTGACTACCTCTGCTGCCACGCCAGTAGGAAGAATCATCAATAATTCTTTAACTACAGGAATCTTTCCAGAATACCTTAAGAAAGGCATACATAACGTCCATTATTAAATAAAACAAACCTGGACCTGTATGACCCCAACAACTACAGACCAATTACAAATGGACCTTTCCAGGGCAAACTGATAGAAAGAGCAGCATTCACCGGAAGTCTCAATTCTGTGAAGATAACTCCATACCTTCAGACTGCCAAACAGGATTCCACCCAGGAACATAACAGGGTTGCTGCACTACTTCTCTTGGACCTCTCAGGTGCCTTCGACACAGTTGACCATGACACTCTAATACAAAGACTCTACGTAGCCAGCAAAGAGGGGACTGCCCTCGACTGGATCACATCCTACCTTCAAAACAGATCAAATTTCATCCAGACGCCCCCTTTCCCATCCAAACTGTTCATCACAAATGCAGGGGTCCCTCAAAGCTCTATCATCTCAACCATGCTTTCCAACAACTACATTAAGTCATTACCAGCAATTATCAGTGATATTCAGCTCACATGCTATAACTATGCAGCTGACACACAAATAATCCTTAAACTGGAAAGCCCCAAAGGCATTGGAAACTCAAAAATCTTCAGTTGCCTCAGAGCCGTTAATCAGTGGATAACATGGAGCTATCTCAAATTTAATGCTTCCAAAACTGAAATACTCCCATGTGGCGAGTGGGAAAATTATGACCCATTCTGCGCCTTGCCTGACAATCTGTGACCACCTCCTAAAGTATCTAAGGCAGTAAGAAACCTTGGAATTACCATGGATTCCAAGTTATCAATAAATGCCTAAATGGACAAGCTACCATCTCTCTTGTACTGTCTAAATTAGATTACGCCAATGGCCTCTACCATGGATCATCTTTATCAACTATGAAAAGATTACAACGGATTCAGAACTCTGCGGCCAGACTACTCCTATCCTACATGTAAAGTCACAAGCCCACATCTCCCCTGCCTTGAGGGCCCTACATTGGTTACCGGTTGCCAGAATCCACCTTCAAGCTACTTTGCATCACCCTCAAAGCAATACATGGAATAGGATCGCTTTTCATGAGGAATAAAATCACCAAATACATTCAACAAAGGAACTCCAGATTGGCACCTTACCTCAAAACCCCACCATATAACAAAAAAAATATATAGGTGGTACATCTTTCTCTGCTCAAGCAACCAAACTATAGAATTCTTTACTCCCAAAACATAAGATCCAAGGATAACTATCTAATGTTCAGAAGACTACTCAAGAGTTGTTTCTTTCCCACATAACCACCATACTCAAACACTAATGTACAGCATATCCATGTGTATGTAAACATTTATAATTTGATTATATGCATGTATCTAGATATGTGTATTTTTTGGTACAAATATGAAAACAAAACTATGGTTTTTAAAATATATAGATATTATTTAGGTCTGCTTAACAAATGTATATATTACTCATGGTTAAATATATATGTGTGTGTATATATATATATATATATATATATATATATATATATATATGAATCAACAATTTGCCCTGAAGCATTGGAGGATCACTCACGATGTTCTGCCATCCAGCCTAGTAATGCAGCCTGCTTTCATAGCGCGCGTTTATTTCTCTGCCGACGCGTTTCAGGGCCTCAAGCCCCTTCTTCCTGGGCAATAAACAGCACACGTGAAACCTGCATTTCATTTTCGGCATTTTATTGAACATGCCCGCCCACCATGGGCGTGTAGAAGTTACACTCTCCCTGGATGCATTGTGGGGCATGGAGTCCGTTAATGCAGGTAAGTTATCTCCTTTTAGTAAGTTCATGCGTGCGTTTAAACATTATATTCCATTATAACCTCTGAGTGAGTCACGCACTGGAAAGCCTGCTTAATTTGCATATGGAACATCGTGCCGGTAACAGTCCTGATAAGTTCAGTCTTACGGCCTCAATCAGCTGGAAAAATGCACTCAGTCCCAACTGATGATGTTGCTTCCTCCCACGGCCGGGCAGCCGTGCACCAATATGAATCAACAATTTGCCCTGAAGCATTGGAGGATCACTCACGATGTTCTGCCATCCAGCCTAGTAATGCAGCCTGCTTTCATAGCGCGCGTTTATTTCTCTGCCGACGCGTTTCAGGGCCTCAAGCCCCTTCTTCCTGGGCAATAAACAGCACACGTGAAACCTGCATTTCATTTTCGGCATTTTATTGAACATGCCCGCCCACCATGGGCGTGTAGAAGTTACACTCTCCCTGGATGCATTGTGGGGCATGGAGTCCGTTAATGCAGGTAAGTTATCTCCTTTTAGTAAGTTCATGCGTGCGTTTAAACATTATATTCCATTATATCCTCTGAGTGAGTCACGCACTGGAAAGCCTGCTTAATTTGCATATGGAACATCGTGCCGGTAACAGTCCTGATAAGTTCAGTCTTACGGCCTCAATCAGCTGGAAAAATGCACTCAGTCCCAACTGATGATGTTGCTTCCTCCCACGGCCGGGCAGCCGTGCACCAATATGAATCAACAATTTGCCCTGAAGCATTGGAGGATCACTCACGATGTTCTGCCATCCAGCCTAGTAATGCAGCCTGCTTTCATAGCGCGCGTTTATTTCTCTGCCGACGCGTTTCAGGGCCTCAAGCCCCTTCTTCCTGGGCAATAAACAGCACACGTGAAACCTGCATTTCATTTTCGGCATTTTATTGAACATGCCCGCCCACCATGGGCGTGTAGAAGTTACACTCTCCCTGGATGCATTGTGGGGCATGGAGTCCGTTAATGCAGGTAAGTTATCTCCTTTTAGTAAGTTCATGCGTGCGTTTAAACATTATATTCCATTATATCCTCTGAGTGAGTCACGCACTGGAAAGCCTGCTTAATTTGCATATGGAACATCGTGCCGGTAACAGTCCTGATAAGTTCAGTCTTACGGCCTCAATCAGCTGGAAAAATGCACTCAGTCCCAACTGATGATGTTGCTTCCTCCCACGGCCGGGCAGCCGTGCACCAATATGAATCAACAATTTGCCCTGAAGCATTGGAGGATCACTCACGATGTTCTGCCATCCAGCCTAGTAATGCAGCCTGCTTTCATAGCGCGCGTTTATTTCTCTGCCGACGCGTTTCAGGGCCTCAAGCCCCTTCTTCCTGGGCAATAAACAGCACACGTGAAACCTGCATTTCATTTTCGGCATTTTATTGAACATGCCCGCCCACCATGGGCGTGTAGAGTTACACTCTCCCTGGATGCATTGTGGGGCATGGAGTCCGTTAATGCAGGTAAGTTATCTCCTTTTAGTAAGTTCATGCGTGCGTTTAAACATTATATTCCATTATATCCTCTGAGTGAGTCACGCACTGGAAAGCCTGCTTAATTTGCATATGGAACATCGTGCCGGTAACAGTCCTGATAAGTTCAGTCTTACGGCCTCAATCAGCTGGAAAAATGCACTCAGTCCCAACTGATGATGTTGCTTCCTCCCACGGCCGGGCAGCCGTGCACCAATATGAATCAACAATTTGCCCTGAAGCATTGGAGGATCACTCACGATGTTCTGCCATCCAGCCTAGTAATGCAGCCTGCTTTCATAGCGCGCGTTTATTTCTCTGCCGACGCGTTTCAGGGCCTCAAGCCCCTTCTTCCTGGGCAATAAACAGCACACGTGAAACCTGCATTTCATTTTCGGCATTTTATTGAACATGCCCGCCCACCATGGGCGTGTAGAAGTTACACTCTCCCTGGATGCATTGTGGGGCATGGAGTCCGTTAATGCAGGTAAGTTATCTCCTTTTAGTAAGTTCATGCGTGCGTTTAAACATTATATTCCATTATATCCTCTGAGTGAGTCACGCCCAGGAAGAAGGGGCTTGAGGCCCTGAAACGCGTCGGCAGAGAAATAAACGCGCGCTATGAAAGCAGGCTGCATTACTAGGCTGGATGGCAGAACATCGTGAGTGATCCTCCAATGCTTCAGGGCAAATTGTTGATTCATATTGGTGCACGGCTGCCCGGCCGTGGGAGGAAGCAACATCATCAGTTAGGACTGAGTGCATTTTTCCAGCTGATTGAGGCCGTAAGACTGAACTTATCAGGACTGTTACCGGCACGATGTTCCATATGCAAATTAAGCAGGCTTTCCAGTGCGTGACTCACTCAGAGGATATAATGGAATATAATGTTTAAACGCACGCATGAACTTACTAAAAGGAGATAACTTACCTGCATTAACGGACTCCATGCCCCACAATGCATCCAGGGAGAGTGTAACTTCTACACGCCCATGGTGGGCGGGCATGTTCAATAAAATGCCGTAAATGAAATGCAGGTTTCACGTGTGCTGTTTATTGCCCAGGAAGAAGGGGCTTGAGGCCCTGAAACGCGTCGGCAGAGAAATAAACGCGCGCTATGAAAGCAGGCTGCATTACTAGGCTGGATGGCAGAACATCGTGAGTGATCCTCCAATGCTTCAGGGCAAATTGTTGATTCATATTGGTGCACGGCTGCCCGGCCGTGGGAGGAAGCAACATCATCAGTTGGGACTGAGTGCATTTTTCCAGCTGATTGAGGCCGTAAGACTGAACTTATCAGGACTGTTACCGGCACGATGTTCCATATGCAAATTAAGCAGGCTTTCCAGTGCGTGACTCACTCAGAGGATATAATGGAATATAATGTTTAAACGCACGCATGAACTTACTAAAAGGAGATAACTTACCTGCATTAACGGACTCCATGCCCCACAATGCATCCAGGGAGAGTGTAACTTCTACACGCCCATGGTGGGCGGGCATGTTCAATAAAATGCCGTAAATGAAATGCAGGTTTCACGTGTGCTGTTTATTGCCCAGGAAGAAGGGGCTTGAGGCCCTGAAACGCGTCGGCAGAGAAATAAACGCGCGCTATGAAAGCAGGCTGCATTACTAGGCTGGATGGCAGAACATCGTGAGTGATCCTCCAATGCTTCAGGGCAAATTGTTGATTCATATTGGTGCACGGCTGCCCGGCCGTGGAGGAAGCAACATCATCAGTTGGGACTGAGTGCATTTTTCCAGCTGATTGAGGCCGTAAGACTGAACTTATCAGGACTGTTACCGGCACGATGTTCCATATGCAAATTAAGCAGGCTTTCCAGTGCGTGACTCACTCAGAGGATATAATGGAATATAATGTTTAAACGCACGCATGAACTTACTAAAAGGAGATAACTTACCTGCATTAACGGACTCCATGCCCCACAATGCATCCAGGGAGAGTGTAACTTCTACACGCCCATGGTGGGCGGGCATGTTCAATAAAATGCCGTAAATGAAATGCAGGTTTCACGTGTGCTGTTTATTGCCCAGGAAGAAGGGGCTTGAGGCCCTGAAACGCGTCGGCAGAGAAATAAACGCGCGCTATGAAAGCAGGCTGCATTACTAGGCTGGATGGCAGAACATCGTGAGTGATCCTCCAATGCTTCAGGGCAAATTGTTGATTCATATATATATATATATATATATATATGTATCACACCCTTCAATTCTGAAAGAAAGGGTCGCACTCTCGCAGGATCCTTTCGGCAATGTTGTGTTTATTATCTCACATCCATTTCATTGGGACAGCAGGCAAACCCAACGCGTTTCGGTATTTATGGAATACCGAAACGCGTTGGCTTTGCCTGCTGTCCCAATGAAATGGATGTGAGATAATAAACACAACATTGCCGAAAGGATCCTGCGAGAGTGCGACCCTTTCTTTCAGAATTGAAGGGTGTGATACATGTTTAGCGGTTTGGTTCGACCGCAAGGGTTTCGTACCTGATTGAAGCGCCGGAGGAATCGGGCAAAGGTGAACCAATTTGGAGTGGATATATATATATATATATATATATATATATATTTCAACTAATGTGCCCTTGAGCATTGGGAGGTCACTCGACAGAGCTTCGCCATACGGCTCCCTGATGCAGCCTGTCTGAATGATCCATTTCATTAATGTCTTTGCCAACGCGTTTCAAGGTTAAAAAACCCCTTCTTCCTGGGCTGCCACAAACACATCTGAGCCTCGCATTCATTTGACTTTTGAAGCTCAGGTGCTCAGTGCAGTTCCTCAGTGCATGCTGGAACGGAGAGTTCTTAATTAATGCGAGTAACATTGTTCACTTTCAGTAAGTTCAGATGTGATTTGCTTAGTTAAGGCATATTTATTTCCTGTAGTAGGATTACAGATCATTAGGCAGGCTTGAATTAGCATATAAAGCATGTATGTATGTATATATATATATATGTATATATATATATATATATATATATATATATATATATATAATTCTATGCTTAATATGTTAATCAATCAATCAATCAATCAATCAAGCAGCACTTGTAAAGAGTGCCTAATCACCCGTAAGGGTATCCAGATGATGAGCGCCCTGCTGCAAGGGGGACTCAAATGAACAGCCAGGTCTTCATTCCTTTCCTGAATTCCAGCACAGGATGAGGTCTGGAGGTGAAGGGGGAAATCGGCCCAGGACTTGTCGGCGAAATAGGAGAAAGGGGCGTCTTCCACTGTTGCTTTGGGTGGATGAGGGAGTGTGAGAGAGAGAGGGAGAGGGAGGTAGAGCGC
Source organism: Calotriton arnoldi (assembly GCA_963921515.1). Lineage (NCBI taxonomy): Eukaryota > Metazoa > Chordata > Amphibia > Caudata > Salamandridae > Calotriton > Calotriton arnoldi. The sequence goes on from CAWUFW010006027.1 coordinate 513,560, forward strand.
AGGTGTCTGGTGGGTTGGTGGAAGTTCGGCGGTGGTTGATGTATGTTGGTCCTTGGTGTGCAGAGCTTTGTAGGTGTGGATCAGCATCTTGATTTGACATCTCTTCTGAATGGGGAGCCAGTGGAGCTTCTTGAGGTGGGGGTGATGTGGGTCCGCTTCGGGAGGTCGAGTATGAGTCTGGATGCTGAATTCTGTATGGTCTGCAGTCTTTTCAGGAGGTATGAGTTGATTCCTTAATGGCGGTCGTGCCGCTGGCGCGCCAAAGGTGCGCCAAAGGCAAGCACATCTGCGCCAGTCGGCGCCTGGACAGCACTCAGTATCAGGGACTCTGCTTCTTGGACCCTCTACCGCTACGATGCCAGCATCCCCCTCAGCCTCAACTCTGGACGCCACGCTCCCTGCCATCTTGCGTGGCTGATGGAGACCCATGGACTCTTCCCCTGCCAGAATTGCAGCCACACCTTCACCCACACCAACACGCCAGACCCTCTTGCCACCCAGCTGACCAACAGCGCACCCGACCGGCTCAACTGCATCCTCCAAAATGTGCGATCCCTCTACAAACAGCTAAAATATCACAGGGAGGGACAGAGGGCCTTGGTAGGTCCAGCATACGGGCCCCAACCAGTAACTAAAGACAAAGAGTATGCTGTTTCTAGGGAGTTGAATAGGGGGTGGGGGGCAAGGTGTCAGACCACGTCAGTTGTCGGTAGGTGCTTGGAAGGGCAGGGAAGTTAGTGCTCGTCCAGGGATAGCTCCAGTAAGGAGCAAGGGCCCTCACACACCAGAGGGGTGTCATGCTTCATCACAGGGCAGGTCCTCGTTGGGCTGGCATTGCAATGCCCAACGGGCCCCGCAGGGGGGGCTCTTTGCTGGAGGTCTTCTCGATTTTGCCATCGTGAAGCTAGATGGTTTATGTGAGGGCGACCTATGTGAAGTGAGTAGAAGTGGGACTATGTAAAGTGATTTAAAAATGGCTCCTGGATTCTCCAAAAGAAATTTATTACAGGAGTACCTGGGCCATGGATAAAAACAGACTCAAAAAAGTTGTGAACTGAGTGGGGAAAATTAGACCTGTATCAGTTCTGATGAGTTGTGCAGAGGGTCAACATGTTTCTAGCCTTTAGTAAAGTCCAAAAGGATCTCGCAATTCTTCAGGACCTGTAATTCCCATCTACTCTAAAGGGGGCAGCTGGATGTGAGAAGGAAAGAAAAAAGTCACGTCCCCTTATATCAGGATTCTATAGTAGTCCTAAGTGTGTGAAAACTAAGCCCGGGCGAAGACCTCTGCTCCGCCCGCAGAGCGTGCGGAGATTTGCCTACTCCGCGTTCCGGGGAGAACGCAGAGAAGGCAAATCTCCGCACACTCCGCAGCGGAGCGGAGTTGGCCAGCCCCCGCCTCCACCCCCCATTAACAAGTAATTCGACATTAATTAAAAGTAAATTAAAAATCACTTACCTGTACTGCGGCGTCCCCGAGCTGCCCTCCTCCTCTTCCTCGCCGTCTGGGTAATCCTTGAGGGGGCCAACAGAGCACATGCAGTGGCAGGACCCCCAGGCGGAAACCTCGAGGGTGACCAGGAGCCAGACAGCGGGCAGGAGGAATTAATAGTTGACCTCTCCACAAGAACCCTCACGGAAATTGAAAAGAGTGTACTCTGCAAAGGCTTGGGTTTCGTCCCGACCCCCAAGGAGGATGCATTTAGGACTGAACAAGAAATACACCGTTTTTTTAGGAAGATCTGAAAAAGAACGTATGTAGGCGGAAAACCTCCATTGGAAACAGATGATTCTGGGCACCACAAGCCCTCTACCTTTACACCTTCGGCAGGAATGGTGCCACCAGAGGTTCTCACCTTCGAGCAGGCGGTCCTCAAGGATGTGGAAAAAGCCCCCCGTAGGACCCCCTTCTTCAACATGTCCAAGAATGAAACCATGGCCATGCAGACACTGGGGACTGACACATCAATTACCATCAAATCTGCAGACAAGGGAGGTGCCATTGTGATACAGGACACCGCAGACTACAACTTGGAGGGTAGACGACAACTATCAAACAACCGTCATCACACACCTATCAGGGAGGACCCAACCAACCATCTCAAAACACACATATCATCAATGGTGTTCACAGCAGAGGCCCAGGGGTGGATTAGCAAGTAAGAGGCCAAGTTTTTGAGCAGTGACCACCCCAAGACATCTTACTTTTATACCCTCCCAAAAATTCACATGGGGGTGAGACCTCCCCCGGGTAGGCCTATAGTGTCAGGGATAGGGTCCATACTGGAACCCCTATCCCAGTTTTGCAACCACTTTTTGCAACCCTTGGTAACCAAAACGCCATCATGTCTGAAGGACACGACAGCGGTCCTCAACCTTCTAGAGGGACTGGGTGAGGACTCCAGGGTTGATCTATAGATAACCCTTGATGTGGAGGCCCTCTATACAAACATCCCCCAGGACGCCACCCTGGAAGTGATAGAAACTGCCCTCAGGAATGAGGAATGGACCTCTCCTACACCTATCAGTTTCATCATGGAGTGTGCGACCCTGTCCCTGAAAGAGAATTATTTCCCGTTTGAGGCCCAAATGTACCATCAGATGCAGGGCACCTCAAGGGGCAGCACCTTTGCCCCAAGTCTGGCATGTTTATACATGGCAGACTTTGAGAGGAAGAACATAGAGAGTGACACCAACCCGTACAGAGATAACATCCTATTATGGCGGAGGTATATTTAGATATACTTATCCTATGGTGTGGTACTAATGACTCCTGTACTGAATTTTGTGGCTGGGTGAACACACTTGATCCATTCCTCAAGTTCAGTAAGACCACATCCCTCACCGAGATACCCTTCTTGGATTTGGTGGTGATACTCCATGATGGTAAACTTACCACTAGGACATATAAAAAACCTATTGACACTAACAGTCTGCTTCGGTATGATAGTCACCACCCCAAACATCTACAGGATAACCTTCCGTTTGGTCAGTTTTTGCGCCTATGACGAAATTGTAGTGACGTGAGGGACTACAAACGACAGGCAACATCCCCGAGTTCTGACCTTATGGATAGGGGATACCCAACGGGTGTGGTACAAAAAGCCAACAAGAGGGCGAGGAATAACCACAGGGAGGCTTTACTGGAACAGCACATATGTACACCCAGTGATGTCATCACCTGTGTTACCTACTCCACCCCACAGTCAAACAACATCCAAAAGATTATCAAGAAACATTGGCCCATACTCTGTAGTGGAGAAATGTCTCCAGCTCCTCCCCGTTTTGCCTTTAAAAGAACTGCCAATATCAAGGACAGGGTTGTACATAAAAGACCTCTCCCCACATCCACCAGACGCCAGCAACAGCTATGGGGGCTGCCTCCGGTGTCTGGGCACTATCCTTATGGGTCATGCAGTGTATGTCAATTCACACGCCATTCTAAATAGGTGGACATAGGAACTACTGACGTGTGGATACAGAAAACCCACACTAACTGCAATACACGTAATTGTGTGTACATGCTTACATGCCCGTGCCAGAAGCACTATATTGGTATGACCACTCGGGCAATTAAACTACGCATCACAGATCATCGCAGCAACATCAGATGTAAGAAGAGCATGACGAAACTGCTCACACACTACATAGAACAACAACACACACCGGATGACATCCAATGGACAGTCTTGGAAGCTAATACCAGCTTGTCGGCCCATTCACTTTTAATTAGGGAACAAAGAGGGGTCTTTCGCTTGAAAACACACCAGACAGGCTTGAATGTTGATATTCCTTGGGGGGAGGTGACCCATTGAGATTTCAAAATAAGCCCCCTTCTCTCCTCTCCAGTCCCTCATATCCCTGAGAAACAACGTGGTGTGACCAATTGTCTTTCCGGTCCACCTGGTGCCCATACCCGTGAAACACAGCCGTCAAACTGACATCCCATGCAGTCTCTTTACCCAGTATCCCAAAGGTCCTTATCAAGGATTGGATTGATATCCATTACTAAGCTTGGGTTTAAATCCATTAATAAACAACCCCCCCCTTCAACATGGCCGCCGTTGTAACAGATACATTGTGACTCGTTCCACATATTGGCGTACATGCCAATGTTCACTCTTGTAAACATAGTCCCTCTACTGACATTCTATGCAGTCCCATCACTCGGTATCCTTGAGGTCATTATCAAGGCTTTGATTGACATCCTTAACCACACGTGGCCTAAACAACGATTAACAACTCCCCACTCTAAGATGGCCACCGGTGTTACAGTTACATATCAACAACACCCCACTCTAAGATGGCTGCCGGTGTTACAGTTACATAGTAACTCATTTCACAAATGATTCTGCCCACATTGGGATTGCTTGCACCACTCTAAGATGGCCCCCACATATTGGGTTTGAAGAAGGCCTCCTCCCGGCATGACTACATAAACCCTTGCTTGGCACTTGCAAGTCACCCAGTAACAGCCGGCCTAGGGTAGGTCCCATACAGGGCTCCTCAAGAACCGCAGTAAGTACTACGCTGAACGTGCAACGCCCCCCCCGTCCGTTTCCTTCCTTGTTTGCCCCGCTACTAAGGCTTAATAACTCACTTTCATCTTCTGCTAGCGCGTTATACAGCAGAAGTCGCTTTAGACCCCATTTAACCTTTTCCGCACGGATAATTACACGCGGTTACTCCTTAATCTATAATCGAGCTTTGTGCACAAAATTTCTTGCCTGCAGAGTTTAATTGCATGCGGCATCTTTTTACCTTTGTCCCGGGTCTCCGCGTTCCCATAGCTAAGGCTTGGAGACACGCTCTCCAAGTCGGCATGGTGGACAGCGGGCGCCGCTAGGGACTTCATTGTGCCTTGGTCGCCCACTTGATTGCATGCGGCGACTCCTCGCTCTTTGGTTTGAGCATGGGGCCCCAAATTGTTGCCTGCATGGATTGTTTGCATGCAGCAACCTAGTTTCCTTGTCCCCGCTTTCCCCGTTATTTAGGCACAATACACGCTCCCGCCTTTATTTAGCTCGAGACACCGCGGACGATACTCAGAATCAATTGTTACCTTGTCCGCCATGTAATTTACACGCGGCGACTCCTGACTCATTTTTTAGCGTAGTACACCAAATGGGGCCATATTTTATGGGGCAGCTTCGCCTTTAGACACTTGGGGGCCGATTCCGATCTCGGCCGGTAGTGCTCCGAATCGGATTCGGATTCACCGGATCCGATTCGGAGCCCTGTTTCCCGACCGAATCGTACGCTGGTCCGGCCGAGCAAGTACGATGCAAGCGCCCGCGAAATCGCCGACCGACTCGAACGCGGCTTCAACACACTCCGACCGACTCGCATGGACACGACTCGCACCGCGCTATGGAGACGTTTCCCGGCCGGGTAAGTACGATGCGCGCCGCGAGCAGTCTGACCGACTCGCGCCGTCCGGCTCGAAAAAGCTGTCGGAGCCGGACTTTGGGGGTCCGCGTCGGACCCCTCTGTATGCGTAGGCGCGCGAGTCGCACACAGGGGGGACCCATGGGTCCCCCCCACCTGTGCATGTACGCCGCGATGCGCATGGATGCGTACACGCTGTAGGGGGCGCCCTTGTCCGCCTCGCACCCATTGAGTCAATGGGAGCCCGCGTACGCGTTGTACGACAGACTCCCATTGACTTCAATGGGAGTGCGACCGACTCGAGTCCGATGGCATGCGTGCGCATCGTACTCATTCGGTCGGACTGCTAGGGTCCGATTCGGTCGGAATTCTCTCCGGGTCCGGCTCGGTCGGAGAGATTTCCGGCCGGAATCGGAATCGGCCCCTTGATGTGGCCAGCGTCATACAAATTGGACATCTGCCGCAGTCCACAGAGCAAGTCACCGCTTCACCTCTGACAGGAAGCGTGACATGTAATTTTCATAACAACTCTTATCCACTTCTGCATATAAAGCGTACACCCATGGTAGCCAGCCCTACAAGCACAGTTCAGGGCATCCTGGTCATTTTCTTCACCCAATGTCTTGACCTACCATACTTCCTTTTTGCAGTTTGGTTCCCCTCACAACTTTAGCGAGCACACCGGCCTGTCCCTGCTGGGGCTCATTTACCTAAAACCTTGGGTGAGTGATAGGGGGGCTAAAAGAGACTGCATGGTGGTCAGCAATAGCCAACGACGATAGTATCACCACGTGGCTTGACCACACTCTCACATTATTTCTATATATGACGCGGGTGACCACTTGATGACGTGGTGGTGCTGTGATATTCAATGTTTTTTAACTTGATTCTCCAACTGTTCCTTACCTGCATGATGTCAATGCTTTCATTAGAAATCACCATCAGGTATGACCATGCTGCATTAGCTGCACGTGTAGACTTCTACGCATGAGACACCCACGATGGATTTGCATGGTTTGTCTGCATATTCAACACAATCAGGTTGTACATTCTTGATACTTCTGGTTTTTCATAATGTGTATGCCATGTCACTTCAATGGATGTTAATTCGAGGTGCGTACTTGCTTCCCCTATTCTCTCACCACCTGGGCATGACACATGCCAACCCCTCCCTTCATCGCCATGTTTTATTTATTTTCATTCCAGTGTGACTCAGGCCGTGTTTTTTCAAGTACTAATATACTGCTTGGTAACTCTTGTTTTATCCTCTAGGTGCCAATTATTTCCGGAAGGTAGAGATTCTTTACCTCACACATGACTGTTGTTTTCACACACTTAGGACTACTATAGAATCCTGATATAAGGGGACGGGACTTTTTTCTTTCCTTCTCACATCCAGCCGCCCCCTTTAGAGTAGATGAGGATTACAGGTCCTGAAGAATTGCCGAGATCCTTTTGGACTTTACTAAAGGCAAGAAACATGTTGACCCTCTGCACAACTCACCAGAACTGATACGGGTCTAATTTTCCCCACTCAGTTCACGACTTTTTTGAGTCTGTTTTTATCCATGGCCCAGGTACTCCTCTAATAAATTTCTTTTGGAGAATCCGGGAGCCATTTTTAAATCACTTTCATATAGTCCCACTTCTACTCACTTCACATAGGTCGCCCTCACATAAACCATCTAGCTTCACGACGGCAAAACCGAGAAGACCTCCAGCAAACAGCCCTCCTGCGGGGCCCGTTGGGGATTGCAGCGCCGGCCCAACGAGGAGCTGCCCTATGATGAAGCATGACACCCCTTGGGTGTGTGAGGGCACATGCTCCTTATTGGAGCTATCCCTGGACGAGCACTAACTTCCCTGCCCTTCCAAGCACCTACCGACAACTGACGTGGTCTGACACCTTGTCCCCCTGCCCTCCCACCCCCTTTTCAACTCCCTAGGAACAGCATGCCCTCCACAAACAGGCCACAGAAATGGTGCACAGACAGAATATCGAGTTTTTAATTTCGACCTACCATAATATCGAGTTTTAAATATCGTAGGTCAAGAATATCAACTGCAAGAATATCGTGGTACAGAATATCGACAGCAAGGTAAGAAATATCGTATTTTTAAATATCGAAGACAGTAATATCGTTTGTAAAAATATCGCTGTTAATAATATCGATGTTTATATTAGTGTTCTGTATTTTAGTATGTGTGTTAAAAGTATGTGATGTAATTTTTGGGTATAAGTGTAGTTTTTTTTAATGTATGTGTTAAATTTTTAGCAGTGAATACTTTTATGTAAATTAATTTTTGCGTATTTTAGTTCTGTAGCGGGTTTATAGGGGTATAGGGTGGGAAGTAATTTAATTATAAAAAAGTAATTATTGATTTTTATTTATTATTATTTATAATTAATTTATTATTAATTAATTAATAATTGGTTATTAATTAAGATTAATTAATTACTAGATAATTATATAAATTGTGTTATTTTTTTAGGAGCAGGTTGTGGGTTTATAGGGGAATAGGGTGGGAAGTAATTTAATTATAATAAAGTAATTATTAATATCTATTTATTAGTATTTATAATTAATTGGTTATTAATTAATTGGTTATTATTTAATATTAATTAACTAATAGATAATTGTATTAATTGTGTTATTTTTTTAGGGGCGGGTTGTGGGTTTATAGGGGAATAGGGTGGGAAGTAATTTAATGATAATAAAGTAATTATTAATATTTATTTATTAGTATTTATAAGTAATGTATTATTAATAAAAAAATTGGTTATTAATTTTTATTACTTGATAATTATATTAATTGTGTTTTTTAGGAGCGGGTTGTGGGTTTGTAGGGGAATAGGGTGGGAAGTAATTTAATTATAATAAAGTAATTATTAATATTTATCTATTAGTATTTATAATTACTTTATAATTAATTAATTATTAATTGGTTATTTAATTTTAATAATTAATTGATAAGTATGTTAATTTTAACCCTCTGCTATCCAACACTTTCCCTACTGTTGCACTCACTGGTGTGGGAATAGTAATTTTTACCCCTTCGCTATCCAACACTTTCCCTACTGTTGCACTCTCTGGAGTGGGAATAGTAATTTTTACCCCTCCGCTATCCAACACTTTCCCTACTGTTGCACTCACTGGAGTGAGAATAGTAATTTTTACCCCTACGCTATCCAGCACTTTCCCTACTGTTGCACTCTGTGGAGTGGGAATAGTAATTTTTACCCCTATGCTAACCAACTCTTTCCCTACTCTAGCACTCTCTGGAGTGGGAATAGTAATTTGTACATCTCCGCTATCCAATACTTTCCCTACTGTTGCACTCACTGGAGTGGGAATAGTAATTTCTACCCCTCCGCTATCCGAAACTTTCCCTACTGTTGCACTCACTGGAGTGGGAATAGTAATTTTTACCCCTACGCTATCCAACACTTTCCCTACTGTTGCACTGTCTGGAGTGGGAATAGTAATTTTTACCCCTTCGCTATCCAACACTTTCCTAACTGTTGCACTCTCTGGGGTGGGAATAGTAATTTTTACCCCTACGCTTCCAACACTTTCCCTACTGTTGCACTCACTGGAGTGGGAATAGTAATTTTTACCCTTTCGCTATCCAACACTTTCCTAACTGTTGCACTCTCTGGAGTGGGAATAGTAATTTTTACCCCTACGCTATCCAACACTTTCCCTACTGTTGCACTCTCTGGAGTGGGAATAGTAATTTTTACCCTTACGCTATCCAACACTTTCCCTACTGTTGCACTGTCTGGAGTGGGAATAGTAATTTTATCCCCTCCGCTATCCAATATTTTCTCTACTGTTTTAGTTAATGTAGTGTAAAATGTATTTAAAAAGATTAAAAATATTGTAATATTTTAATTTGTTATATATATTTTTTATTTATATTATTGGTGTATGTGTATATATATATATGTATTTCTAATTTTTAATATGTTTGTTAACAATTTATAAGTTATTAAAATAATTATTTATAAATATTATTAAGTAAGTATATATATTATATTTTATACATATATATGTTTAATTGATTTTTACATTATATGTATTACTTATAATTTTAAATATTTTTTAATAATTTTAACGTTTTTTTAAAATTATATTTATTATTTATTTTATTTTACATTATTTTTTATACATTAAAAAAAACTGATATTTTTAACAACGATTTTTTAACAACGATATTTTTTTATTGATATTTTTGTACTTACCATTATGTAGATAGGACTTCGATATTCTGGACATCGATATTCTTGTGTCGATATTGTTGTAGCTCGATATTCTGACTGTCGATATTCGGTCAGTGATCCCACAGAAATGTGGGACCTCCTTGACGCCGCATCTCCCAACATTGCCTTCTTCACAGAAACCTGGACCAATGCCAGTTCTGGACCGGACATCGCCATCGCCGACGACTACAAAATGACACGCAAGGACCGTGCTGACTGACCAGGAGGAGGCATTGCCATCGTCCACAAGAACACCTTCAGACTGACCACACACTCAAACGACCCAACGACAACCATGGAACACCTCCACCTCCACTTCCAGATCCAGACCAACACCAACAATACCCTCTGCCACACTCTCGTCTACAGGCCCCCCGGACCCCGCCCATCCTTCACCGACGCCATCGCAGACCTCATCGCACCACAAGCTCTCGCATCCACTGATTACATCCTACTCTGCGACCTCAACTTCCACCTGGAGAACCCCAGTGACCAGAACACCGCCTCCCTACTAGAGAACCTCGCCAACATCGGATTCAAGAGGCTAGTTACCGCACAGACCCACACAGCCGGACACACGCTTGGCCCCATTTTCCACGCCAGCAGGAACATCACCTATAGCCACACCACTGAACTCCTCTGGACCGAACACCACTCCGTGCATCTTGCCTTCGCCACACCCACCATACACCACCACCGCAGCTGGAACAAGGCTACTGAAGAACTTCTTGTTGACTTCCTCAGCAGGACCACTCCGCCAACATCAAGAGACGCCAACACCGCAGTGCAAAACCTTCACTGATGGATCTACAACTGCGCCAACACTCTGGCACCCCTCAAGAAGATACCAGGCAAGCAACACTCTAAGAAAGCCAGCTGGTTCACTCCCGCCCTCCATGAATCCAGACGCACCTGTTGAAGACTCGAGAAGAGATGGAGGAACAACAAAATCCCGGAAACCCATGCAATCTTCAAATCCATCGCCAACGCACACCACCATCTCCTCAAAACCACAAAGAAAATAGCCTTCCAAGACAGAATCAACGCCAACGCACACAACAGCAAATAACTCTTCGCCATCGTCAAAGATTTCACCAGGCCCAACAGCAAGACCACAGACCTCCCTCCCTCCCATGACCTTTGTAAAAACACAATGGATTTAGGTCCAGATCTCTGTACTGGGGTGAATGGTTGACATTGTTCAACATTCTGTCCATCAATTGTTCTTTTTGCATTTGTCACCCAGAGTGGGACGGGTATGCCCAGACGTGGGTCCCGTTCTCTCCATCCCACTGGAGTCAAGCTAGCCTGGCTGATGAAGGGTGAAACCCCGAAACCTGTCCTAAGATGCTTGTTTCTGGTCCAGGGAGAACTTGCCTGGCAGTTTGGGCTGGACTGTTTCCATAGGGAGCAGGGTCTAGACTGAGTGGCATATTGCTGGGTTTATACTGGAATGGCATGGGGAGCAAAACAATTATGGATTTAGGCCCAGATCTCTGGACTGGGGTAAATGTTTGATATTTGTTTGAGGCACACTGCCAATCCGTAGTTTACAGACCCCCCCTGCTATACTCGCCACTCTGCCATCGTACCATGAGTGAAGTTCAGTTATATCCTATAATCTCAGCAGGGGGCGCTGCCCCCTCTGCCAGCACTTTAAAAATGTAAAAATAAAACGATTTTAAAACCTGTTTTATTATCGTTTTATTTTGCTTGTGCCGGGCTTGGGGCGGGGCAAGGGTTATGATAGGCTGGAGGGGGAGTGGTGGGCTCTACCTACACTGCGCATGTGGTTTTTGGCCAGCGGTCTCAGGCCGGCCAAAAACCACACATGCAGTGACCCCTCTCCAACCCCAGCTGCATTGGTGTGGCTGGAGAGAGCAGGCACAGACTCCCAGTCTGTACTGGATCGCACACCATCGATGCTCCTGAAGCTGCTCTCAAGTGAGAGCAGCTTCAGGATTGGCTTCAGGGCAGGCTGGGAGCCTGTGCCTGCCTGCAGCGGCGGAGAGGAGCGAAAGAGCACAACGCGATGCTGGAGGGCAGCAGGTAAGTTTTATTTTTTATTTTTTAGTGTTAGTTGTCCCCCGTTCACCCACCCCCTCCTCGCCTCTTTTGTAAAAAAAAATTCTATATCCGTTGTCCCTCGTTCCCCCACCTCCCCAGCCCCCTCCCTTGCCGCGCCTTTTTCCCCCAATATGAGTCGCTCCTGTATAATCTACATAAATTCAAGATATATATTAATTACTGCTTAATACTCAGGAGGATCTACACTTTGTGCCTCTTTGTTCATCATTGTGCAAAAACTGTTTGAGAAAAAGGATTTTCATGTTGCATTTGCTAATAATATATATTTTTTGGCCCTGACGATGCGCCATGTAGTTTGTGCCAGAAAGGAATATTAGTCAGAAAAGAGATGTTTAGACTCTCCGGTAGACAGCTGAACCAAAGGTCTGTGCTGTGCATGAAGAGGAGAAGATGAGTTTTGAGGGCTTGATTCCGAATGTAGTGATATTTGTCGGAGAATAGTTTCTGGGAATTCGCTCAGGATCATGTGTTTAAAGTTTTTCATCAAATATTTTGAGAAATTTGGGGGATAGACGATCTTGAGAACATTGGCTCTGGATCCCGAGAAGCGTTTCAAGAGAGAAGTGAGATTGGTGTGGGCCATCTTCATCATTGTGTGGAATAAGATTAGAGCTGGGAAGACCTGCTATGGAGGTCAGGTAACTGCTGATCAAACATCCGGTAGCATAGACAGATGCAGAGGAAATCGCCCTACAGCAGTGCTTAATTTATTAAAAAAAAAAAAAAGTGCCAGGGCCCTCAACTGGCGTTCACTGCAGCTTGCACCACCCAATGTCCCTGCCTGCACTGCCAATGACAGTACCAACACAACTACTAACCATCCCACTCCTACAAGTGTTACAATTCATACTCTTCCAGGCCACCCAGCTCTATAACAATTGCTTGGGTGGCAGATAATAGTCATTTTTTAAATATATAGAATTATTAAACAGCTGTTCTTGTGTTCATCTCTAAATTAGACAAATAGTGCCGCCATGTGGCACTGCCATAGGTGCCAGGGCTGACAATTAGGTGCCAGTGTCAAGCACCGGAAACCAGTGGCTCAAACTAAGCACTGCTCTACAGCAAGGAGTACAGAGTTGCTGAGGAATGAGATCTTGAATGATGAGAGAATGGTCAAGTAGCTGCTGTTGATAGGTAGTGTCGATAGGAGTGGAAGTATGTGTCATTATACACATGTCAGGTATAATATAAAGATGTAGGAGAATGAGGTCTTCGAGGTTAGAAGATAGGTGAGGAGTTAGTGTTCAAGTAAGAGACTCATTGGTGTATGTTTATATAGGTGCAGAGGACCTCATTGATCTTTTTTCCTGGTAAGAAGGACTAGAAAGCAGCAGACCAGCAATGCAGAATAATTTACAGTTTCTATGCATCCTGTGGGGGGTGAATTTAGGGAGGCAATGCACCACAGACCTAAGATAATGCTCTTTGGAGAGGCCCCCCTCCTATGGACCCCAGATTGGTGGCCGATCGACTTGGGTCCCCATCCTGCCCCCAGGTCTACTGTCAAAAATCTGGGTGTCCGTTTGGATCAAGCCCTCAGTCTGAAGGAGCATGCCGCTCAGACAGCTGGTTCCTGTTTTCATGTAATTGGCCTGCTCCGCCGAGTTTTCCCCTTGCTGCTTAATTCTACCCGGAAAACCCTGGTCCAGGCGCTGGTATTGAGTCGTCTGGACTATTGCAACGGCCTGCTGGTCTCTGCTAATGATGCTTCACTCAGTAGACTGCAGGTAGTTCAGAACACGGCGGCGCGGTTGGTCCTCAATGTCCCTTCCAGGACCCCTTCCCGCCCTCTTCTCTTGAAGTTGCATTGGCTCCCCATCCGCCAACGGGTTAAATTTAAAATCTGCTGCACCATTCATAAGTCACTGCTTAACTTGGGCCCTTCCTACCTTTCCGAGAAATTTACGCCCTATATACCATCAAGATCCCTCCGCTCGAGTGCTAAACACCTTCTGGTGGTGCCTCGAGTAAGCAAGGCAAGATCAGGAGGAAAAGCTCTCTCCCATCTTGGTCCTCGTTATTGGAATGAGCTCCCCTTGCCCTTAAGGCAGTGTCTGGATCACTTGCAATTCAGGAAGTTGCTCAAGACCAATCTTTTTCGCACTTGCTAAATTCTGCTGGAGATGCTTTACACCCTCACAGTCTGCCCTAAGCGCAGAGATACCCCTTCGGGGGTCGATTCTAGCGCTATATAAACAAATAAATAAATAAATAAAATAAGTAATGGCAGGTCAGTTTCAGTTTTGATCCACACATGAGATTTTGTAAGCCCTCTTTCTATGCCCATCTGTCAGAGTGGGACAGTGTGAGATATAAAGCACCACCTGGAACAATATTGGTCTTGTTGCCAGGTCCATAAACAAGGATGAGCCTGATTTCACTGCAAAATTATTCTGGAAACATTAGGCCATGTTTCTGGGGCAGTTGGGCGTGGTAACTAAAGAGGTGGTCCTCATCGATCCAGAAGGACTTCCTCCAGTAAAAGGAAACATTAGGTCATTTCTAGAGGGAGTTGAGCTTGTTGTCAATATGGGTGGTTCCCAGAGAACAAGAATTGACTCTATTTACTGATGTAATGGCAAATGCATACATTACTATGTGGCTTTGAGTTGTGTGTCAACATGATGGTACCAGGGGATTTATCAAATGCATTCTTTTGATGTACATTGAAGTGTGAGTATAACTTGATCTAGATGTGCTGTTGTGGTGGCAATTGTTTAGCCAACTACACTGCAGGAGCCATGTTGTGAACACAATCATGTGTGTATAAGACCATGATCACCTGAGAGGTTACATCAAGTTGTGAGGTTGATGGTGTTGGGGATTATGTGTGCCTTACGCGGGGTGGCCAGAATACAAACTGAATCAGTCAATTTTATTCAGTTCACAGTCTTGGGCCACAGATTATTGTTTTCAGGTGTCTTAGTGCAAGTAGGTCAACCTAGGACTGGACAACCTGTATCTTTGTGACATTAGTTTATGTTGTAACCCTACACAATTCTGCCTTCTCTTCCATCAGTATTAGAAAACATTTCGACTCCTATGTCAACAAGAACCCAGGGGTCTATTTGGTTGTGAACATATTTCATTGAAAACACATACCAGTGACAATATGAAATAATTCTTCCATAATCTAATGTTTCAAAGAATACAACTGGTTTTCTACGGACAAAGACATTATTACATATGGGTAAGCAGTCACCTTGGAAATCCCCCGTGCATCAGTCTATTTCTGTTTTGTTTTTAATTTTGGATCCCCCTTTTGAGTCCTTGGGGTACAAAATTCAGTTCTGCAGCTATCGGTTTTTATGTCTCACCTGAGACAGCGCATGGGCAGTGCGCATGCGTTGTCTCTGCGAGATCTATTGTATCTTAAACAAACCTAAAAAGGGCTTATAGCAGCAGCTCAGCTGGATTAATTTGGCTGGCGATCTCGCTCCAGGAGGATTTGGGTTTCACTTATTTAGATTACTCACACATACCCACACACACGATTTTGGTTTCATCTTTTTAGATTGGACACACACACACGGTTATCAGTTTCTAGCCGGCACATATACTCCACTCCACACAATGTCACTTTACTCCACTCTATGCCAGTCCACTGTTTGCCACTCTATGCCACTCTAAGCCACTTTACTCCACTCTATACTGCTTCACTCTGCGCCCCTCCACTCTGACACTCTACTCAATTTTACTCCACTCTACGACACTCTACTGTGTAACACTGTACTCGACTCTACGCCACTCCATTCTAAGACCCTCCACTCTATGCCACTCCACTCACCGACAATCTACTCCAGTCTATGCCATTCTACGCCACTCAACTCAACTACACTCTACTCCACTCTAAGCCATTCCACTCTATGACACTCTAAGCTACTCTACCTCACACCACTCTATTCCGCTCAACTCAACTACACTCTACTCCACTCTAAGCCATTCCACTCTATGACACTCTAAGCTACTCTACCTCACACCACTCTATTCCGCTCCACGCCACTCCACTCCATTTTATGCCACTCCACTCTACGCTACTCCACAACACTTTACTCCACTGTATGACTCTCCACTTCACGGCACTCAACTTTACAACACTCCACTCTATGAAACTTTACTCCTCTCTACGCCACTCTAAGCCACTCCACTCTATGCCACTTCACTCTACAACACTCTGTGCCACTCTGTACCACAACACTCTTTGACATTATACTGCACTCCTCTCTACGCCACTCTATGCCTCTCCATGCCACTCTACATCACTCCACTCTACACCACTCTACGACACTCTGCTCCCCTCCACTGTACGGCACTCTACGCCACTCCAGTCTATGACACTGTACTCCACTCTATTATACTCCACGCCACTCCACTCTACGACACTCTACTCCACTGCAGTCTACAACACTCCAATCCACTCCATGCCACTATCCTCTATGCCACTAACTTTTAGCCACGCTGAACAGCAGCCACGTTGGTGTACAACATGACTAAAACACATTGCCAAAGCCAATAGCTCTTGCGTAGGCAAGACCTACTTTGCCAATGCTTGCCAACACCTCAGTCCTTAATGTCAACGTTCAGCCTGTTAGGAAGTACTAACTCACTTGAAACATAAGGTAACTGAGGCTAAAGGGCACAAAGTGACTTGCATAGGATCACACAGTTCGGTCCACCCGGGAAAGCTCAGGAGGAAAGCCTGAGTCTTCAGGTTACAGAGCAGGCGAGCTAACGACTCAACTATATCTCCCCTCTTCGCCATGCAATAAACATTATTTTGCCCTGTGGAATACATTTTTATAGTCAATGAACCAGCAAGAGAGAAGCAAGATGACGGAGCCTGCGAAACGGAGTTGTTGCTTGTTAATCACCCGTCACGAGGGGGTCCTGGCAATATGGGCGCCAGGGTTCACGTGCCGTTCAGCCGGAGGTAGGAGCTGCTTCTCCTAAGCAACTGCTTTGTTTAAGTCTCACTTCTGCCCCTAGCCCCCTTCGTTCTCTGTCCCCAGCAATCCCAGGGGTCTGAAAACCAGAGCTGGAATGTCTGAGAATGCCATGGGGTTCTCATTTCTTTTTATGTGAAAAGACCTCTGGTTGTAAAACTTTCTCTAATTTATAGGCATTTTGTTAGCCATTAGAGCCATCTTGATCAAAAGCTTTAGTTTGCAACGTTTATGTATAAAAAGCAGTAAAATAGGTGAAAACAGATAGAAATGTGAGTGCTGCTTATACTCTACAATCTATGTTTAGTAACTTAGAAAAGACAAAGGCTTTTTGTGCAAAAGAGGACGTTGCTGCACCTCTTCGACAATGGAGCAGTGGAGTGGAAGACAGCACAGTTGGCTGAGTGCCTGCTGTAGAGATCTGCTTGCAGTTTTAAGATCACAAGTTTATATGCTAGCAGGTGGAGTTGATAAGTGAGACCCATCCAGTATAGTGAAACTTAGATTGGTTAATAAAGTGCCTTGGGTGAAGCAGTTTGTAGTGTGTGAGATATAATTGTTCCAAAAGAAACAAGCATTGTCAAAGCCAATAAGTCCGTCCTTGGCAAGCGCAGGAGTTACTCCTATCCTCCACATTGAAAATCTTTGGAGGAGAAGTTATAAAGAACACTGAGTATCTGGGTGAGGGCAGACAGAAGGACTGAATACTAGAGGGATAGACTGAAGTACCACTTTCCGGCTGCAGACCCGACGGCTTTCTATGGTATCCTGGTGATACTTACGTGACGTGGCATACAAAGAGTAAGGACATTCTAATAACAGTTAAACCATTACAATAACCACGAGGCTGGTAAGAGGTAGGTAGAGATTAGTTATGTACTAGACTAAGCTAAAAGAGAAAGTTGGGATGCATGATGGAAACTGTTTGAGGTATTTCTGCTTTTCATCTTGTTCTATATTGTGACTGATGACATTACTGTAATTATTCTTTAATACAAATAGAGTGTGGGAAATATGAAGGGAAAAAGAGTACCCAGCAATACTGTAGCAACGAAGTAACTCTCTATACCAACAAGATCAACTGATAACCGCATGTCAATTAGCACTCAGTCACGTCACACTGCCAGTATTATAATGTGCAGCAGTACATTATAATACATTAGTATAGCTGTACATTACAACATTATTGAGTGACTGAATGTAAATTAACGCGCTGTTATCAATTGAGCCTGTGGGCATTGAAGAGTTACCCCGTTGCTACATTCCCATAATAATTGCCATCATTTTGATATATAGCGTTTATTTACGAACAGTGTATAATAAATAACATTTTATTGTAAAATACCAAAAGGTGTACGAATCTCCTGTTTATAGGGGCCAGGCTAGTGATCTATCTATATATGCAAATAAGAGTTACTCTGACAGGGCTGTCTTTATCTATAGGCAGGGCCACTGGAATTATTCGATTGTATGGCTGCTGCGTTTTTTGCATTATCATAGATTTGTCGCATTTCCCACATAATCCCCCTTCTGCTACATAATCTGTAGATTTTAACAATTAAAAAAATCGTTTCTAGAGGAAACTGTTCAAATGTTCCTAAAAACGCACCAAGATGTGTTGCCAAGCAGTTGAAGGCCCTTTTCAAAGGTGGACTGGTGAGCTTTCTTTTGCTTATGCTGTATTTGGGTGTTAAACTGGTACTGATGAGGTGCACTCAATGCCCAGACAGCCTTAACAAGTGTAAAAAAATAACAAAATAATGCAATAATACGATCACAAAATGTGCTGCATTCCGCCACATAGTTTGCCTTTCCTTATGCAACCCCACCACATAGTTTGGCCCTCCCCTGCTTCATAATTCCAGTGGCCCTGTCTATAGGCGCATAACTCGTGCTGAGAGTGTAGGACATCTGCCTGTTCTACTTTTCTATGAAGAAGCGAGGCTACCCATACTTCCTATTGGGTCTTAGCGGGTCGTCCCAGGCATGCCCCGCTTACACAATAAGTGGGGATGATGACAGAGCAAGTACACTCTGCTGCCATCCTTTTGCTTGAAGGAGAGAGTGAAAGGTGTTTGGGTTTGGATGCTTTGTCCTTCCAATGACCTCTGGGATTCTTATGTGCCTTTCCACTTTCTCTCTTCTTTCCAGAGTGTTCCACAAGATAATAGCAGAGTGGTCCTCTGGAATTCTGGGTGCTCCATCTTGGCCCCAAAGGCCCTCGTTCGCCCTGCTGTGGCTCTTGGTGGTACAGCTGAAATGGTAATTTCGTATCTCACCATCTCATCTACAGTGGCTGGTGCTGTCAGTGTCTCAGTTGTCTCAGTCTGAGACTGAAAGAGATTGGGGATGCACAGTAAGGGTGAGGCTGCCTTGCAGTGTTCTAGGCGCTCATCTATAATTTGGGTCTATAATAAGTGTTGATGGTCTTTTTGTGCTTGGTATGAGTCCATTGCGTTTTTCTTCTCCTGCTAGGGGCACTTCGTGCATTTTGAATATTTTGTCTGGTGGTTTTGAGTTATGTCTGGATTCCTCCTCCTTGCATTTACAATTGGCCAGCAACTGGGTGTTTTGGGAGCCCTGGGGCTTGAGATCGGGGGAAGGGCTTGATTTGAGGGGTATGCTTTTTGGCTTCTGAGCAGGTTTTAGCTTGCCTGGCCAAGGTTAAGCCTGAGGTGCCTTCATGGTCTTTTCCTCTTGTCCTTCAGGCATTGCTTGTCACTCCTTTCAAAACTTTGGTGGAGGTTTCTCTGAAGTTTTTGACTATGAAGGTGACTTTCTTATCACCATTCTCTGGCTAGGCACTTGAGGAAGCTGTCGCTCTACTTTGTATTTTATCTAACAACAAAGGCAACCCTACTCATAGAGTACCAGAGCATTAAACATATTTTAAGAACAACGGTTCATATGGACAGTGCGTGGATAAAGAATGCTTTTTAGGCACAATGGCGGATAGTTCCCATAGTAGGATGCTGAAAGAAAAGAACACACCCATACACAAAAGAAGCCCGACAGTTTCAGCACATTCAAAAGGTATTGTAAACATTTATGAGCAAATAGGGGAAAGTGAAATGAACCCACAAAACACAAAAGTGAACAATCGAGATAAAAAAGTAACAAAAACAAGGTTTCCAAAACAAATAAAACGACCAATTCTGACTGTGAAAGAGGGATCGATTGTCATTTCATTTACTGCAATTGGTCATTTTATCTGTTGTTGAAACCTTGTTTTTGTTACTTTTTTATCTCGATTGTTCATGTTTGTGTTTTTGTGGGTTCATTTCACATGGAACACTGTGCACTATTTGTGCATAAATGTTTACAATACAGTTTTGAATCTGCTGAAACTGTGTGGGCTTCTTTTGTGTATAGGATGTGTTCTTTTCTTTCAGCATCCTACTAAGGTAACTATCGGCCATTGTGCCTAAAAATGATCATTTATCCACGCTCTGTCCATAGGAACCGTTGTTCTTAGAATATGCTCTACTTTGTATGGTGCCCCACCTGAGATTTCTTTTGGAACAGTTAGTTATGTGGCCCTCTTTGTCCATAATTTCCTGCTTCTGTCTCTTCCAGGACACCCTGCTTCTCACTTTCCTGATGCTTTAATCCAGCTGTGCTGGACTTCCACTCTCATGATGTGGCTCGACCAGGGTAAGTGGACCTGGCTCAGCCTAAGCCCTTACTCCAGGTGAACACCCTCTTTGATTCCTATTGGTAGGGCCACAGGGAGGAATGGTTGTTTGTCTCCAACATGAGTGACTGGATGTGTTGTGCCTTTGCTTAGACCTATGAAGGTTCTGGGGTTCTCCTTCCCTGTTCTGTGCATGGGAAATACCCAGGGAGGTGGTTGCCTGTTGGACTAAATGTTAGGGTTTGTGCATGTGAGATATTTGCATGGCTGCCACATGGGCTTCCCTGAATTCCTGTTTCGTATTATTGCTTGGGTGTGTCTGTGGCTCCTTGTGGGGCTGCTGTGTTTAGTGTGGTGTCTGCTCAAGCTGCCACTGCTTCTGTGTTCTCTTTTCGTTTATTTGGAAAGTGTCGCTTGCGATGAGCTGTGCTCTTGCTTGGTTTGGAGGTGTGATTGCATCTCTTGGCTCAGTGTAGTTTGTATTGTTGGGCAGCCTGCTAGCTTTTGACTACATCATTTTAATAAATGACGATGCACCAAGCAGCTAGTTTGATGCTCAGTCCTAGTGGTCTGTGATGAGGAAGAACAGATGCGGAGTAAATTCCAGGATTACTTATTGGCAATCTTCATTATACTGAGGCATCACAGTCTCCATTTGATGGAGGGCTGTGTCTGGATTTACTTCTATAGGAGAGGTGTCCTCGGGGGAGGCGCACTGGCAAAAATGTATTTTATTTTTGCATTTTCATATGGTATGCAAACTCGACCCGAAGGTACTGGAGCGCTTTACATGAGCACTAATTACATTACATAAGGTCACAGTTCTATATCATGCGGCTTGCTAGACCACTGTTCAGAGAGGATAAACCTCATGTATTAGAACTGTGACGAGGAAGAGTAGGAATCTTTGTAATCAAGATTACTGAGCAGTAATCCAGGCATTCTCGACTACTGAAATAGAATCAGTCACAAGAAAAGCAATGCTAATTACCTGCCTAATGGGGATCATGCTTGGCTGGTGGTGGTTAGATAGCTCCGTAGGGTAATGTGCCTGCGGATATATGCATTCCAATCCGAAAGTCCCAGTTTCCAATCCCAGACACAGAGATGAGTTGGTGATGTGTACTGTGGAGATATTTATATAACCTCTACGTCACGCTGTAAATGACAGCAAAGTCCACAATGCCTTTTTTTCATACAAGGTTGGTAGAATGTGTGCCACTGAGCAGCATATATCATACAGGGATCCACTCTCAAATGGATCTGCTCCTTTCGCACTGGAAGAATCCAAAGGGTCAGGCTGCCACCCTTCACATCAGAGTCCAAGAACCTGATATTTGGAGTCCCACAGGGATTGGCCCTCAGCCCCACCCTTTTCAACATATACATGCCACCGCTCACCAACATCATCCGATCACAAGACATCACCGTCATCTCCTATGCCGATGACACTCAACTCATCCTCTCCGTGACGGACAAGGCAACCACCACCAGAATGAACTTCAGCAACTGCTTGACCATGGTAGCAGACTGGATGCGAACCAACAGCCTGCAGCACAACTCCAACAAGACGGACGTACCGATCTTCGGCAATAAGACCTCCCCACGGGACTCCACCTGGTGGTTGTCAGAGCTACGACCGACATCCATACCCACTGCCCACGCAAGAAATCTAGAGATCATTCTAGACGACAAGCTCAATGTGACGGCACAAATCAACGCAGTGTGCACCTCCTGCTTCCACATCCTTTGCATGCTGTGAAAGATCTTCAAATGGATGCCTCAGAACACTAGACGGACCATCATGCAAGCACTCATCACCGGCAGGCTGGACTATGGCAACACTCTCCATGCCGGAATATCCAAACAACTCCTACACAGACTCCAGACCATGCAGAACACCGCCACAAGACTCCTGCTCGACCTCCCATGCCGCACCCACATCACATCGCACCTCAAGAGGCTTTACTGGCTCCCCATTCACAAGCGCAGCCAATTTGATTTTCTCACACACACATACAAAGCCCTATGCAACACAGGACCAGCATAACTCAACAGCCACATACACTGTCACCAGCCCGCCAGACACCAACACTCTCACTCACACACACCCCTCACATCCGCAAAAGCAAAGCAGGCGGTCGCTCATTCTTCTACATTGCATCCAAGACATGGAATTACCTCTCTCAATACATAAGAGCCTCCTCCCCACTTCTTGAGTTCAACAAGAAGATGAAGACCTGGCTCTTTGAATAACACTAAGGGGACCACACAACCAAATACCTGCCCAAGTGCCTGGACACCCTCACGGGTGATTAGTGCGCTATACAAATCTATATAACTTAACATACATAACATCTATGGAGCTACAAGCATGTAGAAATAGCAGACCTTTAGCAATACTATATTGTTCCCTACAACAAAGGGTGTGTTTTGTGTGAAGTGGCATTAGTGGGGGTGGTTGGAGGGTGGGAATTTGTGACTAGAGCAGCAGAAGCCCATTGAGGTTAAAAGTAATTTAAATGTCCATCAAAGAGATGGATTTAGGAACTGCAGGGGCTGTGAAAGTTCACAGTACCCAGGGCTTTTCACATCCCTCTGTGAATCTGGGCAGGAGGAGGGAAGCAGTCAACAGAAACTAAAAGGGCAACAGAACACCTCAAAGCCAAAGAAAACGGCGTGAAATTGAGAGACTGCAAGTGTCAGGAAACACACCTTTTCGGATCTTTTATCTCTCTCTGCCCCTCGCTTCTTTGCCACCTCAAGTTCCTGTCTTTTCACAAAGCTCACAGGGCCCCCATCCGCCCCCACCACTGAGAAGGGTGAGAAAATAGCACCTACGTCTGGTGGCTTCCAGGCCAGGAAGCAGCTGGTCATTTGTGTGCACTTGCCAAAAGGCACGGGTGAGCCCAGGATCATAAATGTGTCAGTGTAGATGCTGGGAACTGATACAAACCAAAGCTGCCTTTTCTGCCAGCGGTCTTCACTGAGCAGAGAAGGGATTGTGTGTGGGCGTTTGTACAACATGCAGCAGCTTCAGCTTGTCAATGTAGTGCCTAATCGGTATATCCTACTCCGCCCCCCAAACCCCATAGCCAAACGAAGGGTAAATGGGGGTAAAGGCAGTGACGGCGAACACTGTGTGGAAGAGGAGGAAGTCTTACGTCTATTAACGCGTGGTTTGGGGATGGGGGTGTTACAACTAGTTGGGTACACAGATATTATGGTTACCTTTTAACCCATGTCACCTGGAACCTTCCTACTCTCCTTCGACCCCACCTTTGAGATTCCTTCCTCCCCTGTTTTCCTGTCGCTTCGAAGTGGTCTGGGCGAGTCGGGCTGCGCAGACACCCCGGGGGCAGACATCCCTTTCCTCTTTCCCTTCTCCGCTTATCATCATTGTGTCTCTTCACCCCCTCCTCCTCCCCTCCCTCTCACGTCTGCTTCTTCACAGCGCGTTGAAGCTACCTAATGATAGTCTAAGCGCTACACAATACAATACAACCAGGCAATATACGTCTCTAGTCCTAGCCTGGGCTTTGATTCGATTCTCTTGTAGCCACATTCCAATGGAAACCCCAGGACGAGAAAGTTGCTGTGGTTCCGCAGCACTTGGGAGACTTTGAATTGAGGCGACACGACCTATAACCACAAGTCCCAGAAAGCCATGGGAGAGACTTTTGGACCAAAAGTTCATGTTTGAAACAAATATGATGATCCCTGGGAGTGACTCCATTAGAGACAATGCCGCTGTACGTAAAACGATCTCAATCCCTCTCGTATCAGGAGCTCTTTCGCCCTCCCTCAACACCACGAGATAGTTTCCATTTTCCTATTACTCGGCCTCTTGGCGCAGAGCTCGCCTGTGGTTGTCCACGGTGGTGGAGAGTGTGTGTGTGTGTGTGTGTGTGTGTGTGTGCGGGGGGGCCGCCGCTATGTAAGGGTTACTTTTGACGGACACTGGCCCCATGAACGCATGTGGACTGGAGTGGGGGCAGTTCTGAATAGGGCGTTTTTTGGCATAATATGGTAATGGAGGTACTCACCTTGAGCAAGGGCCTTAGCAAGTTGAAGTCTTGTTTCTGGGAGCTGCCCGTGTTACCTGCGTGCCTGAAGCGTGGCTGACTTTGACTTCGAGCAAACGAACAGAGTCATTTCGGCTGGGATATTGGCATACGGGGTGACCCCCTTGCGGTTCGCCCCAGGTCACCCCCTTCTTATACGTTCCCCGCGGCAGGGCTTTTTGGTGTCATCTTATGTAAAGAGCAGTAGTGGTGCCACCCTACAACGGCGCAAGCCATGAACTTCCCGTAGATACTTGGAGAGTGCTCACCCGGTGAGACACATGGAGGCAGGTTCACCGGAAACCCGAAACTATAGACACAAATACATCCCTAAGGTTCGCTCGCCGTATGTTCCGGCCCGAGCCCTGCGCTCCGCGGACCTGCATTTGGCCTGTGCCCCGAGAGTGCGCAGGACAAGAGCTGGGGGGGGGGCGGTCGTTTAAGGCAATGGCACCTGCCCTTTGTTATTCCATTCCTCTTGTTGCCCCGGGCACGAAGACGTGGCTTTTCTCCAATCTTTAGTCTAATTCTCTTCCCTGTTAGTTTTAGTGCTGGGACGCCCCGTTGCTGGGGCAGCCATGCGCTTTATAAGAACAGTTAACTTAACATAACAAGGTGGCTCAGCGAGTTCAAAGGTCACCGCTGCAAGATGCAGCCATGTGGACTCCGAGAGGTCACATTTGAGCGTGCTCCTATCTGCCTTCCATCCTTTTGAGTAAATTGGGTAGGAGTAGCAGGGTTACATTGTGTAATAGTAATACTCTCTTTAATTAAAGCTCCTAGAAACACAGACTTGCGCTACCCAAAGGCAATTTATTATTATAGCAAATAGGATTTGAAACAAAGGAAAACAGGACATCACGGCAAAGCAGAGAGTGATGAATAAAAGCCAATACAATTCCAATTTTGTGTTTTTGACAGCACGGTTGCATCCCAGAAGGCGTTGTTGAATTAAATGTAACTATTGATTAATCATGATTCTGGCACTGGGGGTTGCAGACTGTTTAAAATGTGATCTAGACAACATAAAGGCGCCTTATCGTTATTTGACGTTAGATTCCAACGAGCTGATTAGTAAAAAATCGTGCCCAGATTTATTTTACAGCCAGGTTTATACCAAGCAATGACACTGTACATGAACTAGTAATTTCCAGACGCCAGCTCCTCCCTCCCCCAAAAATACTATGAACCCCTCTTCCAGTTGAGAAAGTGGCTCAACGACACAACCGCTCCTTGTAAACGCTTTGTAGCACTTGCACGCCATAAATTAGAATCCCAAAGAGGCCAAGTTAGCCTTTCATCTTTCCGAGGTCAGTACACAGAGTTAAGTGAAACTGTAAAACAATAACATTTGTAATTTACAATGCTTTGAAGTGGAAACGTATATTATGAAGCACCATATAAAATACATTATTATTTTGAGTTTTTCGAATTATCATCAGGGATGCAACAATCTGCGCGCAGAAATAAACAACAATAGTCTACAAGCATGTTGTCGTCTAAACATTTTTTTTTAAATATCAGATCTCATAGGAAGAGGTTAAAATTACTTTTACTCATAATAGTATAATTATCACCTCAACTGAAGGGAACACTGGTGAAAATACTGTGAAACAAGCTGCCTGGAGTAGGAAAGATAGCTAGAAGGCAAATCCATGGCCGATAACGAGGCAGTTTTGCGTGTCCCCTTCTTCCCAGACTTTAAATAAAAAGAATGTCAGCAAATAATAGCATCTCTTTTCCACTTCCATTGGACATCTTATCACTGCTCAAACCCCTTCTACCCACATTTCCGTCTTCACTTTCCTTTATAAGGACCAAAAGCAGTTTTAGGGTGGTCTTCCTTCAAACTTTTTGCCTTTTCCCCTTCTATTTGCTGAAATTCGTTTTGGTTGGCTCTAGGACTGTGCACTTAACCACTGTTAACAAGTGCTAAAGTGCTTGTGCTCACTCCTTTAAACATGGTAAAATTGGCCTACACCTCATTGCCACATTTAATTTACTTATAAGTCCCTAGTAAAGTGTTACAAGATGTAAACAGGGGCTGTAAATTAAATGCTACCAGTTGGCCTGCAGAACGTATGGTGCCACCCACAAAAGTTGCCTTTTTAAACATGTCTCAGGCCTGCCATTGCAGCCAGCCTGTGTACAGTTTTAACCTGCCAATTCAACCTGGCAAAATAAACCTTTTGCCAGGCCTAAAACTCCCTTTTAAATGCATACAAGTCACCCCTAATGTAGGCCCTAAACAGCCCATAGGGCAGGATAAATTGTATTACAAAAATTGGACATGTATTTTCAAGTTTCACATGTCATGGTAGTGAAAAACTCACAAATTCGTTTTTCATTACTGTGCGGCCTACCTGTCCCATAGGATAACATCGGGTTACCTTATTACATTTAATAAGTGATAACTTTTGTTTGGGAACAGGTAAAATGTCATGTTTGGTGTCTAAAGAACTGCAATTTAAAATCCTCTTTAAGGGTAAAGTTGGATTTTAAGTCACAATTCTGAAAATGCCACTTTTAGAAAGTTTGTGTACGGTAGGCTTTAGGTCATAGCCTCCAGGTGCACTACACTCAAGCACTCCGAAGGAGTATATCACTTTATGCTATAAGTAATCAGATATGACAAGTAAGTATATGTACACCACCGAGTCTGACAAAAGTCAATCACGTTTTGTCAGACTCGGTGGTGGTTTTCATTCCTGTTTTTTCACTTCTCTATACCTTATCTCAAGACCTGTGAGTTTAACATCTACAATTGGTTACTGTTGTCCACAATCTATATGTTAATGGACTAGTGCTCTCTGTATGTTCATACTGTTATAATAGTGCTGTATTATTTTTGTAAATATTTAGACACCATGTTTATTTACTTGTAGATTTCCTCTGACGAAGGGCAGGTTTTCATGCCCGAAATGCATTGGGATTCTTTCATAATCTGCAAGAAGCTCGCAACTGACATTTTGTATTATTGAATGAACTTCTCCATGGGAGACGTATTAAGTCTGCTAAATAAAAGAAGAATTTTTTTAGCAACCAACATTACTGTTCTTGGTATTCACTTTGGAAAAAAAATTGTATTGGTTTCTGTTCAAAGTTTCACTGTACATGTACTTACTTGTCATATCTGATTACTTATAGCATAAAGTGATATTCTCCTTCGGAGAGCTTGAGTGTAGTGCACCTGGAGGCTATGACCTAAGGCCTAGCGTACACACACTTTTGAGTAGGGGGTGGGCTGTACCTCCTCTCCAGGTGCACACCAAACTTAATAGTATTGACATCACTGTTTGAATTCGCAGTATCATTTGTTAAATTGAGTGCATATCAGCTGTTCATTGTTCACTTTTAGAAAGTTGGCATTTTCTTGTCCTAATCATTTGGTGCCTGCATCCTGTGTCACATGAATAGGTGTGACTGGTATTTGGCCTTTGTTTATTACTCCCAGACAGTAACACAAAGGTGGAATAGGTGTTGGCAGGATAGGTCATCCTGCCGAGATGGGAGGTGTGGAGCTGTGCACAGCTGCACTTTCATTTCAAAGGATCTGCCTCAGCATATTCACAAGCACTAGCCTTTTTCTGACCACCAACCACTTTGGAGCCTGGGCAGGGAAAAAAGAAATTCCGGAAGCATCGGTGGGAGAAAACTCCAGAAGTTTGTTCCACTTAAAAGCTGGCAACAGGTATAAGTATAAGACCCTCAGACCCACTCTTCAGTCCACTCCTGGACCTGCGGAGGACACTCAGAAGGCCTGCCCTGCACTTCAGAGGACTGCCATGCTGCTTGAGGCCTGCTTTGTGATTAAGAGGACTGCCCTGTAGCTTGAAGCCTGCATGAACCCTCAGAGGATTGCCCTGCTGTTGGAGGACTGCCTTGCTGCTTGGACCCAGGACTACCAGAGTGACTCCAAGGGCAATTTGGCTGGCCTCCTGTTTGGAGCTACTGGGACATAACAAGCTCCAACAACTTGAACTCTGCACCTGGACCCTACCTGAAGTGAGTCCTACCCTCAAAGTGGTGCCCACTTGGCTTGGAACTGGTGCTTACGTTCCCAAATGGCGTAAAAGCCACACTTGGGACTTTGAGAATTTTCTGCCAAAAAGCTCCCTGTGAATCAATTGGGACCTACTTGTTTGCTGATTCGCCCAAAGGTGCATCACTGGTAGGCATGACTTTGCGGTAGGTCCTGCTACGTTCTTCACAGAAAATCCTGCTCGGCGACTCCTTTCTGGAAGGTAACTCGGCCTTGTCGAGCCCTCATCGGCTTCATGCAGGCTTGTCCTGCTGGAGATTTTCAACTTGCAAAAAAGAGACTAAGTCCAAATGTGTACACCCGACGACGATGCTTCATCCTAGGACACCGCCTGCTGCCTTGCCCCGCTGAACTTTACCTTCCCAGACATTTTTTGTCCCGGACTCACGCGACTAGATGTGCTGGTTGGCGCTTTGATCTTGTAGGCACTAGTTTTTACTAAAAACTTTAAAAAATCATAACTCCTGTTCTACTGATTGGATTTTTGTCCTTTTAGTGTCAAATCATTTACTAACGTTTACTCTATTTTTTAAAAATTCGTGGGGGTTTTTCTGTGTTGCGTTTTTACTTTATTACTGTTTAAGTATTGCATAAGTAGTTTACACATTGCCTCTAAGTTAAGCCTAACTGCTTTGGTGCCAAGCTATCCGAGGTTTAAGGACATGTTAATTTAGTGACTTTTGTGGTTGACCCTGAAAGTGATTGTGTTTTCTGCTTGAAATTTTTTCTCACCCCCCCCCTCAACCAAAACCCAATTTCTAACAAGCAGCATTTATAAAAATTCACAATAAAGCCTGTCTAAGGGAATACTAAACCAACACGGATATGGGAACTGCGAGAGGACTATACTACAAATGAAAGTGCTTTACAAGTGAAAGATGTATCACTGTTTCACACCCCATATTCTGTCCCACACACCCAAACCCCCTAACATCACCAACAGTCAGAGTACACTGGCAAATTCCTGCGCTCCATTTTCTCATACTGGGTTCAGTAAGCTCTGCAGCATCCAAACAACACCTGTATAATAATGTGCATTTCTAAAGACTGAATCGCCCTAAAAACAAGCATTGGCAAAACCAAAGCCTTGGCTTTGGCTACCAGTCTATTGGTTTTGCCTGTGTGTTATTTACATTTTTTTAAATCTTTGTTACAAAAACATTAAAATAATGCCCGTAATTGTATGCACAAGCGTGCACTCTCACAGGCAGCCATTTTTTATGTTTTTATAGTAAAGTTTTCCAAAAAACATTCAAAGGTGGCTGACATGCGTGCACAACAGAGGCAGATGCGTTTGAATATTTTTTTTAAAACGTATTTTACAAAAACATTCAAATATTGCCGCATATGTGCAAAAACTTGTGCACAAGCGCTCCCAGGCAGCATTTTTGAATGAGGTGTAAGTCCATTAAAAAATATACTGGTTGGCAATGCTAAAATCATATTTCTATCTTGTAGTTTTAATTTGGAATGTTTTTTTATTTTTTATTTTTAGATGCTATACCTCATTATTGAGATCACCCACTGGGTTTAATTTCTGTGGTACAATCATTGATAGATTGTCAATGAAAAATGTGACCTCCACCCAACATATTTATTTGGACAATCTATTGTGTCCAAAACAACATTTATTTTGTTATGCCCATCTGTTCTAAATGATGACAAGTATGATGTATTTTACATTGTGTACTCTTTGTTATTGTGCAGCAGAATTCATAATAATGGAGGCATTGTTGTTGGATTTTTCTTTTATTTTCACTTCTACTTTCAGTACACAGTTGGACCAAGATAGCCGACACCGTGAAGAAGGCTGTGACTGTGGGCCGAAACATATTAAATGGCTGTAGGACATGAGGATTCACTAAATCCCTTTTTCAACCACAGGAGCATGTGCATGCATCCTCCCAGACCTTCGTTTATAATTGCTCAACCCTGCTAACCGCACGCCAATCAATCAATCAATCAATCACGGCATTTATAGAGCGCGCTACTCACCCGGGAGGGTCTCAAGGCGCTGGGGGAGGGGGTAAGTTACTGCTCGAACAGCCAGGTCTTGAGCTGCTTCCTGAAGGAGAGATGGTCCTGGGTTCGCCGAAGGTGAGTGGGGAGGGAGTTCCAGGTCTTGGCTGCCAGGTAGGAGAAGGATCTTCCTCCGGCGGTGGTTCTGCGGATGCGTGGTACGGTGGCGAGGGCGTGGCTGGTTGATCGTAGCTGGCGTGTGGGCGTGTAGAAGGTCATGCGGTCGTTGAGGTACTTTGGGCCCAGGTCGTGGAGGGCCTTGTGTGCGTGGGTGAGGAGTCTGAACGTGATTCTCTTGCTGACGGGGAGCCAGTGCAGGTCTTTCAGGTGCACGGTGATGTGGCTGTGTCGGGGGATGTCCAGGATGAGTCGTGCGGAGGCGTTCTGGATGCGCTGGAGTCTCTTTTGAAGTTTGGCTGTGGTTCCGGCGTAGAGGGTGTTCCCATAGTCCAGTCGGCTGGTGACGAGTGCCTGGGTGACGGTCTTCCTGGTTTCAGTGGGGATCCATCTGAAGATCTTGCGGAGCATGCGCAGGGTGTTGAAGCATGAAGATGAGACGGCGTTGACTTGTCTGGTCATCGACAGGGAGGAGTCCAGGATGAAGCCCAGGTTGCGTGACCCCACTTGGTCTAGGGCAGTAGCTACGCAAACTCCATAAACATTGAATATAGAGATATATATATGTACATATAAATTTACTTATAAAATGCATTTTATAGTTATGTTTAGAACAGAGTTTTCATTAACGTTGGTGCTGTTTGACGAATCTGCATGGATTTTTTCAAAATAAAAAGGTCCTTCGATTTGGATTTAGATTGCCATGTTTCTTGCAGATCCATCCTGTGGGCGTAATAAAACAGGAGGGTAAAAAAGTAAGATAACCAAAGTTATTTAGAACGTTAGTCTGTAGATGGCCTGCAAACCTGGGTATGCAGGGCATCCACAGACCCAAATAAAAAAAAAACACTCACAGCTGAATGGTCACGGGAACTTCATCAACTGTCATTCATTTCGGGTCAGCTAACCAAAAGCCAGGTTTGTGGACCCAAAGGCTCGGATTGGTTGGCTGAAAGATAACTTTTTCCCTTGTGGCCTCCATTACAGAATGCAGGGCACAGGCCCCGCTTCCTCAGAAAAAATTGCAAAGGCCAAATAAAGGGGCTGGGTGAGCAGCCTGATCCCCAGGCCTTAGTCGGGAAACTACCAAATGTCCCTCACTAAATTTGCTGTGGTTCTACGAACCCAAGTCAGGGATTGCCAACCCTGACAGGTGCAGCCCACCTCTCCGCAATTACTTTCGTAGTACGTGGTCCAGGTTCCAAGACTATGAACTAGTGAAAGGGGGCGCTACACTTGTCCGCGAGTTGCAAAGATGTTTTTTAAATACCTAAATCTCCTCTCTGGCCAAAGCAATTCAAAGCTTTGGCCTCTCCCTAATGACATACGCAGAAGACACTCAAATTGTCATCTCCTTGGTTGATGAATCTGTTAATTTTCTTGCCTGTCTTGTTTCGGTAGCTCATTGGATGCGCATGACTTTCATAAAGTTAAATAAGGATAAAACTGAGATCCTATGCTTTGATTCCATGTCCATCATGCATATGTCCTAGTGATGGCCTAGAGAGCTGTGAACTCCTTCTTCTACTGCACACTCAGCAAAAAACTTGGGCATTTCGGGTGACAATGAGCTTATGTTTGAGAAACAAATCAATGCAATTTCAGCATCATGCTTTTTGAAATTACGTATGATTCACAACGTTCTCCTTCTTTTGCTGGTGTATACTCACCTGCTGGTTGTCCATGCAGCCATTCTCTCTTGCCTGGATCATGACATTTCCCTGTATTTGGACCTACCTTCAAAATCCCTGACTCATTTACAACGGGTCCAAAACGGAGTAGAAAGGGTTGTGTCTGACCTGCTACATAGTAGTTTGGTTACACACTCACGTTGGGTCTTACATTGGCTCCCAGTAAACAGCTGTGCTAAGTTCAAGGCTATGTGTATTACCCGCAAATGTTTGTATAATCAATGTCCTGTGGTTCTGTCCTGTGGTTCTGCCAATGGGCTTTTATTAGATATTTATAACAACAACAAAAAAATCCGCGGGTCTCAAGGAAAAATCTATATAAAGAGACAGACATCACAGCAGTACACACAACAGAAGAAAAAGTGAAAACGGGGGGATCTCAATTAAGAGGACGGATTCCCATCACCCACCGAAGTGGCATGCTTCATCATTTGGGGGATTTGTATCGCTTTGTTCGCCCTAAGTTGGCGGGGGTATGCCCAGACGTGGGTCCCTTGCTCACTTTGCCACTGGATTCAAGCAAGCCTGGCTGATGACGGCTGGAATGCCATAAACCGGTCCTAGGATGCTTGTTTCCGGTCCAGGGAAGACATGGCTTGGCAGTTCGGGCTGGACTGTTCCCATGAGGCACAGGGTCAGACTGATTTGCATATGGCCATGTCTGAACTGGGGTGGTGGAGTGAGCTAAAGAATGATGATGGATTAAACCCAGATCAGTTGACTGGGGGTGAGTGTTTGATTGGCTCAAACGTTCCGTCCATCATCCCCTTTTGTATCGCTTTGTTCGCCCTAAGTTGGCGGGGGTATGCCCAGACGTGGGTCCCTTGCTCACTTTGCCACTGGATTCAAGCAAGCCTGGCTGATGACGGCTGGAATGCCATAAACCGGTCCTAGGATGCTTGTTTCCGGTCCAGGGAAGACATGGCTTGGCAGTTCGGGCTGGACTGTTCCCATGAGGCACAGGGTCAGACTGATTTGCATATGGCCATGTCTGAACTGGGGTGGTGGAGTGAGCTAAAGAATGATGATGGATTAAACCCAGATCAGTTGACTGGGGGTGAGTGTTTGATTGGCTCAAACGTTCCGTCCATCATCCCCTTTTGTATCGTATTGTAAATACAGCGCATCCATGGTGACCCAAGGACATTTGACGCTGGCGCAAGGAAACTGACGCAGATGCGTCAATTCCTTGTAAATCTGCCCCCTAGTCTGATCCTGTGAAAGTCACATAACATCAGTGCCTGAGTTTTTGTCCCCTGTCTGCCAATAGGAACCCTTACAAAAAAGGGGCAACGCTGGATAATCGAGATTACTGACTTACATTTGTTCTATATATGTGTTTTAATAAGTTATTTAGGTGGACCATTGACACTGATCATATACTGCCAGGTGCTGGTGGGGCAAACGTGGACATAACATGCACAGCTAGAGCTGCAGCTGAGAGGAGACGGTGGAGGACGAGTCCTACTCTACCCCCAACAGAGGCACCACTTCACCCACATTGATATGGAAACTGAGGCAGCACACGGCCCCAGCTCCGCTGGAGGAGTGAACGGGGGCCATCGATTGCAGGCTCCTCTCACTGGACATGATGAGCCTGGTGCTTGAAATGGAAAAATAGAAGTGCTCGGTAATCTGTACCAGAGCACCTGCTCGTTTCTGAGAAGTGCTGGTACCCTCCAACTAAAAGTATTATGTTTCTCTTGAGAAGTGCAGGTACTCTCCCTCTCAAAATACAAAAGTGCCGGTACTCAGTACCGGCTCATTTAAAGCACTGCATGAGCCTGTATATGTGTTGTGATAATGCATCCTCTGCATTGCTCCCCTGCAGACATCTACCATATTCAATACGACAAGACCACCAGAGCATCACTTAACTCACAGGGCGCTGCTCCACCAATCACTGCACAGGACCGGAGCCCTCCCACTCCCATGGTGACCACGCTGCTAATCTCAGCTGATGCCCTCTCCCAGTCATATCTACTGTTAGCTACATGTCCACTTTTTAGCTGATAAGGGCTTAGTTGAAGCAGCGGACTCTACATGTTGCTTTAGGTAGCCATCCTTTAAGGACCTCCATTGTATGGTGGGTTCACCATTCAGCCCCCCCCCCCATTCAATCCAAGGCCTATGAGTATCTGCGAGATATGGGTGCGCCGGCGCCTTTACCACATTCTGAAGGGTATGCCCTATCTTTATACTTGCCCCACTGGTTTGGTCCAGAACTCACCAACATTAAACATGAAATTCACCAGTTAGAAAGGAAATGAAGTGGATCATGCTGCCAGCAAATCCAAACCCTTTATACTTGGAAAGCCAAAGAAGATAAGAACCAGGTTAGGATGTCCAAACAAAACATATTTTCTAGACACATATCTAACGCCCCTAATCTGTCCAAAGAATTATTCATGATTATTGAAGAAATAAAAACTTCACAGGCCTTCAAATGGCTATTGCTCCCTCCAGTGCCCTAAATGAAAACTTGGGGCCACATGTACAAACCTTTTTGCCGGTCGTAAACGGGCCAATTCAAAATGCAAAACTGCCTTTTGGGATGTAGAAAGCCCTATTTGCGATTCGGTAACCTAT
Organism: Calotriton arnoldi; assembly: GCA_963921515.1. NCBI lineage: Eukaryota > Metazoa > Chordata > Amphibia > Caudata > Salamandridae > Calotriton > Calotriton arnoldi. Next base: position 548,402 of record CAWUFW010006027.1, read on the forward strand.
TATCGAATCGCAAATTGGGTCCGCGATTCGGTATTAGGAAGGGGCGTGTTTAGATTGCAGTGGTATGTGTGAACGTTTTGTGACCGAAATGCGGTCGCAAAACATTCACAACATACCACCAATTTCAAATTGGTGGTAACCCATTCGCAAACAGAAAGGACCCCTTCCCATTTGTGAATGTTTGTTAAAGCATTCTTTAAGAGCAGGCAGTGGCCAGCATGCTCTTAAAAAATGAAAAGAGAACTTTTCCCTTTATTTTTTAAATGCATTTCGTTTTCCTTGTGAGGAAAATGGGCTACATTAAAAAAATAATTTCTTTATTTTAAAGCAATCACAGACATGGTGGTCTGCTGACCCCAGCAGGCCACCATCCCTGTGATTTTAGCGATTCCCAGTGGATCGCAAACCGATACCTACCTCATTAATATTCATGAGGTAGGTCTATTTGCAACCCACTGGGAATCCCAAATGAAACTCAAAAGAGTTTCATACATTTGAAATAGCGATTTCTAATTGCGATTCGCAGGAAATCGCAATCAGGAACTCGTTATTTCAAAGTCTCGTACATGTAGCCCTTAGTTTCTTTCTTCCAAAATTAACTTATCACTATTAGGAGCACCCTCCTGGCCAAATTCATTCCTAAATCAGCTCTATGTGACAGTAACTAGTATGCAACATCTGCCTCCGCCAAATTACCCTCCTGGATGCTACCCACCAAAACCGGTTGGCAGGATCTCCTTCAGATCCTTGATCAGCAGAAGATATGCAAGGGGCTACCTTGTCTTTGCTAAAAGAGCGGCTGTTAATTTTCAGTTGTTCCCTTGAGCCAGGAATAGCCCCTAAACCCCAGAAAAAAGCAGCCCTTAACCCCCTGTTTAAAAAACCACCTGTCATCGCTCGGCCAAACCTATTTGAATAACCTCCATCTTATCTCATTTCTCCTCAAATTATCAAAACTTGTAAAGAAACCTGTCTTTACTCAGCTTCAAACGTTTAGTCAGGAAGACTTCCCAACAGGAGCACAGAACCTAGTTTTGGTCTCACACTTGATGATTTGCAAAGATAAGCCGATGCTGGAGGCTACAGACCTCGGATTTTATTATATTTGAAGGCAGCCTTAGGCTCTACTGACTATTCTATTCTTATCACCAGACTTGAAGAGATAGGTATTTGAGGCTCAGCTTTTGGCTGGCTTAACTAATTTTCTTCTGACCGTGCCCAACTCATTATTTTATCACCTTTTCCTTCTTAATCGCAGGCGCTTAACTGTGGTGTCCTCAGGGTTCTTTTGAGTATATCCTTCTACTTATAGCAGCATTAAAATCTCTCTGGTAGCAGACAGCCTACTACTAACAAGTTGGTAGATGGCCACCAACTACCTTAAATTAAATCCAACAAAAACTGAACTGCTACTAACCTCCTAAAATCTTACTGATGAAAAATCTGCTCTGGCTCCCAACCATAGACCCTCATCGCAGTCGGACCTTCGGTTCGAAACCTGGGTATCTACCTGAACTCCAATCTAGGCTTGAATAATTACTTCTCGAAAGTCATTAGTTCACAAACATCACCACATCCCTGTTATAATTGCTCTAATTCCAAACACGTCTGGATTATGGAACACTATCTATCTCAACCTGCCCCACGCCTGTCTGAGGTTTGATTGAGTCTACTTCACTCTAAAAAACTCACACTGTATCCCAGTACCCAATCAAATTGGTTTCTGTGACCTTATAACTTTGCCTTCATAGCCAATCGTTTATGGTGGCCAAAATGACTGGGTGATGCCAGATGTAGTTATGGCCTGATAACATGATTACTTTGGGTTATAATAATGGCCTCATCAGCATCTTAGCTAACAAAAGACCCCACCAACAGGGCATGCCAAGCCTATGTTTTATTTGATCAAATATCTTTCATCCTTGGTTGAACTCACCAATATAATCATAAAAACTGATAAATAACAAAACCTCACCAGACATACATTATTAAGACATATACTATCATTATAAAAAAGAGTTAGTTCTATTAATGCATATTTTACAGCAGAATTCATAATTTTAGAGACCATGTACATATTATCAAGCCTATGTCTTCTTACTTATTTTATACATGTTTTTGTTCAGGGCAGCTTTTACATATTCCTTGGACATTTTGCACTATAGGTTCTTGAGGCAGACTGAAGTCTGCTATTGGTATATTTTGACAACCGAGGGTTCTCTGTAGGACAGAAAGGGAGGCCCTTTCTGCTTGCTTCAGTAAGTGTGGGTAATATATATTTATCAGAGGTGTAGCTGTCTCTTTTTATGGGTGACACGTCTTGTACCCTTCTATATGATCTATTTGGGTGTATATCTTTGGTGTCGGAGTATGGGGTTTGCGACTAGCCAGTTTCTTCCTGACCTAGACACGTCCAATTCCCAGTTTATCGCAAGCTCTGTCACAGAGATTTTCTGTATAATATTTTCCTGTCCTTGTGTCATACTTTGTCCGAATTTCCAGGTTCTTCTGTTCACTGTCTCTACATCTTCCTGCTCCATCTTGTCCTTTCCCCAAGCTTTGCTGTTTGAGGTTCTTTGTCCTGAAGATCCCACTACGCTTGCTCCCTGTCCATTGAGGCTTCCTTGCTTTGGTTCTTTGACCTCAAATATTCATACTGTCCTATGTTTTGTAGTATGTTTAGGTATATGACAAGAGCTGGCTTTGGAGAACCATGCCCCTGTAGAAGGAGCATCTCATGTCTAAGGAAGCCTACAGGCATGTCCGGTTGTATTAAACAGATCAACAAGTGGCCCAGGGTTCCCTGTGTGGCCTCGCTGGCCCGAATTAACATCGTTTATTTGTCCAGTCCCTGGAGTTAGGCATACTTCAGGTAACAAAGTATTGCCTTTAGCTATGTTTCATTGTTGTGTTCTCCTTGTAATGTTGTTGCAGAGGGAGGTATTGTGAAATGAGGCTGGGTACCTTGTTGACTGGTGTGGTAGGGTGTCATGTGATAGGTGATCCCATGAGTAATGGCTTGTGCAAACAAAATTAATACTTGTGGGGTGTGGGATTGTGTGTTGTGTGGCATGCAGCTATATTAGTGGTTTTTGGTTCAATGCTGTTCAGTGTGATGTTGTATCTCATTGTATAACATGGATTTCTTCTGTGCCAACGGCTGTTGGATGGTGAGATGTGATAGTTGTATGGTTTGATGATGTATGCTACTCCACTTGTGTAATGTGAAGTCGCTCCATGCCATGGGGCCATCTGCGCTGCTTTCCAGATTTCTCGCAGTGCCGGGCAGTGTCCCTTCAATGCTGCATGTGCTTTTGTCTGCCTTTTCGCCAATACTCTCTCAAAAGGTCCTGAATGAATTGTAGCCTCTGCATCTCAGTCGCCAGGAGGCAGGACTGTTCCATCACTAAACAGGTCTCAGATCACGTTCTCGGGGTATGTTTCCCTTTTGGATCTACAAGACCTGCTCTTACACAGGGAAGTGCAGCAGGGATCGCAACATGATCACCGTCTCCTGTCTGTCAAGTGTCTTTGCTTTGCCTACTGTCCCAGTGGCAGTCATTTTCTTCTCTTTACTGCTCATGGTAGACGTGGGAACTTGGTATGTTGGCGGGATGTTCTTCTGGGGTACGGTTAGTTCATGAGTAGATGGTCTCCAACACAGCTACATCTTCAGGTGCTTTGGCTTGGTGACACAGTAGCACGGCGGCCATCTTGTCCACGTGCCCTGGCGGTCTTGGTCCAAACTGTTCCAGGTATACGAGGATATGTGCAGAAATAATGAGCTCCATGACTCTGGTCTGTCAACTGGAAGATCATGTTTTATTCATTGTATAATGTATGGTTTTTCCAAGGTAAATAAAGAAGCACTTCTTCTGTTCACCTTACAATTACTCATTTACCTTTGTAAATGTTCATTACATTGTTCTCTCCAAGAGATCCCTACAACTAGAAGAAGCCATCTCAGGCTTGTTTTCTTTTTGTGGTTGTGTAACTTCTGTGGCGTTTAGCACACTGCTTCTATTCTTTCATTCAGGTATTTTCCAGAAGAGAGATAATAACACAGGCCAAGGTAAATTACAGTGCAGCATTCAGGAATCTGCAAACGGTGCCAAATATTTCAAATGTTTCTTTGACAAATAGGGATCGCCATTTTCTCCCATGGTTTTCCCACCGCAGAATTATCTTTGTATTTATCCTCCCAGCAACTGTCTTGGCAAAGGCCCTAAAATCATTTAGTAACAAGACGATTCTTTCAGTAGGTAGAGGATAAAAAAACCAAAGGAAAGAGATGCAGGAAAGGAAATTAATTAGGAGATGTCATCTAGTTTTTAGGCTACCACATCTTCATCCATGAGACCTGAGCTTCACAAATTACCCCAAATTGTATAGGTCACATTTACCATGTCTTTTTCCAACTTCAAAAACACATCAAACAGACAGTGTTTAAATATATAAATACAAAACCAGAAACCAAATACCTCCATGTACTGAGGGAGAGGTGTGGCGCAGCGGCCAGAGTGGCTGATTCCGGAGCACGGGGCTCATGGTTCGATCTGCCGGCGGCAGCTCAACTCAGCATCATGCGACTCTGAGCGATAGCTCACTTAATCTCCTCGACGGCCCCCAGCACCTCAAAACCCTTAAGTGGGTGATTTGTTCGTACTTTTTCAAATAGGAATTATTATTATCATGTACATTGTAAATTAGTTTGACATATAGACACATAGGGGCCTATTTATGAGCCCCTTGTGCCATTGGTGCGTCACATTGCGTGACGCACCGGTGGCGCAACCTGCTGCGTGAAATTTACAAGCACATGTAAAGCCACCCTGCGTGGCTTAACGTGTAAATTCACCAGCGTGGCTTTACGTGTGCTCGTAAATATCGCCCCATTTCACGGAACACGTTGCGTGTTATGGACATGACATGGGTGTTGCTGTGGGTGTTCCCAGGCAACACCCATGTCCACTGATGCAGTTCCAGATTTACGAGCAATCGTAAACCTGGAAATGCGTCAGAATGCTACTCTACCCCCAGGGGTGGCGTAGCGAGGCGCAACGAGGAGAAATGTTTTCATTTCTCCTCATTTGTCCTCTTTCAACCTGTGCTGCATTCTGCAGCACGCATTGGAAGAGGAATTCACCTCAAGTGATTGTTTTTGTGCAGGAAGGTGCACCTTCCTGCACAAAAACAATCTCCCCACGACGCAGGCATCCTTGCACCATGGTGCAAGGGTGCCTGAGCAGGCGCATGGCAGCAGTTTGTGCGCCAGAGCAGGGAAAGCCACAGAGATGCGACATGTTGCTGTAAACATGTAGCATCCCTGTGCCTCGAAACTAATGCAGCATGGCACAGCAAAATGACTGGCAGCACCGCGCTGCGTTAGTTTATGATAAATGAGCCCCATAGAAAGGGGCAATATGATTCTGAGGACATCAGCCAATGCGCAAATGCAAAATGCTCGAGTTTGGTTTCACAAGTGGCAAACAACTATGAGGTGTCCCAGGAAATTCCAGAACCTACTCCACTCACGCTAAGTTGCTTGAGAAGCTTCCAGTTTACACACATTGTAATCACACATGACTACATCATCAAGGAGTAGCTGCAGATGTAGTTATGTTGATAACAGAATAGCTGGTTTTAATATCAACCTCGGCTTCACAATATTTACTGCAACTTTATGGTTGTGGCGTCAAGAACAGTAAATCTTTACTTCTCAATGTACACTTACCTTCAAGACGTAGTACTAGTCGACATTGTGAGGACAATCATTTTGTAGGCTGATCTAAAAAACACAATTTTGTAACATAAAATAACTTTTGCCACTACCCCTATGTGTGAAACTAAAATTGAGACGAGCAATGCTCTCTACATCAGTGGTTTCCCTGAGTGAGGAACTCTCTAGCATGAAGTCATAATATTAAAGAAGGCAGCGAATCATACTTGCAGCTGTGCAAATTCTTTAAAAAATCTTTGCAAACTTTGGATCCTTACAGTAGTGGGTACAGCTACTTCAAAGAAGTATGCAGAGCAATAGGTGGGTTGCCTCCGCTTAGCGGCAGTCCAATGTCCCTCACAGGCATACAGAGCATAGTTGGGCCAGTCCCACATTCGGCAATGTTCTCCAAGCCCTCTGCCACCATTACGCTCCATACTTTCACGGACAGGACACTCTACGTCAGGACAGCTGGTGCAGATGTGCCAGGCATGATATAGCTATGCCCCAGACAAAGTCAGCTGCACTCACACAACTTTAGTTCAAAGGGAAATTTCCCATTTATGTCCAGGGGTATCTAAAATCATTGACCAACCGTTTACTAGCAACAATGAAACGTGAGCAAGGGAAACTGCCAGTGGAAATTCTACCAATGACATTGGTGAATTGGTGCATTTCCACCCCCAAAGCTAAGCACAGGAAAGAACCCCCAAAGTGGGAGCCCATGTTCAGAAGCTGCATGCCTCATCTTTCTTACATTCTGAGGGCTGCTTAAACTAACATTTGATACATAAAAACGACACACTGTCCATGGTGGTCTTTCATGGAGATTTATTGGCCAGACATTATGGTGGAGCAGTGACCTGAGGTTCTGTAGCTTCTCTGCCATCATTTCTAGCGGTGTTGTCGCTGCACCACGGAAGACCCATTGTCAGAGAGGGTGGTGTCTTCACCTTCAGATGTCCTCTACGTACAGGACTCTACATTGGCCAGAAGTGCAGAAGGAGCATTCCCCCTTCTTTTCCGGATTCTATTTTTTTTTGTCTTTGTTGCAGTTTTATATAAGGTAAACTTGATCCAAGGGTTTTGGAGCGCTTTACATGAGCACCAGTTACATTACACAAGGACACAATTTGTTTTTGGGAGGGCACGGGTAGATTAAGAGATTTGCCCAGGATCACAGGATGTTGAGCAGATGCCGAGACTAGAACCTGGCTCCCCAGTTCCAAAGTTGTCAGCTGTGGCCGTTACCCCACATCCTCTCCCCATCCTCTGTTAGCTTCCTCCTCTAAATTACAGTCTTTGGTAAGGTAAACAAAAGGCTATAGAAAGGCAAATGGAGGACGAATCTGTGCATCTGACTGTAATGGTTGTATGTCAGAATACAGAGCATAAAAATAAAGTGCTGCAAAAATATCATGGCCAGAATATACACCACCAAAATATTGTGAAGGTAAGTATAGTTTTACTGTTCTTAAGCCCTCTGCTATGTCCCATGAAAATATATATTGTCACGGTACGTATATGTGAAGTTAAGTATAGTAAACCTTTACATTTCTATATATACCTATTTTCACAATATTTTTGAGATTGATATTCTGGCTAAGATATTTGTGTTGCATAATATCTCGAACTTTATATTCTGCTAGTACACAGACTGCAGCCATTCCATAGTAGTAGGTACCCGACTGCAGGAGCCTGGATGATGCAAACTCAAGAAAGCTTTCCCGCCCAAAGTAGGCTGCAGGACTCCGAGGATCTCAGGCAGCACCCTTCAGACCTTTGGTGAGTCAACATAGTATTCTAATCACAGGGTACGGGGAATTGCAGCACATTCTACTCAAGAATACCAAGAAGGCAGCATTAGGCTTCATCAGATAGCATTAAAGACATCATTTACCCTTCTGGCTTGAGGAAACACATGCAATAAAGTGCCCACCAGATCTGGCACTACTCGCATCTCTGTCTTCGGCGGGTGAGAAATGCTGTGATGTAGCCACTGATAGTATTTTGAAACGTCTGTGGCCTTGATTCGGACATGCATGCCACCTGGTAGTGAGCATCACTTTCATCTCTGAAGGATATACATTTACACTGTATATATATATTATATATATATATATATTTATATATATATATATATATACATACACACACACACACTCTCACTCTCTCTCTTTAGTAGTACATTTTTAATCTAAAGAAAGAGGTTTTCCTAGCTAGCAAAGGTGCTTTTCCTTTCCTTGTGTCACAGAAGTGTTTTTAAACTGCTGCGCAGCCAGATCAAAATGGTGCTTCAGGCAGCCATATATTTCTGTCATGTATGTGGGTGATCTAAATAGACACTACAACACACACTTGACATTTAACTCCATTGTCATTGATGCATTTTCTATGCCATTTACTATGGCCTTTCAGAATTAGTTAAATAAACCAACTGAGCAAACCAATTTTAAGAGTACCATTTAGGGCCAGAGCAGGTGGTGTGCCACTGGTCAGCAGAGCCACAATGCACAGAGTCCTAATATCAGTAAAACAGAGTCCTGAGAAAGACCAAAAACACATCCGGGATGACCATGCAAAAAGGTGGCTTCCCACAGACAACGCAGGCACCCATGGGTGCTTTTGTGGCCTATCACCTGAATTCTTTATCCACTTTCTACTTCCACTCTCACCTGTTGGCCCTCATTTCTCTCTCCTGTTTTCTTTCACTTCTGTCTCTATATGTGCTTCCAAATGACCATAGATATACTATAAAGCTCTCTACAAACACTCAACATAATGCAGCATTGAGAGCAGGACTCAAGATGATTTGTAATGTCCCCGCAAGCTCAGTGCAGGCTGCAGTCTGACGGTTGCTGTGTGGGTAGCTGACGGCATGATGCTGTGTGCTGTCCCACTTCATCATTGTGGCTGCAGCATCTTCTCCAAGCACAAACAAGGGGGCTAGGCAACCAGCCTTCATGGATGTATGCTGCCTACGGGGCGCAGCGGCTCAGCCTTTGTGGTGGGTCCCACTACCCACTTTGCCTAGCAATGGCATTATCTTGCCATAACCAAGAAAGTGGTGGTACCAGCCAGTCATCAGTGGCAGCAGCAGATAATTGGAGGGTGGCTTTTTCCAGAGTCACATTCAAATGGAGCATCCTAATCAGTTTATGGGGAGGAGCGGTGCCTGCCGCAATCTCTAGATAGCCAACTTTATGGTAGTGGATAGGCAAAATAATAATATTATTTTAAGATTTCATCCCACAAAAGGTGCTTGGTTTAGAGCAAGATGACATTGGTTTTAATGTGAGCGATTTTCCAAATATTGTCAATTAATATTGAAATTATTGGTGTCATTCGATATTCTGATGAATATTAAAATGGCTGCACCCTTCTAATCTCAAACAATTGTTGTGTCCTTTATCAGAATGTAAGTGGTTAGCAATGTACCATGAAATGAGGGTCTGTTGGATGGGGGGCAGGTGGGATCAGGGAGGCCCAGGATGCAGCATTCGACAAAATAACATCAGTGTGAGAATTGCAAAGAAAATAACTTTGCTGCACTTATGACACCCAAAGGTGTAAACTGTAAGCTCCTGATAGTTTGTCAGATTGTAAGTGTAAAGAATCTATCAAATTTAAAGGAAAGTAAACATGAATAGCAGGGCACCTGCTAACACAGCCTTCTCCAGCACAGTCTGTTACTGCAGTATTTCCCATGAGATTGGCTGAGCACTAGAGAACTCATACAGTCAGAGGCAATTTAGGGAAAAGTTTTTAGCCTTTCCTTCGGGACTTTTCAGGTGACCCCTCCTGCCTTAAACTGACTCATAAAGCTGTAATTCCTCCAGATTGGATTGTGAAACCAGATACATATTTAAAGTTAACCTTCCCCCTCCTTCATAAACACCCCCACAGAAACGCTTGCAGGCCTGCTAGTAATGAGTCATTAAATAACATTTTTTCTGCATGTTCAACAGTCTGTATTACACTGGATGTGCTGCTACGAGCAAATACAGGTGACACGATAGGGCCTAGCATTGGAAAGGCTCTAAAATGCCATGACGTTGCATCATGATGTAGGAACGCTGGGAGGTGACCGTAGGCAGATTTATTTGCAGAGTAAAAGCCTCGGGTCTGCAGGCTTCCCCACCTGACAGCAACTTCTAACTCCGACAACCCCCCTTGATGGTCACCTACCAAGATTCCATGTCTTTCTTCCTAGAATACACACACATTCTTCACCCAGAACATTCCCTCAAACCCCAAGACTTAATAAATTCCCATGAATATTGTGAACCTCCAGTAACCTTATGTTCCTGAGAAATTCGCAATGCTGGCAGAAAATACAGTTTAACCCCCCCCCCCCACCCTCCCCCCAGGTATTTGTCTTTTGATTATTTTTACATTGCACTGAAAATGAGACTCTTTCAGCTGCAATTGAGCAGTTCCCTCAATGAAGAGGGAGCAAAAGTGCCTTCACATTGTGAGGACTGTTCTGCAGAAAAGCTGAAATTCTGGGCCATTTGTTCATGTTGTAGCCTTCACATCAATGGTTGCTCCCACTGTTTGTCACAATCTGCAGCGGAAGATCAACAGCCTAGTCTACCCCTTAATGTCCTTTGCTCGTGGTGACTTGCTGGAGGATGCTTTATTTTGGTACTTCTGAATACTTGTGGGTTCTCGGCGTGCTCTGAAGTGGCTGTAAGCAAGCATTTAGGAATATATAAAACATTAAAAGAAGCCCCACACAGTGTGTGAGTCTCTAGCTTTGCTTGGTGCTTTCAGTAGAGCGGCTGATAGAGCGCTTGCTTCTCTTGGGGACCAGTTGATGATCAGTGTAGGATGGGCTGGTCTATGTGGGCTGGAGGAGGATGCAAGGGTACGGGAAGGAAAGGTGGATTTAGAGCAGTTCTGTCTAGTGGAAGAAACATTGCAGTTAGCTGGAGCATGTCACCTACTTTGTGTTCCAAACATACTTTAATTTGGAAAAGTTGTGTGTCTTCTCTGAAGGGCAGGTGGGCATTGATGGCTGTGCAGAAGCCACTGTAGTGCAGTCCTCAGGCAGAAGGCATAAACTGATCCATCACCCTCCAGTCTGTGTGAATTTATATTTGGGGAGGATGTAGGAGGCCATGTTCGTTAATCTGTTGGGTTTAGGCCTAGGAGTGAAGCTGAAAGTAGTCCTAAGTACTATACGCAAGTGTACGAGAGGGAACATATGCATCTCGCAGCTCCAGCAGCTGGATAAAGGCCCGAGAGACCCACTGGTCGCACATTGGAGACCCAGGTGTGGTAGGCAGGGGTGAACTCCCTTACCGCCCGGTGATTACTGGACCTGGTCTCAGCTTTGTCTCTGTGCGAGGAACACTAGTCTTAACCCGTGTCCTAGGGAAAACGGGTGACTAAGAAATTCTTGTTTCTGCAGTCCTAGTGCTCCGTGCCCAAGCATTTGGGAGATCACTTCCCCAGAGAGGATATTTAACTTGGATTTCGATTTTCCAACTCATGATCTCTAATTGGTGACTATTGGCATTTTTTAACTTGGTAAATCCTAGTCCTCCTTACGAAAACTCCAAAGAGAAGAGGTGCCAAAATGGTCGCCCAACTTCTTTGCATGTTTTTACTGTCCTTATTGTCGAATGTTTTGAATAGAACAATAATTGTTGGTTATACAATGACACATTTAAATTGATATTTGGAGAAAAATGGTATATCACACAAAATCGCTGGTTTCGACACTTAGGACTGGATGTATCAATATAAAGAATAGCGATTACCTAATTGCGATTTTCTGCGAATCACACTTAGGTAATTGCTATTCCTAATTTATGAAACTCATGGGAGTTTCATTTAGCAATTCTTAGTGGGTTGCATATCGACCTACCTCATGAATATTAATGAGGTAGGTCACAATTTGCAACCCATTAGGAATTGCTAAAATCACAAGGATGGTGGCCTGCTGGGGTCAGCAGGCCCAACCGCCCCACCACTGTTACCTGCACGAACTGCGGCTTTTGCCACAAACACCTTGCGCTATCTGTTCATGTGTCACAATCACCTCACCACTATCTGTTCAAGTGCCACAAGCACCTCACACTATCTGTTCATGTGCCACAAGCACCTCACTCTATCTGTTCATGTGCCGGAAGCACCTCACTCTATATGTTCATTTGCCACAAACACCTCCCTCTATCTGTTTATGTGCCACAAGTACCTCATACTATCTGTTTATGTGCCACGAGCACCTTGCGCTATCTGTTCATGTGCCACAAGCATCTCACTCTATCTGTTCATGTACCTCAGCCACCTTGCACTATATGTTCATGTGCCACAAGCACCTCACTCTATCTGTTCATGTGCCACAAGAACCTCAAACTATCTGTTCATGTGCCACAAGTACCTTGCACTATATGTTCATGTGACACAGGCACCTCACTCTATCTGTTCATGTGCCACAAGCACCTCATTCTATCTATTCATGTGCCACAAGCACCTCACTCTATTTGTTCATGTGCAACAAGCACCTCGCACTACATGTTCATGTGCCACAAGCAAGTCACTCTATCTGTTCATGTGCCACAAGCACCTCACTCTATCTGTTCATGTGCCACAAGCATGTCACTCAGTCTGTTCATGTGCCACAAGCACCTCACTCTATCTTTTCATGTGCCAGAAGCACCTCACTCTATCTGTTCATGTGCCACAAGCACCTCGCGCTATCTGTTCATGTGCCAGAAGCACCTCACTCTATCTGTTCATGTACCTCAGCCACCTTGCACTATATGTTCATGTGCCACAAGCACCTCACTCTATCCGTTCATGTGCCACAAGAACCTCGCACTATCTGTTCATGTGACACAAGCACCTCTCTCAATCGTTCATGTGCCACAAGCACCTTGCACTATATGTTCATGTGCCACAGGCACCTCACTCTATCCGTTCATGTGCCAGAAGCACCTCACTCTATCTGTTCAAGTGCCACAAGCACCTCGCGCTATCTGTTCATGTGCCACAAGCAACTCACTCTATCTGTTCATGTACCTCAGCCACCTTGCACTATATGTTCATGTGACACAAGCACCTCATTCTATCTGTTCATGTGACACAAGCACCTCGCACTATATGTTCATGTGCCACAAGAACCTCGCACTATCTGTTCATGTGACACAAGCACCACTCTCAATCGTTCATGTGCCACAAGCACCTTGCACTATATGTTCATGTGCCACAGGCACCTCACTCTATCCGTTCATGTGCTAGAAGCACCTCACTCTATCTGTTCATGTGCCACAAGCACCTCGCGCTATCTGTTCATGTGCCACAAGCACCTCACTCTATCTGTTCATGTACCTCAGCCACCTTGCACTATATGTTCATGTGACACAAGCACCTCATTCTATCTGTTCATGTGACACAAGCACCTCTCTCAATCGTTCATGTGCCACAAGCACCTTGCACTATATGTTCATGTGCCACAGGCACCTCACTCTATCCGTTCATGTGCCAGAAGCACCTCACTCTATCTGTTCATGTGCCACAAGCACCTCACTCTATCTGTTCATGTGCCACAAGCACCTCACACTATCTGTTCATGTGCCACAAGCACCTCACTCTATCTGCTCATGTGCCACAAGAACCTTGCACTATCTGTTCATGTGACACAAGCACCTCCCTCTATCGTTCATGTGCCACAAGCACCTTGCACTATCTGTTCATGTGACACAAGCACCTCCCTCTATCGTTCATGTGCCACAAGCACCTTGCACTATATGTTCATGTGACACAGGAACCTCACTCTATCTGTTCATGTGCCACAAGCACCTCACTCTATTTGTTTATGTACCACAGGCACCACGCACTATATGTTCATGTGCCACGAGCACCTCACTCTATTTGTTCATGTGCCACAAGCACCTCGCACTATCTGTTCATGTGCCACAAGCACCTCACACTATCTGTTCATGTGCCACAAGAACCTTGCACTATCTGTTCATGTGACACAAGCACCTCCTTCTATCGTTCATGTGCCACAAGCACCTTGCACTATATGTTCATGTGACACAGGAACCTCACTCTCTCTGTTCATGTGCCACAAGCACCTCACTCTATTTGTTTATGTACCACAAGCACCTTGCACTATATGTTCATGTGCCACAAGAACCTTGCACTATCTGTTCATGTGACACAAGCACCTCCTTCTATCGTTCATGTGCCACAAGCACCTCATTCTATATATTCATGTGCCACAAGCACCTCACTCTATATGTTCATGTGCCACAAGCACCTCACTCTATTTGTTTATGTACCACAGGCACCACACACTATATGTTCATGTGCCACAAGCACCTCGCACTATCTGTTCATGTGCCACAAGCACCTCATTCTATCTATTCATGTGCCACAAGCACCTCACTCTATTTGTTCATGTGCAACAAGCACCTCCCTCTATCGTTCATGTGCCAGAAGAACCTTGCACTATCTGTTCATGTGACACAAGCACCTCCCTCTATCGTTCATGTGCCACAAGCACCTTGCACTATATGTTCATGTGCCACGAGCACCTCACTCTATCTGTTCATGTGCCACAAGCACCTCATTCTATCTATTCATGTGCCACAAGCACCTCACTCTATATGTTCATGTGCCACGAGCACCTCACTCTATCTGTTCATGTGCCACAAGCACCTCATTCTATCTATTCATGTGCCACAAGCACCTCACTCTATATGTTCATGTGCCACGAGCACCTCACTCTATCTGTTCATGTGCCACCAACACCTCCCTCTATCTGTTCATGCGCCACAAGCACCTCACTCTATTTGTTTATGTACCACAGGCACCACGCACTATATGTTCATGTGCCACGAGCACCTCACTCTATCTGTTCAAGTGCCACAAGCTCCTTCAGGTGTCTGCTTGTGTGTACCATGTGCCACCTGCTATCGCACGCTGTCTGTGCATGTGCCCCAAGTTCACGCCAAGTGATCTTTCACCATCTGTCCATAGGGGTTCAAGCTCCTGTCACTATTTGTCCCTCTGCTGCAAGCTCCTTGCACAAGTGGCCATTCTCCTTCTAGCGCCTCACACTGTGTGTTCGGGCCAACTCAGGCAGGAGGCAGTGTGCTGTCCTGGTTCTCTGGAAAGGAGCGAGAGGTAGAGGTCATTCAGCCCCTACTGGACAAGGGGCATTAGTCAAAACCAGTTCACTATCTCCAACCAGGGGGGAAGCTATGGAATCAATCTTACTACTTTCATATCCCCCAAATGCCCCAAAAGGCCCACGTTCTGCAAACGGTACAGCTGGTGCACAGTACTCTAAAGTCAAAGCGTCTCAAGCCGAATGAACCAACAGTGGGCGCTATAAGAAAAGTATTCCTGAATATTTGTTGCGTCTGTGCCCTTTCGTGATCAGCGTGTGGCAACATAGGAAGGTTACGGTGTAAACAGTCCATACCCAAATCCTGCCCGTGATATCACAGACAGAGAAGGCTGGATTAGCACTGCATACAAAATACAAGCCATATATGGAATGCGCAAAGAACTACCCGCATTTATATTTGAAAATAGCTCTGAACAGAGTGAAAGCACAGAATGCCAGAAGTGATCTGTATGCTTTAGAGAAGAAGAAAGCCCTATTTAGATTACAGTTTCACTATAGCCATATTTGCCTCAAAGTGCTTTTCTGCGCGATTTAAGGATGACAGCAGTGTGGTGTCTACCTTGAAGAGGGATGATGAAATGAGGAGCCGGGGCTGGAATCACCTGCGGCCATTGATTGTCAGTTCTCATGGTGTGCCCTGCCTGTGCCCAGGGTATCTTTGCTGGGCAGGGACTGATAGAGTGGCACAGAGTCTGCCCAGTTTCCTGTCTCACCCATCACCACAAAGCACTCCCGCCCATGGCTAACTGAGCTCCTCGGGCTCCCCTCAGACAGGAGAGGGCCAGAGGAGACCTCAGTCTGGCTGTGCCTTCCTCCCAGGCCCAGATAAGAGAGCAGAGCCTCAGAAGTGAGGAAACGGACCACCTCTGGCTTATCTCTTCCCCGAGGCCAGCATTAGTCTTAGTCAATGTCACCGCATGGGAACATCGACAGACACTTCCAGCATCACCGGAGGGAGTTTCCATTGGCCTCCTAGGAGCCAGTGTTTTGTTTCAAGGAATGGATTTAGCCATAAGAGATCACAGCGCAGGAGCTCTGACGACAAAGGCACATGCGCACGCTCTTCTAGACAAGTGCGGGTTTAGGGGTCAAGTGGAGCTCAGTCTGCACCCCTTGGCACCTCCAGAGCTCGCCAGGCTCACTGCCTACCGATTAGCCCTGGTAGGGTACTTTGTAAAGGAGTACTGAGTGAGCTGAGTCTCACAGCTCACCACTTCTAGGGCCAGATGTACAACCGTATTTTGTGGTTGCAAACGGGAAATCGGCCCGTTTGCGACTGCAAAAAAGGGTGGTGGTATGTGCAAACGCTATGTACAAACGCTGTTTTGCGAGTCAGTGACTCGCAAAATAGTGTTTGTGAGTCACTATTAGGAAGGGGCGTGCCAAGGGAGTCCCTTCCTAATAGCGAGTGAGAATGGTATGTACCATTGTTTTGCGACCTCATTTGCGGTCGTAAAAAACTTGCAGTTTACCGCCCTACTTCAAGTAGGTGGCAAGCCACTCGCAAACGGGAAATGGTCTCCTTTGTGAATGGTTGCGCAAATATTTTTTAAGAGCAGGCAGTGGTCACAGGGACCACTGCCTGCCCTTAAAAAATGAAAAGAAAGATTTTCATTTTTTGAACGCATCCCGTTTCCTTTAAGGAAATTGGGCTGCATTTGGAAAAAAACGTTGTTTTGTTGAAAAATCAAACACAGACCTCCTCAGGCCACCATCCATGTGTTTGCAGGCCATACCCAATGGGTCACAAATTGCGATCTGCTTCATGAATATTAATGAGGCAGGTCCCTTGCGACCCATTTGAGAATTGCAAACAGTGTCTCACACACACTGTTGTACATTCAATTATGCGAGTCACAAATTGTGAGTCGCAAAACGTCGCAATTTGTGACTCGCAATATGAAATGGCCGTACATCTGGCTCCTAGTGTGCTGCATGCCCAATATTTCATAGGGCAGGATGCACAAAGGGTTTTTGCAGTCACAACCCCCCCAATGCGGTTAAAAACAGGGTTTGCGACTCCGAACCCTTTTCATGTATATACAAAATGGATTTTGCGATTCGGAAAAAGCTTTCTAAAATGCAAAATGGGTTTAGAAATCATTACCAAGTCACAATTTGGACAGTGGTTTGTAATTCATGGTCACAGCCTATTGATTAGTGACTGACTTCCAAGTTGGGTGGTAAATGAATCTCAAAGAGGGAGGACTCCCCTTTGCATTTCTTCCCCTTAAGGAATCTGGGTGGCAGCTTTAGTGGAGTCTGCTCTGACTGACGTTTTCCAGGTAAGAACCCTTTTTGTTTTAAAAGCAGTCTAGGGACAGAAGGATGGCAACGAAGCTTTCACAGCTTTCACAATCATAGGCAAGGTGGTCTGCTGTCCCTTGCAGGCCACCATCCCAGTGAATTTACCAATCACAAGGGATCGCAAATTGTGACCTGCCTAGTGAATAATAAATAGACAGTTCACTATGCGCCCTCGATGCGATTCGTTAGTTCGTGAACCAAGTTATTAGTACATAGGTTTGTTTGCAAAAGGAAATAGTGGTCCCCAAAATCGGTACGCAATTTGCAACTGCTTTTTGCAACCACTTTCTTAATAAAGATGGTGCGTAATGTGCTCTAGTGGGGGGTTAAGGTAGTCTTTAGGTTATGTTACATTACGTTAAGCTAGAGTCATTTATAAAGCATGAATTCTGCCATTAGTACTTTTCAGTACTGATTTCGACGATTCCATCACAGACAGATGTCTGATTTGGCTTGCGAAGCTGTGCCATTAGTGCTTTATTTGTGGTTCTTTTACTGTGTACAGTAAGTAATATTCAATCATGGTCATGTCATGCTGTTTTTGTGTTTAGAGGGTGTGGTCTTACTAAATTCATGGTACCATCAGGGTCATGAGGCATGTGCCTTGACCAGCATGTAGTACTAGTGATGCACTTGGAGCTGGTTGATGCTGCTGGAGATCCATTTTAGCCATCTGCTGGACTCTGGCCTGTGTTGGATGGGCGACTGGTGTTCTGTTTACTGTTTACTGGGCTATGTTGTAGAATGCAGTATTGGCTTGTTGAGAAGGTGAGTGATGTTGAGAGCACGGTGATACCCAGCTATGGCTATGTTTACGAGTTTGCCAAAAATACTAATTCAGATGCAAACGGGCATGTGAGACTCCATTAGAGTTACAGGGTTGGTGGATAAACTTGCACCGATGAGATTTATCATGGACACATTCCATCGTGAAAACCTAGCAAAAAAATAATTCTGGAGGTGTCTGTCCAGCCCTCTGTCCCTCTCACTCTCCCTCCTTCTTCAACTCACTCTCTTCCATATCCTTCTCTCAACCTATCCCTCCCTTTTATTTCTGTATCCCTGATCTGTGAAGTTGTTTGTCCTTTAAAACCAACAGAAAATTAATTTAAATACACAACACAATGACCCTGATTTACATAGGTAACTTACACGTTTTGAGTAATATATACTTTTGACTAAGTTTTACTACTTTTTGGTATTCACAAACTCAGAGTGGAAGTTACTATTAAAAGAAACTGCACTAACAGGGCCAACCACTGGTACTGCAACACCTCCCATACATATTAATTATAAAATATTTTGATAATCCATTTTTTTAAATATGCAATAAATAATGCAATAATGGTTATTAAAAAATGAAAATAATTAATTTTAATGAATTCTATACATCACGCTTAATAATTATTCATTCACATTAAAATTGTTTTTTCTTTAGTTTGGAATTAATTTTTTTAATTCAAACTTCAAAAACATAATTCTATTCTATTTTAATTTACTATATTTCCATAAATTAAAGTTTTAATTCAAAATTAATTTAATAGTGCTTTCCCTTTTTAAAGCAAATATGTACCATGATACATTAATATTTAACATAAATATTTTTAATATGTATTGTTGAATTAAATAAACCTCTTTTTATTTTTCCCTATTCTTTACCATCCGGAGATCTCTTCCCTGACTGTGGAGTCTTCCTATGATAAAGTGTAAAGTGTAGAATTTTTTTTTAAAGTATTTAACTTGAAAAAAATATTACAAATATTTTTTTGTTAAAAATTATTGTAATTTAATTTTATATATTTATTTGTAATGCATCTGAGAGGTCTGTAGGGTTGAAGCAGAAAGATGAGATGCTCAGGACAAGTGCCAGCAAGTGCTCAACCCCTACTAGCACTTAATGTGACATAGATCGAGCCAAAGAATATTAAAATCATATTTCTCTCTCTCTCTCTCTCTCTCACCGCAAATAAGAAGCCTCTCAAGAACCCACGTAGCTCCCAACATGAATTCTGTGTCAGGGCTTCGAAGGGCTCAGAAGCTTTCTAGGGAATTGTTGTATGACAAAGGCATGCATTGGTAAACCACGCGTGCCTCTACAACGCTGCCCGAATTATAAATGCATCTTAACAACACATTCCTTTACCACACATGCCTTTATCACACATGCCTTTACCACGCAATTTTGTGATAAAGGTATGACTGGTAAAGGGATATGTGTGGTAAAGATCACACCCCTGCCCTGAGCCTTAAAAACAACCCCAACTCCTCCTCGAGCCATAAAAACAATCGAGAAGCCCCCCCCGAGCCCTAAAAACAACACTGACTCCCCCGAGCCTCCTTAATACCAACCCCAACCCCCGACTCCTAAAAACAACCCAGACCCCCCGCCCTAAAACAGTCTGACCCCCTGAGCCCTAAAAACAACACTGACCCCTCCTGAGCCCTAAAAATAACCCCGAGCCCTAAAAACAACCCAGACGCCCCTAGCCCTGAAAACAACCCTGACCTCCCCTGAGCCCTAAAAACTCAGGCCCATTTACCAGACCACGTCCTGGAGCTCCCTCTCCCGATCCTTCCTCTTCCTGTGCTTGCCCATCGGCGCATCAAGACCCCGCACTGCCTTAACCACGCATATGCATATGCCTTAACCACGCATATGCGTGGTCAAGGCATATGCGTGCTTAAGGTAAGCGTGGGTCCGCTTGCAGGGAAATGGCACGTGTGGCTCAGCCTGCATTGTAAAAGCCGTTCCCCCCCCTGGGAAATATGTTTGAGAATCTCACCTGTATTACTGGGGAAATCAAGATCTTCATGGAAGGTTGTGCTTCTTGCTTGCAGCTATGTTCTCATTATCATCACTTCGAATGCTAATTACTGGCTGGCAGAAGTGAGAGAATAAATGCAAATCGGCCTCCAAGCGCCTTACGCAGGGAAAAGATAACTTTCTACATGTACTTTTTCTTAATATTTAGCAGAAATTTGACTTCACCATTGAATTGGATGTTTAATAACTATTAAAAATAGTTGTTTAATTCTTTTTGAGCTGTTTCCTAACTGAAAGTAGCATTATTAAATGTAATCTAGTGTTTTTCTATGGACTGCCAGTCTTGCTACAGTGAAAATAGCTATTGGAGTTTTTTCACTGTGAGGAAAAAGTTTAATATTAAATTCCTACATGCCTTACTTTCAAATGCCTTGCACCATGCCTATGGGAAATAAGGCCTAAATAGGGTTGGCTTATAAATATTTAAAAGGATGGTTTTGGACTGCAAAAGGAGTTATTTTGACAGGTTGAATTTGAAGTTTGAAACTCCAACAGCCTGGCTACAAATGGTAGGCCTGCAGACATGTTTGCACTCTCGCTGTAGTGGATGGCACAATGGATGCTGCAGTATGAGAAAAATAACTCCTAGGCAATCAGAATCAAACTAAATAAACATCAAGTAAAAAGAAACCAGAAAGAAGAAAATATATGAAATATGATATCACTTTAATATTTCTTTGTTAAAAAATATTCTTAAAATTTATAAAAATTGTGTCTATTACACAATATACAGTACATCAATTCATATGATAATCACATATATACAAACAAAATTAAAAAATGGCAATATCTTTAAACTTTCGACGCGCGTTTCGGCATATTAAACGCCTTCTTCAGGAGTAGCCACACAATTATTTAAAAACTTTTTGACAGGGAACAGTTCACAATGTTGAAGGATTGAATATAATCTTTAAGTCCTGATAAAAAAATCTGATATTAATATGATCGTGTGACGTTTATTACGGTAACCATCAGACCGGACAAGCATGTAAAAACACTTCTTTCTCTTCTTTTGCTCGCACATAAACCGCGTTCGTATTGTGTTAATCTGAATGGAACCTGTGTATCCCGGCAAAAGTATTAGAGATCAATGCTCCAAACTGGTATGTGTATTCAGAGGAGTAGCTTCTCTGATGTAAATAGTGCCAGGTCCAAAAAACCGGGCTGAAGATGGCTACCGGCGTCCTGCGTTGTAGGATAGAGTGGATGCTGCAGTCCATTATTGACATTTAACTTAAAGGCCCAGGGTTTCCTGTGCACCATATACTAGTGACTTATAGGCAAGTTGAACATGGCAGTCTGTGGTATGTGAAGTTCACCATGTTAAAAGGGGGAGGACAAGCACGTTATCCCTGGTTAGCAGGGATAAAGAGCATAGAGTTCTATATACAGCAAAAATATAGGGTCCAGCAAAAGGTGAAATGTCTGGGGTAACCCTGCAGAAATGGCATTTTTCTTATAGCATCTGCAGATCTTTTGAGCCGTTGCAGCGACTTCTGATTCCAGTTTCTTGCTCACTTCGGTTGCTTCGTTGTATGATCCTGTGCCCTCCTCGTCATCCAGATCCCTTCAGATTCCAGGGCCTTCTTGTCCTGGATTTCTTCTGAGTCTGAACTCTCATTGCTGTTGGGGTTCACCTCTCCAGAGGTATTTTTCTTCCTGCCGTCCAGATTTTTCTTCTGTAGGATTGGGAATCCAATTCTTGATTCATCCTCCCACCTTTTGAGGAACTTGTGGATTCAGGGTGGCAGCCGAAAACAGCAGGCCTTATCTTCGGCAGAAGAAGATCAAAACTCTTGTAACAAGACCCATAGCTTGACACTTGAATCTCAAGGCAATGAGGCAGAGCAGTCTGAAGCTGACGGAGGATGTGATGTAGGCTAGAAAATCAAAAGTCAGCAACATAAAAAAATAATACTTAATCAATGTCTATGCCAACTTAGGAGAAATGTAAAAACATTTACAAGCTTTCAAGTGGAATTGCAAACTGAAAGCTCTCCTAAAGAGGTCTTGACGAGTCGAAGAATGCAAATCATGTCCCTTCCCTCCAAATAAATCACAGGATGCAACTAACCAGGTACATCTAGTCTGCTCCCGTTATCTTTGAGAAACAAGGAGACAACTTAGCTCGCCAACTTTAAAAAACAGAAATGCTGGAAATAAATTCAATAAACAGATTCTGAGTAAAAAAAAATTTAATGCCCCTATATTTGGCTATTGCAACACATAACGCTTTTTATGATCAGCAAAGTAGGCCTATATGCTTTGTCAAGTCATTCACAATGTAAAAAGAGAGGCCCACTGCTTTTATCACCACATTTAAAAATAAATAAAGTACTGCTATTGGCTTTAACATGAACATGACCATGTGGTCTCTGCCTGGATAGACCCATTAAATACTTTAAGCAGAAACAAAGAATACATTGACATGAACATAAAGTATCCATTTTGGAGAATCTAAGCATTTGCTGTTTGCTAAACCCCTTCCTATTGCATTTGTCAAAGTGTTCACAATGCAAAACCCCTTGCTTTTGCATAGAGTTCATAATGTAAAACATCCTATTGCATTAGTCACTGGGAATTCACAATTTCAAGCCCCTTCCTGTGGTGTTTTGCAAGGAGTTCACACTGTTAAGTCTCTATCTGTTGCATTTATCAGAGAGTTCACAATGTATAATGTCATGACTTGCCACAAGTGCTCACACCCCAACTCCCATCCAACTCTAGTTATGGGCATTACTGTTTGTCCCTTCCATCCCTTGCTCAGGGCTTTGCCACTCAAGATGTCTGCGCAGTCATGCCGCTCAGGATTGTCGCTACCACATCTGTGCTGCTCAGTTGTTACTCTACCTTCATCAGCACATACTATCCTGTTCCCATGCAGGCACCCCAAAAGCTGTGACTGTATACCCCATCTGAGAGGCAGGATGCAGTGTGATTCGGGGATCTACTAAAGTTGAGGATCCTAGTATTCAGGGATCTACTGCAGGATTTGAAAATTCCACAGTCTATAAAAGCCACACCAAGGTCATGGCTAGATGCTTGACCTTCCTTCCTGTTGATGAGAAGAAGCTCTGCTTGAGCTACTCTCTTCACATGTGTTCCTCTGCTTGGGCTCAAATCTTCACCTGTGTTCCTGGCTCTACAGTGAAGATTATCTTCAAGCCAGATATCAAGAATATTTTCCAAGAAGTTTTCTGTTTATGGTGCTATTGAAAATTCCTTCTGGAGAGCCACCGCAAATATATTCCTTGCCTCCTTAGAATTAGATGACTTCTCCCAGCCCTGTCTTCAGAGATCTCCGATTTGTGATAGTTAGGTGAGGTAGATATTACTTGCTTGGATTGTGGGACTCCTGTTGGGCCCTTGTTCTGTCCCCGCCACCTACGTACTAAGATGCGGTCACACCATAAAAATTGTACTGAAATACCTGCCTATGGGTCTCTTAAGTGTTACATTCAGATCCTGTGTGAACACTTGTTTGTGATCAGGGGTTCAAGTTGTGGAGCAGTAACAACTACCATAGGACATCGGAACAAGACCAGTTTTGAGGCGATTCTTTTGGCTCCCTCATGATAAAAGTACTGTGACATTGACAACTAGAATGTTTATCAGAGTGAATCGGGAGCTGCAGTAACTCTTGTGTACATCTCATTTCATGAGAAATACATGTAAATGAAAACACTGTGTGTCTTCTAAGTTAATGTAAAAGCAGAGAGTAACGGAAGACTTGTATTCTATTTAGTATAAAAAAGCAGTCACTTTGAGAGCTGCATAAAACCTAAAAGAGCCTCATCTGAAGAGACGAGTTGAGTGACTACAAACTGTCTCTTGTGTGCTTTCTCTCTTATCCCTATCCCCTTTGCCCCCTCCCTCTTCACTGTCAGTGCTGAGTGCAGCCTTGGACATGTTCGGCACAGTAGACGGGGCAGGAGACTGGTGGGTTCCAAGTTGTTTCCACAGAAACAGTTTAGCAGTGACCTGAGTCTGACCTAAAACCTCTTCCTATTTTATTTTAGAAATCCGGTTTAGGAGGTCCCAAAGCAGTTGAAAGTTACTATCCCCTGTGTCAATTAGGTTTTTTTCACCTCTAGTGACCTGTGGCCTCCCTACCCCAGACCCACAAACTCGGTGAACCCTCATCTCTAAGGGTAACTAGGCAAAGCGGTCGAAGTAACTAGGCAGAATGGTCCAGGGATACTCAGGGAGGTGCAGTGGGCTATAAACTCAGAACACAGCAATGCACAAACTGACACTCAGTAAATCAATGTCCAGCCAGTGCATTTTCTTTAAAGAAAAAGTACTTATATGCAAACACAACTAAATGCTACAATAAAAATGACATATACTTACAACATTTTAGGTGGAATTACAAAGTAGAATTCCTCCTTACAGATTAATTAGAGTGCAAATCATGTACCTTTAAGAAATATCACAATGGGCTTCGAACCCTGGAAATCTGCTCGGCTCCAGTTATCTCTGAGGTACCATGTAACAATTTGAGCACCAGCAGGCTTTAATTGTAAATAAACAGCAATGGTCATATGTCTGCCTACTGGAAGACGTGAGGTTTTCCACATTCAAAAAGGTTACATCAACAGGCTTTGTCAAATCATTCACAATGTAAAATTAGAAAGCCGACTGCCATTAGCACCATATTTATTCATCAATAAAGACAGTTTGTTGGCCTTACCTTTAACATGAACATGACCATGTGGTCTCTGCCAGGAAAGATCCATCCAACATTTTAGGCAGACCCATAGTATATATATACAGGAATGATCAGCACTTCCCTTATGTAGACACCAAGCATTTAATTTGGTCGGACCAAAAAAGGGATATATGTACCAAGCCTCTTCCTAATGCATTAGTCAGAGGGTTCACAATGTAAAGCCACTTCCTATGATGTTTGACACGGAGTTCACAGTGTAAACCCGTTCCTATAATATTTGTCACACCATTGACTCCATGCAAGTCTGTTTCCTACTGTATTTTACCTGTGGTTTGTGTTAACAATGACCCTATGAGTTACAAGCAATGGACCTACTACTGATGTTGACCAACACAACTTTTTTTCATTCACATGCACAGACAGGAAGATCAACATGTGTGGAGCCATCGCGCCTCTCTTAGTACTACCTCTTACAGCTCTTTTTCTGGTGATTACATAGGTCTCCAAAGACAACTGCACTGTCAAACTGAGCCTAAAAACCACAAACATTCCGAAGGGTTGGTCAGAGGGCAAAACCGACATTCTTCTTTACTAAGGTAATCTGTAGGAATGCTGGTTAGAAAATACTTTTTACAAGCTTTAATGCAGTGGAATAACAAGCCACCCATAAAGGCCTATTGGTTTCACTACACGCTTTACACAATCAATAATTCAGGCCTATTGCCTTTGTCATAACGTCTCATAATAAACAGAGCAGGCCTATTGCATCTGACATAATGTTTCCCAATGAACCAATCAGACCTCCTGCCAGGCCCACAGGAATTATGTATTTCTGTAGCTACTGCGTTTTCTGTATAATTATGCACTTGCATTTGTCACGTAGTCCATCACCTGCTGCATAACCTGCAGATTTTAATACAAAACATAGTTTCTATCTGAAATGGGTCAAAAGTTACTATAAACGCAGTGACGCTTGTGACTGATCACCTTTCACTTGCTTATTGCTATATTTTCATGTTAAACTGGTTCCCTGGGACCACTGCCTGCCCTTAAATATTACTTTCCCCTGCATTTGCAAAGGAGGGACCCCTTCCCTTTTGCGACCCCATTACCACCCTCTTGAAGAGGGTGGTAATTTGCGAGTGTTTTGCGCCCGCAATTACGGACGCAAAAAATTCTTACATAGGGTTGCACTCGCTATTAGGAAGGGAATGCCCCTTCCTAATAGCGAGTCATAAAACCCTATTTTGCGAGTCGCAAAAAATTGCGACTCGCAAAATAGGGTTTGTACATTCCCCATGCTGTTTTGCATGCGCAAACGGGTTCACAAACCCGTTTGCGCATGCAAAAATGGTCGTATGCGCAAACGGGTTCACAAACCCGTTTGCGCATGCAAAAATGGTCGTACATCTGGCCCTAAATAAACTGCCATTACAAGCACAATCAAAAACAAAACATTAAATAAAGCTCAAACAGATGGTAACACAGACTTCGGTAAATAGACCATAATTTTGTGATAATGGGGCAGATTAGTGGCCAAGGAGTTAAACAGCTATTAATGCATCTGATCAGAAAACTAGGTTCAGAAGCCGTATCAGAAATGCCCGATTGTAGGATATTGTGCTGAACTGAGCAGAGGAAGGAATGCAAGGGTCAAAGAACGTGGGTAATGAGCAGGGAGGGTTTTGTGTGTTTTGTGTGTTTGGGGGTGATGAGAAAATAGCACAGGGTCAAGACCTTTGAGGAGGAGGGAATCTGAGGGTAAGAGAGAGGTGGCCGGATCTTGAATATACCAAAGGTCGACTTATTGGTGCCAAGTAGAAAGAAACAGCAGTGAAACAGAAACATAATACGCAACCTCTACCGAGGACGTCCCTCCAAACACCTCGTGCAGAGCGCTCTGACCCCTTGGAAGCTTAGGTCACTCCATACAGCCATAAAAATAAATGCACATATTTTTGTTGGACTAATAATTAAGCTGAATGTATATTTTTATGGAAATATTAATGACCTACCCTAAAAAAAAGAAGACTGTTGACACTTCTGCGCTTTTTAAATTGTCAGAATAACTTATATATCTGTTAACAATGCACTTCTTTGTTTCCTTCCTTGCGTCCCTTACACCCCCTCGCTTTCTTCCTTCGATTCTTTCCTACTTTCCATTCTCCTTTCTTCCTTCCTTGATTTCGTAATTCCCCTCTATTCCTTGCTTACATCACACTTGTGCGGCCCTTTGTTCTCTTCATGCTTCATGTTCCTTTCTTTCTTTCTTCCTTTCTTTCTTTCTTTCTTTCTTTTTTTCTTTCTTCCTTCCTTCCTTTCTTCCTTCCACACCATGGCATTGTTCACTCAAGTTTAGATAGCTGCTATGAGCGCTCCTAGATCCTTCAATTGGCTCCCTTTATCAAGTGTCCCAAAGTTTCACTTGTAGCCTTCCTGTGGCTGTCATGAACACATCACCATGGTCACAGTTACGTTATACCTGGGTAGCCACTTACCTGATCACGGTCCAAAGAGATCCAGGTTCCTTTATGAAATAGTAAGGTGCCACGCGCTGTACTTTTGACCCTACTTGGTTTCTATCTTCAGCAAAGCTCCAACTTTTCCCCAAACATTAATTTGTGAATTTGAGCAGCAGTGGAATATGGCTCGATGAGTCGATGAGGTTGTCGCTCATTACTGAAACCTGTGGTGATCTGCAGGTCACAGGTTTCAGTCCGGGCCAAACTTTTTCAGTCTTCCATCTTTCTGAGGAGTGCAAATTGTTTAGTACTAACATGGGGGTCTTGTTGAAGGGCCAGCCACGCACCTGGTTTTCCCTTCCTTCATATGTTTGCTGTGTAGCAACTGTTTTGTCTCTGCAGGATCTCAAATTTTCTGCCAAATGATCCACCCAGAGCCCAAGTAAGGAATTCTAAACCATGCGTAAACAGTTGCTGTCCCAATATTATCACTGGCTGTCCAAGTGTTTATGCAGCCCACCTCCACATTTTATAACTGGTGTAACTATCCTTCCCTGTCACCCCCCAACCCTCCCACCCACCTCTATCTCAGGCTCCTGATACCTGACAACCAAAGCAGTGCAGGACTGGGGGTTTAGACCCTCATTTGGAACATTTGTAGTGAAGCTGGGTTGTGGTAGCACCCCCCTTTGTTAAGATTACAACACATGCTGCCAGGCCTGGGCCTAGCTGCTCCACCCATCCCACCTGGGGAGGCTCATGCTAGCAAAGGCAAGTACGGCAAGCAACCACTTGATGTTGGTCTACCACCACGAGGTTTGGTAACTTTACTGTCTTGTCCTGCTCCTCTACTTTCTCTGTACTTGTGCCACCAAGCTCCTTCCCTATTAACCTTTACCTCAGCCATTTTATCTTCCTAAGTGCTGGGTCTAGGATGTGTCTCTGTACTCTAACTTCCTGTATCCACAGTTTTTATGTCTGTCTGCTTGTCCCTCATTGTCCACTTCTCAACCACTATTGTGGCCACTGCTACTGGGGCATGCCCCCTCTTCGGCAAATATCTGTCCACTACTCCAACTACGCTTTATGTAATCTGTCAAACTCTATACCATAACCCTCATGTGTATTTTTCCATCTGGCCTTTCACTCACCCTACTCTCTCTGGGCCTATTTGGCTGTTCCTTATCACCCCATGCATCTCACCAGTTGCCCACATACTCAAATTCCAGGTCCTTTCTGCTTGACTCTGGCTCACAGATAAGCTCCTCCTGGTGTGGAAACTAGGGGGTCGATTCCGATTCGGGCCGGAAATTTCTCCGACCGAGCCGGACCCGGAGAGATTTCCGACCGAATCGGACCCGTGCAGTCCGATTGAACGAGTACGATGCGTCCGTATGTTATCGGACTCGAGTCGGTCGGACTCCCATTGAAGTCAATGGGAGCCGGTCGTACAACGCGTACGCGGGCTCCCATTGACTCAATGGGTGCGAAGTCGGACAAGGGCGCCCCCTACAGCGGGTACGCGGCGAAGCGATTCGCGCCGTACACGCACAGGTAGGGGGACCCATGGGTCCCCCCTGTGTGCGACTCGCGCGGCTACGCGTACAGGGGGGTCCGACACGGACCCCCAAAGTACGGCTCCGACAGCTCTTACGAGCCGGAGTGCGCGGCTCGGTCGGACTGCTCGCGGCGCGCATCATACTTACCCGGCCGGGAAACGTCTCCATTGCGCGGTGCGAGTCGAGTCCGAGCGAGTCGGTCGGAGCGGTCGGGATGCCCGGACGAGTCGGTCGGCGATTTCGCATCGTACTCGCTCGGCCGGACCCGCGTACGGTTCGGTCGGGAAACAGGGCTCCGAATCGGATCCGGTAAAGCCGAATCCGATTCGGAGCCCTACCGGCCGAGATCGGAATCGGCCCCTAGATGTCCTCCTTCCACTGACTCCACCATCTCTTCTTCAAAGCTTGACCAGGAAAAGAGTCTCCTTGGATCCCTGTGCCACGCCACAGCCAGCTCTCCTGGTCTTCCTTTCGCACCTCTTGTGCACAACCATCCATTGAAAGAAACCAACCCTTTCCTCTCCCCTCAACATGCAACCACTCAGCCTGCCACACTGTTTCTCTGCTCCACTGGCACCTCAATGTCCAACTGAGATTCACCACCATACCCTCTCAACCTTCACCCTTCTACAACGCCATCAAGTCAGCTGCCCACCTCAGCCCACCTTTTTCCCAATGCCGCGGGTGCATGCCCAAGTCAATCTGCCCATATGGGATGGGACCCAAGACCGGAAACACTGCCTGTCTGCCTCAGTGGCGTACCCAGCTGCAGCTGGGCACTGGTGCCTGGCATTTCTCCTTCAGTCATTGAACTGCTCCTACCTTCCCATACAGGTCCCACTGTGGTGACACTGCTCCATGCCTCCAGTCACCACGATTCAGCTAATGTAAGACTATTGCATAGAGACCCATTGTCTACCAAACTGCCCCTCTTCTGAGGCAATACTTCATGTGATGCTGTCAGGTACCTTTTGAGCCAGGTTGCCCTTGTTAGGATCTGTACAAGGATCAAGAGAACAGGGTCACAAAGACGAGCAGGTTTAAAGATAGCTAAGAGAGGTCTATGTTGGCGGGGGTATTATAGGCAGAGGTAGACCATCCTACGCACACACAGACAAGTTCTCTGTGCTTAGATAAGGAAGTCACCCAGAAGGCAGGTTTACACTTCCGGGGCTGTTTAAACAGAGGCAGCAGGAAGAGACAGACACCACACAATTCTCAGTGGTTTCATGGTTCCTTCCTTAAGCAGTTCTTGTCACCATTGGAGTCTCTGCACTTTGCTGTTTTTTCTCTTTCCCCCAGTTCTTGTTTACCTTTCAGTTCTGTGATTCTGCCATCTTCTGTCAACTTGCTTGTCTATGAGCCGCTTCCTATGTTGTTGGTCAGGCAGTGCTGATTCCCATCCATGCTCCCTGTCCCAGAGTGGGATTCCTGGTGCGTTCTCTGATTCATCAAAGGCTAGTACTGTGGAATATAGGTTAAGAATATTTAATAAAAACCGTTCTGTGGTTTCTTCTGCCCCCTTCACTCTTTTCACATTTCAATATAGTTAACATCATGAAGGCTGCTCTTAGTACTACTAACACCTGTGCGTGCACCCGCCTCCTCTGATCTACATCATCCAGTGCTTGATTTGAGCCGGTGGTTTCCGGTGCTCGGCACCGGCACTTAATTCTCAACGCTGGCACTTGTGACAGTCTGCCACATGGTGGCGCTATCTGTCTAATTTAGAAATGACTCATGAGCACAATAACAGTTATTTATTAATTCAATATACATTAAAAATGACTATTTACTGCCAACCAAGCCATTCTTAAAGGTTTGGGGGCCTGGAATAGTCTGGATTGTCACACTTGTCGGAGTGTGATGGTTAGTAGTTGTGTTTGTACTTTTATTGGCAGCGCTGGCAGGGGCAGTGTGTGGTGCAAGCTGCAGTGGTCTCCTGACGAGGGTCCTGGCACTTATTTTTTTTTTTTGCAAATCAAGCACCGACATCATCTGACACTGAGGATCAGCAATTTGAACATTCTCCTGCTCCACCTAAGAGCACTCCAGTAGGGTTACCCATAACAGTCAGTGAGGGCTGGAATGGCTTCTGTGTTTGCCTCTCTCTCTCTCTCATACCCACTTTCCCACTGAAGCTTCAATGCTGAGGCCCGAGCCCCTTTCCTGCTGTTCTCTCACCCATTTCCTACCTCTTTTGCCACTGGCTTCATTAGCAGCTCCCTGCATACACTCCATGCTCATGGGGAGGTGCTTCTGTTCCTACGTGCTCCTCGGATTACTCCTCGGTATGCTAAGACCCCCAGCACTTGAGGGGCTGTTTGTACTTGTATAGCAGCCTCTATGCCCTTTGAGCGGGAGGTCATGGTAATACAGCTGCCCTACTGGGTCCACCTGTGCTCCAGGGTCTCGCTGGGGGGTGGGTTCTGTGACCTCTGGCAGCGGTATGTCACCCATAAGCAGCAGCCCAATCGCCTTGGGGTTCTTTGAGGTGCTTTCTGTCTTCTTCGGGCTGCAGCAGGAAAATGATCCCGGAAAGGGCTGAAAGGACAGTTGTGTCCCCTCTGCCTGGGACCTGTGCTCACTACCTCCACCATAGTAAAAGGGACTCTTTTGGGATAAAGAGGTACTTTTTACATTTTGGTGTAGTGCTGTGAACTACCAGATTTTATCTTTTAAGAAATGGACCTCTTGGCTGGATGTAACTGGTGGTTTCATCACAAAAGCCCTTACATTCCATCATATATCCTTACACCACCAAAGGAGTGCATCTATTGCTATGCATCGATGGTGAAGTGTACTTTAGAGGCAGTGCATGTTGATTCTTGGGATGCAAATAATTAATTTGCCATCTTTTAATGGTAGCCGATCCATGGTGTAACACTTTAAGAGTATGACCTGGTCTGATCTGACCAGAAGCCTGGCTCTTTCACCATCCCGCTCATCAATGCTATTATTACTGGTATGGATAACGCTGGCTGGCACCCTGTTCCCTGCCCCATCTGCCCCAATGGTGCCCTACACATCCCATTCAGCACCATCTCTCCCCTTGATGCAGCTCGAGCTCCATACTCACCTCTTTGTGTCTTGCTGTCCCCCTTTCCCTTATGCCATCAGCAGCCTCTTTCTGGTGTCTTCATGACCATCATGCTAGGTCGTTCCCTTGTTAACACAGGGCCTATCCCTTCTCTGTAGATGTGTGAGGCTTCTGAAGCTGCACCTTGTACCTTACTTGCTCCCTTGAAACTGGCACATTCCCCGACAAATGGTAACGTTCAGAAGTCAACCCCCTCCTCAAGAAGCCCACCGGAGACCCGACGGATCTTAAGAACTACTGACCCATCTCTCCTCCCCTTCGCTGCTAAAGTCACTGAGAAGATCGTCAACAACCAGCTCACCAACTTCATAGAAGCCAACTCGGTCCTCGACTCTTCCCAATCCGGATAGCGCAGCAACCACAGCACCGAGCCCGCCCTCCTAGCCGCCACGGACGACATCCGACCCTCCTTGACTAGGGCCGCACGGCTGCCCTCATCCTACTAGACCTGTCAGCAGCCTTCGACACCGTCTCACACTGCACACTAACCGCCAGACTCCACAACGCCGGCATCCAAGGAATCGCCCTTGACTGGATCCGCTCCTTTCTCACCGGCCGAACCCAAAGAATTAGACTTCCGCCCTTCCTCTCCGAACCCACAGAGATCAGCTGCGGAGTACCCCAAGGATCCTCACTCAGCCCCACGCTCTTCAACATCTACATTTATTTTAGCATTTGTTGAGCGCGTAGCTACCCGCAGGAATCCCAGCGCTAATACGACAGGCAAGCAACAGCAAGAGTTCTCAGATCATATTCTGGAACAGCCAGGTCTTCAACAGCTTCCGAAAAGAGAGGTGATGAGCAGTTGAGCGAAGATGAGGAGGAAGGGTGTTACATAATCTGGCTGTATTATAGGAGAAAGAGCGGCCTCCGGAACGGGCCCTTTTGATTTTAGGGACTGATGCTAAGAACAGATTGGCTGAACGAAGACATCTCAAGGGGCGATAAAAGGTGATAAGGAAGTGATTGATTGTGGGTCCTTTCCCCCAGAGGGTCTTGTGGGCTATACGCAGTGATTTGAATTTTATGCGTTCATTTATTGGCAGCCAATGTAGCATTTTAAGGGCGGGCTTGGCGGAATGAGTTTTAGGGGTATTAAGTAGCAGCCTGGCTGCGCAATTCTGCACAACTTAAAGGTTTCTTATGATGGATTTAGGGGCACCAATGTAGAGGGAGTTCCCATAGTCCAGGCGGGAGAGAACCAATGCTTGAACCATGAATCTCCTAGCTGGCATAGGAAGGAGTGGAAGAATTTTCCGGATCAGTCTAAGGATGCCGAAGCAGTTAGCTGCTAGCTTTACTGCTTGGTGGTCGAATTTGAGAGATCTATCCAACCAGACCCCCAAGTTTTTAATTTGGGATTTAGGGGCTGGTGGAGGGCCAAGACAGTTAGGCCAGCCCAGTCTGAAATTGGAGATAGAGTGATTGCCTATAACCATTAACTCAGTCTTATCTCCATTGAGCTTAAGGCACGAGTGATCCATCCATTTGGCCACCGTCTCCAGACAAATTTCCAGGTCGGATGGAAGGTTATGGGGGTGTTTTAGGGCTACCACCAGCTGTGTATCATCGGCATATGTAACGATATGGATCCCATATGGCATGACTAGCTCAGCGAGGGGTTTCATATAGACATTAAACAGTGTGGGGCTCAGTGAGGAGCCCTGGGGAACTCCACATGTGAGTGACACGCTCTTAGAGGTGTTACTTCCTTCGAATACCTGGAATGATCTGTCATGTAAGAAGGACTTGAGCCAAGCTATGACGCCACCTGAGACTCTGACCTTTCTAAGTCTATTGAGAAGGATGTTATAGTTGACAGTGTCGAAAGCGGAGCTCAGGTCGAGGAGAATGATGGCAACAGCTCCCCCTGGTCGACGATTTTCCTAGATTCCTCAACTACTGCGAGAAGGGCGGTTTCCGTACCATGTTGCGGTCGGAATCCGGTCTGTGAAGTGTGTAGTAGAGCGTGAGTTTCTAGGAACTTGGAGAGAATTCTGTTGACGTATTTCTCTAAAATTTTGCTTATCCCAGGGAGAAGCGAGATGGGGCGATAATTACCCAGTACCTCGGGGTTTAGACTAGGCCCCTCTCACCACCATCATCAGAAAACATGGACTCAGCATCGCATCTTACGCCGATGACACCCAGCTCATCCTCTCCCTCACCAATGAACCCGACATCTCCAGACTCAGCTTCCAGGAAGGTATGAAAGACGTCGCCTCCTGGATGAGCAACAGCTGCCTAAAGCTCAACTCAGAGAAAACGGAAGTCCTCGTCCTCGGATCCACCCCCTCCACATGGGACAACACCTGGTGGCCCACTGCCCTCGGCAACCCCCCCACACCCACAGACCACGCTCGCAACCTCAGCATCATACTCGACTCCTCCCTCACAATGAACCGACAGATCAACGTCGTATCTTCCGTGTGCTTCAACACCCTCTGCATCCTCTGCAAGACCTTCAAATGGATCCCCCTGAATCCAGAAAGATCATCACCCACACACTCATAACCAGCAGACTAGACTACGGGAACGACCTCTACGCCAGAATAAACAGATCTCTACTCCTCAAACTCAAGACCTTCCAGAACGCTGCGGCTAGACTTGTCCTCGGCATCCCACGACAATACCACATCACCCAGCACCTACAAGAACTCCACTGGCTCCCCATCGAAAAGAGAGTGACCTTCAAGCTCCTCACTCACGCCTACAAATCCCTCCACAACATCGGACCCCAATCTCCTTCTACGCACCCAAGAGAAGCCTCCGCTCTGCCGACCTTGCCCTGGCCGTAATCCATCACATCCGCAGAGCCAGAGAGGGGAGGCGATCCTTCTCCTACATCGCAGCCAAGACCTGGAACGAACTCCCCCTCAGTATCAGACAAACCCCCACAGTGCTAGCATTCAGGAAGAGCCTCACGACCTGGCTCTTCGGATGAGACAGAGATGCTCCTCCCCCAAACCCCCCCCTGCGCCTTGAGACCCTCACTGGTGAGTAATGCACTTCACAAATTCCTGATTGATTGATTCTCCCTATCTAAGCACCTAACTCCGCTGCCTGTCGCCCAACTGGTCTAATAGGTATATATGACTGTCTCTACAGGCCGTCATGTGCTCACCACTGCACTGCAGACACTATTACAGTCAAAGGGAAGTGGCAGACACAGAGAGAGGTGCATAGGCTAATGAGGGAAAGAGAGAAGTAGTAAGGGTGATTGAGAAAGATAGCACTTCTGCTTGAAGAGTGCGGTCCTACAAATAGTTGCCCATCAATCACGAATCTTTGATATAACTCAGGTATCGTTTTAGGTGCACATACAAGCCTTTACACACTATATGAGTAGTCCAACATTTAGAGTATGCTATTTCAAACTGAAATAAGATGATGGACGGAGCTCTGAAACTTTTCAGACACTCACCCCCAGTGCCTGGCTTGACATTTCGGGCTGGACTGTTTCCATGAGGAACAAGGTCAAGACTGATTTGCATATGGCTGGGTTTGAACTGGGGTGGCGAAGTGAGCTAAAGAACGATGATGGACTCAACCCAAATCTAATAGTGACTGGGGTGAGTGTCTGAAAAGTTTCAGTGCTCCGTCCATCATCTCTTTGTGTTTGCTCTCTCTGTCTCTACCATGGAAAGTCATTTAATTCTACCCTTAGCAGGAGTGCATTTACAAACTGCTGGCAAACTGTTGTATCCTGCTTTTGTAAATGTAATGCTATTTTACCACCAGTGGAATGTTGCTGTGATGATGCTGTTCAGAATGTTGGGAATCTGTTAGAGCAGTCACAGTTGAGTGGGCTGAGCAGCATGCTGGCTGCTCCTGGTGGGGTTTCTGTAGTTCTGTACTTCTCATCTTTGTATCCTGTAACCTTCCTCAATAAATCTTCATGAAACTCATCACGGCTACTTAGACTAAATCACCACAAATTTATGGCGACAATTTGACGCAAAGAACCTGCGTGTGTTTCCTGCCAAGACCTTCATTTTCAAACGTGAAGTATCCCCTGATTTTGATGGACCTGATGATCCTGGCAAGCCTCAGTCAATATGAAAGAATTTCTGTGTAACTAATTTGCGTATTTAATGTTATTTGGCACTCCTAACCCCACCAGTGACCTTGCCATCGGTCGCCCACAACTCAATCGTGCCAATTTCACATTGAGGAGCCTGCTGTCATCCTGCTGTCTAGGAAGACTGGTGCCTTCGGACAGTCTTTCCACTATCAAGATCTCTGCAGCTGTATGTGTGTGCTGCGAGGAGGAGCTACACCGATAACTGGTTGACCACAGTTGAGAGTTTGAAGTGGTCCTTAGTGTGCCAGTTCTCGGCCTTTCCTACTTCAACTGTACAAGAGCTGCAGCGTACATACAGCCTGGGTCTTGGTTTTGTCAAGCGTCACAGCCGTAAGCCCTGCAAGCTTCTCTACGTATTTACAGTGAGGTGGCAGTGTCAGTGTCTGATCGGTGCCTGCGATTGTCTGGTTGCTTTTCAGGCTCGTTGCTGCCTGTTCTCAGCCTGACGTCTTGCTGGTTGTGAGTGCCTTTCCTGTCCTGCCGGTTCTGCTTTCACGCAGTGACACCCCGGCACCTCAGAGAAAACTGAGAAATCGGCGCACTTTGCCAGCTAATACTTTTGTTCATTTCGGTGGGACTGTCGGCTGTGCTTTGATCGGTAACTGTAAGTTTTATGTTTGTATTGCCGACTTTAATGCCCAGTCTGATTATCGCTGCACCATGACAGTTCAACCGCCCCTTTTTTTAAAAAGTTGCCACTAGCAGTGCACCAGAGCGCGCGCCACCTTACCTTACTTCAGCTTTCCTGCCATGCATGCAAAGGATCCTCTGTGACGTTCTTTTCCTCTCAAGGCCCCTTTGATGTTGTGAACGCCTTGGTGCACGGTGATGCCGGGAGCCATCCAGCGCGGTGTCACCAGTGCGTGCCGCCATTTTGTGTTTGGCGCTCCGTCTAGTCCTCTGCAGCTTCCTGCATTCTACATGCTCCCAGCGTAATATTACGCTTTGCCACCACGTTTTTTTTTTCCTCTCGAACATCGTCGTCATGCAGCTTCAACACTTCAACACTTCAGTGGTTCGTTCGTCAGTTTTCCTCTTCGATCTCTGCTGTGTTCCTCCTCGCGGTTTGAAGATCTCTTCGCTCCACATCTCTGCAATGTTTTACCAGTAGACACAATTCTTATTCTACATTTGGCGGTGAGTTCAGAGATCGTTTCACTCCTTCTGTCTACTTCTGCAACGTTTTTTTGTGTTTGTGGAATCGTCATCCGGACTGGATACCCTTTGAGGACGGCCTTCTGAACACTTCAAGTCTCCTGGATCCGTTTCATCCCAAATTAGTTCTCTTTGGATCCAGTTACACCAGTGTGTCATTATCCTTGTGACAGGCACACCTGTGACATTTTAGTTATACTAAGTTTATGGTGCATGTTTCATTGCTTTCTTATCTGATTGTGGTTAAACAAACGTTTTTGCATGTACATGCTCATTAGCTCTTTTCTTGACAGTTGTTCTCACTGTTACCAGATTTTTCACAGGGGCACATCTTAGATGGCTATATAGTAAATTTTGATTGCATGTGTGTTACTATTACGGCTGCCAGCCATGTTTATTTGTAGGTGTTTGCATCTTCTGCGCAAAGTTCTCAAACTCTTTGGTTGTAGTTTGCTCCGAACCATGTCTTATTAGTGTTTCTGTTCAAACACTAGTCTGTGTCCCATTGGTACATGTACTCATATTGGCTGTTTAATAGTGGTTGTGTTTTTACCTTGTTCATCTATGTTTTGACCTATATTACATTTCACGGAGTTACAGTTTTCCTCGTGTTTTATCCTTCATAGGATTGTACAATGATTTCAGTTGGATTTACATTGTGCGTTCATGTACTGTAGGTACTCACTGCTAAGAGTCCATTATTTCAATTTTATTGTTCACAATACAGTTTCTCTCCATTTTTATCCTTCATAGGATTGTACAATAAGTTTAGTTTGATCTACATTGTTCGTTCATGGACAATGGGTTGTAGTCCCATCTGCTCATTTATGCATGGATTTACATCCTTTTTGCATTTGTTAACCATTTTTATTCCTAGGTATAAGTCATGGGTTCAGACTCATACAATCTGGTTAACGTTAACTATCTCCCTCTCGAATTTGGAGATATCATGGGTTTTGACCCATACACTATTGTTGACATTGGCTAACCTGCTCTGGGTTTTTAGTCACATGTTCCCTTACATGTGTGTTGTATGGGTCCAAGTCCCATTACGGCATTGCTCTCAGTGTCAACTCCAGTTTACGTTACCTGAACATGGTTTATTGTTGCATGGTTTTCGTCCCATGTTCACATGCGTTGGGCACATCTTTACTTTTGCAATGGGTGTGTTACCTTAGTCTCACTCCTGTTTCTATTGTTTTCCCAACGTCATGTTTTCTCATTATTACTTTGTTAAATTTTGCAACGTAATGTTATGTTCTGATTATTTCACTTTGTTGTATTTTTTTTTCTCATCTGTCCTCTGACTCTCATGTTTTCAGCTTTTCTTTTCCTTTTGTCATCTCCAGTTTCTGGTCTTTTACCTTATTCTCAGTTTTATCTCGGTCTTCTGGTTTCTTTCTCTTATTGTACTGCGTGCTTGTTTTTCGTTCCTCTTTTGTTTGCCTCATCTTGTCCGTGTCTGGGTTCATTTCAGTGTTGTTTCTATGCTATTTCTTGCATCCTCGCGTGCTTGCCTGGCCAGCTGGTGTGCTTGGGAGTTTGTCATTGGTGTCTTCGCGTTCTTCCTTTTTAGGTCTCGCCTAGCAGCGCGCATGCGCTGCTCTGCGAGACTTATTGTAAGGGGGCTTCAAAAAGCTGACCACACGCTTGTGCGTGTGTGGCCTATTGCTTGCGGTTACCCGCACAGGCACCATCTGTTTTGAATTATCGTGCCCAGACGCGTGCGCGATAATTCAAAACAGATGTTGTGGCGCGCGCACCACTCGCGTGCTTGTTTATAAAGCGAGCAAAAAACAGAACGGCCACAGAGTAGATAGAGGGAGCATTTTCACAAGAGCAGAGTTGGTTAAGAATTAAGTAAATTATAGCTCGAATTCATAACTAACATTACCGCAATCTTGCTAAATAAAAAAAGTTGTGATGTACCTATTAGGAGGGGAGACACAAACTTGAATATGTCATTGTACAGCATGAAAACTCCTGAAAGAAATGGGCTTTATTGGCACTGGAGACAAACTTCAAGGGTAGATGCCATATGGCTCCAGGATTACATCTCTGTGGCCTGCAAAAGTTCAGGGCACATAAAGACTAGCACTTCGGAGGAAATCATCATTGGCTCCAGAACATGGTGACGGTTCACTTTTGCACGACAGAGGGTTAAGATGGTATCTGCTTGTCACATCTGGACTTGAAAGCCCTTCTTCTTGCAACATTAAATTGGTGTGCATGTAGTGAAGCACTCTTTAACCTCAGTGCGAAGATGCGTTTTCCCCCACATAATTATAGATTTGCAACATGATGTATTGCCTGCCGCATAATCTGCAGATTTTAACAAAAAAATTATTCCTAGCTCAAAAGGATCAAAAGTTGCTAAAAACGTTGCAATGTGTTCACGCGCAGTGGAAGGCCCTTCACCAAGCTTAACTGGTCATCTTTCAGTTGCTTATTTCTGTATTTGGTTGTTAAACTAGTACTATTAAAATAGAATCTTTGCCTAGACAGAATTACCATTTGTAATTATTACAAAATAATTAATACTATTAAAAAAATGTGCCGCATTATGGCGCATAATATGACTTTTCTTGCCGCATAATTTAGTCAACTCTGCCACATAATTTGGTGCTCTACTGACGAATAATTCCAATGGCCTTGAGTATTTTTGATCAGTTCTGCAGACAAAACTCATTACAGAAAGGGTCTATTTGCTATTGTGCCTTACCAATGGCAATTTACTGATCTCTTTTTTAATAGTTGAAGCTACACAGCCTAAACTCGTGTTCTCTTCAATACTTTACAATGTTCCTCTTACATATTTTTATTTATTTGGTATTAAGTAAATAGAATTCCATAACAGAAAACATACTGCAGCCGGAACTTAGCCTCTGCTGGGAATATTGATCTAGGGGTATAACGTGGGCAGAACTGCAATTGTATATCTGTCTCCGGTTTACTGGTCCCGCATTACTGCCCATTTGCTGTGGCAAATGGAGAATTGGGGGCGGGGGGGAGAGGGGGTAATATGCCGGTAGCCAGAATTTGCGGCAAGGAAAACAAGCATTGGCATAGCCAATAGGTCTCGCCTTTGGGACCTTATAAGTGTTTAGCCATGCAACAGTTGATGTTGTTGCACCAAGGATATTGTGCTGCATAACTAAATACTTATAAGGTCCCAAAGGGGAGACCTATTGGCTATGCCAATGCTTGTTCTTTGTAGAAGGGAGGATGGGTTATTCCTGTCTGTTTCTCCATCTCTCTTGTTCTCTCTTCTTTGCATTTTTCATATTCTCTCTTGTTGTCTCTTCGCTTCATTCTTCTCGTTGTTTTTTTAAATAATTATTTTGCCTTCTATCTCAGGTTCTCCTCTTTCGTTTTCTATCTATTCTGTTTTTCTGTATAAGAAAGGGGGATATGTTGTATCCTGCTTTTGTAAATGTAATGCTATTTTACCACCAGTGGAATGTTGCTGTGATGATGCTGTTCAGAATGTTGGGAATCTGTTAGAGCAGTCACAGTTGAGTGGGCTGAGCAGCATGCTGGCTGCTCCTGGTGGGGTTTCTGTAGTTCTGTACTTCTCATCTTTGTATCCTGTAACCTTCCTCAATAAATCTTCATGAAACTCATCACGGCTACTTGGACTAAATCACCACACAAACGTGCACCTTTATCGCTGTTCACTATCATTTGATAGGATCACACCCAGAGCACCACTCCTAACCCCCATTTGTGAATTGGGAAATGTGACCATACCACAGAATTTCCATACTGACAAACCCATTTGTAAGACTAAAAATCTGCCATTCTTCCTTCTTTGAATCAGGCAAGGCACTTTACTTTCACAAAGGCTTTTTTACTGCACCCCCAAATTGAACTTAGCTGTGCAAAATGCATTAAGCATCAGGCCTACCGTGAATATCATACATGTACATGAATGCGCCAATTAGCGCCAAGAAACCAATTGGTGTACGTGCGCTCTATAAATAATTTTAACATAACATTTAACATAACATCTGAGTAATTTTGGTAATTCAACGTTACTCTATGAAGTGGAATTACCGCTAATTATGCGATTATTCCTGCTTGTCTAATTAAGTGTCATTTAGGGGCAAAAATCCTACTGCACGAGCACATTTAACGAGTGCTAGCAGCTGCTGGTGCTCGCTATTCGTGTTCTGCTGCATTTAGCGCTGTTTCTTTGCGCAAAATGCATCCTCACGTTCATTTTGGAAGCAAGGGTGCATTTAGCGCTAAGAAAATAGCGCTAAATGTTGTTAGTAAGTTGGGGGAAAATTCTACCCCAAGAGCACATTAAACCAGCGTGAGCGGCTGCTCGCACGTGCTATTTGTGTTCTGCTAAATTTAGAGCTATTTCTTAGCGCAAAATGCTTCCTCACATCCATTTTGGACACAAGGGGGCATTTTTGGGCTAAGAAAGATCTCTAAATGAAAAATTACTCTTTTCGCGTAATTCCATGGAGTCTTGCGGAAGTCTTAGGTAAATCCACCTGATCACGCTACACATAATACGCGAGTTACACCCAGCCCTAATTCTGAAGTGCGTGAATTGACCATACATAAACTACACACATGCGTAAGTGTAACATTTGCGAGCAGGCTCCATTCCTAAGGTTCTTTACATTACACGCCGTGAAGGTACAAAAATATTTCATTATACCATCTCCAGGTTGAAAATGTAGTGGTTTTTTCTCGCTTGAGAAAAAACCACACTTCAAAGGATGCATTGTCTAAACCCATCACAAAATCCAGCAACCACAAACTAGAATCGGAAATATACAGGTGGTCCCCGTTAGGCATCAACAACAAATCCCCTGTAACTATAATAACGGCCTCGTATTCCCCCCTCTATGAATTCTGAATTGCATACACAGTATTCCTTTATCTGTAATGCGGAACACATGGGCTCTAAAAATGAAACATGTCTCCAAGGTCCCAGCAAACAAGAACATCAAAATGTATACAATTTCATTTTTGGATTCCTGAAATGCGGTTCTTTGTTCTTGTTTTTTTTTTTTATCTGGCTTGCCTCCCATGATTCTC
Organism: Calotriton arnoldi; assembly: GCA_963921515.1. Lineage (NCBI taxonomy): Eukaryota > Metazoa > Chordata > Amphibia > Caudata > Salamandridae > Calotriton > Calotriton arnoldi. The sequence goes on from CAWUFW010006027.1 coordinate 590,493, forward strand.
TTGTGACAATACAAGAGGGTCTGTTTTGAGACAGGGACCCTCCCACGCCCCCCCCTTCAATATTCAGTTGGGAGACAGTTTATAAATGACAATGTTGTAGCTGCCCGGGGCGTCTTGTAACTTTTAACTGTCACTCTCCGCTCCAGCTGGGTTCCCACTCTCAAGAGTTCTGTGGCTGCCCCCAGTTCCCCCCCACCCACCCACGGGATCCCCTCCCCCACTTCCTCTAGCCCCGAATACTTTTCGCGGCCTGATTACTATTGCAATACGGAGTTTTGGATACATTTTCACGCTCTGAGTGTGAGAAAGGATGAGTGGGAAGAAATGCGCACCAGTTGAAGACTTCCTTCCGCTGAGCAAGAGAGCCCCCCTCACCCTTAAACCCCTAATGAAACTTGAATTTATAGCCTCAGAGCATGTGAACCAAATGTGTTCTGTTGAAATACTATTGCTTTTATAGTGGCTGGTGCACTGTACTCCACTTTGGAGCACGTTCGTTCACAGCAAAGCACTTGTGGCAGTGGGCGAAATAGTGATTTGCCCAAGATCACACAGAGTGCCAGATGAAAACCCGGCCTCACATTCTTGATTCCTCCTGAGTCCAGAAGATGATCCCCTTACCAGGCAGCAGTTTGGCCCAGTCCAGAACATCACATCTAAATTTCGAACTCCTTATGCTTGCCAAAAATAACGTTAAATATTTCCTCCAACACAGCAACCTACTCTACAATAAACCAGTTTACACCACCAACCACTGCCTGATACAAATAAGAAAACTTGACATATTACCGACAAAGACAACCAAACTATCTTCCCACTCCACACCAGGAACTGAAGATGAAACAATTGAACAGCACACCCACCACAGGTTGGGTCATCGATAGATGCATACAACAGATGCTGCCTTGGGAGCGCTCTATGCTTCTATAATAACACTTAAGTTCACACTGGAAGCTCATACTACTTCAAGTTTACACAACTTGCTCTACACAACTGGGGTGAAGATCCCTTGCCACTCCTATCAAGGTCACCTTTTTGGCCTTCCTCCGCTTGACTAAACTAGCCCACGCCGTGGCCACAAATGACAAAGCTGCGAGACTGGCCTCTTGCCAGAACCTGTATTTTATCTAGCATTAAATGATTCTTTGGACAGTAAATGCAATCTCTATCCTCTCGTCTGTGCCAGTACTTACATGTGTGGACAACCACTGCATTATTACCAAACGTCCAATGGGTGGGGGATCAAAGGGCCAATTTATTGATCCTGGGAGTCCAGAAGTCTTATGGAAAGGGTGTCATCTCCCAGCTTGTTTCTGGCATCATCATTCTGAAATATTTCATCCTAAAGTGAGAGAGTGTCAGCAATTCCATCTCTGCAGCCCTGCACTGCATTCGAAAGCAAACTAAGGCGATGCCCCCAAAAGATTCATGATCTGTGGACAGGTGTGCGCTTGCTTGAAATAATAGTCTGATTCTCAAGTATATAGTGCAACTCTTTAATGCCACAAAGACCCGAAACAACTGTAGAAAATTAATGTTACTTTTAATGGTCTCGTTTAGAGTTTGGAGGGGAATTGAAAGTCCTCCAATGTCTGAAGGAAACTCTAAATACTGTGTAGAATCCACCGACAGAATTTCGGCCACAATAATATTCCTACGGTGAAAGAAATTCATGAGAATCAGAGGAGGTTGTCCCTGGTAGTTTTGTAGATGTCTCAGGACCTGGTGTCGGCTGGATTCTTGGCTCTCTCTCTTATTAGAGAGGTATTCAGTGCAGTGGTTTACCCATTGATTAGTTGGGTGTCCTGCATCTCAGCTCCTTGACTTCTCAGGGGGGAGGTTTGGAACTCTGCTCTCCCACTAGTTGGGCGAGGGTCCTGTATTTCTGCTGTTTCTTTGGTTGGCACGTTGTCCTAGATTTAAGGTCTCCCAAGGGTCTGCTGAGTATCTTGAATTTCAGTTCCTTTGTCTGTAAGACTTTCTCTTTAGAATCCACCTGTTTACCGTCTTCTACTGCGGTCCATTCTTCTGCCCGCTCAACTTACCTATCAAGACCTTTGTTGTTGAGCCATTCTGCTCTCCATGGCAACGCCTTCTTAAGGGTCACCCTGAGCTGGAAATGTGTCCTGGGTTTTCCACTACTGGTTAGGAGGTGTCATCAAGTTTCCATGTTGCGTGACTTGTCGACTGGAGGTCGCCCCTCCTTGTCGTACTCCATAGAGCAGGTAAGGACTGTCCAACGTCTCAATATGCCACTCTCCTTCTTAATAAATTACTAAAGGAATCTTATGAAATGCTCAAATAGAGAGCATGCCATTGCAGTACACAAGTACTTACTGTAGCAGAAGCAACTTTAGCCCACAAATCCTAGGGGGTGATTGATGATGGGGTGCACCAGTAACGTCATAAAGTGCAGTGTAATGCCCGTTGCTGAGACAGTGCAACGTTACATCCTCTGGCTCTCGACTCACCATTACAGAGGGTCTCACTTTAGAATGAAAAGGCCTAACTTATAAACGGGGACATCGCCTACATAACCTCTCTCCACCCAGTGTGTCCAGCCTTGGGTTCCTGGTAAAAGGCAAATCCCTAAGGGTAACTGTCGTTGGCATCTTCTGTCTTTGCGCCTGTTAGAGCTATGTCCGGCGAAGGGCCGGATATCTCCTCTTCTTCACTCTTGTCCATCACTGGTCTTCTCCCATGCTACTTCTTCTCTTCTTTCCATGGCTAACCACAATCCTCCTACAAGATCACCGGCTAATTCTGGATAACTTGGTTCCAACATTAAAGCAAGTATGGAGGGGCCCATCGCTCCCAGTGGCGTAACAAAAGACCCCGCAGCCCCTGCGGTGCGGGGGCCTGAGCCCCTGACCTGAGAGCTTCGGACTGCGTCCAGAGTGTGGGGGCCACCTGCATGTTCTTTCAAGGGCCCCTAAAGTTTTGTTACGCCACTGATTGCTCCCTCCCCTCAGTAGACCAACAGACCATACACTGTGTTGCCCCAGGTTGAATGTCAAGGCTTCACTATCATTTCTCCTGTTGGACTCCTAGACTCATGAGGTCTGCTCGAGTACCTTCTTTGCCTACTAGCGCCTCGACGCAGAGCGGGCCTGCATTCAATTCCCTCCCTCCTTCTTCTGTTGGCATGAAATTTATGTTGACATTTTCTGGCTTCTTGTGACCCACTGCCACCCCATGAAACAGGTGCAGCTCTTGTTGCACCCACAAAATTTGGAGAGCCCCTTACAATTCCCACTTCCTAATACATGGTCATTTCAAACTGGCGCGGTGGGCGCTTGGATGCCCCAAAGCTGTGTCCTTTGTAAGGCACCCATGGCTGATGCAAGGAGAGGGAATTTGAACAGGAAAAGACAGAAACTCACACAAAACGACTGTTTTCCTAATGAAAGTGCCCCGAGCAGGCTGTGGGGATTTTGTTCCACTGGACGTCATCGACACTAGATTTAAGCCGTAAACTAATCTGGGACTCTGCCACGCCTATCCGTGGGAAAAGCAGCAGTGAGCATGCAACCTGCAAAACAGTATCAGCTCCTGGGGTAGGGAGCTCTCGCAGCTCGCCCTGAGGACTGCAGTAATCACTCAAGTTATATGCATATTACAAACGAGACAGACAGCCAGGACAGGGGGGAATGATGTTTAAAAGTAACCAGCACAGGCCTCTCTACAGCGATCAGTAATGGAACCCAGGCTACTGGACTGTGCTAGAAAAGCAATCAGTTACCGATTACTGGACGAAGAAAAAATGGCATGCATAAGGGCAGCACAACCAATTGGTTAATGTATGTTGGCAGACATGGGGAGGTCATGTGAAACAGGGGTTGGGGTGGTAGGTCACCTGATGGCAACATTTGCTTTGCTAGGGCAGCAATAAACCTTGTATTGGTTTGTTATACAGATTACATGGACTGCAGATTACATCATCATAAATCCATGGGCATCCTTTGGGGTTCCCTGGAGACCCATATATTTCTGGTACTTTGAGCTTTCAAGTAAGCTCTGCCTGCATTGTCTAGGACCTATTGGAGCAAAGATATGTGTGATTTTGTGAACCGACTCCTGCAAACAAGAAGAAATTGACAGCCAGGCAATCGAATGAGCATTGACTGATGGCCTGGGGCTATCAAGGGAACTCCTAGTAGCAGATAAAACAAACTGTATCAGAGATGGGTACCAAAAACAGCCATGCTAAGATGTTCATACCAGCACCACGTGAGCATAACCCCTTACTGGGATTTGTGAAGCTCTTCACCCTAGAACTTTCGTAAAATATGGAGACAGACGTTTCCAAATATATTAGTTTAAAAGCCACAGGTTCTGTTATTAGCTTTGAAGGAAATTAAATCACATATTCCAATACTCTAGGGTTTGTCACAATCACAGGAGCAATATTTGTCCATAGCAGAAAATCTTGTATGTGACTTTAGGAGAATTGTTTTTCCAGAAGGAAACACTGGATTCACGAAAGATGCAGCGTGTCCCGCTGGAAAACATGCACACCAATAACCGTATGCCAGAAGCAATAATACTCATTTTACATATTGTGTCATGAAATAAAGCTAATCTCTGTTGCTGTGCCATTCAGTTGTTCATCAAACCTAAAATATCATCAGAAATTACGAGCCAGTGTACTGACATGAAATGCAGGGTTACTTCTAATCACGTTCACAGTTTTGCTCAAATATTTCAGTATTTAGTGGGAGGAGGGTCCCTATAAAATGATGCACCAATCACCAGCTTGGCAGAGGTGCTGCTCAAATAGGTCAGGGGGGCTGCTGAAAACAGGGGCGGCTCCTCCGCTAAGGCTGAGCAGCGTCGCCCACTGCCTTTCAGTACTGCAAATAAATGATAATGACGCAACGTTATTATCATTTTATTTTTCTGTGCTGAGGCAGTTTTGCGGGGCGGAGCTGGGCTGGGCAGTGCAAGTAGGAGGAGTGGTGGTACTCTGTAAGTGCTCATGACTGTTAGGTCGGCTGTCGGGCTGGCCAAATAGTTATGCGCATTTTGCATGTGGAGAACATGCCCAGGCTCCCATTCCCTGTCTGAGCGCTGAACCCCGGTGCTCAGACCAATCACAACGCTGCCTTGCAGCATTGTGATTGGCTTAGGGGAGCCTGGGTGCTTCATGCTTCCTGTTTGCACAGAATCCAGGAAGAGGACAGAGAGGACGGAGGAGAGGCGGCAGATAGCCAGCTGGCTGGCCGGGCGGTAGGTAAGCGATCTTTTTTTGTTTGTTTTTTAAACCCTTCCCCGTTCCCGCCTCACTACTACTTCCAGGAAGCAGCTGCCACTGGCTGGAATATTCTAGATTTCTCGTGTTCGTGCTATACAATCTGGAGTGATTGCTTGTGGGATAGAAGTGATGGATGGAATGCTTGAACTAATCTCAGCCACTGGTAATTAATTACTCAGACCGCAACCCAGTGCATCGTTTTGTTGCCCTCCTTACCACTTCGGACCAGACACAGTCACCTGCAAATCAGTCTTGGCCCTGCTCCAGCAGGACCAGTCCAGCCGAACTGCCAGATCTGGTCCTCTCTGAACTGGATCACGAGCAACCAAAGGCCACTTTCGCCCTAGCTGGGGCTCCTCTGTTGGGTGCAGCTTGGTCTCAGTTTTGCGTGGGCAATAGGCAGGGCCACTGGAATTATGCAAGTGTGCAGCCATGGTGATTTTCACATTATTATAGATTTGTTGCATTTGCCACATAATCTATCATCTGCCCAATATCCTGCAGATTTCAACAAAAACATTTTTTGTTTCTAGCTCAAACGGTTCAAAAGTTACTAAAAATGCAGTGACAAGTGTTGACACACACTGGAAGGCCCTTTGCAAAACTGGACTAGTCACCTCTCTGTTGCTTATTGCTATCTTTGGGTGTTAAACTGGTACTAATGAGGTGCAACCAATGCCCAGACAGCATTACCAAGTTTGAAAATGACTAAATCATGAAGTAATACTAATACAAAATGTGCTGCATTATGCTGGATAATTTGCCTTTGCTTGCCACATAATTTACTAAAACCGGCCGCATAATTTGGACCTCTCCTGCAGCATAATTCTAGTGGCCCTGGCAATAGGTCAGTCTCGTCACTTAGCAAAGGAGCTCCTCACTGTGGGAGGGATCTCGCCTGGGTGCCAGTGCCAGCAATAATAGCATAGCAATAATTTTAGTATTGCAAAATGATACCCTCATAATTTAATACACGTTCTACTTGTAATTCACACTGTCCCTAGCATGCAGACAAATCCACATTACCTCCAGCATGTAATGCATCATCATGACAGTAGTATACATAAAGCTTAGTATGTAATCATCATCTCCATTAGAGTATCACTGCGCCAGTAATCCACATAGCCCACAGCATGTAAATTACCACCTCTTGGTAGTAAACCACACTGTAAAACACTATAGCTTTGCCTGTAAGAAATTAACATAACCTAAGTGTAGGAAAGTAGGATCTGCTTTGTATGGTTACCCCCACTTTTTGTTAAATGTGATACTGTTTTTGACTAGTCTGACTGGGATCCTGGTAATCAGGACCCCAGTCTTTCTGCTTTCTCCCTAAACTGTTATGTTATGTACTTAGGTACACCCCAGATTGGATACTGGAGTACCCTTGTCAGTCCCTAGTATATGGTACCCATGTACCCAGGGCATAGGTAAGCCAGAGGCCTCCCATGGGCTGAAGCATGTATCATGCCACCCATGAGAGGCCATGCAAAATGGAACTACAGGCCAGCCTGTGTAAGTTGGTGCATGCACCACTTACTTAAGATATATAGGTTTACTATATCTAAGGGTAACTGCACTTAAAACCTATCAGCCACCCCTATAGCAGGCCTTTACAATCCTGAAGGCAGGGTGCTTGGGTCTAAGTGAGAGGGTGCCACTGCATGTGCAGAACACCCCTGCAGCCTACGGAGTCCATTCTCCCGGGTTGTCAGTGAAGCAGCCATTTACGACATATAGAGTGGCATTATGCGACCGCGTGATGACCAACTCTAAAACGGCTGAAACAAACCCTATTGTGTTTGGTGTCAAACATGTTGGAATCATACCCCCACACCGGTAACCTGTGTGGGGGTATGATTCCACCCCTCAGAAGTGAGCTTCGTTAGGTCCCTGGTGTTCCCGGTACCAGCCTTCTAGTCCCGGGCAGCACAAAATAGTTGCTGCTGACCAGAGACACATTTCTGCCCTCCTGCTGCTGAGCCAAGCTCGAGCAGGGGAAGGCAGAACAATAGGCATCCTGTCACAGGATTTAGTGTATTAGGGGTGGGTGCGCTTGCCAGCGACTGAAAGTCTGCATGAGGGGCACATTTGGTGTCCCTGTGCATAGTCCAGTTCAAACCAGTCCTGGGAGCCGTTGGCTCCTGTCCTGGCGTGAAACTGGGCATAGGGCATGGGAGTAACCTCCCTACTGTCCAGACCCTCCCCTGGGAGGGTCCCCTGAATCGGTCCAACCCTCTCCCGTGGGTACAAAAGGGCTTACCTGGCTGTAGGACCTTAGATTCGACATGGACAAATTCTGTACAGGAAACCACTGAACTTCGACCGTCTTGACACTCTGGAGTTCGCTGGACTTCGTTTGGGCCCGACTTCATCTCCCTTTCAGTCTGAAGCATCGTCTGTGCCCGTGCATCATACAGGATCCGTGCAGGACCTGCAGAGCATCGTGGAGAAGTGTGGCTCAATGGTTAGAGCGGCAGACCCTGATGCAGAGATCTGGCCCGGGACCAGGCTTCAATTCCCGCCTCGGCGGGTCTTGGGCTCAATTTCCTCGGACCTGGTAATTCTCGCCTCAGTGCCTATTCTAATCATGGGTCCCACTCTGCAACTCTGGGCAATAGCTTGCTTAATCTCCACAACGGCCCCACCAGCGCTGGGATGCCTGGCTTCACCTTGGGGGTGCCCAGGAGTGGACATTTCACAGGGAAAAGACAGGAAGGGTTCCACAGCGGTATGCGTACAGTGCCAGGACACCCTAGGGTAACAGTGCGCTTTACAAGTACAAATTTCAAGGACAATCGAAGATATCTCCCTTGGAGTGAAGGAGTCACTCCCCTGCATTCGCAGGCACCCCACCACTGCTGCTCGAGGTCCTCTCGCGACTCCTGTGCTGCCGGCCTGTGAGTCCACTTGAGGGTCAACTTTGCTTTTCTTGGGCTCCCCTGGTTTCTACAGGCCTGCTCTGACTCCCCTTGCTGTGGTGAGTTTCCTGGACCTTGCTGGTACGATCCGTACACATCTTTGACCTTCTGCGTGGGTTGCCATTGCCAAGGCTTGTTGGTGCTCCCGCCGGACACCGACCCGACCCCTCAGCACTCGACATCCTTCGTGAGACAGCTCATATCCGGCTCCTGGTTGTCCTCTACGTCTCCTGGTCCCCGTAGCTGCAGAGTCAAGGACTCCATCAAGGCACCTGAAGCACCAGACATCGGTGGGCATTCATCTACAGAGCACCTGGTCACTCCTGAGTGACCCAGGCTCTGTCCCCTCTGCTTTCAGGTACTCTTCGACAAGAATCCACCTTTAGATTCCAATGGACACTTTTCATCCTTCCAGCAGCGGCTCTTCTTCGAATTCCTCCATTGGGTTCGACTGCGTTTTCCGACGCCATTTCAGACCTATGCACCCGGCTTCTCTGGGATAGGTAACTTGGGTACCTTAGTATCCACGGGTGGGGTGGCTCTCCAACCTCCTATCTTCCACGGGGTGTCTTCGAAGTCCATTGGGAAGGGTCCTTAAACTCTAAAACCTCAACCGCGACTTTCCCATAGAATTGTACGGAGCACGCGGTCGTGTTACCACACTGCACCCGTCCTCCGTGGGGTCCCTACTTACTCACCTTGGGTGGTTCATTGGGGTCCCAGCGTTTCTACGTCCTCTCGACACTGTCTTGACTCGAGTCTTGGTTCTTATACCACTTTCTTAGTATATGGTTCGGTCCCCCCCTGGGGCCCACTGTGTATTCTTGCTATTTACTATCATTTCTGTGCTTAAGTATTGGGCGCTTTGTGATTATATCCGTGTAGGAGATACTGTGTTGTACTAGATAGTGTTATATTAATAAATACATATTTTTATAACTACTGTGTGGTTCTCCTTTCATTTAACCAATACTATAAGGTTTCATTCTGGTAAAACAGGCTGCTTAACATTCCTTCAAGACTAAGCCTGAAGGCTGCTCTGAACAGTTACCATTTGGACAGCTTTCTAAGGTTATCTTTGACCTCTTAAATCACCATAAGGGTTGTTTGGACTGTTGCAAGGTGCCCACTTTAATTAGTGGACAGCATATACCAGGCCAACTTCTCACACTGAGCCTAGCCAGGCTTGCATTTCACAATGCACTCAGCACTTCAAACACCTTCCCTTGTGAGTAATTTACAAAGCCCCTGCATGCAAGGCACACCCACCTTGTAAGAAACGTTCCCATCACCCCTAGCATGTAATACACATATACCTCAGTATGTAAATCAC